>OY728137.1:1202329568-1203579568 GCA_963277665.1 Viscum album
CCATCATCTAAATGATTTTACTAATAACATAAATATAAAATATATATATTCGTTTCTTACATGTTTATATTTATTCATAAAATATGACATTGAAAAATTATTTACACCACTATTAGAGACTATAGGCCATACGTACACATGAATGTTGTTTTCATTTATCAACATATGGAATAGAAGTATGGAAAATAATAATTTGCATTTATATAATAATTATTATATCATATATAGAATATATATTAATTAAATAGTTATTTATTAACATTGATCAAAAATGGAAATGATAAAAAATCACTTCACTTCTATGAGTTGTGAGTCCACACATATGCACAAGGGATGTTATTATTTTCCAACGATAATGAAGGTAGTAATATAGATATGATATTATAATTATAATGGTAAAATTAAATCATAATTATAGTATATTAAAAAAATAAACACATCATAATAACAATCAATAAAATATAATTATCTTAAATAACTTGAATCACTGTGTGGAGATGGTAATCCATACATTTTCATAAGTGATAAATTAAAAACCCATTTAATAGAATAGCACAAAGTAAAGGTTGTTTCTTAAAAATAATTATATATCAATATATTATAGTTATATAATTTATTATTTTATGAATAATATAATAGATTAAAATGATAAATAATAATAATTTAAAAATAATTTTGTATGTTAAAATAATTACCTCTCCATTGAATGAACTCCATAAGATTTCAAATTATGGATCTCAGAGTTTGTATATTTGGACGAATTTCACTGCAAGACTTTAAATAAGTATGTTTATATGGGATTTATTTATGGAATTAGTGATCTTAAAATATCAATGTGATGTGAAGAAGTGAAATATGGGGTTCCCTCGTATAACTGATAGGATGGGCAGACACATTATTTTAAAAAAATATGAAATTTATATATATTAATGTTGATCCCCCAAAGGATGATATTAAATATGATTACTTGAGATGAGGAAGATTCTAAATCCACTTATAAAAGAATATTTAGACAAGTTTTGATCAAATTTGTACACTTGTCGTATTTTAACCACATGTTAACCCTTTTTTAGAATTACCTTGACATCAATGTTTTTAAATGAAAATGTGTTAATATAGTTACTATTAATGGATAGATGTCCCCAAAATGGAAAATTGATGATTTTGTTAACAGTAGTATATAAACATGGTTTATTATATGTGATATTGTAATTTTAAATCATTTAATAAAATATTAATTATTATAAAACAATTATAATTTCTATTTTGGGACTATTCAATTAATTTTTTCTACACTACAATATGAATATTGAATTACAATAAAATGAATCTAAACTAAAAAAATATTTTATATCCAATATATCATCTATCATAATTACTCATTCAAATAATATTATTTCTAACCTTTTAGACACATTTATTTTATTCTTCAATAAACTGAAGATTTACTATGTCAATGTTGTGTAAGATCTTAAGAAAATATTTATTAACTAAAAATAAATAATTTTATAAAAATCATAAATTATATGTAAAATTAATAATTATGAAAAATATCTTCTTTTTATTCCTATTTTCAAAATATTATATTTATTTAAAATAATAGTTTTTCATTTTGGGATTAATATTAACATAATTGTTATAAAGGTCGAAATCATATTCACAATGAAAGAATAACATATATAATACATTTGTATGTCTATAAATGTGTTATTATAAAAATATATTTTTAATATATTTTTAATGGTCAATATTTAATCTCTATCATTTTATTTTTAACATTAATCACCAAATTTACCATTTACCTTGGTAAAAATTTACTAATATTACAATTCGATGTGACTATTTTTTGAAATATTCAGGAAATTTGGACATCCATATTATTAATATGGAATCTATATTTCAGGATTCATTTTATATAATTTTCAATAATTATATTTAATGTAAATGTGTTAGACCTAATAAAAATTAGTATTTTTTTAATTCATTTTAGTCAAAAAAATGTACCTATAAAAAAATAATTTTGATGACTAAAAATATTTCAATTAGATTATATCTAATAAAATAATAGATATGTAACATTGAAATAAAATTTTATTCATAATAATACTTTTTATTGTAAATAAAATAAATATTTTCAAAAAAAACGTTATTCTTCACAATTTAATAAAAAATAGATATTTCTAGACAAATATAACAATTTCAACCAAATATAATTTTGATATTATGATTTAAAAAACTATTAACTATTTATCAAATATATTTTTACAAATTTCAAATAAAATTGTTGTGATTTTTTGTGTCAAAATGAAATAGTAAACATTTTGTACATATGTGTGTTTTTAAGAATGAAATTGATTTTAAAATTTATTTAATATTTTATAGGAATTACTCAACAAGTGTATATTTATTAGGAACTGAAAATTTGATTCATAATGAAATTAATCATTTTAATACCTTACAAATTTAATGACTATGTCATAATAGTAACATAATGTTATTTCATGGTTTGTTTAAACATAGTTTCGTGTTTAATAGAATAATAAAAAAAATAATTTAAAGATAAATTTCTCTTAAAATCATTGGGGTTTTTCATTATCCCACACCCCGTTTAATAATTTTTTATCAACATAGTTTTTACTTTTTTCTTGATAATCAATTTATTGATATTTAATATTTAATTCCATAATATAAAAAAGGGTTAACAAAATTTCCACATAAAAAATGAATGGGAAATCTGAAACTCATCTAAAAGAAGTGAAAATAATGTTTCTCAATTGGATACCATTACAGTGATGTTAAAATATTAATGTGGAACAAAAAACTGACAACTATAGATATATAGATACTTCTGGGGATCAATTCCTATAAAATTATAAGAACCACAACCACGTAAATTTATTATTGGAATAAGAACCATGATTTCAAAAAAGGTGAATTAAAATATAATCATTTTTATTTAAAATATTTTTCCTAATGATGAGGAATTATTTTAAAATAATAATAGTTGATTGTATAAAATATAATGATTTTATTTCATTCCTAATCATAATAATAATTTCATCATTTTTTTCTAATTTGATTAAATTTTCAATTCATCACATACCATATGAAATAAAAAACCTATATCTTTTTATTTACGTGTCATTAAATTTACCTTTAAAAAATAATTAGATCCATTAAAAATGAAATTTCAACCCTATTATCTATAGGTTTTTTCAAAACAGAAATTTTTAACCTTCGTTATTCAACATAGATAAATTGTACTTAATCTCTAAAACCTCTTCCAAAAATATTTATAATCCATTAAATTATTAATAACCATAAAACCATTCCAAAATATTTTTTGTCAAAATCAACATACAAATTTATAGAATGGAGGTTACAACATTTTAAAAATCCACATAACATTAATAATTCAAAAATCATAAAGCATATCATATCATCAGATACAAACTATGTGAATACCTTGATAATATATTCTCATGAAACATGGTAATAAAATTATTTACAATAAAATCATAATGAAATCTAGTATTCTTAAAAATATTGACTTTATCTTCATTCCTTACATAAATTCAGTTACTATAAAATATATTAAAAAAATTGAAAAATCCTAAACGCTCCACAAAATAAGTTATAAACAACATTTTCATCAAATGTCTATTAATACTCAAATTCATGAAGATAGTACCATTTTTTCAAAAACAGACTTATCTTAATCTTATTGTTATCTCAAAATCATTCAAAAATTAAGATTTATCATTTTCTTTCAAATTTACTCTCTTAAAAATATATCCTTACCATGAAATCAATTTTCTCAGTCGTCAATAACAATCAATGTAACACCCCAAGATTTTACGAATAATATTATTTTTAATTTCATTAATGTCTTGTGTTGTACGCTACACCAAAAGGAGCTTGCACAACATGCATCCTTGACTTGGCTTGCATTACACGCAAGGGCGACCCTCAACGATAGTGTGTGTTGTACGCAATACCGAGTTTCGCTAAACAACGATATGCTATTAAAATATTATTATAACTAGCCGTTATGAATAGTAATACCAAATTTTTGAAATTTTATAAATTTTATTTTTGAAAATGGACTTCATTTTTTGGATTCGGAATATCAAAATTAGCCTAGGGTGAAATTTCGGTATTTTTCTGAGAACATTCAATTTTTGATGAATAGTGAAAACACTGAGTTACTATTTAAAACCCGACTTTTTATTTAAATAATTATTTATTTTATTTAAATTTATTTTAGGTCAAAATTGATACATAATACCAATATAAGTTCAATATAATTCATTGGAGTCAGTTTTTAATAATTTTAGATATATAAAAATTTTATTGAACTTTTGACCGTCTTTTACCCACCTCCTAGGAGAATTTGCAAATTTACATAAATCTTAATTTTACCGCTTTTGTGAATGGAATTTCAAAAATCCGAGAGACACCGTTGATTTCAGTAATTAAAATGTGGTTTAATGAGATGAAAATAATTTTTGGTGATTAGTAACTTTTTACTTTTATTTACCACAGATAAAAGTAAATAGGGTAATTAAGGGTAAAAATGATATTATTATTACCCTAACACATATAATAATTCTATTGGATAAGTTTAATTCGACCAAAAACAACCTTAGGAATAAAATATGACCATTTAGGCCCACTTTTATTAGATTAGGACATTTATTATTAATTTATTTAAAGAAAGGTTAAAATAGTTAAAATCAATGATTAATAAGTAAATCATTTTTGATATTGGGTTATACATATGATAAATTCGATTATAAATATTAATTAGAAAGTTAAAACGATTTCCTACATAATTATATTTTATTTGTAATTTTTGGACTTTAAATAATTTAATTTATTTATGACAAAATGATGATACAGTAATTATTTTATTAATGAAATATTGACATAATTAATGTTATAAATACCAAAATAAATGTAATTTTAGACTTTTTATGAATTAAAAAAAATTTCTATGTTAATATGACTTGTTAGTGTTGATTTAATGATCTTTGTTCAAACTAATCATTCTATTATGATTTTCACAAAAATCAATTACCAAATAGTGTCAAAATTGACATAAAATAGTTTTTATAAAATATATTATATTATTAATTGTTATTATATTCCTAAAAATCTATGTTTCGGCCAAATGACTTAGATAAGGTTATATATATTAATTATAAACATCTTGGGGTTCGTTTGTCTTATTATAGTAAGTTTATTAACCTTATAGTGTAAGAACACAAAAAGACATGGTAAATGTAAAATTATCTAACTTAAAGTTAAATCTAAATGATAAGGTTGAAATAGGAACCTAAACGTGTATAAATTCTATTTTATGAGAGGATTTCGACCCATCCCCACCTTATCTTCTAAATAAATCAATTTGAAGCAATTTAAAACCGAATAGGACTTTATAATAAAATAATATTTTTAGTTTTTCCAAAGGTGCCCCTCTCCTCCCTTATAAAAGGGCACCTCCTCCCTCTCTTCCTCACACCACTTTGAGACTTCAAGCTCGTCCAACCCCTGACAATTTATCCTATCCACTTCCCTAGAAAAATCCTAGAGGTTATGGTATTCTTCAAAGAACAATTTTAGTGCCCTAAGAGGAAGTCTCAAAGAGGCTCCTCAAAGAAGAGGTAATGTCCGTTACCGATTCATTCAACTTTATTTCTTCTTCCACTTATTATTCTTTAGTTGTTTCATTATTAAGTAATAACATAATTATCACCCATATACTGATATGTTATTATAAGTATGAAACAATCCTATTTCACTATCTATCCATCCTACGGAAAACGAAATCACCGCGCGTGCGTACGTACGGAATACCGTCTCCACGCCGTGGTGTAATCTATTTTCCACCACCACCTTATTTGGATGGGTATAATTGTGTAAATAATAACTATATATGATTATTGTAAATTGATATTGATTCTGAAATAGTATATATATACTCCATTACAATTTCACGATCATGGGAATGATATCATCGCTCGTGCGTACGTACGGAATACCGTCTCCACGATGTGATGCGACTCGTTCGACATGATCTTCATTGCATAATGATTATATAAATTAATTTAATGAATGAATATGATATATATTACACTAATAACATTCTGGAAATGAGGTATCTATAACCTAAAAAGAAGAATAAGAATTTTATTCGACAAAACACGCATAAGAACAAAAAAGTAATAAACACCCGAATAACAAGTAGTAATGAAATATTACTAATAAGAAGCTAAGAATATGACCATATATGATATCATAAAAATAAGTATGATTCTTTAATAAGTCAATAACATTATTTAAATCATTAAACAGGAGGTTCGGACACTTACGAAGAAATCAGACCTAAGGTAAGGTAAAATATCACAATCTCATTTTTATCTGAGATTGTTTTTACTTTGGAATTTACTGGGGTGTATTTTATCATCCACATCCATGTTTCCTCAATATGTAATATTATTTCCATCCACCTACAATTTTTTAAATCCAATTTTACCCTTCGGTGAGTTTTTAGTAAAATATATGAAAGGAATCTTTTGTCATTTTTCGTACGAGGTACTTTTTTACTTTTCCGAAAGAAGTAAGGGAAGAATGTTTTTTTTAAATTATACGGCATGAATGGATTTTTAAAAAATTATTTCCAAGAAGCATCCTTTACAAGTTTTCAAGTTTATTTTTAATCAACATCTTTATTTTAGAATTGTATGACATTTTAAAAAAGGAAAAGTGTTTTTGAAGTAGAAAGGATATTTTCCTCAAGAATGGAGTTAAAGTGTTTTATCAAAATTATTTTCCGTCTAAGATAATAAAGGGTTCTGTTTCTATCCCTATTATTAAATTGATTTGATTATGTTATGATGGAATTATTTTTATAAATTACTTTATATTATATGAATTGTTTTATGATGTCACGATGTTTAAGATTCCCATTTTTATTACATGGGTTATGCTATGATGTATGGTTTTGATTTTGTGGCACACATAAGAATGGTATCATTATGAGATGGGTGGGACCTATATATCCCTCAAATGCATTGGGTAAAGATTTTATATCTCATGAGATAGACATGGCTGGAACGGTAGGTTAAACCGGTTCAGTGAAACAAGACTGAAACGAGGAGTGAACTCGGTTCAGAAATGGAATTTGTCCACTAAGATAGTCTTGGAAATGAGTCTTCAATAATAAGAAATGATTCTCTATGATTATGTGTGTATGCCACAAATTTTCATGTTTTAAGTTATGATTATTGGGATTACATTTCACTACTATGATTTATCCCATGTTATGAAATTATGATCTCTTTTGCAGGTTAAGATTTCGAAAAGATATGTTCTTATGTATATGATGTGATTGATATTTATTTTTTTTACCCTTACTAAGCATTTGAGCTCACCCTTTTTATGTTTTATTTTCCCCCAGGAATAAAAGAAAGGTTTTAGGTAAGGAAACAAAAAGTGGAAGATCTTAATGGGAGATGTTGAAGATCTTTCACCGCGATTATAATATTTCGTTCCATGTTTCCAAAGACACTAAACTATTACGGTCCATGTGTGTCTGTTTTTGTTATGTATTATTTATTCCGAAAAAGTAATGTAATATCTATGTACGTCAAGCTTCGGGTCTCTACAGTTGGTATCAGAGGGAAGGTTTAGTCAACCTTTGGAAACTAGGATGCGAAAATTTTAGTGAGATCCCTAGAGATATTTATAAGGTATGTCGAGGAATGTCCCTAAAGTTAAGTATAAGTATAGGCTATAGAACTAGAATTACGATAACAATCATAGAATTAAACCTAAGATGTTAGATATTTAAGGTGCTCCCCCTTTATTATGTTGTTTCCCTAGCATGATTTTTGCCTCTCACACTATACTTTTTGAGTTTTAGACGATGGATGGAACCTGAAGGAATCGTGTCGATCAATGAAATGGACAATGGAATGATTGTCCTCTTGAACAAACAAATGTTATGGGAGATGGAGTGAAAAATGTTATTTCTATACTTACACAATATATGAATCATTCTGGACTTCAAAATGAGCAGAGAAGGGAACAATATTCTATTGAGTCCTTCATGAGGAAACGTCCACCTTCTTTCAGTGGGTATTCTGATCCACTTGTTATTGAACAATGGATCAGTACCACTGAAAAGATATTTTCAGTTCTTCAATGTTCTGAACATGATAAAGTCATCTTAGCAATATATCATTTGGAAGGTGAAGCTGATCAATGGTGGAATCATATCAAGAATACGAGGCAAAGAGATGAAATTGAGTTCGTGTAATGGGACGAGTTCAAGAACTTATTTTTCAATAAGTACTTCCCTCGTATTCTTCAAAAAAATATGGAGATGGGTTTTCATGAACTAAAGAAAAAGGATGATGAATCTGTTGGTATATATGAAGAGAATTTTACAAGGCTTTCAAGCTATGCATCTGGCTTTATCATCCAACCTGAAAGTAAAATTGATCGATTCTTCAGTGGCTTAAAACCAAATCATCGAAGGGCATTAGCTATAAGAGACTTTAGTAGCTATGAAGAAATTGTGCGTTGTGCTATCAAGGTAGAAATGGAAGTTGGTGTTACATATCCATCTCATAGTTTTGACAAGAAACAAAAGATAGAGTTCAAGGAGAAATCTCAGAATAATGGTGAAAAAAAAAGATGAATCTCTCCTTATGCTCAAAGTGTGGAAAGAATCATGGTGGAGATTATCTTAAAGGGACTAGAAAATGTTTTAAGTGTGGAAACGAAGGTCATCGAGCAGCTGAGTGTCAAAGTAATGGAAAAAGGGTTGCTAATGGTGGGAATAAAGAAAAGACTACAGAGAACGCACCAACAACACTTCAATGCTTCAAGTCAAATGAAAAGGGGGCATCATGCTAATCAATGCCCTAATCTAAGGGTTAATGATGATCGACATGAGCAACCACTTAAGGCAAAGGACAAAGGGAGGTCACATGCGATCACTATTGGTGATGTTGAATATGACAACGATGTGGTGGAATGATTAAGTGTTTATGTAATGAGATTCCAAAATAATGTTGTATAAAGTATCGTGGAATATTGGAATATTTATGTATTGGTCTATTGTGGTTTTCAATAATTGTATGGTACTGGTAACCATGGAAAGTGATTGAGAAATTTTTGTAAGAAGATGATATGCGCATAATGAAGGGATAAAAAGATAATGAGATGTTTTATTGTATTCATGAGCTCATGATTGATATAAGGACTAAGTGATATCATGGTTTGTGTATAAAGAATTTTGAAGATTTTGATATGTGGAAAGTGTTAACTTTTAACTGCATTCATGTTTTCACTAAGGTTCAATGGGTATTCATTCTTCTAGAGAATACATGATTAAGGTATTCACATGTTTTAAATTTGACCAACAAGATATATCTTATGATATATGGGGGATAAATGATGAAATTCACGTGATTGTTATGTGATATTTCAAGTAATCATTTTCTTTATACTATAAGCTTGGACCGAAGTATTTTAGATAAGCCTAAAGATTGGAATGGATTATGTTGGACATAAGTTAGTATTGATAAAATATAGAACTTTTTTCGATATTATTGATGGGATGTTATAGTAATATAGTTTTAGAAAACGGATAACCTGCAGGATGGGCGACAGCCCATTGCGTCGGACAAGACTGTGGGAATCGAACACACAACCGAAGTGTGACTGGCCTTTATCACCTACCACTGGCCTACAGGAAGTCCCTGGTTAGTAGAAACTAGTTTTATTTTAATACGCGGTATGATATATAAATTATAAGTTCATTTTTGGAATCGTATATGATTAACCTCACCATAGATAGACTTATGTATATTTGATAACTTTTTCTAACCTTTTGTTTGAAACAGATGGAATGACCCATCATTCTATCACATGATCTGTTAACACTTCACGAATAACAAATTAAACTTAATTTCTTTAAGAGATGAAGTGGAAATTGTTCAAAGAACAAACAATAGCGAGATTTTACCAAAATAATGTAAGTATTTATTCTAAATCAAATTCTTCATCTTTAGGGAAATGATCTTGAAAACCAAAAATGTTGTCATAGTGCCCTTATATCTGATGAATCAGATGGTACCCAAGATCATCACAAATTCATGGCTTTGTGATTGTTGGATTTTTCCTATCCATGTTTTCTACCACTCTCCATCAGAACATGACGGTTAGATTTCTATTCCATATCCATATTTTCACCTATGTTCTCCTATGTGGAAACCCAGTGATTAGTTAATTTGGGTAACAATTACATTTCATACGTTAGTTTTTTAATCCAAGTTTGGGTATTCCTTTTTACGATGTGGGTTTATATTAAAGAAAATTTTTAGTAGTAAACCATTTATAACACCGACTAATTTCGAGGGTGAAATTCATTTTAAGGGGGGTAGAATGTCACACCCCAAGATTTTACGAAAAATATTCTTTTTAATTTCATTATTTTCTTGTGTTGTACGCTACACCAAAAGGAGCTTGCACATCACGAATCCCTTACTTGGCTTGCATTACATGCAAGCGCGACCTTCCACGATAGCGTGTGTTGTACGCAATACCGAGTTTCGCTAAACAACGATATGCTATTAAAATATTATTAAAACTAGTCGTTATGAATAGTAATAATGACTTTTTGAAATTTTATACATTTTATTTTTGAAAATGGACTTCATTTTTGGATTCGGAATATCAAAATTATCCTAGGGTGAAATTTTGGTATTTTTCTGAAAACATTCAATTTTTGATGAATAGTGAAAACACTTAGTTTCTATTTAAAACCCGACTTTTTATTTAAATAATTATTTATTTTATTTAAATTTATTTTAGGTGAAAATTGATACATAATACCTATATAAGTTCAATATAATTCATTAGAGTCATTTTTTAATAATTTTAGATATATAAAAATTTTATTCAACTTTTGACCGTTTTTTACGCACCTCCTAGGAGAATTTGCAAATTTACATAAAACTTAATTTTACCGCTTTTGTGAATGGAATTTCAAAAATCTGAGAGACACGGTTGATTTCAGTAAGTAAAATGTGTTTCAATGAGATGAAAATATTTTTTGGGGAATAGTAACTTTTTACTTTTATTTACCACGGTTAAAAGTAAATATGGTAATTAAGGGTAAAAATGATATTATTATTAACCTAACACATGTCCTAATTCTATTGGATTAGTTTAATTCGACCAAAAAAAACCTTAGGAATAAAATATGACCATTTATTCCCACTTGGATTAGATTAGGACATTTATTATTAATTTATTTAAAGAAGGGTTAAAATAGTTAAAATCAACGTTTAATAAGTAAATCATTTTTGATATAGGGTTATACATACGATAAATTAGATTATAAATATTCATTTGAAAGATAAAAATATTTCCTAAATAATTATATTTTATTTTTTATTTTTAGACTTTAAATAATTTAATTTATTTTTGACATAATGATGATGCAGTAATTATCTTATTAATGAAATATTGACATAATTGATGTTATAAATACCAAAATAAATGTAATTTTAGAATTTTTATGAATTCAAAAAATATATGTTAATATTACATGTTAGTGTTGATTTAATGATCTTTTTTTGAACTAATAATTCTGTTATGATTTTCACAAAAATCAATTACCAAAAACTGTCAAAATTGACATAAAATAGTTATTAAAACAAATATTATATTATTAATTGTTATTATATTCCTAAAAATATTAGGTTCGGCCAAATGACTTAGATAAGGTTATATATATTAGTTATAAACAACTTGGGCTTCATTTGGCTTGTTATAGTAAGTTTATTAACCTTATAGTGTAAGAACACAAAAAGACACGGTAAAAGTACAATTATATAACTTAAAGATAAATATAAATGATAAGGTTATAATAACAACCTAAACTTGTATAAATTATCTTGTATGATACTATTTCAACCCATACACACCTTATCTTCTAAATAAATCAATTTGGAGCTATTGATAACCGAATATGACTTTATAATAAAATAATATTTTTCGTTTTTCCAAAGGTGCCCCTCTCCTCCCTTATAAAAGGGCACCTCCTCCATCTCCTCCTCACACCACCTTGAGCCTTCAAGCTCGGCCAACCCCTTACATTTCTCCTCTACACATCCCTAGAAACATCCTAGAGGTTCTGGTCTTTTTCAAAGACCAATTTTAGTGCCCTAAGAGGAAGTCTCAAAGAGGCTTCTCAAAGAAGAGGTAATGTCTGTTACCGATTCATTCAACTTTATTTCTTATTCCACTTCTTCTTATTTAGTTGTTTCATTATGAAGTAATAACATCAGTATCATAAATATACTGATATGTTATTATAAGTATGAAACAATCCTATTTAACCATCTATCCATCCTACGGAAAATGAAATCACCGCGCTTGCGTACGTACGGAATACCGTCTCCACGCCGTGGTGTAATATATTTCCCACCACCACCTTACTTGGATGGGTATAATGATGTAAATAATAACTATATATGATTATTGTAAAGCTATATTGATTCTAAAATAGTATATATACACTCCATTACAATTTCACGATCATGGGAACGATATCATCGCTCGTGCGTACGTACGGAATACCGTCTCCACGATGTGATGCGACTCGTTCTACATGATCTTCATTGAATAATGATTATATAAATGAATTGAATGAATGAATATGATATATATTACACTAATAAAATTCTTTAAATGAGGTATCTATAACCTAAAAAGTAGAATAAGAATTTATTCGACAAAACACGCATAAGAACAAAAAAGTAATAAACACCTGAATAACAAGTAGTAATGAAATATTACTAATAAGAAGCTAAAAATATGACCATATTTGATATCATAAAAATAAGTATGATTCTGGAATAAGTCAATAACATTATTTAAATCATTATACAGGAGGTTCGGACACTTACAAAGCAAATCAGACCTAATGTAAGGGAAAATATCACAATCTCATTTTTATCTGAGATTGTTTATACTTTGGAATTTACTGGGGTGTATTTTATCATCCACATCCATGTTTCCTCACTATGTAATATTATTTCCATCCACCTAAAATTGTTTAAATCCAATTTTACCCTTCTGTGAGTTTTTATTAAAAGATATGAAAGGAATCTTTTGTCATTTTTCATACGATGTACTTTTTGACTTTTCCGACAAAAGTATGAGAAGAATGTTTTTTTTAACTTATACGGCATGAATGGATTTTTAAAACATTATTTCCAAGAAGCTTCCTTTACAATTTTTCATGTTTATTTTTAATCAACTTCTTTAGTTTAGAATTGTATGACATGTTAAGAAAGGAAAAGTGTTTTTGAAGTAGAAAGGATATTTTCCTCAAGAATGGAGTTCAAGTGTTTTATCAAAATTATTTTCCATCTAAGATAATAAAGGGTTCTGTTTCTATCCCTATTATTAAATTTTTTTTATTATGTTGTGATGGAATTATTTTTATGAATTCCTTTATCTTATATGAATTTTTTTATGATGTCACGATGTTTAAAATTCCCATTTTTATTACATGGGTTATGCTATGATGTATGGTTTATGATTTTGTGGCACACATAATAATGGTAACATTATGAGATGGGTGGAACCTATATCTCCCTCCAATTCATTGGGTAAAGATTTTATATCTTATGAGATAGACATTGCTGGAACGGTAGGTTAAACCGGTTCAGTGAAACAGGACTGAAACAAGGAGTGAACTCGGTTTAGAAATAGACTTTGTCCACTAAGATAGTATTGGCAATGATTCTTGGCTAATAAGTAATGATTTTCTATGATTATGTATGTATGCCACAAATTATCATGTTTTAAGTTATGATTATTGGGATTAGATTACACTACTATGATTTATCCCATGTTATGAAATTATGATCTCTTTTGCAGGTTAAGATTTCGAAAAGATATGTTCTTATGTATATGATGTGATTGATATTTCTTTTGTTTACCCTTACTGATTATTTGAGCTCCCCCTTTTTATGTTTTTTCTCCCAGGATTAAAAGAAATGTTATAGGTAAGGAAACAAAAAGTGGAAGATCTTTATGGGAGATATTGAAGATCCTTCACCATGATTAGAAGATTTCGTTCCAAGTTTCCAAAGACACTAAACTATTACGGTCCTTGTGTGTATGTTTTTGTTATGTATTATTTATTCCACTAAAGTAATGTAATATCTATTTACGTAAAGCATCAGTTCTCTACAGTTGGTATCAGAGGGAAGGTTTAGTCAACCTTTGGAAAATAGGATGCGAAAAATTTAGTGAGATCCCTAGAGATATGTAGAAGGTATGTCTATGAATGTCCCTAAAGTTAAGTATAAGTATAGGTTATAGTCCTAGAATTACGATAAAGATCTTATAATTAAACCTAAGATGTTAGATATTGAAGGTACTCCCCCTTTATTATGTTGTTTTCCCTAGCATGATTTTTTCCTCTCACACTATACTTTTTGAATTTTAGACGATGGATGGAACCCAAAGGAACCGTGTTGATCAATGCAATGGACAATGCAATGATTGTCCTCTTGAACAAACAAATGTTATGAGAGATGGAGTGTAAAATCTTATTTCTATAATTACACATGCTATGAATCATTCTGAACTTCCAAATGAGCAGAGAAGGGAACAATATTCTATTGAGTCCTTCATGAGGCAACGTCGACCTTCTTTCAGTGGGTATTCTGATCCACTTGTTGCTGAACAATGGATCAGTGCCACTGAAAAGATATTTTCAGTTCTTCAATGTTATGAACATGATAAAGTCATCTTAGCAGTATATCGTTTGGAAGTTGAAGCTAATAAATGGTGGAATCTTATCAAGAATACGAGGAAAAGTGATGAAATTGAGTCCATGGAATGGGACGAGTTCAAGAACTTATTTTTCAATAAGTACATCCCTCGTATTCTTCGAAAAAAGATGGAGATGGAGGTTCATGAACTAAATCAAAAGGATGGTGAATCTATTTCTATATACGAAGTGAATTTTACAAGGCTTGCAAGTTATGCATCTGGCTTTATCATCCAACCTGAAAGTAAAATTGATCGATTCTTCAGTGGCTTAAAAACAAATCTTCGAAGGTCATTAGCTATAAGATACATCAGTAGCTATGAAGAAATTGTGCGTTGTGCTATCAAGGTAGAAATGGAAGTTGTTGTTACATATCCATCTCATGGTTTTGACAAGAAACAAAAGATAGAGTTCAAGGAGAAATCTCAAAATAATGGTGAAAAAAAGATGAATGTATCCTTATGCTCAAAGTGTTGAAAGAATCATGGTGGAGATTGTCTTTAAGGGAATAGAAAATGTTTTAAGTGGGGAAAAGAAGGTCATCGAGTAGCTGAGTGTCAAAGTAATGGAAAAAGGGTTTCTAATGGTGTGAATAAAGAAAAGACTGGAGAGAACGCATCAACAACACTTCAATGCTTCAAGTGCAATGAAATGGGGCATTATGTTAATCAATGCCCTAATCCAAGGGTTAATGAAGATCAAAATGAGCAACCACTTAAGGAAAAGGACAAAGGGAGGTCACATGTGATCACTATTGGAGATGTTGAATATGAAAACGATGTGGTGGAATGATTAAGTGTTATGTAATGGGATTCCAAAATAATGTTGTATAATGTATCGTGGAATATTGGAATATTTATGTATTGGTATATTGTGGTTTTCAATAATTTTATGGTACCGGTAACCATGGAATGTGATTGAGAAATTTTGGTAAAAGATGATATGCACATAATGAAGGGATAAGAAGATAATGAGATTTGTGATTGTATTCATGATCTCATGATTGATATAAGGACTAAGTGATATCATGGTTTGAGAATAAATAATTTTGAGGATTTTGATATGTGAAAAAGTGTTAACTTTTAACTGCATTCATGTTTTCACTAAGGTTCAATGGGTATTCATTCTTCAAGACAATACATGATTAAGCTATTAACATGTTTTTAATTTGACCAACAAGATATATCTTATGATATGTGGGGGAGAAATGATGGCATTCACGTGATTGTTATGTGATAATTCAAGTAATCATTTTCTTTATACTATAGGCTTGGACCGAAGTATTTTAGATAAGCCTAAAGATTGGAATGGATTATGTTGGACATAAGTTAGTATTATTTAAGGATAGAAATTTTTTCGATATTATTTATGGGATGTTATAGTAATATAGTTTTAGAAAAAGGACTACCTGCAGGATGGGCGACAGGCCATTGCGTCGGACAAGACTGTGGGAATCGAACCCACAACCGAAGTGCGACTGGCCTTTATCACCTACCGCTGGCCAACGGAAAGTCCCTGGTTAGTAGAAACTAGTTTTATTTTAATTCTCGGTATGATATATAAATTATAGGTTCATTTTTGGAATCGTATACGATTAACCTCACCATATATGGACTTATGTATATTTGATAACTTTTTCTAACCTTTTGTTTGAAACAAATGGAATGACCCATAATTCTATCACATGATCTATTAACACTTAAAGAATAACAAATTCAAGTTCATTTCATTAAGATATAAAGTGGAAATTGTTCAAAGCACGAACAATAGTGAGAATGTACCAAAATAAAGTAAGTATTTATTCTAAATCAAAATTTTCAACTTTAGGGAAATGATCTTGAAAACCAAAAATGTTGTCCTAGTGCCCTTATATCCGATGAATCAGATGGTACCCTAGATCATCACAAATTTATGGCTTTGTGATTGTTGGATTTTTCATAGCAATGTTCTCTACCACTCTCCATTAGAATATTACGGTTAGATTTCTCTTCCATATCCATATTTTCACCTATGTTCTCCTATGTGGAAACCCAGTGATTAGTTAATTTGGGTAACTGTTACGTTTCATACGTTAGTTTTTAAGCCATGTTTTGGTATTCCTTGTTACGATGTGGGTTTCTATTAAAGAAAATTTCGAGTAGTAAACCATTTATAACCCCGACGAATTTCGAGGGTTAAATTCATTTTAAGGGGGGTAGAATGTAACACCCCAAGATTTTAAGAAATTTTTTTTTAATTTCATTAATGTCTTCTGTTGTACGCTACACCAAAAGGAGCTTGCACAACATTCATCCCTGACTTGGCTTGCATTACATGCAAGCGAGACCTTCCACGATAGCATGTGTTGTACGCAATACCGAGTTTCGCTAAACAACGATATGCTATTGAAATATTATTAAAACTAGTCATTATGAATAGTAATACCGACTTTTTGAAATTTTATAAATTTTATTTTTGAAAATGGACTTCATTTTTGGATTCGGAATATCGAAATTAGCCTAGGGTGAAATTTTGGTATTTTTCTGAAAACTTTCAATTTTTGATGAATAGTGAAAACATTGAGTTACTATTTAAAACCCGACATTTTATTTAAATAATTATAAATTTGATTTAAATTTATTTTAGGTCAAAATTGATACATAATACCTATATAAGTTCAATATAATTCATTGGAGTCATTTTTTAATAATTTTAGATATATAAAAATTTTATTGAACTTTTGACCGTCTTTTACCCACCTCCTAGGAGAATTTGCAAATTTACATAAAACTTAATTTTACCGCTTTTGTGAATGGAATTTCAAAAATCCGAGAGACACGGTTGATTTAATTAAGTAAAATGTGGTTCAATGAGATGAAAATAATTTTTGGTGAATAGTAACTTTTACTTTTATTTACCACGGTTAAAAGTAAATAGGGTAATTAAGGGTAAAATGATATTATTATTACCCTAACACGTGTCCTAATTCTATTGGATAAGTTTAATTTGACCAAAAACAACTTTAGGAATAAAATATGACCATTTAGGCCCACTTGTATTAGATTAGGACATTTGTTATTAATTTATTTAAAGAAGAGTTAAAATAGTTAAAATCAACGTTTAATAAGTAAATAATTTTTTATATAGGGTTATACATAATATAAATTCGATTATAAATATTAATTAGAAAGATAAAATGATTTCCTACATAATGATATTTTATTTGTAATTTTTAGACTTTAAATGATTAAATTTATTTATGACACAATGATGATGTAGTAATTATCTTATTAATGAAATATTGACATAATTGATGTTATAAATACCAAAATAAATGTAATTTTAGACTTTTTATGAATTCAAATAAATTTCTATGTTAATATGATATTTTAGTGTTGATTTAAGGATCTTTTTTCGAACAAGTCATTTTGTTATGATTTTCACAAAAAATCAATTACCAAATAGTGTCAAAATTGACATAAAATAGTTTTTAAAACAAATATTATATTATTAATTGTTACTATATTACTAAAACTCTAAGGTTCTGCCAAATGACTTTTATAAGGTTATATATATTAATTATAAACAACTTGGGGTTCTTTTGGCTTGTTATAGTAAGTTTATTAACCTTATAGTGTAAGAACACAAAAATACACGGTAAAAGTAAAATTATCTAACTTAAAGTTAAATCTAAATGATAAGGTTAAAATAGGAACCTAAAATTTTCTAAATTTTATTTTATGAGAGGATTTAGACCCATCCCCACCTTAGCTTAGAAATAAATCAATTTGGATCTATTTAAAACCAAATATGACTTTATAATAAAATAATATTTTTAGTTTTTTCAAAGGTGCCCCTCTCCTCCCTTATAAAAGGGAACCTCCTCCCTCTCTTCCTCAAACCACTTTGAGCCTTCAAGCTCGGCCAACCCCTGCCAATTTCTCCTCTCCACTTCCCTAGAAACATTCTAGAGGTTCTGGTCTTCTTCAAAGACCAATTTTAGTGCCCTAAGAGGAAGTCTCAAAGAGGCTCCTCAAAGAAGAGGTAATGTCCGTTACCGATTCATTAAACTTTATTTCTTCTTCCACTTATTCTTCTTTAGTTGTTTCACTATGAAGTAAAAACATCAGTATCAGCCATATAGTGATATGTTATTATAAGTATGGAACAATCTATTTCACCATCTATCCATCCTATGGAAAACGAAATCACCACGCGTGCGTACGTACAGAATACCGTCTCCACGCCGTGGTGTAATCTATTTTCCACCACCTCCTTACTTGGATGGGTATAATGGTGTAAATAATAACTATATATTATTATTGTAAAGTGATATTGATTCTGAAATAGTATATATACACTCCATTACAAGTTCACGATCATGGAAACGATATCATCGCTCGTGCGTACGTACAGAATATTGTCTCCACGATGTGATGTGACTTGTTCTACATGATCTCCATTGCATAATGATTATATAAATGAATTGAATGAATTAATATGATATATATTACACTAATACCATTCTGGGAATAAGGTATCTATAACCTAAAAAGATGAATAAGAATTTATTCGATAAAACACGCATAAGAACAAAAATGTAATAAACACCCGAATAACAAGTAGTAACGAAATATTACTAATAAGAAGCTAATAATATGACCATATATGATATCATAAAAATAATTATGATTCTGGAATAAGTCTATAACATTATTTAAATAATTAGACAGGAGGTTCGGACACTTACGAAGAAAATCAGACCTGAGGTACGGGAAAATATCACAATCTCATTTTTATCTGAGACTGTTTATACTTTGGAATTTACTGGGGTGTATTTTATCATCCACATCCATGTTTTATCAATATGTAATATTATTTCCATCCAACTATAATGGTTTAAATCCAATTTTACCCTCCGGTGAGTTTTTAGTAAAAGATATTAAAGGAATCTTTTGTCGTTTTTCATATGAGGTACTTTTTAACTTTTCCGACAAAAGTACGAGAAGAATGTTTTTTTAACTTATACGACATGAGTGGATTTTTAAAACATTATTTCCAAGAATCATCCATTAAAAGTTTTCAAGTTTAATTTAAATCAACTTATTTAGTTTAGAATTGTATGACATGTTAAGAAAGGAAAAGTGTTTTTGAATTAGAAATGATATTTTCCTCAAGAATGGAGTTTAAGTGTTTTATCAAAATTATTTTCCATCTAAGATAATAATGGGTTCTATTTCTATCCCTATTATTACATTGATTTGATTATTTTTTGATGGAATTATTTTTATGAATTCCTTTATCTTATATGAATTGTTTTATGATGTCACGATGTTTAAGATTCCCATTTTTATTACATGGGTTATGCTATGATGTATGGTTTATGATTTTGTGGCACACATAAGAATGGTATCATTATGAGATGGGTGGGACATATATATCCCTCCAATTCATTGGGTAAAGATATTATATCTCATGAGATAGACATGACTGGAACGGCAGGTTAAACCAGTTCAGTGAAACAGGACTGAAACGAGGAGTGAACTCGGTTCAGAAATGGACTTTGTCCACTAAGATAGTCTTGGCAATGAGTCTTGACTAATAATAAATGATTATCTATGATTATGTGTGAATGCCACAAATTTTCATGTTTTAAGTTATGATTATTGGGATTACATTTCACTACTATGATTTATCCCATGTTATGAAATTATGATCTCTTTTGTAGGTTAAGATTTCGAAAAAATATGTTCTTATGTATATGATGTGATTGATATTTATTTTTTTACCCTTACTGAGCATTTGAGCTCACCCTTTTTATTTTTTGTTTTCCCCCAGGATTAAAAGAAAGGTTTTAGGTAAGGAAACAAAAAGTGGGAGATCATTATGGGAGATGTTGAAGATCTTTCACCACGATTAAAAGATTTTATTCCAAGTTTCCAAAGACACTAAACTATTACGGTCCTTGTGTGTCTGTTTTTGTAATGTATTATTTATTCCACAAAAGTAATGTAACATCTATGTACATCAAGCTTCACGTCTCTACAATCAACACATTCTTTAATATATTTTTAAAAACCTATTTCAAATAATCCTCTTATATTTATTGCAACATATAACCTTGATGTTTTTATAAAAGTACTTCTCCAGTATAATTCTCAAATTTCATAACAAAATAACAGCAGTCATTCTAGCTCAACATTCAATATAACTTATGATCATCTATTGGCTATGATTATTCTCTTGGATCTGTTCCTTGGTGTGTATATCACCCTTATTACACATACATTATAAATTATACAACAAAATGTATCATGGGATAAACATTATTTTTTGAATAGAAAATTTTATTTTTTCATAAGAAATTTATTTTATAAATACATCCTTCAAAACAATAAAATATAATCTCGTTCTATTTGTAAAATCACTTTAACAATTCTTCCTAAATTATTTTCTTGTAGGAAACAGATACTTCTATCCTCATTTTTCTTCACCAAACAAGCTCTAAAAAACTATATCCTTCCGCACTTTTTTATGTTTTATATTTTTTTACGCTGAATCTTTTTATTGAAAAATTATCAAGAAATATTACTCATAAATAAAATATAATTCACTACATTTTTCATCATATTTGGTAAATCATAAACCCATTTTTCCCCACATTCATCATTAACTCAGTTCATGCTAGTCCCCTCCAATAACTAAAAGTAAAAAAAATTATAGTCATGCCATAAAAAGCATTGTAAAATATAATTCATAGGATTTATAAAACATGAAAACATCTTTAAAATGTATGGGACCTTTGGGTTAATGTAGGTTATCTATGATTATCACAACCCATCGCTTGGGTCCTGTGTCATGACTACCCCAAGCCCGCCTTCCATTGGCCAGGGGCTGGCGACTATCACCGAAGGCATAAATCCCAAAAACTAGGAAGGAATTGCCTTTATAAAGTGTAAAAACACACAACAGAGTAAGATCTGGAAGTAAAACACTAAGAAAAATTGTATACAAAGGAGTGCTGAAAAGTAATAGGGGCTAGAAATATAATCCCAATAGGAAAGTACAAGTACAACTTCAAAACAAGTACAACTAAAGAAAAGTAAAACAGCTACTGGGTTTTCCTCTGGGGATTCCTACCTAAGGGGTTGGTACAGATAGCCTCCTCAGCACTCCCCATCCGTCAGTCTCCTCAGTTTACCAACTCATCATAAGGTCTAACTCTAGGTACCATCCAGTCCTCCTACTCTGATCCTCAGTCAGCGCTGTCCATTGTCTACAACCAAAACAACGAGGTGCGGGCATAGCCCGTCCAGGGATCAGTATAACAATACTCAGTAAGGACCTCAAGACACTCAAGGTCTCACAAAATCCAACAAGGATAAACCAAAAAGTATGAAATAAACAGATAACCTTACATAGGTATATGCCCATACATATACCTATGTTACCAAGTAATTCATCTCAATCATGAGGTTAACACAAAAGTTACTGACTCAGTTAAACCAGGATTTTATTTTAGAGATAGTATCAATCTGAACCCTCGATTGATGGAGAAATCCTCCTCTATCGAGCATAGTGGGGCTTCCGGGTCACACAGAGGTGATTCCCACTAACCTTGTACTGTAGAGGTACTACTCCTCTCAAGTATTGTGGGTCTGTCTCTCTCACACAGAGGCACACCCCACCATGGGTCCGCTGCTCTCACATAGAGGCGCTCCCCCTCGTATCCTGCTAATGTACTTCTCCTGTCGAGTACCGTGGGTCTACCGCGACACCAAGGCACGCCCCACTGCGGGTATACCGTTACGCCATGGCGCTCCCTGCTGGGCTAGTAGAATCACTCTGATTCAAACAGTCAACAGTCGTTATTTCTTATCCATCTACTATGTTCCGGCAAAAATGCTCGCCTGTTCCCAGTAGATCTTCTCCACAAACTACTGGTAGATTCCTTAACTACCACGAAGTCCCATTAAGAAGTAACTAAAAGGTCCTCCACGTCATATAGGTCTCAACGCAACTGATGGCGCGTCAATCGGACGCTCGGTCTGTCCGTTATTAGTCTTTTAGTCCTGGGGGCCTGGTTGGACTTATGCACGATCCAACCTGACCGTATCTCAACTTTACCATGAACTCAAGTGGGGTATACTCAAAGGGACCGTCGTGCCCCAAAAATACTAACGTCACTGACGGTTCATCAAACGGTCGACCGGTACCAAAGATATGGCCAAAAGAATGTAAACGGTCGTGGTGGGCCCAGATCCGGTCCGACCCGGTCTGGGTCGACCCGGTCAGACATGTTGGGTCTGGCCCAGCCCATTGAGTGGGATATCCTGTTAGATTTGGCCCGGCCCACTGGGCCCATCCCAACAGGCCGCGAGGGCGGTTCGGCCCGGGCTCGGGGCCAGGTCGGCAAGGAGCATTGCGAGGGCGCAGCTCTATCCGGAGGGCATGGACGGGCCGGTTTGGACAGGGCGCTACAAGGAGGTCCAGGAAACCGGCTTGGCGGGGAGGCTAAGAGGTGGCTGGGACACCAGCTCATCCGGGTGGCTGTGAGGGAGCCGGGATGCCGGCACGGCCGAGAGGCTGCAAGGAGGCCGGGACACCGGCTTGGCCGGGAGGCCGAGAGGGAGCCCGGACGCCATCTCAGCCAAGAGGCCGCAAGGGGGGCCAGATTAGGGAGGCAAGTGGGGTGCACGGAGGCTGGAAGGCGGGCCAGTTCGTGGAGGTGTGTGGGGCGCACGCGGAGGCCAGCAGGAGGGCCGGTTCAGGGAGGCGTGTGGGGCGTGCACGGAGGACGGCAGGTTGGCCAGCAACGTTTCGCCGAGCAGGGTGCTTCCAGGTGGGTCGGCAGCCATGAGGCAGCCAGGATGACCGGTTCGGTGTGGCTCTTGCCGACGCAGGCCAACGGTGTTCAGTCGGAAGCACCGGAGCACTGTGGGGGTGGTGTGGTTCGTGGAGGCCGTGAATAGTGCGTCCTTTGTTGTCGTCGCCTTCGTTGTTTCGTTACCTCATCGTCATGACGAAGTTCCAAGAAAAAAAAGATCAGTGGAGGGGTCTTCCCATGTTGGTTTGGCCCGCACCCTCCGCGTTTAGGTTGGTATCATTTGGTTCATCAAAGATGTAGGATCAACAACAATTATTACAATCTCCACATCAATTCCTTTCCAATCGAAGATAATAAAAGAAAAGGGATAATACACAAATAAAACCATCTACCTTGGATTTTCGGTCATCGATGCTGAAGTTGTGGGAAGAAGACAAAGGAGTTCTTCATTTGTTGTGTCTGCCACATGCTTCCAATCCCAAGTTGCGTCGGCTGTGGAAGACGCTCCACATCTGTAGGATCTGAGGGAGGAAGTCGAATAAGGATCGTCGTCGGTGTTCTTCATTCGAAGAACACATTCTTCATTCTTCGTTGGGAGAATTCTAATCCTCCCAACCTCACCTCTTCCCTAACTTCCACCTAAAGGCCAAATTTGTGCCAAATAATAGATAAGAGTATTTGTTAATTAGTTGGAAAGAAATCATAAAAGAAAGAATTAATTATGTGGCTCCACCTAATTAATGTGAAGGGTTGACACAAATTAATTAGGGGAGTTGGCACAATTGGATTAAAGGGAAGGTCAATAGTCTCTCCCTCATAAATGAGGGATAGTTGATAGGTTTTACTATCTTCCATCAATAGGGGTTAAGCCCCATGTGGTCCCCAAGTCGTAACCTCTTACGGGAGGTTATGTTCAGGTGGGCCCCACCACCATAACCTCTCATGGAAGGTTAAGTTGTGTTGTTCTCGCCTCTAACTTCCATGATGAGGTTTTAACCACCAATCACCCACATGGAATCTCAAATAAAATAAAGCGAATCTCACTTTATTTTATTACTTTCCATGAGAATCGAAAAGGAATAATATTTTATTCTTGACTCACTATCGTCAAAGTGAATGTCTTCTTAAGCGAAAACTGGTGTTGCGAGTTCAACAGTTCCCTCAGATTTCAATTCCGAGAACCGATTAAAAATTTATAAAAACTCACTCTTATGTTTACTGAACCTACCCAAACAAAACTTCATAAATTGATTCCGAGCACATCGGGCCTCGGAATCATATTCCGTCAATTTTTGCGGACACTTAAAATTCCCCTATGTTTAAAAAAAATTCCACAGAAATTCAGGGTCTTTACATTCTCCCCACCTTAGGGATTTGTATCTTAGTAAGCTACAACTTGAACTAAGGGAACAAGTAAGGGTACTGAGCACACATCTGAGCCTCCTGCTCCCAAGTGCTCTCTTGGAGGTTCCCGTGCGGCCAAATAATGTGAACCAGAGGTATCAAACATCCACATAGGACCTGATCTTATTGATCCGCAATCTCTATTGGAACCTCCGTAAATTTCTCCCCATTGTCGATTTCCAACTCTCCATGGTCAATGATGTGAGAAGGGTTGTGCACGTATCTCCTCAACTAAGATACGTGGAAGATGTCATGCACCCGATGTAACTGAGGTGGGAGAGATAAGTTGTAAGACACCTCGCCAACTCTACTAAGGACCTAAAAAGGTTCGATTAATCTTGTAGATAGCTTGTCGCCTCGGCCAAATCTACGTAGTCCTCATCGAGGTGAGACCCATAGAAAGACGTGGTTGCCATCCTTGAATTATAGAGGTCTCCATATCTTGTCAGCATAAAACTTATGTCTGGTCTGTGTAGTCTTCATCCACTCGTGGATGATCTGCAGCTTCTCCATGGCATCCCATACCATATCTATTCCCACTATTGATGACTCCACATGGTCAGTCCAGCATATGGGTGATCTGCAAGGTCTCCTGTATAACGTCTCAAAAGTGTCATCCCAATGGTGGAGTTATAGATGTTGTTGTATGAAAACTCCATCAATGGTAAGTGGAACTCCCATCTACGACCAAAGTCGAGGAAGCATGCACAGAGAATGTCCTTGAAAGTCTGAATGGTCCTCTCAGTCTGGCCATCCATCTGAGGTTGGAAGGCGGTGCTCTGATGAAGTTGCATTCCGAAATTCTCCTGTAACCCCTTCCATATCCAGGAAGTAAATCGTGTGTCATGATTAGAGATAATATAAAAAGGTACTACATGTATCCGCAAAATATCCTACACACATAGGCGTCCCAAGATCTCTATTGAAACCTGCTCTCTGATCGGTAGGAAGTGGGCAAACTTGTTGAGTCGGTCAACGATCTCCCAAATCGAGTTGTGACCCCTGGATGTACATGGAAGTCCTATAATGAAGTCCATGGATATCCCATCCCACTTCCACTTCGATACCTCTACAGGCTAAACCAAGCCTTCTCGTACCTGGTGATCCTCCTTCACTTGCGGACCAGTGAGGCATCAAGAGACAAACTCTGCAACTACTTTTTCATACCTGGCCACCAATGTTGTCATTGAAGGTCTTTGTCCATATTTTCCACTCCTGTATGTACTGATAAAGGGGATGTGTGGGACTCCCTCAAAACATCCTCTTGAAGTGCCACTGGTACCATAGTATATCCTCTGAAGAGGATGACATGCTCCCCACCTTCTGAAAATCCATCAGGTACCTGTCCTGTAGATATCTGAGCAAGCCATGTCTCATAGTCAGCATCCCCAAGTTATGCCTTCCTGACTCGCTGAAGAAGTGGGGGAGTGACTGTAAGAGACTAAAGAACGGTTGCTCTGTCTCTATCCACAAAGGATAACGATAAGGCATCCAACTACTCTATCACCTCACCTAGAAGTCGTATGCCAGATCTCCTACTGAGTGCATCTGCTACAACGTTCACCTTCCAAGTAGTATAGACTATCTTGAATTCATAGTCCTGGAGGAACTCAATACATCGTTACTGTCTCAGTTTCAGGTCCTTCTAAGAGAATATATACTTGAGACTCTTGTGATCAGAGTACATGGTAAAACATTCTCCCATCAGATAGTGTCACCACATCTTCAAGGCGAAGACCACTGCTGATAACTCCAGGTCATGGGAAGCATAGTTATGCTTTTACTGTCTTAGCTTACAAGAACAATACATAATCACGGATCACTCCTACATCAATACACACCCAAGATTGGTCCCTGATGCATCGCACTAGACTACATACCCTACAACTTCCTTTGGAAGCCTCAAGAAGGGGGCACTAGTCACCCTCTGCCTCAGCTCCTGAAAGCTTTGCTGGCATCTCTTTGACCACAAGAAGGGTTGCCCCTTATTTTTCAAGGCAGATAGTGGTGATGAAACTCTAGAGAAGTCTGGAAAAATCCTTTGGTAGTAACCAGTCAAAACCAATAAACTATGTACCTCCGTCACACTCCTGGGTGGCTCCCAAGAAAATACCACCTCATTCTTTTCTGTATCTACTGCAACCCTAGCCTCCGAGATGACATGTCACAAAAAGTGAACCTCTCAGATATAGAATTGGCATTTCGAGAGATTACCATAAAGCTGGTGCTCTCAGAGTGGGTCTAGTACTACCTAAATATGGTAGGAATGATCCTCCTCAGTAGTAGAGTAGATCAGAATGTCATCGATGAAGAAAACGACAAAGCTATTGGGGTAAGGCTGGAAGATCCTAATCCTAAGCCCCATGAACACTACTGAAGCATTGGTTACGTTGAATGGCATATCCAAGAACTCATAGTGGTTTTACCAACATCTGAAGGCCATATTCTGCACATCCCCATCTCGAACTCTAAGCTGGGGATAACCTGATCTAAGGTATATCTTCGAGAACCATCGCACTCCCTTCAAATTATCAAATAGGTCATCAATTCTTGGGAGTGGTTACTTGTTCTTCACGGTCACCTGGTTCAGGCAACGGTAGTCTACACAAAGCCACAAGATTTCATCCGCCTTCGTGGAGAATAGAATCATGGCTGCCCAGGGAGAAACACTGGGCCAGATGAATCCCTTCTCTTGCAAGTCCTCTAGATGTACCCGCAGCTCGTGAAGCTCCGAGTGAGCCATCTGATACACTGGTGAAGATATCAGTGTCTTCTTGGGGTACAAGTCAATGTATAAGTCCAGTTCTATGTGAGGAGGTAGTCCTAGAACATCGTCAGGGAAAACATCTGTGTACTGGCCCACCACTACAGGATAGCTCAGACTCTCCACATCAACTCCTCTGAGGGTAAGGCAGGCCATCTGATGAGTGATCGAATGCACTCTCCTCTGGGAAAGTCCATCTTGTGCGGCAAGGGATCCCTTCTTGTCGGTGAAGGTGAACCTGGTCTCATCTGTGCGGACACACCTCACTTTGCACCTAATACAGTTGATCTGAGCATAGACTGTAGATAACCAGTCCATACCCAAGATGATTTAATAAGGCCATGACGTTGCTATGAGGAGATCCCAGCCGAATCTATCCCCTCCTAGAGTAAGCTCACACTGGCGGCACTAGTGCATAATCATCGAGTCTACTCCTTTAGGAGTCTCTAACCATATTGATCGAGCCAACAGCTCCGTTGGAATCTCCGAGATATGAACAAGGGTAGTGGCAATGAATGATTGACTAGAACATGTGTCTATAAGTACTACAGCTAAGGTGGAGTAGACACAGATCATACCTCGAATCATCTCCAGTGCTCCATGATCATAAGCCTCAACTGCATGGAGCTGAGATCTGGCCTTTCCACATACTCCCTACGGTTAGGGTAGACCTCCTGGTGGTGGTGGTGGAAACACCTCAAAATGTCTCCCACTGCTAGCTGCATGACCAGCTCCTCTACCACATCCGCTTGCTCCCTACAGACCACCTTAATCGAATCTCTACCTCTGCATGGGTAGTCCTTCGACCGTCTGATGATCTTTCGAACGGAAGGTCGGTCAGTCATGAGCCATGTGACCCTACCCACCGCATGAGAAACATTGCCCACTCATGGAATGTATGTCTCTACTCCAGGTGCCTCGTACAACCGATCTTGAGTTATGTGATCATCCTCCTATTGGTATAGTCCTCTTGTACATCTACGATATCTATCTACTACTAGTTTCAGAAGACTCTAGAGCATGTTGACCAGTGTTGGGTCTTGCTGTTGGAGACTTCTCAGCAAGGAAAATCTCCACTAAGAGGGCTCGCTCCAACACCCCTGCCTGCGTCGGGATGCTGAGGGAGATCATTGAAGCCCTGATCTGTCACCTGAGCCCCAACATGAAGGTTAGGGCCCTGAAAAATGGGTCTCGTACCATATCTATGGAGTAGCACAAGAGGTCGGTGAACCTCGCTGAGTAATACACCACCGACATGATACCATGCTGCATATGAAGTAGCTCTTGTATCAGCAATGCACATAGGGTGGCTGGGACAAACTTTGCCCGAAAAAGGCTCTCAGAGTCTGCCCAGAGTATTGTTGCCTCGTCATGCACCTGGAGCATCAGGCTCCACCATCTACCTACTACTAACTATAGAAGGTTGGCATCAAGTATCACCTTGAGGTCTTCTATTGTCCCCACTAGTTGGAAAAATCTCACCACAGCCTCCAGCCAATCCTCTATTGCCTACGGGTCCATCTCTCCCCTGATCATGGGCGGCATCTGGTGCTAGAACTCGTGCAATGCGCTCAAGCGGCGTGCATCATCTAATGTTGGGTCTGGTGGCATCGGTGGCCCAACAGGTAGTGTTACCGTTGGTGCCTCCGCTGTGAGAGTGCCCTGCACCGAGGCCTCATCGTTTGGTGGGGTATCTGCGCGTACAACTCTCACTGCTCTAGATGGTCATCCACGGGGAGGAATCCTTGAAAGAAACAGATGCAACACAGTCAAAATATTATACCTTGTCAGATAACCTGGTTGATATAACTTAAAGAAAACTTTTGAAAACACAAACACAATCAGTGTTTTCATGCACTGAGTCAGAAATCAGAAGTCAGGGTCCTGGTGTATGGATACGTCTGTCGCCGCACTAACATTGGACACCCGGAACTGAGAACCACACTCAGTACCCTTAACACTATTGCTTCATAGAAAAGAAAGATCATAGTCCTATGTTCTGTGGTAGAACCGACTACCTCTAATAACAATTTGTCACAACCTGTCCCCCAGGGCCCATGTTGTGACTACCACAAGCCCTCCTTCCATGGGCCAAGGGCTGGAGACTAGCACCAAAAGCGTAAATCCCTAAAACTGGGAAGGCATTGCCTTTATAAATTTTAAACACACACAATAGAGTATGAGATGGAAGTAAAAAACTAAGAAAATTTGTATACAAAGAAGTGCTGAAAAGTAAAAGGGGCCAGAAATACAAGCCCAACAGGAAAGTACAAGTACAACTGAAAAACAAGTACAAATGAAGAAAAGTAAAACCGATACAGGGTCATCCTCTGGGGATTACTACCTAAAGGGTAGGTAAAAATAGCCTCCTTAGCACTACCCATCCATCAGTCTCCTCCATGTACCGACTCGTCGTAAGGTCTACCACCAGGTATTGTCCAATCCTGCTACTTTGATCCTCATTTAGTATTGTCTATTGTCTGTGACCAACACAACGAGGTGCGGGCATAGCCCATGTAGGGGTGAGTATAAAATACTCTGTAGGGACACCGAGACCCTCAAGGTCTCACAAAATCTAACAAGGATAAACCACAAAGTATGAAATCAACAGATAAACTCACTTGGTTATATGCCCATACATATTCCTAAGTTACCAAGTAATCCATCTCAATCATGAGGTAAACACAAAAGTAACTCACTCATCTCAACCAAGATTTTGTTCTAGGGATAGTATCAAACTGATTCCTTAGCTGCTAGAGAACCCCTCCTCTATTGAGTACAGTGGGCTTGCTGTACTTCCCACTAACATTGGACTGCTGAGGTACTTCTCATGCCGAGTACTATGGGTCTGCTGCACTCACACAGAGGCACTCCACACTGTGTGTCTGTCACGCTCACACAGAGGCGCTCCCCCTTTTAGCCTATTGAGGTACTCCTCCTGTCGAATATCATGGGTCTATCATGACACCAAGGCGCTCCCCACTATGGGTCTTCTGTGACACCATGGCGCTTGCCACTTGTCTATTAGAATCACTATGAGTCAAACGATCAGTAGTCTTCAAGTCTTAGCCGGCTACTAGGTTCCCACCCAAATGCTCGCTCATTCCAGGTAGATCCGCTCCACAAGCTACTGGTCGATGCTCCAACTGCTAGGAAGTGCCACAAATAAGTTACTCAAAGGTCCTCCACATCATATAGGTCTCAACGCAACTAACAGCGCGTTAATCGGACGCCCGGTCTGTGAGTTATTAGTCTTTTTGTCGAGGGGGCCTATTAGATTTGTGCACGATCCAACCTAACCATATCTCAACATTACCCCAAAATCCATTGGGGTATACTCAAAGGGACCATTGTCCTCCAAGAATAACAGTGTTTCTTATGGTTCTTCAAATGGTTGACCGTTGCTAATGATATGGCCAAAAGAAATTAAAAGGTCATGGTGGGCCTGGGTCTGGTCCGACCCAGCCCAACCCAGTCTTGGCCGACCCGGTCTGGGTCAACCTGGTCAGACGTGTTGGGTTTTTCCTAGCCCATTGAGTGGACCAGCCTGTTAGGTTTGGCCTAGCTAGTTGGGCCTAGCCCAGCAAGCCGTGAGGGTGGTTCGGCCCGAAGCGTCACGAGGGAGAGGCCCGCCGCGGATCAGCCTGGAGGATGCGGCCCGGCGCGGCTCAGCCCGGAGGGTGCGTCCGGGCCAATTCGTCCAGGGTGTCGCAAGGTAGGCTGGTACACTGTCTAGGTAGGGAGGATGTGAGGAGTCCAGGACAGCGGCTCGGTCGGGTGGTCGTGAGGGAGCAGGGACGCCAGCTCAGTCGGGAGGCCGCGAGGAGGTCGGGACACTGGCTCGGCTGGGTGGAAATGAGGTAGTTGGGATGTCGGCTTGGCTAGGAGGCCGTGAGGGGGGTGGATCAGGGAAGAGCATAGGGCACATGGATTCTGACATTTAGGCTGGTTCAGGGAGGCACGCGGGGCGCGCACGGAGGCCGGCAGGCAGGCTGGTTTGGGGAGGGACACTGGGCGCGCGCGGAGGCTGGCCGGAGGGCCGGTTTGGGGAGGCACACAGGGCGCGCGTTGAGGCCGGCAAGTGGGCCAGTGGCATTTTACCAGGCAGGGTGCAGCCAGGTGGGCTGATGGAAGGGGGTTGGCCAGGATGGCCGGTTCAGCACGGCTCGGGCCGGAGTGTGCCGGCGGTGTTTGTCCGGGAGCACCGGAGCACCGCGGGGGCAGCGTGGTTCATGGAGGCCGCGGGCTATGCGGTATTTTTAGTCACCACCTTCATCATTCTGTCACCTCATCACCATGCCAAAGTTTATCATAAACAAGATCGATGGAGGGGTCAGGCCATGTTGGTTTGGCGTGCACCCTCCGCGTTTAGGGTGGCATCATTTGGTTCATCAAAGAAGTATGATGAACAATAATTATTTACAATCTCCACATCGATTCCTTTCCAACCGAATAATATAAAAGAAATGGGATAATACACAAATAAAACCCCCTACCTTGGATTTCATTCGTCGACATTGATGTCATGGTAAGAAGACGAAGGAGTTCATCGTTTGGTGCGTCCACCACATTCTTACAATCCCAAGTTGTGTCGTCTGTGGAAGATGATCCACATTGGTATGATCTGAGGGAGGAAGTCAAAGAAGTATCGTCGCTAGAGTTATTCGTTGTAAGAATTCGTTCTTCGTTCTTCATTCTTTGTTGGGAGAATTCTAATCCTCACAATCTCTCCTCTCCCCCAACTTCAACCCAAATTCCAATGTTATGCCAAATAATGTATTAGAGTATCTATTATTTCATTGGAAAGAAATCAAAAAAATAATTAATTAATTACTTGGCTCCACCTAATTAGTGTGAAGGGTTGGTATAAATTAATTAGGGGATTTGGAAAAATTGAATTAAAGGGAAGTTGAAGATGTTCTCCCTCATTAATGAGGGAGAGTTGAGATATTTTACTCTCTTTCATCAATAAGGGGTTATGCCCCGTGTGCTCCCCACATCCTAACCTCTCACATGAGGTTATGTTCAGGTCGGGCCCACCACCATAACCTCTCATGGGAGGTTAAGGTATGGTGGTCCCACCTCCAACATCCATGAGGAGGTTTTTTCCACCAATCACCCACATTGCGGCGCAAATAAAATAAAGTGAAGCTCACTTTATTTTATTACTTTCCATGAAAACCCAAAAAAAATAATCTTTTATTCTCAACTCACTTTCATTGAAGTGAATGTATTCTTAAGTGAAAATCAGCACTGCATGTTCAATGGTTCCCTCAGATTTCAATTCCAATCAACGGTTCAAAATTTATAAAAACTGGGACGTACGTTTATGAAACGTACCTAAGCAAAACTACAGAAATTGATTTCGGGTACACCGGGCCTCGGAATCATGTGCCATCAATATTATTGGACTTCTTAAATTAAAATGTATTTAAGAAAAAAATTCCATTTATATTACAGGTCTTTACAATGATCCTCACTAAAAAATTATTATGTTATACTATATTTATACTTATCTCCAATGGTCTCAATGTTGTTTTGTCAACATAGTTTCTAAAGGATAACTAAATCCATCTCTAATCTGTATGATTGAGACCCATACATTTCAAACATTAAAATTTCATTTTATAATGAATATTAATTACACATCATAATGATTGAGAAAAGAATAATTTAGGCTTGTTGAATTTTTAAATCTCGACACATAAAACTAATTAATAAGAGTCTCACATTAAAACAATTATATATAGAACCCTTCATAGAAATAACATTCCTAAGACCATAATTCATTATATATGGAATGGAAACATAACATATGGTGAGATCATATTCGTAGAAAATATAAAAAAAGAGACAATAATGATCATAAGGGTATGTGAATAAGATCAGATCATTAGAAATTGACACCCTATATAACATAGATGAAAATTATAAGTCATTCCATAATTCATGGATGTAAATAATATATTAATAAAAATGGAATCCAATAAAAACATCCATGTTGGAATAAAAATATCATAATATATGAGTTTATCACATAAAAAATATTATAAATTTGTGAAAATGTATAAATATAAATAGGATCACCCATTATATTTTGGAAATTATGTCATTACCTCAACTAAAAATAATAAAATCAATCATCGTCCAAGCATAAAATTTTGGACAGGAAATCTGGATCCACATATATTATTATAGACCTAAAATATTGGTCAAAACAAAAATATATGGACTTGAAAACCATATCTATAGAAATTATTATTGACATAGAAAAATGTCCAAGCATAATATTGTAAAATAATAAGTACGATATCCTTTGATCATATCACTATTAAATATTAATTTAACTGAATGGATGTTTTAAAGGATGAATAGAAATACCATAAAATGTTATAAATTTTTTAAGGAAATTATCCTTTCCATTTAGATGTAACATCTTCAAAATATAAATTTTGTGGAAATATTGTTGGAAATATTTATTTGAAAATAATACTAGAAAATAATAAATGATTATTAAATTACTTCAGTGGTCATGATGATAATAAATTCCATTCATGATGTATATGTTCAAATAAGACATTCATTTCACATTTATGTAACAAATATAAATTTACCTCATTCTAAAAAATATTAGAACAAACCATTTAAAAATATAGTCAAAATACTGTCATGGATGAAATATGACTATAATAATCATTGGAGATTAGTGTAAATCAACATTAACTCATTTTTGGAATTCATGGTTAATGATGAATGTTTTTTTCAATTAAAGAGAGAAAAAAAATTAAATTATACAAAAAAAATTATTCAACCACATCAATATCAAATAAGTGGATAATTAATGGAAAAAAAGAATTACAAATATATGAATAGAGGATGATAAAATTAATGAGTTTCATTAGAGGTAAATCGTATGAATTCATTACTTGAAACATAGTCATAAACAATCCTCGTAAATAATGATATTTCTCTATAAAAGACATTACCATTTTTATAACATTTGAATCATGATACCCATGAATGAAACAATGATAGAAAAACATATAAATAAAAATAAAAATAATTTTGATGAATTCAAATATGAATTCTTTAGAATCATATATTACACATAAATGAAACATTTGTTGAATATGGAAGGTGTCTCACAAAAAAATGTGAGACAAAAATATATTACCATAGGTTTGACTTCCTGATATGTGTCTGGTCCTTCATTATAATAAAAATTGATTTATCATACATATATTATATAAAAATATTAATATATATTATAAAATATATTATTTTGTTTTAACCATTTATCAAAAATTATATACAACATATTTATTTACATCATTGTTATAGGTGACCTATTAATTTTTTCATTCCTATTTTGGTTAGTTTGTTTATTTTCATTATAGTTTGATATGAGTTCAATCATGCCAATAATTTTATTAATGTTATAAATATAATTTTCAATCACTATATAAATTTGTAGTTAACTTTATAATGGTGGAAATTTAGAAATCAGTTGTACTATTCATATATATTGAAGGCCAGATGTATGAATGTTCATTATTTTTTATTTCCTTTAGACAATATTAATGAAATGTAAAAATAAAATAATAATTCTTGTATAAATTTTTTATTATTTTTTTAATATATATTATTTAAATATATCTTTTTTACCATCAAATTTTAATGAAATTGAAAAATTAATCACATCGCTTTATAGAGGTGGTATTAGATGCTACATAGGTAAGACATTATTATTTTCAACCAGTTAGTAAGGTATAAATTTAGAAATTATATTATCATTAAAAATGTATAATTATTTCATAATTAGGATAAATTATTTTATGAATAATATAAAATGTTTAGAGGTTATAAAATTATTATTAAAAAACTATATGTTAACATGGTTAACTCTCTTTTGAATGAACACCTATAGATGTCCTTTTTAGTATCATATGGATAGTCTATTGGGAATACAAGATCCTCTATAAAGTGTATGATTAATTATTGAAATAAATTATATATGGTATGGGATAGATAGAATAGATAACATGTTGTAAAGAATATCAAGAATGAGGTCCCTTTTTTAATTTACTGGAGAAGCACATTTAGGTTTACTCAAAATATATATTGATTATTAATTAATTTTGATGTCCAAATTGATCCAAAATGAATGATTATAATATTATATTGGGATTAATCTAAGTCCTCACATACTATAAACGTTTTAATTTTTTGATACATTTTTTATTGATGCCTTTTGATTTTAACAATACAATAACCGTTTTCAAAATTATGTTGATGCCAATGTTTTTTTACACTAAAAGGGTTAATATAGTTACAATAAAAGGAAAAAATACACATTATAAGACCATATTTGATGTTATAAACTAAATCACATTCATGTGTCTAAAAAATATATTTTTAAAATTTTACATAATTTAATAAAAAAAAGATTATAATATAAAATTAATCCATAAAAATGTATTGTTAAAGAAAATAAAATTTTAATAAAAATGGATTTAATGATTAACTGCATTTTTCATAATAATTTATCAATAAACGTTTTCAGGAAATTTATATATATTTAAAATTCTAGTTATTATTATTCATACATTCAATATTTAATGGATATATTATAATGGTATCATAATATAATATCATGTTTCATTTATACTCATGGATTAATGTAATGAAATGTTTTGAAATAATAAAATTATTTAAAAATAAATACTTTCTAAAATTTTAAAAAGTTATACTGAGGGTGATATGAGCCTTAAATTTTCTTGGTATATAATCATTTACCTACTATTTTTAATGAATAATAGATCACTTTGAATCTTTATTTTCATAAATACGAAACCCGCACTTAGATAATTCATGTGAAAAGGATATCCAGAATAAAAAAAATTATATGAATGTTAGAATTTCCACATTTTCTTGACCAATTATAAGAGAACTCAAAATTTACTTTATAACCTTGAGATATAATCATTACATATACTTTTATGAATCTAGAGTATCACATGATCATGCATAAATAGGAACTAGTGTTAATGTATTTTTGAAGAATAATATTTTATGATATAGTCTAACAATGATAAATAATCATAAAAAACTATAAATTATTATGATGATAAGTTGTTTAATATGGGTTCATAATTTTTATTAGAAAAAGAAGATATCATTTGGGTTCTGATAAGGAATACAATAATGAATTGAAAATAATGTAATCTACTTGATAATATAAAGTAGATACAATAAATAATATTTTTGTGTATATAATATAATAACAATAAGAAATTATTATGTGTTTGGGTTTGTGGGTTTGTAAAAACAATAAAATTATTACTTGATGTGCACTTTTTCTTATGTAATTGATAAATAGAGAATAATTATTTTAGATATACATTTTTTTCTTTTGTTATATAGTTTTTGAGGAATAGTGATTCACTAAGGAGTATCTACCTAATCTGTTTAGAAATTAGTAAGGGGTATTGTGGGTTATTCAAGATCCAATAGTCCCTAAACATTATATCAATTAGATGATATATTAGGATCAGCAATCATCCAATATCTCAAATATTACAGTTATTATCAAATATTTTTTATTGGGAATAAATATCTTATTCAATTTGATATGGAGACATCCTTGTTCTTAATGTGTGATATTATTTAGAATTTTTTTGAAAGGAATCACTACAGAACCACTTCTTCCAATATGAACAAGTAAATTGATGAAATTGTGGTTTTTGTATAAATAATTAAATTTATCCATTACAGATTTTGGATATTATATATCAAAACTTCTGTGAAAACTTAATTGTATTTGTAATCCCTACAAATTGTAGTTATAATAAAATCCCTAAAACAACCACATATTGATTATGTCAAGGTGTATCATTTCTCATTGAGGATAATAATTTTAAAATATCTATGGGATGGACATTAATTTTCGAATTTCATTACAGGTGTTTATGATTGTTTACATTGAATATTAGTTTAATTCCTCTTAACTAGGGTAGAGGTTCCAGATAAAGAGTTTTTAAATAAAAAGAATGTAAAACTCAGGGAAATTTTGGTACACTGATAAACCCCCTACCCAACATAATTTCCTTCATAAATCAATCTATTCTATAAATGATGAAATAAATCATAGTTATCTTATTAATTGGATTGATTTTTTTATTAATATATGATTTACAATGTTTATATAAAGTGTGTATTTGATGTTGATACTAGTGTACCTCTATTAAAAGACATATTAATTGTTTGTGTTGGAGAGCCGTGATGGTCTCCCCCATGAATATAAAAATGGATGAATATGTAATCAAATATATTTACTAAATTATCAATGATTGAATATAAATATCATTCTCAATATGGAACAAATAAAGGTGATAATTTATATTGTATTATATTAGTCGAAAATTGTCATTTTAAATGAAATTTCTTGATCTTTGGAGATTGTGACGAATATGAGTCTATAAAATATAATCTATATTTTTATAGTAATCTTTAAGTGAATGGGAAATTTATAAAAGAATGATTTAACTAAAAATAAATATAAAATTGAACAATTGTCTCATTGACCTTGCAAATAAAATAATGGAATATATCAATATTTGAAATGATATTATTTCATTAATTGATGAAGAATGGGAAAGTAATTTTTAAGAGATAATTATATGGAAAAATATATTTGGGAATGTAATCTATGCCCAAGAATCATTACACAATGTTACACTAAAACAAATGGATTCTTATATGGAAGAAAAAATTGTTTAGTAAAAGAGCTAGACCTATCAGTGGAAGAAAATAAACAGTAGCATAAATAATATATTTAGTATATCCATGCTATGAAAGAATCTCATACATATACAATCATTATAAAATATTTTTAATTTGATATTAAATCCACATTAATCAATGTCCATGAATTTTTTTTATTTAATGAAGTTGACCATGTAATAATATGATTAATTAAATGAAAATTGAATGAAAATTTTATCATAAATAAGTTGAAAACTATTATTCATTTCTCATCTAGAAACGTATTAACCATGTGGTTAAATTGATTAATTTTTAGAGACACATGTTATAACTTCCCAACTTATTGGGAATAATTTGTATTTTCAAATATATGAATAATTTCATTCCCCAAAAGGTAATGTTATTGTAAAAACATTGATGAGATTAATGTGACTCTTATTAGTTAATAGATGTGAATATAATCACCTCTTGATCAACCATATACATAATTAAGGAATAAGGTAACTCATGTCCCAGTTAATTTTTTTTCTACTAGTGTAGAATCATATACTATTATAGGTTCAATAAACTGGTAATATGGGGTTTGATTGAAATAGTGACAAATAAACTAAGACACCAATGTGTATAACTCTAATAGCTATAAAAATAACTCCAAAAATTATGATCCATATAAATAAATATGAAGTTACAAAAAGAAATGTACTATATCTCATAAAATATGTACTACATGAAATAAAAAGATTCCACAGATATTGTTGATGATGTTGGATATTCATATGACTTTTTATTGTGTGTTGGACAAATATGAAAATTTATAAATTCTATTTATGGGCATTTTTCAGTGGAGGTTCTCATGAAGAAATAATGAAACATTAAAAAAATGTATAATTTATAAAATATAATGAATCTATTCGATAGAAAAGTTACAAATGTCTTGATTAATTTTTTGAGTACTGAAACACATGTTGAATCATATGATTAAACTGAGTGAATTCACTATCCAAGTTCAAGTCATATTCTAATACAAATATATGACCATAAAATATAGATACGAAGTTTATAATGTGGTATGAACAAGATGTTTTATGAGATAACAATTTTATAGGAGGTTTTCAATAGATGAAAGGAACATGAAAACCACTCCTAATATAATTTTGAAGTTGAATTTGGAATGAGAAACTTATCAATGAATAAAATATACATACAATATGTAAAGATAGTTAAATTCATGGACTATTGTAAAAAGAAGTATAAATTAAATTAATATTAATTAAGATTAAATTAGTATTTTGATAAATATAATATCGAATTAAGAAGATAATATTGATAGAATAATTTTATGTAGAAAAAAATGATATGTTATACAAAATTGGTAAATAAAAATATTCATGAATCCTTGTGGGATCTCTTGTAAAGAATATTATAGGAAGTAATACCTTATTATTTATCATTTTCATGTTGAAACTAACTTAAAAATGAGAAAAATATGAAGACGATTAAAAATAAATATAAAATAAAAAAATTAATTCTTGTTGTTCCAAATGAAGAACATTAATTTATAGATTCATTTCAGACAAATGAAGAATCATGTGTCCCAAAAAAATTTGAAGGTTAAACCATAATGGACATAACACCATAACATGTAAAACATTTATAGGACATAACTAAGTGTTTTTTGAGGATGAAAAAAATAATTATAAAAATATACTACACTACAAGATTTTTAAAGGAGAAATGTTCCAAAAAAATATGAAGTTGTATGAATATAAAGAATAAATGATTTTAATGAAATCATAGAATGTGAAATTTCATAGTGATAGAAAAATCAATAGTTAAAGGTACTTTAGATCTAAAAATATAAGAGTGTATATGTTGACAGTAAATACTCATCCATATTACACTCTTTAAGAAGATAATTAGTGTTCCAACTTATTCCCTAACTTCTTTTTAAATAGGTGTGTTCCCATATTTTAGGGAATTGATTGTGATGTTTACTATCATTAGTATATTTGTGTTAAAAAAATTTAATACGTCAAGTTTGAATGACTATTCATAATATGATAAAAACTATAATGGTTTCAAAATGGAATATCATCAATATAAAAATCTAAATAACTATTATATTGAAATAGCCACCATGTAAAATGAAATGTGTTCACTAATGGAGTGGGGGAAAATAATGGATACTCTATCAAATATTATTCCATGACTATCTAGAATCTGAGTTCATCTCTTTCAATATTGAAAATTGAGGTAAACCAATTACACTTTCTACCCTTTGATAATTATATAAAATATATTTAAATAGGGTGGGTTCTTATTCATTAGTATTCTCAAAGAATGTGGTAGAAAATTATTTTTTTAAGAGAAATTTCCTATGTGTTTGTAGAGGGATGTGTTTAGTAAATATTTAGTAAAAATAAATTTGTTTTTTCATTCCAAATGAATATATATATGAAAATATAATATTTTGTTAAATAACATAATAAATGTCACTAAGGACTTGGGGAAATTAATTTAGTTTTCAATAATGTGTTATCCCACATACACTTATAAATGACAAGATAATCGTTTATTGTAATGGAAAAATGTGGTATCATCCTCCTAATTAAAAAAAGAAAAAATGAATCCTTTATATTTATCGTAAATAATAGATAGTATATACATTGACTTTACTTAAATAAATTATGTTGAAAACAAAGAAAAATAGACAGACTTAAAAGCAAATATGGATGATTGATGAGTATTATTGGATTTATTGTCAATACCTGGGAGAAATCATAGTCAATGTTTGATTATTTATAGTGACAATTGTTTTGAATCATTTATATATAATGATGGAATGAATTTTGGAAATATTGAAGAAGGATGGAGATGATTATATGAGAATGTTTTTATATTAGAAATTATTTATATATAATTTTTTTTATGTTTAATTATGATGATTGTTAAAATTTTATAACAATTAAAACCATTTTTAAATGATGTTAATCTATTGGAATAAGATTTTAAATATTGAAGAAGAAGAAAATACACATCAATTTTTGGTCATTCTAAAGAATATTTTAAAAGAAAAATAACTTAATGTAGATAATGAAAAATAAAACATATTTATATTTATCATAAATTGTATTTCATGAAGAAATTTTGTGAATGTATTTTTTATAAATATTATATACATAGAAATATTTTATATATTGTATTGGTAGTTTTATAAAAAATCTAAGGAATCTTTCTAAGATGAGGTTCTACCTCAATATCACACATGTGGGAGATGGCCTCAACTACGAAAAAGACACAACTCACAGATCATCATGGTGGAAGGTTTTTTATTGGTTAGTACTAGCATAGTGAGGTGTGGTGGGTGAGGATATCCACCACAAGGTGTATCTACTGGAACAATAGGTGGAAGGTTCTGCAGACCACCCCATTTGTGGTGTCTACATTATATTTGGGGGCCAAACCTAGTGATAGCTCAAGGGTTCTGTGGAAACTCATTATAATATTATAGAGATATAGACATGTTGATGATCCGATGTAGTTTTGGTGATGCATGATAAATTTATCACACATTAAAATGATACATATATATATATAATATTGGACATCCAATGTACTGTTTCCGAGTTGTGATGTCTTCATTATGAGTCACCCCCCCCCCCCACCTCGCGACTGTAGTTTTATCTTCTACTTGTATCTAAAATTAAACAATTTATCCCAGTTCATGATTTCAATACCTATAGTGGTATTCAGTGATCAAACTGATTATGTGAGTCAATATTAAGCATCTCAGACACATATATATAGTCTTCAACTTTTATTCATTCATTAAGCCAATGAATGATCCAATTTAGTTTTTGTATAGTAATATACCTATATATTTTGAATTACTATGATTTTATAACTCATACATAAAATATGTATTCATATGAGATGAAGATTATCTTTTAGAGATGATACAAATCAATTTTTTGGCATTGAAGGATGAAAATGAAATATATGTAACATAGATGTCTTAAATTGATGAAACACTCTGATATTAAGTGTCTTCAATTTTAGGATTGACATGAAATTTTTTAGGACATTATAAGTGTTTGATGAATGTTATAACATGTATTAAAATTAAGTATCATCTCTATTTCAAATGATATTAGGGTTTGAGCCTAATTTTATTGATTTTATTTGAAAAACACTCTCATTTTGTAGAGAAAAATTGGGAAAAATGAATCATTTTTATGAAAAGTATAATCCCACATTTCATATTTTCATTAGAAGAAGATATCCCATATAAAAATTTTATTAATAGGATGGAAGTTTATCCTTCTCTAAACTTATTAAATGAAATATCAAGGGTTATATGATAGACTTTAGATCCCATTCGTTCAAATAATTTAATGAAGATTGAGTCGTTCTAGATCATTTGGGAAGCAGAACAAGTTCAAATCATTTCTCATGGAATAAGAAAGTGAGTTATATTTTCTGGAAGAATCTATGACATCGAAGACACATATTATCTATTGAGATGATTTTTTGACAAGGAAAAGTAATAAATTTATTAATAATAAGTGAATAGTGTGGTGCATGGATTGTATACAATATTTAATAAATTATATTTTTCTGCATATTGTATAATAAAAGAGTCATAATAAATAACATTATGGAGAACATAAATTAATAAAAATAATAAATTATTATGTTTATGGAAGGTGTGAATTTGAGAAACTAGTGAAATTATTATATATGGAAAACATGATGTGATTGAATTGATAAATTATGATTATTTATTTGAGATTGTGTAATATTTTTCTCTTATAAAATAATTAATTTTGTGGGAACATCATTTATAAAAGTAAAATTAATCCATATAATTTTATAATTCAGGAAGAAGGAAGTGTTTATTATTCTTCATTTAGTAATCACTAATGATTTTTTTAGTGGAAAAAAAGAAAAAATCATTAAATATAGTTGAAAATACTCAGGTTGTAAATTATATATTTATTATAGAGAAAGATATTAATCAATATCTTATTGTGAAATCAAAAATATGAATATGTGATCATATTCAAAATTTCGTTTGAAGTAATATTTGATGAATTGGGGGTTCCTGTATAAAAATAGCGCACTGAAGAACCTGTGGAGCCAGAATAAATAAATCCATTTATCCTTACAGGATGTGGTTATTAACTATAATGTATTATTTTTTTGAAATTTTATTGTAATTTTAGTCACCAAAATCACAGTGATATGAAAATCTTATAAATAACCAACAGTTGATCAGGAAAATGGGCAGGAGTTCTCATTGAAATATATCCTTTTATCAAATAAATGACTACTCCTTCATCTAGTTTAATTATTGAATATGTATTAGTTTTATGAGAGCACATATATGATGCAGAACACTTTTATGGAAATGTGTTTGAAGAATTACATGTGATAATTAAAAATATTTTAAATGTAAATAAATATTGGTTACCATAATTTACCATTAACTCAATGTTACCATATGGTTCATCTAGGGTCAAAAATTTCAAAATCAATGTATATATCCTTATATTAATCATTGAGAGACTTTAGAATTATACCTTGATATCTGAGAACCATTATCCAAAAAATATTCTACTTTATTTTTCTTCCTATTTCTTGAGGTAGGATAATTCCTTCCTTATGAAGATAAAGAATTCAAATAATTAATCATAGAAGATTTATTTATTATATAAGATTACATAAGTATTTTTAACATATGTTGGTATTTTCCCACCAATCGTTATTTAATATTTTTTAAAATAAATATCTACGATGATTTTTTCATTATCAAGGAATCAACTTCCACTTTTATAGTATCAAAATACCCATTAAATAATGACATGTTAGTTCTTGTGCCTCTATTAACGTATCAAAAAGAAATGGTTAACACATTTTTCAATAATATTCATTATGAATTAATTCTAATGTAATGTATTTATATATAAATAATTTATAACCGAATAATAAAAAAATTATAATGTAGATGTTTTCTAAAAAAAATAATATTATATACACTTTAAAGTATATTTGAAATAATCCAAATCTTTGAAACAAGAAGGGCAAAATCGATGTCGACAATATATAAAGCAACCATGTTTGAAAATTTTGGAATATTTTTATATCTTATTCTTGACCTCCCAATACATTATTATTGAAGAAACATTCTCACTTGGTTTATTGATTAATAACTTCTTTTTTATACTGATAGGGGATGATTTAATATTTTAAAAAATATAAAAGTTTCCATAGATGTGGAATCAAATGAAACATTATCTATTGTTGAGTTTATAAACAATTTACCTGGAATAACATCTATAATAACATCCACATAAATTCAATATGATTATATTTCGCCCAGGCCTCTTATAAGTTATATTCACATGATTCTATAGGTATTCATTTGAATAATTGTTCACCCACTTACAGTTGAAGAACATGATATTGGTGGAATCATTCTTTCCATTGAAATCATGACCAAGATAAAACTTTTCTCCAAACATGTATCAAACTCTCATTCGCTTTAATAAAATAAAATTGTTTTTTCATACATAATTATTAAATATTCTATCTTTTTAAATTCCCTCATTCCTTTTCCCTATATGTATTTATCATTACTTATAATTTGTCCTCATATAATAATGATTGTATTTGAAAATATAAGACTTAGATAATTATTTCCCTATATTGAATGAAATTTTTTCTATATAGTAATAGGGTGATAATGATTCATAATCTAATATAATTAAGTGGCTCAAATAAAAATTTTAATTTTAAGAATTTATCTTATTATATAGTGTGTGTTTGTAGTCTTTGGAATCCTTTGAATTGTTTTTAAATTTTCCACGTACATAGAAATTCATGCATATTACTTATATAGTAATTTAATAAATTTATATTCCATATTGGAATTTATATTTTGGAAGAATTTATTATCAATGAATACCATATTCCATGTCTTCTATTAAATTATCTCTATTTACTCCCCCTACATAGTTGTATTTAATTAATAACATTCATTGATTAAAATATCCAGTAAATCAATAAACCACCAAGACAATTTTCTCCCTTAAATGACATTATAATAAGATAAAAATATTCTCTTGGTACATGATTCAATCATTATATACTAAGGTATCAATTATCCTATTGAATGATTTTAGATATTATGGAATTAAGTTGTACAAATTTATTTCACAATGATGATGATGTGAAGGTTTCTCAACAAAGGGAATGTTTTTGGCTGTAACCATAGTAAACTGCCCTAATATATCTATAATATACCTTGCTATAAAATTTCCCTATTTAATTTATTTTTATGGAACTACCAAATATAATTATAAGGGTCAATACAACTACCATTTCTTCAGTTATGTCCCATATCAAAATAAAGGCATACATTTATGTATATTATGATTATAAATCATGATTTTTAATTCATATTATATAATTATTAATTTGATGAAACTTACAATAGTATTTGATAATTTATTCAACAATAACCCCCCTAATAATGATCTTAGTGTCTTTATTAATATCATAAAATCATAAAAATATTTTTAAATTGTTCAAATTGTTTCATAAAGGGAATGTATATCAACCATATCATTTTGATCGAGTGTGTCAAACATTTGTCTAATTATGACTCTTTGTTGGGAACAAAGTGATTACTTATTTATTGACAAACCATAATTTTTGGGTTATTAAACCAATTTTAATTAGTTCTTGGGCCATTATATAATTATGTTTCATAAAGAATAATATTTTATTTTTAGAAAACCACAAAATTACTTATTTACCAAAATATTATAATAATTTTCCTTTAAATAGACATATACATAGAGTTTCTCATATAGTTTTTCCATAATATTTCTTTTCCAAAATATATTAATCATGATTTATATAAATATACATGGATAACCTCTATAAAATCTATAATCCAATTATCCATATATCATGAATATTTATTACATTAATACAAGATATATGAAATCTCATCATAGAGGATTGAACACATTAAATGTTTTATGTGTATAGATACAAACATGTGTTCCAAGTTCCATTTTTATATTTATATGAAAACATTAAAATGTTAGTTAAAACATTATTATTAATTTAGTACATCTATTAATTCATTAAATGAACCCTTATTCTTACACTAGGGATAGGAAATAAAAGAATATTAGGTGGTGAAATACTCATTAAGGGGTAGTGTAAAATGAAATGTATCATTTAATAAGAATTAAATGAATCATAATGTATGAGTAAATAATTAGAATAAAATGATAAATTCATAAACATGTAGAAAAATAGTTAAATGTTTGATTTCATAATAGAATTAATATATCACATGGTTACAATATATTATTTAGTGGTGATTGAATGTAATATATCTATCATCAAAACCTTAAACTAAATACCTTAGTCAATTATATTTTGATCACACATTTAATTACATATGTATGGGAATCAAAATCATTTAATCAATGAAATCTACTCAGATATCAGGTTATTACTATAAAGGATTGATTCTGAGATATCTTGATATTACCGTCAAGGCACCGAGTCAAGGAAATATTTACAATTAGGAATGGGTGATTAGTCACTGAAAGTGGCTAATATTAATTGTTAATATCTTTATATTCATTGTTCCAAAGTCCATAAACATTGTTTTTAGTGCATTACATAAATAGAACTTCATTTCTCATCAAAAATGCAATTCTTGTTTAAAATGCAAATTTGTGCCCAATCATTCATTTGTTTGTTGCAATATTATGTTCATTTTCTGAATTTGAAATTTTGGGATATTATTGATCACTTTTTTTGGAACATTTTATCTTTTAGGTCCGCTGGATGAATCTCAAAGGAAGATGGAGAATTTTGCGTCTGAATGTAGAAACTTGCTGGAAAAAGCATAATGGGCCTAAGGCCCATCAAACAAATGTGGGGCCCAGAAACAAAGCCCAATTAAGCTCAAATTTATACAGTAGAAAGATAAAAATATGAGGATCATTTTATTCAACTGTAGCCGGAGCTAATTCTGATTTTTTCATGATGATAAGGGGATCTGAAGTTGAGATTTAAATGGTGGACTCGTCATTAATGCACAGAAATCTGTCCCACCATTTCGACCATAACTTCCAAAAGGATGATCCAAATGTCCTGAAATATTTCTAGCTTCTAGAAGACACATTAAAGAAGACATTACTCTTCTACAACCCCTCTGGATTCGGCCTTCTTCAATTTCTAATTCACACGTCAATATGGTGGACGAATCTGGACAGTTTTCCGGGTCAAATTCGAAACATCAATTTCCTTTTTATTATTCACCCTCCATTTGACTCTATTAATTGTTGGGGGGTGAATTAATTGTTGGGGGATGTACCTAAGGCTCATAATATGCCTATATAAGGAGCTATTGGTGAAGGGAATGGGGGTGGATATTTTTCATATCATCTTGGATGTTTTGTTCAATTGTAATGTTATGCTCCATTTTTGTCGCCTCAATTTTGTCTTTCACATGTAAGATTGTTCAATTCACATTAGTTTCTTAATAAAAGTTCTTATTATAATCTTATTCTGTTGTTCTTAATATCACTTTGATACTGTTGGATCAAGGTGTGAATTTATTCACACCAACCCTTGTGAAATTATTCACACAACGGTGGAGTGATCATTTTATTTTTGTTGTTTTATTTACTTCTCCATTTCCTCCCTCATGAGTCTACTTTCCGCTTCCATTGAAACCATGGGATCAATGGAGGGCTAACCCACTTATGGGTTGATCCAAGGGAGTAGCAAGGGGCTGGATTGGATGTTATTTATCACCTAATTAATGTATAATCACTTCTTTAATTGGGATTTTTATTTGATGATTTTTAAACTTCATCGTCCTTGTTGAATTTAAGGCCACACACATCAAGTACTAATACGATCCTTTACCTTGAAGTGATCAAAACTTTGATCCTTCAAGTGTATAGGTGATTAGTATTAGAGGGTGTAGGAATTAAACCAGTAAGTGATGATGCTGTTTTATCTCCTTAAATGAACCCATCTCAAATTTAAGAAATTGAAATCATTAAAAAGAAAATACGTCCAATCCACCTCGAGCGATAACCTAGGATCAACTCATTTTTTTTAAATTGAATCCACTTAAAAATTTTAGATATCTTTAAAACCCATCCAAAATCAATCCAAGTTGGCCACTTCATAGCCAAAAATCCATCCCTTAGGTTGTGTATCTTAGGTATCTTCTTAGGTCTCTGTGGAATCGACAACCCAAGCTACACTACAAGGACCGTTCTACCCTTCTTATCTTGGGTAAATTTGGGCGTGAACCAAATTTTGGCGCCATTTCCGGGGACCCAAGTAAGTACCTTAGACACTCATCTTCTTTTCTCACCCCAAATTCTTTATTCTCACCCAAATTTCTCTTCTCTTTTCCCCTTTCTGTTCATGTGTGTCCAATGAATCCCAAAAACAATTTTCAATCAACTCCAATGGATTATCTTCCACAATACCCATTAATATACCAAGGATATAATCATTTGGAAACTCAATATTTTGAATCACCTCACATAGAAAATTTCATTGACCAATCCTTAATTGAATACACCACACCAGATGAGATGTACAATCAATGGGATGCTGAATGTTTACAAGATCAATTTCCATACCTATCAAGAATGATTGAAAAGATAAATAATGAGGAAGTACAGGATGTACAAACACATATCAACCCTAATCCTGAAAAAATTCTTGAACAATTGTGTGAACAAATGGATAAAATGAATTCAGAAGTTTCATCTTTCAGATCAGAATTACAATGCTTTAAGACTTTTGAGGAACCCGTTCCCACTCAAGATGTTCATTCCTCATCATTGATAGATGAATCTATTATCCCAAAAACCACTCATGATTTGAAAAAAGAACTAACCTTTGGATATGGGATAACTGAACAAGATCAAGGAATTGTTAATGAGTGTTTAAATCAGGATGAAATTGATTTCAGGAATTCACAAGAGGGAAATTTTTCTTCATGGATTGAATGCCCGGAATATTTCTCCAATGATAATTTTTCAGAAACACCAATCATTGAACCATTAGGAGAAATCACAAACATCAAATCCATACCCATTCATGAAACTAATCTAGAAAACTTTGGGGTTGAATCTTCAATTCAAATGGAACCAATTGTGTTGGGAAATGCTGAAAATGAAATTGATTTTGATTCTAATTCCTTATCTGTGTTTAAATGTCCTATCCAACCTGAACTCAAAATCAATGTTCTTACTTCCCCACCGAGGCATCCCATCATAGGTGATAAACAAAAAATTTCAGTTGTCATTCATCCATATCACGAAATAAATAATGTAGGAATGATCCTTGGTGTCTTAGGAAAGACTATAGAAACAACTCGATCAACCATTTTAGATATTCCTTGGATTTTACCAATCATTATAGAAAATATGATTTCATATGAAAAAAATTTCAAAAAAACAATCAATCTCAATCTTGTTGAAGTGGAGAAAGATGGGTTAATTAAAATTTTGAAAGTTGGAATTGGATAAGTTGGGGGGTACATGTCGGTCTAACGACGTTAAACAAAAGCGCTCCACGGGAGGCAACCCATGGTTTTCATGTTTCCAATCACTGGGAATCATCTTTTGTTTCCTTCTTCTTAATTTTGATATTTTTTTTATATATATAGACTGTTGACCTGTTCTTCTTTTATGAGTAAGGATGGGTATGAAAAGGGAGCACCGTATTCATCCGTGTCACGCGGTGTGATCCCTGAGTAATACCTTACCCAGAAATTTAATGAAGACAATGTATCATCAGTTTATTTTATTTATGTTTTTGTAGGTTTAAAAAAATTTATTAGAATCTTGACCTGTTCTTCTTTTATGAGTATGGATGGGTATGAAAGGGGAGCACTGTATTCATCCGTGTCACGCGGTGTGATCCCTGAGTAATACCTTACCCAGAAATTTAAAGAAGACAATGTATCATTAGTTTGATTTAAAAAATACATGAAAATGATGGTACTTGGAATTAAATAAATCATTTTGTTGTTTGTTTTGTCTGCTTTGTCCTTCTTTTTATGGTTCAGGAACTATTTTGGGTGATACATGTTCAATCAAGGAGGTGCCTACATCCCCAAAGAGATCAAAGGAGTAATTTGGAGCATCATGAACCTCAACTTTAAAAACCAGGTGAATTTGTTCCATGTTTTTCATTCTCAATTTTATCTTTGAACTCCTCTCCTACCCCCTTCTAAGTTTTTTTTTCTTTAAACACTGGGGACAGTGTTATTCTAAGTTGGGGGGGAATAAAAAATGATTTTTATTTTGAATTAGAACATGCATGAAAAAAAATTCCATTAACCATAAACATGATAAAGACACATTGCAAACTCTAAAATTGGATATCAAATAATTTTGTATGCCGTGATTCTGATTTTAATGCAAGTTTAAGTTCATGAGCATAGTTTTTGGAAAGTGCAGTTGTCCGATGTGATTTTTCAAAGTTTACATTTTCATCCTCTTAATAAAAATTCCACAATACACGTCTACTTGATCGTGGGTGTAAATTTGAGTTCTTGGGTCCCTTTCATTATAGCATAGGGTTCTGGGGTCACTTTTAGTTTAATTTGAGTATCAAAAAAAACAAAAAAAAAACAAAAAAAAATCACCACATAGAGCAATATTTTATCCAAATGTGTGGCGTCCGGCACTTGGGGATCGTGACTCCATAGTTGTCTTGCCCAGAGTTAGGCTTTATATCTCTATTGTAGATCATGAAATTGACAAAATGTGTGGCGTCCGGCACTTGGGGATCGTGACTCCATAGTTGTCTTGCCCAGAGTTAGTCTTTTCATATCTATTGTGGTTAAAAAAAATCAAAAAAAAAATCAAAAAAAAAGGATACTCATCTTAAGGTTTAATGTGATTCCCACCTAGCGCTTCCATTTTTTCCCCTTGAACAATAAAATGGGCCCCATATCTTTTATGATGCACACCACTTTATCATGCTTAATTGGAATTGGATGAAATGTGGCGATGAATTTGAACAAAGGAATGGGCTTGGGCTTGGGATATGCTTATGGACCTAGCTTGTTTTAAATTATTTTGAGGGGTTTTCATAATTTTTTTTGGTATTAGATATTTGGGTGAGTAATGTGTATTTAAATGTTTTTGGAAAAGGGGATTTTAATTTCATATTTGTAATTTATTTTGCTCGGGACTAGAAAAACTCAAGTTGGGGGTGTGATTAGTCACTGAAAGTGGCTAATATTAATTTTTAATATCTTTATATTCATTGTTCCAAAGTCCATAAACATTTTTTTTAGTGCATTACATAAATAGAACTTCATTTCTCATCAAAAATGCAATTCTTGTTTAAAATGCAAATTTGGGCCCAATCATTCATTTGTTTGTTGACAATATTATATTCATTTTCTGAATTTGAAATTTTGGGATATTATTGATCACTTTTTTTGGAACATTTTATCTTTCAGGTCTGCTGGATGAATCTCAAAGGAAGATGGAGAATTTTGCGTCTGAAGGTAGAAACTTGCTGGAAAAAGCATAATGGGCCTAAGGCCCATCAAACAAATGTGGGGCCCAGAAACAAAGCCCAATGAAGCTCAAATTTATACAGTAGAAAGATAAAAATATGAGGATCATTTTATTCAACTGTGGCCGGAGCTAATTCTGATGTTTTCATGATGATAAAGGGATCTGAAGTTGAGATTTAAATGGTGGACTCGTCATTAATGCACAGAAATCTGTCCCACCATTTCGACCATAACTTCCAAACGGATGAGCCAAATGTCCTGAAATTTTGCGAGCTTCTAGAAGACACATTAAAGAAGACATTACGCTTCTACAACCCCTCCGGATTCGGCCTTATTCAATTTATAATTCACATGTCAATATGGTGGACGAATCTGGACAGTTTTCCGGGTCAAATTCGAAACATCAATTTCCTTTTTATTATTCACCCTCCATTTGACTCTATTAATTGTTGGGGGTGAATTAATTGTTGGGGGATGTACCTAAAGCTCCTAATATGCCTATATAAGGAGCTATTGGTGAAGGGAATGGGGGTGGATATTTTTCATATCATCTTGGATGTTTTGTTCAATTGTAATGTTATGCTGCATTTTTGTCGCCTCAATTTTGTCTTTCACATGTAAGATTGTTCAATTCACATTAGTTTCGTAATAAAAGTTCTTATTATAATCTTATTCTGTTGTTCTTAATATCAATTTGATACCGTTGGATCAAGGTGTGAATTTATTCACACCAACCCTTGTGAAATTATTCACACAACAGTGGAGTGATCATTTTATTTTTGTTGTTTTCTTTACTTCTCCATTTCCTCCCTCATGAGTCTACTTTCCGCTTCCATTGAAACCATGGGATCAATGGAGGGCTAACCCACTTATGGGTTGATCCAAGGGAGTAGCAAGGGGCTGGATTGGATGTTATTTATCACCTAATTAATGTATAATCACTTCTTTAATTGGGATTTTTATTTGATGATTTTTAAACTTCATCGTCCTTGTTGAATTTAAGGCCACACACATCAAGTACTAATACGATCCTTTACCTTGAAGTGATCAAAACTTTGATCCTTCAAGTGTATAGGTGATTATTATTAGAGGGTGTAGGCATTAAACCAGTAAGTGATGATGTTGTTTTATCTCCTTAAATGAACCCATCTCAAATTTAAGAAATTGAAATCATTAAAAAGAAAATACGTCCAATCCACCCCGAGGGATAACCTAGGATCAACTCAATTCTTTTAAATTGAATCCACTTAAAAATTTTAGAAATCTTTAAAAACCATCCAAAATCAATCCAAGTTGTCCACTTCATAGCCAAAAATCCATCCCTTAGGTTGTGTATCTTAGGTATCTTCTTAGGTCTCTGTGGAATCGACAACCCAAGCTACACTACAAGGACCGTTCTACCCTTCTTCTCTTGGGTAAATTTGGGCGTGAACCAATGGGCATAATAAATACCAATAACCTTTTCACTTGATTAGAAATGATATATTAAGTGTATATATAATTTTTTCCCTACTCATCACATAATAATTTCCAATCCATTCATCAAATAAAAAATGAAATAACAGTTCATTTCATAATCAATTATCCTTCGTAATCAATAATCATATGTATTATAATACTAAATATAGGTAATTATAATAAATTCCCAATTAAATAAATTAAATGAAATGATAATAAAATGTCCATAGAAACATGTTGGATGACTGAATTATACAATATCATAGATGAGATAAGAGAAATATTAAAGGATGTTGATGTAGATAAAAAATATTTTTATAATACCATTAAAAATTCACATATTGATGGAATAATAAATTCCATTTATATTTTTTTAAACATATGAGAAAATATTTTGTATAAAATAGAGAAAAAATTTAAATTTTTAGAAAATATGAAATTATGGTGAGGATTATTATTAAATAAAATGAATTTTGGATGGAAGAAATTTTTTAGAACGAAAAATGATTAATAGAAGATCATTTTAAAATTTTCTAAAGAAAGGGAAAGGTAATAATAAATTTCATCACAAGAAAATTTTAAAAAATATTTTCAATTAGATGAACAAATTACTATTTATTCAACTGTATCATTATAAAAATATTGATAATTTCAATATTAATAAGAAAATATAGTTTTCTAAAAAAATGTGTGGGGAGATAATGTATAAGAACATGATTAATTTTTCAACATATCATTATTAAAACCAAACAGAAAAAGAGTATTAACCAGTCCTTTTGAAAATATTTAATGATAACTATGGATGTCATAAGAAATAGTATAATTTTTTATTTCAAATTATGAACAGAGAAAATTGTTTTGATAAATAATATGGGCATGGATAATGAATATTTATGACAAGAAATAAAAATTATAAAATAAACTCATTTGGTTTTGGTAAATTTTGATAAACATTTTGGAGGAGACACATGAAATAATATGGTAAATGAAATTAATAAGGATATTCCTAGTAAAATATGTTTATGGGGTTGCATAAACATGATGTAAATGATAATTGGTGTATGATTAAAAACATGAAGCATGGAATATAATTTGAGACAATGAACCCTTAACTCATACTAAATACATTCCAAAAAGTAAATTTTCAAAAGGTATAATAGTAATAATAGTAATAATAGTATTACCCACCTATTTTGAAACCATAGTGATGTCTATTACGCTTAATATTTTTCAATTATAACATTACGTACAAATATATTAGTATGTTATTGTTTATTCTCCATTTTATGTTAATAACATCATTTGTTTCATATGAGATTCTTAAATATTATTTTACAACATTTTATTTGATACAACAATCATCATTACAATATTATTAAATATATATATATTGGTTGAATGTGTAATGGATAGATATTTAATTTTTTTTATTTTTCAAAAATATTTATTTTTTTAATAGAATATTTCGAATGAAATATTGAACTAAAAAAACATTGATATATTTTAAAAATATGACCATTAAATCCATTAGATGTAATTATAAGTGATGAATTTGAGAAAACATACTATGGGATATATATATATATTAAAAAACATTCATATATCATTTTCTAAGGAAAAAAATAATTAATAGAAGTTATCCATTTTATGTAGTGTAAATTATCATATCGAAAACTATTTACAAAACAGTTAAATGATGAATTTAATAAAATATAATATTTATTTACTAGTTATTTTTAATTTGTTGATAGAAATAAATCTTATGACAAACTAATATTTTAAAGAAGTATTTTCCAATAAAAATAATTAGTCCTTATTTATTATGACATTAATTTAATAGTTATATTCCTAAATTACGTAACAAGAGTTTTAAAAAAGAACATAATTTCTCGAATCATCCTAATAATATTTTATTATGGTCATTTTAATTCAATTTTCTAAAAATATTGACTATCAGGTGATTGGTGAAATATACCATATTAACATATACAATGTAATTTATAACATTATAAATGTGTATGAATTATATGGATATTTAGGGAAAACATTTACATGAAAAATGTGCATTTCATATTACATATTTTAAATTTACAATTTTTTTCATTGAATCCCATAATTGAAATTTTATAACATAGGATATATTCTTCTATAAAATAGTTTTAAATGCATTGTTAAATAATTATTTCCAAATTAATTTTTATCACATTAATAATTTATATATAATAAAAATTTTTATATTTGGAATTATAATTTCAATATTATATTATATGAACCATTTCATTTATATACATAAAAAATTACAATGATTGAGTATTGATACTAAATAGAGATCCCAAAGTGTAGAAATGTTTAACTTAAAAAGGGCATGGATTATCATATTCAAGAACATATTTATAATTTAGTGGTCTGTTATTATATATAAAATTCATATATATGCTCCAGTATTTTCTTTTTTCAAATCTTCTTTATATGTGAATCTTATGATATATTTATTTTGAGATGAAATATTCATAAGAATTCCATCATCACTACTAAAAAATGGGTCTCTCACAACCCCTTCATGAACAATAAAAAAATAATCTATCTATATTAAAATATACTAAATATTTACACCCTATAATATTATTTATCAATATTAAAATTCTATCCACATGATATTTTCTTATATCCTCACTTTTAATTAAATTTTCAATGGGAAACATAAACATCTCATTATAAGTACTAACAGATTTCTAGCATTGTTTCTATTCTAATATTACAAACCAAATATAATTTTTAGGATCATATATTCTTACATATAAATATTTTTTTACATAATTTTCTTATATTCTTGGATGAATTTTTAACCACATTTCCCCTTTTCCATTAAAAAATTGAATACCTTATTCTTGTTTATGAGATAGGAAATCTCCTTGATGATGTAATGTTTCCCATTTTCCATCAATATTCATTATTATTTATTAAAAATAGATACAATTTATCCATCCACTAATTTTTTTAAATTATATTAATAATATTATATAATAATGACATTATGAAAAATTAAACCACCTATATAACCATACTCATTAATTAATTATTTTACATTCATGTTTTGTTTTCTCTAGCCATGTATTTAAAATAATAAAAAAAGAATATAATTTATGAATGAAATATAAAAAAAACTAATAATATATTATAAATGTATGTATATAATGATTGTTTTTTGGTTCTCAAATATTGACATAATAATTAGAAACATTAATTATGATAACAACATCTCTTCATTAAATATTACCTGAACATGTTGATAACCTATTTTCCTTGTGAGAAACATAACCTAAAAATATATAAAAAAATTATATGACTATATATAATTATGAAATATTACTAATAATACCCTTATGATATTTTAATAGACCACTTTTTGAAAGGTATTAAAAACAACAAAACTATTACAATTATAGTTCAAGATGATCAAGTATACTCAAACCAAATAATTAAAATAGATAGTAACTATAAAATTTAAATGTATAGAATAATTATTGATTATGTTTGTAGAATATTTTATATATGAATATGTTTCTAAAATAAGTGAGTAATTTTTATTTATTAAAAAAATATATTGAATAAATTTAATGGATTTTGAGAATAATTTAATTGGTTTTTTTCCTCAAATATAATTCCATTATACATATTTCATATTTTGAACCATTATATCATTGATATGGAATGATTTATAGACAATGAATTTATTTTAAAATAGTAATTGAATTAGGGATGTTGTAAGACTCATACCATGTTCTTTATTTAAATGTATCATAATTTAATGGATAAAGTGGTTGTATGGGGTTTTCTTGATACGAATTCTATTTCTGATACATAATTATTCCAAATTGATTATGATTATTAATATATGGTTTTTATGTGACCGATGATGATATTATAATGCTTATAATAATTCTATTTGGGGAATTTTGTTATTGTCCTTTTTTATTATTGAAATAATATTATAAAAATAATAATTCCAATTCTTTCTAAATTTGTTATATATATATATATACTCTTATAAATAATTCTCTCCTAATATTGATTTAAATTCCTTTTATGATTTATTTCAAGTAAATTTGAAATATAACTTTAAATTTTTTAAATTATTTATTTATCATAATATTCACTATATTTGTTTCAAATAATTTATATTTTGAACATTTAATAGGATTTATTATTCATATTTATATGTTTATCTTCTACTCAGCAAACAATTTTTAATTTCATTATATCTATTTCTTGAATACATTTTTTATTTAGTTTTTGGTGGGGTCTTAAAATGGTTTTCAATTCATATTCTTGAAAAATTATTCTTGTATGTAATTCTTAATTTCACCAATATAGGATAATATTTTGAATTTTTTTATATAAAAAAAAATTCAAGGGTTTTCATCCAATTTACCCCTTAAGGATCTAACCCCAATGGAGATATACTCTTTGAATCACCTTCCACATGCCATGATTAAATTATCCTATTGAGTAATTTATGTATTTTTTCAAATGACTTATTTTTTATACAATGTTACACCATATAATAATAAAATCATATGAAATAATTTTCATTCCCAAAGATTGTAAAGATAAATTAAATCATGGATATCTTATGAAAGACATAATTATTGATGATTATGGTTGGGGTCTCATTTCTCCCTCCCATGAATAGGTATGTAGTTTAAATTTCAGGATATAAGGTATCATATGACTTCTTGTATATGATCATATTAAATGCAGATCCATATTTGATAACACGCATAACATAAAGTATTATATAAATTGGTTATGATCTCAATATGGTGATTTTGTTTTCTTAAGATTATAACAGTGTTATTTCATATTCTTTTTCTAACGGGAAGTCAATATTTCCATGACATATTCCTATGATTATTATCCATGAATCATGTCTGTTATATAACGAAACCATATTCTTTCTCAATTGTATATGTTTTTTCATTAGCAGTTCCATGTTGTTTTATGTTAATTAATTGGAAAATCCTATTTATCCATATTATTTTAATTAATACATTTCTCCTATGATCGGGTTTTATCTTATTATATTTACATATACATTGATGACTTTTTATTTTTATTTTTATATTATATAGTAATTAATACAAACACATTATTAGAATTCTATTCCCTATGTTATATTGAGGAATATAACTTATTAGAACCTCACAATAATGTCCAATTTTTCTCAAATACATTGGAATGATAAAAAAATATTGTGAAATAATGTTCAAAAGAATTTTTTTTCAATGATATATAACCTTACCTTTTTGGGATTGTGATACAATTTATTTGATAACATTTTTAACGTATGTAAATGATGTAAAATATTTTTATGTTTGAATTGCATTGTAAAAGTTGTTATTTAGGAAATATTTATTAATTTTAAGTTATTATTTTAGAAATTTTTGTGATTATGTTGAGTGATCATTAATAGAAATTTTATAGATAATTAAAACGGATAAGTATAAATATAATTCAACTTCTAGAGGTTTTGGTAAAGTATATATTGTGTGGTTAATGATTAAATTATACACTTATCATGCTATAAGAAATTTGAAGCCAATCTGGAACTATTTACCATATGTGTATGGATCCAAGAAAATTTGTATTATGTATCTACTCAATCATAACACTCGTGAACAAAGTGTGGGTCTATGATTTCACACCATGAGACAGACTACCAGGGGATGTGTTTTGGTAAATAACATTCACATTACAATAAATTATGATGTATTTATGATCTTATTGAATTATGAAGAGGGATATAAGATAATCCAACCTAAAGAAACCTTATTTGAATTTAGATTTATTTAGGTTTAATTAAAAGATAGTGTAATAATATTAAAGAGTATTAAATAACAGTAAAAAACCCTAAAACCCCATATGAAAACATTAAAAACCTAAAAAAACAAAAAATCTATAAAAAATAAAAATACTAAAAATAAAAATCTTAAAACCCTCAAATTATATAAAAATAATAAAAACCCATAAAATTCCTAAAAAATCCACAAAATTACCGAAAACATAAAAAACCTTAAAATCCCCAAAAAACAAAAACAGAACCTTAAAACCTTGAAACACTTAAAACCTATAAAAACCTAAAAAGCACTAAAATTAATAAAAGACCTTAAAAACCATAAACCCCATAATAACCTTAAAAACATACAAAACACATAAAAACCATAAAAACTAATAAAATACAAAAAACCCTTTAAACCCAGAATTTTTTTGAAAAAGTCTAAAATAATTTCAAAGCCCAAGAAAAACTCCAACAAAAATCTAAATTACATAAAATTACATAAAAACCCATTCGAACCCTAAAAACCCAAAAAATAATAAAGCCCCTCAAATTCCTAAGAAACACTAAAAATCATAAAAACCCCTAAAAATCCCTATATACCTAAAAACTATAAAAACCTGAAAACCCATCAGAAAACCTTAAAGACCTAAAACAGTTGAAACCCCAAAAAACCTAAAAACGTTAAAACCCAAAATAAACCCTATAACCCCCTAAAACCCCTAAATCCACTAAAACCCTTAAACCCCATAAAAGCCCAAACAACACACTAAAAACTCTAAAAACGTTTCAAACCCCTAAAAACGTTAAAATACTTTAAAAAACCTTAGAAACCCTAATAAACTCAAAAAAACCTAAAACCCCCAAAAACCCAAAAATTATGCAAAACCTATAAAAACCATAAAAACCATCAAAATCCCTCAAAACCCAAAAAACCATAAAAATACTAAAAAACCTATACAAATCCTTAAAACCCAAAAATTCCTAAGACCCCTAAAAACACTAAGAAAACATTAAAACCCTAGTAATCCACAAAATCCCTAAAACCACAAAAAATCCATAAAAACACTAAATTTCCCTAAATTTCCTTAAAACATAAAGAACCCTAAAATACATGGAAAAACCTAAGAAAACATTGAAAACATAAAAACACCTAAAACCCCTAAAAACCTAAAAAATCATAAAAAAACCCTAGAAGCCCCTTAAAAACGTAAAAACCATAAAACAAATATTAAAAATCATTATAAATCATAAAAAATCATAAAACCCTTAAAACAACTAAGAACTTTAAAAGCCATTTTAACCCCTAAAACATAAAAATAAAGCACTATAACCCTTAAAACATTAAAAACAAAAAAACCCCAAAAACCATAAAAAATCAAAAAATACAAAACCCCCTAAAAAAATCAAAAACACCAAAATCCAAAGAAAATCATAAAAATCCTAAAAATCCCTAAAAACCTAAAAACACTAAAAACCTTGAAACACACTAGGAAAACCACGAAAACCTTAAAACCCCCAAAAAATAAAATAATGCCAAAGCCTTAAAAAACCAAAAAACACCTAAAAACCTTCAAAATCTATAAAAACCCTAAAAGACCATAAAAATCCTAAAACATTCCAAAAAACCCCAAAAATGTAAAAAACCGTAAAAACTTTAGAAAAACCTAATAACACATTAAAAACCTAAAAACACATAAAACCCCTAAAACTAAAAAATTCTAAAACCCCTAAAAACTATAAAAGCCATAAATTCCTAAAATCCCATAAAAACACTAAAATCCAATAAAAAATCTGAAATAACATTTAAACCCCAAAAAACATTAAAAATTATAAAAAACAATAGGAACACTAAAAACTCAAAAAACCCTAAAAAACCAAAAACAAACCATAAACCCCTAAAAGCCTCAAAACACTTAAAATCCCTAAAAACCATAAAAATCCAAGAATGGCTCAAAAATTTCCAAAAACATAAAACTCGTAAAAATCCTGAAAAAAATACTATGAAAATATTAAAACCACCAAAAAATTTAGAACCCCTAAAAATGTAAAAAATTCTAAAACCACTAAAAACCCAAAAAACCCTTAAAAACCCTCAAAAGATTAATAATAACTAAAAACCAAAAAACTAGAAAATTTCTAAAAAACCCAAAAAATTAAGAAAAATGCAAAAACACTAAAAACCAAGAAAACCCCAAGGAAGGCCTTTAAATCCAAAAACACTTAAAACACCTAAACCCCTGAAAAATACGGAATCCATAAAACCCTAAAAACCCAAAAACTATTAAAACATCTAAAAACATTAAAAATCCTAAAAACCCATTAAAACACAAAAAAACCCACTAGAAACTCTAAAAACCCTTTAAACCCCTAAAAAAGTGAAAATAGTCTAAAAAATTTTACAAACCATAAAAAACCCTAAAAACCAAAAAATCCATAAAAACCCTAAAAACTGTCAAAATTCCTAAAACCCCTAAAGACTCATAAAAATACTATAAAGTCCCATGAACCCCCTAAAATTGTAAAAACCCCTAAAAATCCTAAAAACCATTAAAAAAACTAAGAGAAACTTAAAAAACTAAAAAAACATAAACCCACTAAAAACATAATAATGTTAAAACCCCAAAAACCCCAGAAGACAAAAAACCAAAAAAAACCCCTCAAAATCATAACCTTTCTAAAAAACAATAAAAAAATCCCTAAAAATCCTTAAAATTGTTAAATCCATAAAACCTTAAAACACCTACGAAAACCATAAAACCCTAAGAATACTTAAGACCCCTAATTCCAAAAAAAAATTTATAAAAAACTATAAACATCTAAAAATGTTAAAAACACAAAAAAAAAATTAAAAAGCCTAAAAACTCAAAAAAAACTAAAAGGCCAAAAAGACATAAAAACCATAAAAACCCTAAACCTTCAAAATCCCTAACAAACCTAGAAATCATTAAAATCCAAAAAAAACTCTATAAATCTCTAAAAATGTGAAACCCATCAAAAGACTAAAAACCCTAAGAAAAACATAAAAACCTTAAAAACATAAACTCCTAAACAAATATGATAAAAAACTTTAAAACATAAAAACCCTAAAGACCATAAAAATTATAAAACCCCTAAAAACATTAAAACCCGAAAAACAAATAAAAAATATAATCCACTAAAAAATTAAAATTATTTAATTCCATAAAAAGTTACAAAAATATAAAAACCATAAAACCCTAAAAATTTAAATAAAACACATTAAAAAGACAAAAAAAACATGAAAATACAAAAAAACCAAACAGTGCCCTAAAAACCCCAAAAATCGTTAAAACCCTAAAACCTCATAAAAATCCTATAAAATCCACAAAAATGCCTTAAAACATAAAAACCCCTAAGAACCCTAAAAACCCCTAAGAAAACCTTAAAACCATAAAAAAACTTTAATCCCCTAAAAACCATAATAATTCTAAAAACTAATAAAAGTATAAAACCCATAGAACCCCTAAAACCCTAAAGACCATAAAAAATTAAAAATTCTTTAAATCCCTAAAAAGGAAAAAAACGCCCCAAAACCATGAAAAAACCAAACGAAGCCACATTAAACACCTAATAAACTTTAAAAAACATGCTAAAACCCATAAAAGACTCTAAAACCCCAAAAAAACATAAAATATCCTAAAAACATTAAAAAACCTGATAATTTGTAGTAACCAGAAAACCAGTAAAAATATAAAAACACTATGAACCCCTAAAAACATTAAAAAAACTAAATAACCTTAAAACCTTAAAACACAAAAAGAAAATATAAAACCCATAAGAACCCTAAATACCCTAAAACCCCTAAAATTCCCCAAAATACCTAAAACCCAATATGAATACTTATAAATCTCTAAAAACATAAAAACCATAAAACCATAAAAACCCATAAGAAAATATTAAAAACTTAAAAAACTCTTAAAACTCCTAAAACCCCAAAAAAAAAGCTAAAATCCCTGAAAAACCTAAAAATCCTAAAAACCCTAAAAACCTAAAAACCCCTAAAAACCATAAAACCCCACTAAAAATATAAAAACCATTTGAACCCCTAAAAATGTTAAAACCTCATAAAATCCTTTCAAATCATAAAAAAACCCCAAAAAACCCCAAAAAATACAAAAATACCTAAAAACCCTGAAGAGTCCTTAAAATCGTCAAAGCTGATAAAATCCCTAAAATCCTAAAAAATGATAAAAAAACCTAAAACCCTAATAATCCTAAAAATCCTTAAAACCCTAAAAATCTATAAAAATTGATTTCTTTGATAAAACTTTCTAATAATGTAATAAACTATAACCCCTGAAAAACCATAAGAAAACCATAAAACCCTAAAAACAATTAAGATCCCTAAAAAACTTAAAAACGCTAAAAACGCTAAAGACCTCTAAAAATTCCTAAAATATAAAAAACCCATAAAACCTTGAAAAATCACTAAAACCATTAAAACCCTTTAAATACATAAATCATTAAAAACTCTAAAAAACCTTACAAACACATAAAAATAAAAAAAACCATAAAACCCCAAAAAACCATTAAAACCTCAATTTACTAAAAACCATAAAACCCACAAAATCCATAAAATGTTTAAATATCAAAAAAGGTCCCTAAAAATCCTTAAAACGTAAAAAACCCTAAAAACCATGAAAACCCCGAAGAAAACCGAAAAAACAAAACACTTAAAACCACTAAGAAACCTAAAATACACAAATAAACCTAAAACCCCTAAAAACCCAAAAGCCCAATAACTAACCTCAAAACAACTAAAAACCCTAGAGACCCATAAAACCCTAAAAACTAATAAAAACTATAAGAAAACTTTAAACTCCTAAAAAGTTTAAAAAACTCAAATATCCCATGAAACCCCAAAAAACTCAAAAATATCTAAAAACCCTAAAAAAACTATAAACACCATAAAAACCATAAAACCCCTAAAAATAATCAAAATCTCTAAAAACCCTAAAAACCATAAATATCCTAAAAATCCATAATAAACCATAAAAACATAAAAAAACACTAAATACTCTAAAAATCCATAGAAAATCACAAAAAACCTAAAAACATTTTAAACCCCCTAAAAAATGGTTAAACCCCTAAAACACATAAAGCCCCAAAAAACCTTAAAAAACCTCAATACCCATTAAAAAATGAAAACCATAAAAATTAAAAATAGGACCTAAAATCTCTAAAAACGTAAAAACCCCTAAAACCCTTAAAAACCCTAAGAAATTTTTAAAAATCTAAATGCACATAAAACTCCAAAAAACCATAAAAAACACGAAAAACTTAAAAAGACCCTAAAACCTTTAAAACCCATAAAACCCTATCAACATTGGAGAACCCTAAAAACCCTAAAAACCCTATAACCCCAAAAAAATTGAAAAACCTTTTAATCCTCAAAAAAAATTTAAAAACTCTAAAAACCCATTAAAAAAATAAAAAAACCATAAAACTTTGAAAGTTATAAATACCAAAAGAAACCCTAAATCCCCTCAAAATCCTTAAAATCCCTAAAAACTCTAAAAATCATGAAAATACCTAAAAATCCCTAAAAATGTAACAACCACTAAAAACCCTAAAAACTCTAAAGAAAACATGAAAATCCAAAAAACACTTAAAACCCTTAAAAACCATAAAAATACTAAAAACCCGTAAAACCCATAAAACAAACTAAAAACCTTAAAAAACAATTATATTACTAAAACTATAAAAAACTAAGAAAACCTTGAAAACAATAAAAACTCAAAACATCATTAAAAACCCAAAAAACACCACAAAAACCCTAACACACTAAAAAACCATAAAAACCCCTCAAAACCCAAAAAACTCTAAAAACCCATAAAATTCTTAAAAAATACCTAATAATCAAAAAAAAACACTAAAAAGACATAAGAAAAATGTAAAACCTAAAAAAATATATAATCCGTAAAAATCCTAAAAACAATAAAACCCCTAAAAACCTTAAAACCCTCAATATCTGTAAAAACCATAAAAATCATAAAACTCCTAAAAAAATACCTACAAATAAAAAAATTATAAAACCATAAAAACCATGAAATCGCTAAGAAAGCCATAAAAAACTCAAGAACATAGAAACCCAAAAAAACGAATAAAAAACCCAAAAACCCCAAATAATCTAAATACCCAATAATCCTAACAAACATAAAAACCCAAAAAACCTTAGTTAACCATAAAACGCATAAAAACCCTAAAACCAATAAAATAAAAAACCATTGCACCCATAAAAATATTAAAAACACTAAAAAACCATCAAATCCTTAAAAAACTCAACAAAACATAAAAATATAAAAAAAACATTATACCCTAAAAACCCTAAAAACCCTCAGTATAACTAAAAATCCTAAAAATCAAAAAAATCCTAATTAATCTCGAAGAATCCCAAAAATATGTAAACAAACTCAAAACCTTGAAAACCCCTAAGAAAAACAAAAAAATCCTAATCACAATACCCCCCCCCCAAACCCAAAAATTGTAAAAACCCCTAAAATACCTAATAACTGTAAAAAATAATAAATACCCTAAAAATCCATAAAATCCTAAATATCCACAAAAATCCATTAAAACATAAACCACCATAAAAACTCTACAAATCCCTAATAAAACCTTCAAAACCAAAAAAAAACTCTTAAACCCGTAAAAACTAAAAAATAACTAAAAACACAAAAAAAACAAAAAACCCTGATAAACCCATAATAAAAATAAAAATACCTAAAATGTTAAAAAACACATAAAAATACTAAAAACCACCAAAAACTCTGAAATCCTTTAAATCCAAAAAATTATAAAGAAACTTAAAAAAATTCAAACCCTATAAACACACAAAACCCTAAAACCAAAAAAAAATAAAAATATTAAAACCCCAAAATACCCCCAAACCCACAAAATCCGTAAAAACACTAAAAACCCTACAAATCATAAAAAATACCTAAAAATAATTAAATACATAAAACCCCTAAAAACCATGAAAATCCTTATGAAAACCTTAATAACCTAAAAACACATAAATCCCCTATAAAACAAAAAATTTCTAAAAACCCTAAAAAATACTAAAACCCATAAATCTACCTCAAAACCCTAAAACCCCGTAAAGCACCTTATAAATTGCAATAAACACTAAAAATCCATTAAATTCGTAAATTTTTTAAAAAACACTAAAAACCATAAACCCCTAAAAACTCAATATAATACCAAAACCAAAAAAAAACCCTAAATCCTAAAAATTTCTCAAAATCCCCATAAATGCCAAAAAAACATTAAAACCATTTAAATACTAAAAAATCCATATAAATCTATGAAAACGTAAAAAACTTTTAAAACCCTTAAAACCCCTAAAAGAAACTTAAAACCTTGAAGACACTTAAAACCCAAAAAAACACTTAAAACTACTAAATAACCTAAAAGTTATAAAGCAAAAAAATCTCTAAAAACCATAAAAACCATAAAATCCTTAAAAACACTAATAAACGTAAAAATCCTAAAAAAAGTCCTAAAAATACATGAAAACAAAAAAAAATCCTAGAAACCCTAAAAACAACTAAAAAAACTCAAAACTATAAAAACACTTAAAACCTCTAGAAAAATTAAACAACTCTAAATATCCTAAAAACATTAAAACCCCTTAAAAAATAAAAAACATAAGAAACCATAAAACACCACTAAAATCTCTAAAGTCCCTCTAAACCCATAATAATGTAAAAAAACTTTAAAAACCAAAAAATCACTAGAACCCTTAAATGTCCAAAATTCACCTAAAAACCAAAAAAACATAAAAAAACTAAAATCCCTAGAAACTCTAAAACCCTAAAAACCCAAAAAAATCCTAAAAAACGATAAAAATCCTAAAAATCACTAAAAATATAAAAAATCCCTAAAACCCCTAAAAACACTAAGAAAACTGTAAAAACCTAAAAACTATAAAGACCCTAAAACCACTAAAAACCCAAAAACTCCAAAATTCCATAAAAACCAAAAACAACTATGAAAATACATAAAATCCAAAAAAAAACTCTCTAAAAACACAAAAAAATTAAAAACCCTAAAAAACCTAAACAAAACCATAAAACCTAAAAATAATCAAAACCCCTAAAAAACCTAAAAACACAAAAAACCCTAAAACCCCTTTAAAATCCTGAAACCATGAAAATCCCTAAAAACCATAAAAACACTAAAAACCCATAAAAATCATAGAAATTCCCTAAAAACTCTAAATAACCATTAAACTCCTAGAAGTTTACTCTAGAAAACCCATAAAAACCTTAAAACTCAAAAAAACCTAAAACCATAAAAACCCAAAAACCCAAAAAATTCTTAAAACCCATAAAATACCTATTACCTCTAAAAGTAAATAACAATCAAAAGAAAAGAACTAAAAATAACTAGAAAACCTTAAAAACCAAAGAACAATTAAAACCCTTAAAAATATAAAAAGGCTAAAACCCATAAAAAACCCTAAAACCCCATATAAACCCTAAAAACTATAAAAATACTAAAAACTAACTAAAAACACTAAAAATCCCCTAAAACACCGAAAACCCATAAAATCCTTAAAAAACTAAAATCACTTAAGAAACCTAAAACATAAATATGAAAAAACCATAAAAAATATAAAACCATAAAAAACCCCCCAAAAATCCATAAAACCACTAAAACCCATAAAACCCCTTAAAAACCCTAAAAACTACTAAAAAGTATAAAAATCCTTTAAAATCCTTAAAATGATAAAAACACTAAAAACCATAACAACATTAAAAACTGATGAAAAAATATTCATTAATACCCAAAAAACCATAAATAACCTAAATATACTAAAACCCCTCAAAATCCTTAAAAAACATAAAACCCCTTAAAAATCATAAAATCCCAAAAAATCCCTAAAAACATAAAACCCCTAAAAACCCTGAAAAATCATAAGAAAAACTTAAAAACAAAAAACAAAAACTTCAAACACATAGAAACCCTAAAAATGCTAAAAACCTAAAAGACCTAAAAATAATAAAACCTCTAAAAATCATTAAAACCCCAGAAAACATAAAAAACCCTAAAATAACTAAAACTCTAAGAACCCTTTAAACCCGTAAAATCATTAAAAACTCTAAAATACCTAAATACATTTAAACCCCCTAAAAAACTAAAAACACTAAATACCATACAGGCTCAAAAAAGTCCTTAAAACCAATAAAGACCAAGAAACACTTAAACACCTTAAAACCCCAACAAACCCACAAAAACCCTAAAACCACTCAAAACTATAAATAACCTTTAAACCCTTAAAAAACCATAAAACCCCCTAACCCTACAAACCCTAAAGAACCATAAAAATCCCAAAAATACCTTAAAAAACATAATAACATAAAATCTATAAAAAACATAAAAAATCTATGAAAACATAAAAAACTGAAAACACATAAAAATTATAAAAACAAAAAAGTTGCTAAAACCTTAAAATACCCTAAAATACCTCAAAATACTTAATTCCATAAAAACATGAAATAGCTAAAAATTCCTTAAAAATTCCAAAAATAATAAAAACCCAAAAATAATTGAAAACCCCTAAGAAAACATTACAAAAATACATTAAATCCCTAAAAACCTAAACATTCTAAAGACCCTAAGAAACCCTTTAACACTAAAAATCATCAAATCCATAAGAACCATAAAAACACTTCAAACCCATATAAACCATTAATAAACAAACTAAAAACTATAAAACCAATTTAAACCCTTAAGAAGGATAAAAACACTTAAAAATATTAAAAACCAGAAATAAACTCAAAACCCCATCAAAAACAAAAAAACCATAAAAATCTTAAAATCACTCAATATCACTAAAGCCCCAATAATTCCATAAAAATATTAAAAAACACTAAAAACCCTAAAATCATAGCAACACTAAAAACCCTAAAAAGCATATAAAAACCAAAAAACACAGAAGCTAAGATTGGATTATAGGTTGAGGGTTGCCGAACTTGGTACGATGCTGAAATATGGTGTTAGTGAGGTAGGGTTTACTATGGGGCTTTTGATTTTGTGGTGATGAGTGCTGATGAAATTGTTGCTGGTGGTTATGGTGCTTTTGGATGTTGGTTGCTGATTAAGTGGGAGGTCATGAGGGGGATAGTTCTATTTTGCGGATTTTTTTGTCTTTTTGTGTCCTTTTTGGTTTTTTGGGTTTTTTGGGTTCGGGATTTAAGGGTTTTTGGGTGTGGTTAATTTGACCCCCCTTGTCTGCTACGTCTTTTTTTTATAAAAAATTTAGGGTGGGGGTCGGGAATATCCTAACCCCCACATATTCCTTGCCCCTAAACCCACCTAAAAACATAAAACCCCTAAAAACCAAAAAACCAACCCACTAAAAACACTAAACACCCATTAGACCCCTAAAAATTTCAAAAAACACTAAAAACCCTCAAATCCCTTAATAAACTTATGAAAACCCCTAAACCCCCAGAAAAACCTTAAAACCCCTAAAAACACTCAAAATCCCAAAAACCCAAAAAAGAAATAAAAATATATAAAAACACAAAAACAAAAAAACCCATAAAAACCATGAACAACCCTAAGAAAACCTTAAAATAATAAAGTCACTTAAAACCCCTTAAAACCTAAAAAATTAAAAAGTATTAAAAAAAACTAAAAATCACTAAAAACAAAAAAAATGAATAAAACCCCTAAAAAAATTAAAAAAACTAAAACCCCTAAAACCACTAAAAATTTAAAAAACCTTTAATACCCTCAAAACATTAATATCACAAAAAAACCTTAAAACCCTTAAAAGTATAAAAAACACCTATAATCCTATAGAAGCCATAAAAACACAAAAAACACAAAAAAAACCTAAAACCCCTAAAAAACCTAAGAACCATAAAAACCATAAATACTTAAAAAATCTATAAAATCCCAAAAAATGTAAAAAACTCTAAGAAATCCATAAAAATATAAAAACACTTAAACCCCATAAAAACCAAAAAATTTATAAAAACCATAAAATACCCTAAAACGTGAAACCCCTCAAAATCCATAAAAACCACAGAAATCCAAAAAATACCTAAATATATATAAATATGTAAAACCCCTAAAACCTTGAAAACCCCTAAGAAACCCTTAAAAACCAAAAAACATGTAAAACCCCTAAAAATTGAAAACAGGATAAAAACACTAAAGCATTAAAATCCCAAAAAACCTCTAAGAACCATAAAATTACATAAAACCATAAAAAACCTAAAAACCAATAAAAAAAGAACCACTAAAAACACTAAAAATCCTTTAAATCCCTAAAAAGATAAAAAAAAACTCTAAAAACCTAAAAACCCCTAAAAACACTCAAAATTCCTAAAAACCCATAAAAATCCAAAATAACCCAAAAAATAACTAAAAACATAAGACACCATTAAACCCTAAAAACCCCCAAAGAAAACCTTAAGAACCAAAAAACACATAAAATACCTAAAAAAATTAAAATACACTGAAATCCATAAAAAACATAAAACCCTAAAACAACCTAAAAACCCTCATTATCCCTAAAAACATTAAAAACATAAAAATATTAAAAAAATAAATAAAAATACGAAAAATATAAAATACTCTAAAAACACAAAAATTACTCTAATAAACACTTAAGATATAAAAACGCTTAAAATCCATAAAATCATATGAAATTGTAAATACCTTAAAAGTTCCTAAAAATCCCTATAAACCATAATACCCCTTAAAACCTTAAAAACCCTAAAAACCTATAAAATCCCAAAAAAAACACAGAAAACTCTAAAACCCCTTTAAACTCCAAAAAACGTTAAAAACCTCAAAAAATCCTCAAAACCCTTAAAAAATAAAAAACACTACAAACAAAAAAAACCATAAGAAACCTAAAAACTGTAAAAACACTATATACCTATAATTTACCTAAAAATCTGAAAAACCTAAAAAACCATTAAAAACATAAAAACACATAGAGCCCCCAAAAACCTAAAAAATGTTAAAAACTCTAACCAAACCTAAAACCCATAAAAACATAAAAACTCTAAACCCCGCTAAAAAATATAAAAACAATTTAAACCATTAAATTATTTATAAAACTCTATAAACCATAAAACCATAAAAAACTAAAAAAACCTAGAAACCAAGAATACTATAAAAACTCTAAATACCCTAAAAATCTAAAAAACCTAAAAACTCCCTCAAAAACCTTAAAAACCTAAAAACTTTAAAAATAATAAAAATACATAAAATCTTCATAAATGTAAAAATTAATAAATACCTTGAAAACCCCTAAGATAACATTAAAAAAACATTTAAAACACCAAAGAAACATAAAAAATGCTAAAAACCCCATAAAACCCTAAAAACCCAAAACCCTCAAAAAACCTAAATTCTAAAAAAAATAAAAATCCCTCTATAAATATCTCTAAAAACTTAAAAACACCAAAAAATATGAAAAACATCTATGAAAACCTTAAAAACATAAAATCACTTAAAACACCAGAATCCAAAAAAAAAGGATGAAAAATTGAAAACCCTAAAAACTATAAATACACTGAAAATTGAAAGAAAACCCATAAATACCCATAAATAAAGAAAATTCAACTAAATAAATCAAAAATAATCCCTTTTAACCCATAGAAACATTTAAAAATTGAAAAACCCTTCAAAACCCAAAAAACTCAAAAAACCTCTGAACCCCTAGAAAACCATAAAAACCATAAAAATGCAAAATGAAAACTAAAAATCCCTCAAACAAATTTAAAATAGTAAAAAAAAATATTATTCCAAAAAAATCCCTTAAACCCCTAAATAATTAAGAAACCCTATAAACCCTTAAAACCCATGAGAAAACCTTACATGACCTGAAACACTTAATACCCCTAGAAAAAATAAAAAATGTCAAAACCATAAAAATCATAGAAACCCTAGAAGTCCTTAAAAACCATAAAGAAGATAAAAACAAAAAAAACTAAAAACCCCTTAAAAACTAAAAATGTAAAATCCCCAAAAAACCATGAAAACACCTAAGAAAACATTAAAATCCATGAAATAATAAAAATACCTAAAATAAAAAAAGGCTAAAACCCCTTAAACCCATAAAAACTAGAAAACCCCCTAAAAACATGTAAAAACCTTGAATACACATTGGAACCCTAAAAAAACTAAAAACTCTAAAAACCCTTTAAACCCCACAAAAAGTTAAAAAACTCTAAAAACCATTAAATCATTAAAAACTATAAAATATTCCAACCCCACAAAAAAATCCATAAAACCCAAACAACCACTAAAAATCCCTTAAACCACAAAAAATATAAAGAATCTCAAAAATCTCAAAAAATAAATAAAACCTAAAAACCCTAAAACCTTAAGAAAATAATAAAAACTAAAAAATATTAATACTCCTAAAAACCTAAAAATTCTAAAACCCATAAAACCCCCTAAAAACCTAAAAACCCTAAAAATCCCTTAAAATCCTAAAAAAAATAAAATCATTAAAAGTACCTAAAATTCCAAAAAATATAAAAACCCTAAAAGCCTATAAAACTCATTTAAAACCATAAAAACCAAAAAACACTTAAAACCCCTAAAAATCTTAAAAACTCTAAAACCCCATAAAACCATAAAATCCATTAAAAACTATGAAAATACTTTATACCCCTAAAAATGTTATGAAAAAAATACTAAAACCCCTACATATGGTAGAGTAAGGGAAAGAACCAGGTGATCATGGTGATCGCGCATGAACCCTAGTTTTAGCTCTTGCAGTTGACAATCCTATTGATCAAAGTGTGGTTCACCTCGAATTTCTCAGGCACAAGGAGCTCTTCAAGCTAGGTAGTGCCAAATATCTAAAGATAAATGAAGTTCATGTGGATATGGAGTAGTTTGGTCCATGGAAGAACTTTTCCATTGTTTTGAAGTCAGAAGCATTGTCCTCCCTCAGTAACATAGAACCCCCTCTCTAGTTCATGTCATCAAGAATGTACGGGTGGCCCATGTCTTGGAGAATAGAAAGGTGGTGGAGGTAAGACACCACCTCTACCAATTTTCCATTATCATGAGGGTGATCACACCGAAAGGGGAAATGTTATGGAAATTTGGTGATCTCTCTATGTGAGTAACTGATATCTAGGGGTTTGAGTAGTGGAAGATGGCATTTATGGGAAATGGATACTACCATAGTGTGTTCCCCTCTGACGATTATAAGAGGAAAGCATGGATTTTCAGTTATCTATAAATTATACTTGTTATTATCCAGATCTAGGATTGGGATTGGAACATTGACTCCTCCAGTGTGAATAACACCTTCACTCACATATGGATTCAGATTTTCAAATCTAATTAGCTCTATTTTCCCGCTTGATGATATGGGACATTTCCCCCATTGTTCCATTCCCCATCATAATTGATAGGGAGACAAAACATCATTGATTTGGGTGTTATTCTATTGTGCTTAATGAAGTTTATATTTAAATAACCTTGGTTGAAAAGGTCGTAAAAACTATTTTAAAAGATCGCCTCACACTATAAATTCAATATGAAAAGATACCAAAATTTTTCAATAATTGCAACATCATTGGTCACCTCCCCCGAAAATGAAAAATGGATAAAATTATTCAACTCCTACAATACACATGAACACGAGGAATTGTTTTTCAAAAGAACCGCTAGAAGAGAAAATAGAAGGGCATTTCCCCCCTTAACTAAGCCTTTTAGGGATAAGGCTACTTCTATGACTAGGGACATTCCATATGGGACTAAAAAATGAGAGTAATGAGGAGCCCCTGCCCCATGCCTCTATTGAAAACACTCCACTGTAAGAGGCCCTACCCCATGCACCTGTTGACAAATCTACAGTTGATAAGGTTTGTGTTTTTCATAGTAGAGAAGGATCTCAGTGCTTTTAGGGTGACAAATCCCACAAATACTACTATGAAACTAGACAATAATTTTCTCACAATTGATCATGTTGTGGCAGGAAATTTTCTATCCACTTAGGTATGGAGGGCATGTGCATCTAATCCTGTTGAAGTCACAGTTTTCTATGTCCATTCTAAAGGGAGGATAACTAAACATGATGAGGCAGGTGAGATGTAATAATCTTAGGTAGGGATGGCCCACACATCTGCCCCTATTAATGCTACAGATATCCTAGACCATGCTTATGGGAAGACAATCAATTTTGATGAATCGTGGAATAATACCACTCTAGACACAAATTATCAATAGTAAATAATGTTATAGAATCCTTGCCATTATGGGGGATATTTCCCTTAGGGGAAGTCATAGGGAAATGGTAATTTCCCACCAAATAGATGGGTGGTCAGGTGGCCCCTTCTTCTAGGGAAAAGTTATTGGTTAGTCCAAGGAGGAAATTAGACAGTTCCTTGGGTGAGGATTCTTTCACAATGGTGTCCTTAGAAAAGGATTCCAGATGAAACTTGAATATCAGCTCTCCCAATGAAGGTGTTACTTCCAAAAATAAATTCACCCCACTCAGTGGGAAATAATGGGTATGTGACAATGATGACACCAAGCCTCTTTCTGATGGTGAACATATGGATGAAGTTATGTAGAATCATTCCTTTAATATGTTTCTAGGTATACCTAAGAAAAAAGGGAATAAATGAAATGGTAAGGGCAATACCTTGGTTGATGCTAGAAAACAGAAGCTACCCCAGATTAGGGGCAATGTGTTAGTGATTTAATGTGGATCATGTACTTTTACTACCGAGGCATGGGAACTACAAAAAAAACTCAACTATTAGGCACTTTCTCTATGTCCAATCTCATTACTCTCTCAATTTTTTTCAAAATTCTTCACTTACCCTATCTTTTGTATATTCTTCTTACTTTTATACTGGAAGGAGGGCACTGTGCAATGATCTGAATCAATTATATGAACAAATGGGTTAGCACTGGATTATCATTGGGGACTTCAACACTATCCTAAGAACTGATGAGAGGATTGTCTCAAACTTTTCAAGAAGTGATATGACTAAATTACCTCATTTCATTGATCATTGTTGCATCACTAATGTTCTTATATCTAGTGCAGACTTCACATGGGAAAGGGTCACTATTAATGGAAGGAATGAAAGAAAGAATTATAGATGCTGACTTCTTATTAATGATGCCTTTTCTCCCATTTCTTTCTCTGATTTTATGGTTCCTAAATTCAACTTAGATCATAACCCATCCATTGTGGATGGTATCAGAGACACCATGATGTCATCCCCCTTTCCTTTTAAATTCAATAATCCCTGGATCAGTACTTCAGGATGTAGGGAAGTGGTTCTAAATTGATGGAACAATAACTATACTGGGAATAGCCTTTTTTTCCTTCATACTAAAGAGAATTAAACGGCTCTTGAGGGAGTGAAGAAAAATCTCCTTTTCCAAGATGGATGAGGACATTGATGTAGATGAATACCAGATTTCTTACTACCAGATTAGCAGCTAGAAGCAGAAATCACCTTCCCAGGTGGAACTTCATCTTCATGCCAAGTTGTATTTCATTGTATCCCTCAAGGAGAGATTGAAACAAACCTTTTCAATGAAATGTGGATTAAAGACGGTGACGGGAACTCTATGTTTTTTCACCTCTTTTACAAGGAGAAAAAAATCTAAAAGAGGACCAAATGAAGTCTGAATAAATTACTTAATTTTCACATATGAGTATGACATTTCTAATGTTTTGGTGGGTTACTTTAAGATATTATATAGTGATGATGGTAATAGGTACTTCACTCATCTTGGTGACTCTGTCATTCCATGTATTGAGGAGCGCTAAAAATGGATTTAACTGCTACCCCCTTTGAATAAGAGGTTAAATCATCCCTATAATCATTGAACATGGAAAGTACACCCGGGACGGATGGCTTCAACATCATGTTTTTCATGTTTTACTATGACTTTATATAATTTTAAATCGAAAATAAATCCATGGAATTTTTTATCTATAGCTCGATCCCACATGGAATCAATTCCAAATTTATTTCTCTAATCCCAAAGACTAAGAATAGTATTGACATAAGGTATTTTGATAGGTTTCTATTGGGAATACCATACAAAATATCATTAGCAAGATCCTAACCATGAGAATATGTAATATTGTTCAAAACATCATTTAAACTAATCAATTTGGGTTTCTTCTGAGTCATGCTATCCAAATATGCATCATTAGGGCCTTGGAAGGCATCAACACAATGTGAAAAAGGAGTTGGCATGAGATATTTTCTCAAAAACTAGACATCTCAAAATCTTCAGTAGCATAAAATGAGGTTTTATCTTTAATGTGCAGGGAAAGTTTGGATTCTCCCCTACATTAGTGTGTTATTGATATCTTTCATGCTGGCATGTATAAGATGATTAAAGCAGGTAGGGATCTCCATGTTCCCACTCATCTTATCTATGCGGATGATAAACTACTATTTGGTTAGGGAAAAAAGAGAACCTTGGCTTCAATCAAGCAGGTTTTTTCATTATGAAAAATTGGAAGGGAAATCCATTCGATGGTGAAAATCACCAATCATCTTTGGAAATGGAATTTTAGTCTTGAGAAAAATCAGGATTCGTAGGACTATTGGTGTAGAAATAGGTTCTCTACCTTTATAATACCTTGGTTTCCCTATCTTTTTTAGAAAAGTAAAAAGCTGCCACTTAGAGAGCATCTCGATCCAGATCCATAGTCAATAGACCAGATGGAAGGGGACAAGATTATATCAAGTAGGAAGGATCTTATTAAAAAATTCTATTATCACCTCAATGTTTGTTCATGCCTTCTAAATTTACAAACATCCAGATAGTCTTCTCAAATGTATTCAGTCCAAAATCACAAATTTTTCCAAGATTGGATGCATTAATGAGAAAAAGCTTGTCTCTGTATCTTGGAAGGAATATACCAAACTAGTTGATATGGGTGTACTAGGTGTGAAATACCTTTGCAAATACAATGAGGTGCTGATTTGAAATTTTACATTGGATTTGATGAACTCAAAGAGAAAAGTTCTATATTTTCTCACTGAAATATTTTTTTTGGCTCTAAAATGGGTATTCAGGTTATATTCTCTCCTCTGTCTGGTCCATAATCAGATCTTCCTTTAATAATAATATGTCCTGCTTGAAATGGATTGTTTCATGGGGATCACTTTTGAATTTTTGGACCATAAATTGGCTAGATAGACCTCTGAATGATATGGTTTCACCCCCACATAATAGTATCTATATGTCAATTTTTTTTCTTAATCAGAATATTCAGGAATTTTCTAAAATTTTCCACTCACACCTCTTTCTGCTGTTTGGAGGAATGTGTTCATTGACACTAATACTCTTCTCTATAATCCCACCCTAGCTCTAAAGCTCAACACCATGGAATTCAACCGGTACATGAACCCAAACAGCATGAGACCCCTAGTCTAGCTCTAAAAATTCATCAGGTCGTTTATACCACCCGTAAGGCACATGCTTCTGTGGAACTTGTGGAAGAACCAGCTACCCCTCCATGAACAGCTAAAGAAAACCAATCTGAAGCCTCCGCCTACTAGCAGATGAATCCATAAAACATCTCTTTGTGAGCTATAGGATTGTAGTTCAGCTGTGGCACTATTTGAAGAACTTGTTTAACATTAAGTTCTACATGGATTAATACGCACTCGAGGTGTTAACAACTATGACTGAGTTCGATTTCAGCAAACAGGTGTTCAACCTCCTTCTTGTTGTGACTATGTCTATTTTTTGATTTTATCTCGAAGAACCAAAATGCTATGGATTTTAAGAATAATAATTTCTCATTAAATAGTGGAGTGGTCTCCATTCATAAGGTAGCTTATGTAGCTTCCAAATCCAAATAGGTCCAATGAAAAATGCTGTCAACGATGTTATTATTCTGTGTATGCTTGGTGTGTCTGGAAGGAGAAAAAAAACCACTGATGATTAAATTTAGGTGATGGATCCCTCCCATAGTACTCGGGATCACGATTAATATCGATGACATGGCATCGGGGGCTCTCAGTCCCTCGGAGTGTTGTGAAATCATTCACACACATAGGGGATTCATGAATTGATAATTCTATCACTTAATTGGTGAGGGATGCGCTTATAAATTTGAGCTCTGGGAAATGATAAAATCTATTTCGTTTACGATCCAATTTCGGTGGAATCCATTTTGGGTTGAATCTGACTCGATGCTCTTGTGGTGGAGGCCTTCCATTGAGACTCCTTCCACATTGGATCGAATGCCATAAGGTATCTCAATCCATTTCACTGAATGTCACACATGCCTACAGGGAGGTGAACATGGTGGAAGATGTGCTTTCTAAAAAGGAAATTATGGATTCAAGTTTGATGTTGTCTTTTTTCACCACATACGTTTGCATGTCCATTATGGGCTCAGATATGAGGATTGAAATTCATACCCACTTTGTAAACCCCCCTTGTTACGCTTTGTCTCTTTGGCAATTTTAATAATGTTTTAGGAACAAAGAATGCTTGGTTTCGAGCCTCTTTGCCTAAAAACATTAAAAAGTCTCTAAAAACACATAAAACCCATAAATAAGTCACAAAACCCCCAAAAATCCCAAAACATCCATAAAAACCCGAAACCCCACACTGAATACCTAAAAACCCTAAAAACCATAAAAATCCTAAAAAATCCCTTAAAATCCCTGAAAACATAAAAATCTAAAACACCAAAAAACATAAATAAATTAAAACCCTAAAATCTATAAAACCCTAAAAACATAAAACCGCCTAAAAACCATAAAAAACCTAAAAATCTATAAAACCCTTAAAAGCCACAAAAAACTCTAAAAACCATTGTAAACACCTAAAAATGATAAGAAACACCTAACGAACCTCAAAACCCTAAAACACTAAAAATCCCCCTAAAAACATAGAAATACATACAAACCCTAAAACAAAAAAAATAAAAACCCCATAAAACCCCTAAAAACCCAAAAAACCCATAAAAATACAAATAATTCTTAAAAATATAAAAAATGAAAAAAAAACTCTTAAAACAATAAATAAACCATAAAACCCTTAAATACATAAGAAAACAAAAAATCCCTAAAAACATAAAAATGATAAATACCGTAAAAACCTAAAACCCCCAAAAAATCCTTTAAATTGAAAAAACTATAAAACCAGTAAATATAATAATGAATCCCCTAAAACCCTAAAACATAAAATTCACTAAAAACCTAGAAAAATTAAAAGATAACTATAAAAAATAAAATACTTAAAACCCCTAAAAACCATAAAAACAAATGAAACCCCCTATGATGCCCAAAAAATTCATAGAAACCCTAAATAAACATAAAATACCTAAAACCCCTTAAAATCCCATAAAAACACTAAAAACTATAAAAACCATTTATACCCATAAAAATTTTAAAAACTCTAATAACCCTTTAAAACCCTAAAACCCACTAAAAACACTCAACATCCCAATTATACTTAATAAAATTTAAAATCCCAAAAAATACATAAAATATCTCAAACATAAAATCCCATAAATCCTTTGAAAATCCCTAATAAAACCTTAAAAAACACATAAAGAAACTAAAAACATAAAAATTCTAAAACCATAATAAAAACCTACAAATCACTAAAAACACTGAAAACCATAAAACCTCCAAAAATGTTAAACCCACTAGAAACAATAAAAACCCTAAAAACCCATTAAAAGCTCTAAAAACCCTTTAATACCCTAAAAACATTATAAAACTATAAGAAACCTTAAAAACCATAAATAACTCAAAATACCATAAAACCCAAAAAACACAATAAATACCATAAAACCCCAAAAAACCATAAAAAAATAAATATCCTTAAAAATCCCTAAAAATCCATAAAAAAAAGAAAAAAACTGTAAAAACCTTGAAAACCCCTAAGAAAATAGAAAATATATAAAAACATTTGAAACCCCTAAAACTGAAAAAATTTAAAACCATAAATAAGCATAAAAGATAAAAATACCCTAAAACCCTGAAAAACCCCGAAAAACCCTAAAAACCCATAAAAATATTAAATATCAATAAAAACATTAAAAACCCTCTAAACACTGAAAATAATAAGAAAATCTAATAACCTAAAAACACTATAAACCCCTAATAACCCTAAAAACACTAAAAACCATAAAAACCCCTAAATACATAAAAAACCCCAAAACACCATAAAAACCATAAAAACACTAAAAATTCTAAACACCCTTTAAACACTTAAAAACATAAAAATCTATAAAAACCCATAAAATCCTAAAAACCCAAAAAAATCCCTAAAAATCCAAAAAAGTGTAAAAATCATAATAACCCTTGAAACCTAAAATCGCTCAAAATCCCTAAAAACCCAAAAGCCTAAAAATCATAAAAACACTAGAAGTTCCTAAAAATGTAAAAAACATGAAAAAAACTATAAACCCATTTGAAAATATTAAAAACCAAAAAACACTTAAAATAGCTAAAACTGTAAAAATGTTAAAACTGAAAAAAAAACCTAAACACCTCAGACAACCCTAAAACCCCTTGAAATCCCTAAAACCCCTAAAAAGACATAATACTCTTAAAAACCGCCAAAAAGTGTCTAAAAAATAACCCCCTTATACCCTTAAAACTCTAAAAAAACATTAACAACCCAAAATCACTTAAAACCTATAAAAACATAAAAATGCTAAAAACCCTAAAAGTCCATAAAAGCTGTAAAAGCCCCTAAAACCATAAATTCCATAAAAACCGTAAAAAACCCTAAAACCCCATAAAGACCATAAAAACAACTATAAACTATAATATTATTTTATATCCCTAGAAAGTTTTAAAAAATCTAAAAATCTATAAAACCCAAAAAAATTCAAAAACTCCTCAAACCCAAAAAAAAACCCTTACAGCCCTAAAACCCCTAAAAACATTAAAATAACTAAAAACCCTAAAACCATAAAAATCCAAAAAAATCCAAAAAATCCTAAAATCTGTAAAAATGGAAAAAATCATAAAACACATAAAATGCATAAGAAAAATATAACAAACTAAAAACACTTAAGACCCCTAAAAACCAAAAAATGAAGAAAAAAAACCGTAAAACACTAAATACCCTAAAACCCATAAAACCCCTAAAAATCATAAGAAACCCAAAAACTCTGTGAAACCCCCAATAAATAATAAAAATTTCAAAACTATTTAAACCCCTAAACAAGTTAAAGAACTCTAAAAATCTTAAAACCCTAAAAACCCACTATGAACCTAAAAACCCATAAATCCCGTAAAAACATTAAAACACTAAAAAACATTTAAAACCTTATAAAACCATAACATTTCTCAAAAATCCATAAAAATATCTAAAAATGTAAGACACCATGAAAACCCTTAAAAACTCAGAGAAAACCTAAAAAACCTAAAACACTAAAAACCCCTAAATCCCCTAAAAAATCTTAAATACACTAAAACCCCTCAAAATCCGTAAAAAAACTTTTAAACCCATAAAGATCCTAAAAATTCCATAAAAATCCCTAAAAAATAAAAAACTATAAAACCCTAAAATTCTTATCAAAATATTAAAAACATAAAAACAATTAAAACTCCAAAAAACCATAAAAATACCAAAAAACCTAGAAAAAAAATGTAAAAAAATACTATATCTTATAAAAGTCCCCAAAAGCATAAAAACTCATAAAAACCATAAAACCCACTAAAACAAATAAAATCACTTTAAAACCCTAAAAACATTTAAAAAAGCTAAAAACCTACAAAAACACCAAGAAACTCAAAAAAACCACCAAACCCAAAAAAGTCATAGAACCCTTAAAAACACTAAAAACCCTAAAAACCTTCAAAATCCCTATAAACCCAAAAAACCATAAAAATCCTAAGCAATCCCTAAAAGTAAATAAAAACATAAAAAACCATAAAAACATGGAAAACCTGAAGAAAAAAATTGTCAATCTAAACACAATTAAAACCCCTAAAAACCGAAAAAAAAATTAAAACCCTAAAACCATAAAAGCACTCAAAATCCCTAAAAATCCTAAAAACCCATAAAATTCCTAAATATCCATAAAAATCCCTAAAAATGTAAAAGAACTTAAAAACAATGAAAAACCTAAAAATAATGAAAAACCCAAAAAGCAATGAAACCCCCTAAGAAAAACATAACAACCCAAAAACACTTAAAACACCTAAAAACTATAAAACCCCTAAAACCATAAAAAACCCTAAAACCTCATAAAAACACTAAAACCTCTAAAAAGACAAAAAACCATTTAACCTCCTGAAAATGTTAATTTTTTAAAAAAAACCTGTAAAACCCTAACCCCCCCCCCCCCCCCCCAAACCATAAAAACCAAAAAAACCAAAAAAACACTAAAAACCCTAAGAAGCCAAAAAAACCCTCAAGAACTCAAAAAACATTAAAACCATAAAAAATCTAAAAAGGATGTAAAAATCCCTAAAATTTCAAAAAACATAAAACCAGTGAAAACCCCAAAGAAATCCTTAAAACCTAAAACCAGTCAAAAAACCTAAACCCCACAAAAAGTCCCCAAAAATTCTATAAACTATAAACCCATAAAACATTAAAACCACACAAATCTCTAGAAACCATTAAAAACTCAAAAACCCTATAAACCCCTAAATTCATTAAAAACTCTCTAAACCATAAAAACCATACAGAACCCAAAAAAAAATCCCTAAACCCCCAAAAAAAATCCCCTAAATCCCAAAAAACCCAAAAAAATCAGAAACCCTAAAAAACCTAAAAAATCAAAAAAATCCTACACAATCTCTAAAAATCACTAGAAACATAAAAAACTATAAAAACCCGAAAACACCATAATCAAACATTAAAAACCTAAAAACACGTAAATCTGCTAAAAAACTGAAAAAAGGCTATAAACCCTAAAACCCTAAAAATCTATATAAACCATAAAAAACCAAAAAAAATACATAAAAATCCTTGAAAACGTAATACAACTAAAAACCCTAAAAACCACTAAGAAAACATTAAAAACATAAAATCAATTAAAACCCCTAAAACATAAAAAAGTTATAAAACCATAAAAACCATAAAACCCCTTAAAACCTTAAAACAACCTAAAACCCATAAAATATCTAAAAACCCCACTAAAAACTCAAAAACCCATTTATACCCCTAAAAACAATAAAAAACTATAAAAACATAGAAAACCGTAAAAACTGACCCCCCCCCCATCCAAAAAACCCATAAAACCATAGAAACCCTGAAACATCATAAACCCTAAAAGTCATAAAAACCATAAAATCATAAGAATGCAGTAAAAATCGCTTTAATATAAAAACCCTAAAGACCATTAAAAACCATGAAAAAATATAAGAAAACCTTAAAAATTAAAAAACATTTAAAAACCCTAAAACCATAAAAACTCTAAAAACCCTAAGTACACTAAAACCCTAAAAACCCTAAAACCCCTAAAAACCATTAAAAACCATAAACACATAAAAAACCTAAAAACCCACTAAAAACTCTCAAAAACCTTAAAACCACTATAAAAGTTAAAAAACTCTACAAACCTTAAAACCCTTAAAACATAAAAAACATAACCTCCCCCCACCAAATATAAAACCCCAAAATACCCAAAATACAATCAAAATCCATAAAACCATAAAAATCCTAAAAAATACAAAAAATCCCTAAAAAGTTAATCAATCGTAGAAACCTTGAAAAATCTTAAGAAAACAATAAAAACCTAAAAACATCTACAATCGCTAAAAACATAAAAAATGTTAAAAACCCAAAAAACTAGAATACCATAATAACACTAAAAATCCTCAAAATTCCTAAAAACCCTAAAAACAATCAGAATCCAAAAATAGTCCTAAAATCCCGAAAATGTATAAAACACTAAAAACACTGAAAAAATGTTAAAAACATTAAAAAACTAAAATCACTTAAAATACCTAAAATGCAAAAAACACTAAAAACCCTTAAAGACCCTAAAACCCTAAAACCCCTTAAAACCATAAAATCCGGAAAAACATTATAAAATAAAAAACCCAAAAAACCACTACAAACTCTAAAAACACTTTAAACCACTAAAAATATTAAAATACTATTGAAATTATAAAAACCATAAAAACTCTAAAACCCTTAGTCACCAAAAAACTATAGAAACCCTAAAAACCCAAAAAAACCTCAAATCACTAAAAACCCTAAAACCCCTACAACCCTAAAAATACATAAAAATCTAAAAACTCTAAAAACCCAAAAATCCCTTAAACCCCTAAAACCCCAGCACCCCTTAAAACCTTTAAAAACAAGAAAAAACCATAACACCCCTAAAACCACTAAAAATTATAAAAATGATTTAAAACCATAAAAAATGTTAAAAAAACTCTATAAATATTAAAAATCATTAAAAAATAAAAAAATACCCTTCAAGACCCAAAAGACCTTAAGAACTCTAAATCTCGAAAAACTGAAAAACCACATAAAAATCCTAAAAACCATAAAACTATTAAAAGTACCCTAAAATACCATACAAGTAAAAAATCTTAAAATACATAAGAAAACCATATAACCCTAAAAAACATCAATCCTCTAAAACCCCAAAAAATTATAAAAACCCAAAAAACTGTAAAACCCCTAAAACCCTAAAACACCAAAATAAATCCCTAAAACCCAAAAAAACAATTAAAAAAAATAAAAACCCCTAAAAAGAACCAAAATGATAAAAATACAAAAAAAACCTTGTAAAACACTAATAAAACCACAAAAAACCTAAAAACTCTAAAAACCTAAAAGACCAAAAAACCAAAAAACCACATAAAACTATAAAACCCCATAAAGAAATAAAAAACCCTCTAAAACCCCATAAAAACCCAAAAACCCCAATAAAATTTTTAAATACCCTTTAAACCACTAAAAACATTCTAAAACTCAAAATAAAATTGATAAACTAAAAATCTCCAGAAATAAAAAATCACTAAGAAACCATAAAACCCAAAAAACCCCTGAAACCCCTCAAAATCCCAAAAAACCAAAGAAAACATTAAAAATTATGAAAATTCCATAAAATTCCCAAAAAATTAGAAACCATTAAATCCTAGAAAACCCAAAGAAAACCTGGAAAAAAAACTAACAATAGTTAAAACCCTTGAAAACCCCAAAAAATTATAAAAATCCTGAAAACCCTATAAACCAAAAAACATCTAAAACCCATAAATACTCTAAAACCCCATAAAAACCCTAAAACCCCAATAAGAACTCAAAAAACCATTTAAACCCTCAAAAATGTTAAATAACTCCTAAAACCATAAAACCCCAAATAATCACAAAAAACATTAAAAACCAGAAACCATAAAAACCCTAAATTTGTGAAAATCCTAAAAACCCTCATAATCCTTAAAAAACCATAAAAATCCTTAAAATCCCAAAAAATCACTAAAAACGTAAAAACTATAAAAGCCCTAAAACCCCATAGAAAATCATAAAAACATTAAAATTAGTAAAATCCTTAAAAACCTAAAAACACTAAAAACCCTAAAACCCTAAAACCCTTGAAAATCCAAAAAACCCAAAAAGTCCCTAAAAACATAATACCCTTAAAATCCCTTCAAAACCATAAGAAAACCCTAAAAATAAAAAAATAATTAAATCCCCTAAAAATATAAAATTTACAAAAGACACTACAAAACCCTAAAACCCAAATAAACATAAACACACACTAAAAACTCTAAAACCCCTTTAAATCCCTAAAGTGATTGAAATTAATAAAAATTCTTAAAAACCCATAAAAAACCTAAAAACCAAAAACACAAAAACACTAAAACCTCTAAAAACCCATAAAACCCCTAAGAATCCTTAAAACCCATAAAACTCTAAAAATCCTAAAAAATCCATAAAAATTCATAAAAACATAAAAACCCCTAAAAAACATAAAACACGAAAGAAAATTAGAAAAACCTAAAAATAGTTAAGACTCCTATAAAACATGAAACACAATCAAAACCCTAAAAACACTAATAACCCATATAAAACCCTAAAACCCTCAAAATGAAAATGAAAACCCAAAAAACCGTATAAATAAAAAAAATGATAATAATCCATTAAAACATAAAACCCCTAAAAACATAAAAATCCCTAAAAACATTAAAAACCTAAAAAACATTTAAAACCCCTGAAAAAAATAAAAACATGAAAAAACCCCCAAAGAAAATGGAAACCCTAAAAATCCCTAAAATCTGAAAAAACCCTTAAAAAAATAAAATCCCAAAACGCCATAAAACCTTCAAAAATACTAAAAACATTAAAAACCCTTTAAATCCCTAAAACATTAAAAACCTTTAAACCATTAAAAACCCTAAACACATAAAAAGCCTAAAAACCCACTAAAAACTCTCAAAACCATTAAACCCACTAAAAAGGATAAAAAACTCTAGAATCCATAAAACCCCTTAAAACAAAAAAAACCTAACCCCCCCCCCCCAACATCAAACCCCAAAAAAACCCTAAAAACCATCAAAATCCCTAAAACTATAAAAATCCTAAAAAATACCTAAAACCCTAAAAAGTTAATCAACCATAGAAACCCTGGAAAATCCTAATAAAACCATAAAAACCTAAAAACATCTACAATCGCTAAAAACATAAAAAAATGTTAAAAACCAAAAAACTAGAATACCATAAAAACACTAAAAACCCTAAAAATCCCTAAAACCATAAAAACAATAAAAATCCAAAAATAGTCCTAAAATACCTAAAATGTATAAAACACTAAAACCACTGAAAAAATGCTAAAAACATTAAAAACTAAAACCACTTAAAATTCCTAAAACATAAAAAACAATAAAAACGCTTAAAGATCATAAAACCCTAAAACCCCTTTAAAACCATAAAATCCCTAGAAACATTAAAAAATTAAAAACTCAAAAAACCACTGCAAACTCTAAAAACACTTTAAACCACTAAAAACATTAAAACACTCTTGAAATTATAAAAACCATAAAAACTCTAAAACCCCTTAATCGCCAAACAACCATAGAAACCCTAAAAACCCTAAAAATCCTCAAATCACTAAAAACCATAAAAACCCACACAACCCCTAAAATACCAAAAAACTCCAAAAACACTAAAAACCCCAAAAACCCAAAACCCCCAAAAACCCTAACACCCCTTAATACCTTTAAAGATAATAAAAAACCATAACACCCCTAAAACCATTAAAAATTATAAAAATTATTTAAAACCATAAAAAATGGTTAAAAACTCTCAAAATGTTAAAAACCCTAAAAAAATATAAAAACCCTTCAAGACCCAAAATACCATAAGAACTCTAAAACCCAAAAACCCAAAAACCCACATAAAAACCCTAAAAACCATAAAACTATTAAAAGTACCCTAAATACCGTACAAGTAAAAAATCTTAAAATCCCTAAGAAAACCATATAACGCTAAAAACACTTAAATCCTCTACAAACCCAAAAACTGCAAAAAAACCCTAAAAACTATAAAACCCCTCAAACCCTAAAACAGAAAAACAATCCCTAAAACACAACAAACAATTAAAAAGACTAAAAACCCAAAAAAATAACCAAAATCATAAAAATCCAAAAAAACCATGAAACCCCATAATAAAACAACAAAAAACATAAAAAAAATCTAAAACCCTAAAAGTCCCAAAAAACCTAAAACCCCATAAAACTATAAAACCCCATAACGCAATAAAAAACATCTAAAACCCATAAAAACCCGAAAACCCCAATAAGTTTTTTAAATACCCTTTAAACCACTAAAAACATTGAAAAATTCAAAAAAAAATAATACACTAAAAGTCTCCAAAAATCCAAAAATCACTAAGAAACCATGAAACCCTGAAAATCCTAAAAACCCCAAAACCCATCAAAATCCCAAAAAACCAAATAAAAACATAAAAATTATAAAAATACCTTAAAATACCCAAAAACTATAGAAACCATAAAATCCTAGAAAACCCTAAAAAAACTGAAAAAAACTAACAACTGTTAAATCCCTTGAAAAACCATAAAAAATTCTAAAAATCCTAAAACCCCTATAAACCAAAAAAAATCTAATGACCATAAAAACTCTAAAACCCCATAAAAAACCTAAAACCCCACTAAGAACTCTAAAAATAATTTAAACCCCCAAAAATATTAAATAACTCTAAAACCCATAAATCCCTAAAGATACAAAAAAACCCTAAAAACCAAAAACCATAAAAACCATAAAATCTGAGAAAAACCTAAAAACCCTCAAAAACCTTAAAAATCCTTAAAATCCAAAAAAAAATCTAAAAACATAAAAACCATAAAAACCCTAAAAAACCCATAGAAAATCTTAGAAACATTAAAATTATTAAAACCCCTAAAAACCTAAAAACACTAAAAAACCTAAAAACCCTAAAAACCCTTGAAAACCCAAAAATCCCAAAAAGACCCTAAAAACATAAAACCCTTAAAATCCTTTCAATACCCTAAGAAAACCCTAAAAAAACAATTAAATCCAATGAAAATATAAAAATTTCAAAAGACACTACAAAACCGTAAAACCAAAAACAACATAAACACGCATAATCACCCACTAAAATCTCTAAAACCCCTCTAAAACCCTAAAATGATTAAAAATTATAAAAAACCTTAAAACCCTTAAAAAAATAAAAACATCTAAAAACCAAAAAACATAAAAACACTAAAACCTCTAAAAACCCATAAAAACCCTAAAATTCCTTAAAACCCATAAAACTATAAAAATCTTAAAAAATTCATAAAAATTCCTAAAAACGTAAAAAACCATTAATACCTTAAAACCCATAAGAAAATCAGAAAAATCTAAAAAGAGTTAAAAATCCTATAAAACATGAAACACAATGAAAAACTCAAAAACACTAATAACCCCTATAAAACACTAAAACACTCAATATGAAGAAAAAACCAAACAACCATATAAATCCAAAAAAAATTATAATAATCCATTACAATATATAAACCCCTAAAAACATGAAAACCCCTAATAAAACATTAAAAACCAAAATAACATTTAAAACCCTTGAAAAAAATAAAAACATGAAAAAATCCAAAAGAACATGAAAACCCTAAAAAGCCCTAAAATCTGAAAACCCTTAAAACAATAAAATCCCTAAAACCCTATAAAAACCTAAAAAATACTAAAAAATTAAAAACCCCTTAAATCCCTAAAACATTAAAAAAATCTAAAAACTCTAAAACCATAAAAAATTCAAAATAACTCTAAAACCCAAAAAACCATAAAGACCTGAATATCCTAGAAACCCTAAAAACCCTCAAAATACCTAAAAACATAAAAAAATATCCTAAAAATCAGTGAAAATATCTTAAAACCATGAAAACCCCTAATAAAAACATAAAAACCTAAAAAAACTTAAAACCCCAAAAACCCCTAAAATAACTCTTAAACACTAAAAAACCCAAAAACCCCTTAAAACCATAAAATCCTCTAAATACCATAAAAAATATACAATTCCATAAAACCCCTAATAACTACTAAAAACTCTAAAAACTATTTAAGCCCCCCCTAAAACGTTATATAACATTAAAAAACTTCAAAACCCCTAAAAATTAAAAATCCCAAAAAATCATAAACCCCCTAAAATCCCAAAAAACACCTTACACCCTCAAACCCTAAAACCCTAAAAACCATAAAAGGCTAAAAAACCTTTAAATCCCTAAAAACATTAAACCATTCTAGATACAATGAAAACTCTAAGAATAATTTAAAAACCTTAAAAAACCCCTAAAAACACAAAAACCCCTAAAAACCAAAAAACCCCTCAAACCTCTAAAACCATAAAACCCATTAAAATTTTAAAAATAACATAAAAATCCCAAAAAACTACAAAAAACCTAAATACCTTGAAAATTCTAAAAAAATAATAATAAACTAAAAACACTAAAACCCCTATAATCATAAAAAACAATAAAAACCCTCAAAAACCTAAAATTGTTAAAGCCCTAGAAACCATAAAACCCATGAAAACATTAGAAACCCTAAAAACCCATATTAACCCTAAAAAACACTAAAAACAAAAAAAACTTTAAATATATAAAATGATAAGAACACTAAAAACCTAAAAATCTCTAAAGAACTAAAAAAACAATAAAACAACAAAAAAAACCTTAATACCCTAAAAACCTGAAAAACCGTAAGATACCAAAAACCATAAAAATTCTAGAAAATCTAACCAAATCCCTAAAAATGTAAAAACCCCCAAAACCAAGAAACCCCATATGAAAACCATAAAAAATAAAATAATTCATACCAATTAAAACCTAAAAACACTTAAAATACCAAAACCCTAAAAAATCTAAAAATCCTTAAAATCCGTAAAATCCCTAAATATCCTAAAAATACCATAAAATCCCTAAAATTCATTAAATAAATAAAAACACAAAAAACATAAGAACCCATAAGAAAATATTTAAAACCTAAAAACTCATAAAATCCCTAAAACACTAAAAATGTTGAAAACTTCAAAAATTATTAACTCCTTATATTCTATAAAAGCCTAAAAAACTATAAAAATCCTAAAAAACACTAAAAATACATAAATATTTGAAAACCCCTATAACCCTTGAAAAACACAAAGAAAACCATAAAAACCTAAAAACACATAAAACACCTAAAAAATCTAAAAATCTAAAAATCCTAAAAAATCAGAAAAATCCATAAAAACCATAAAACCCCCTAAAACCTTAAAAAATCCATAAAACCCTAAAAACTGATAAAACTTCTATGAATCCTTGAAAGCCCTAAAGACATTAAAAAACTCTAAATGCTTATAAAATTACCAAAAACTCAAAGACCATAAAACTGAAAACATCATAAAATCCCTAAAAACCTAAAAAATATTAAAAACCCGCAAAATCCATAAAAAATCCGAAAAACCGCCAAAATCATAAAAATCCCTGAAATCACTAAAAATTGTATAATCCCAAAAACCCCTAAGAAAAACTTAAAACATAAAGAAAATTAAAACCCCTAAAAACCATGAAAACCTTCAAAATCCCTAAAAATGCTAAAAACCATAAAATCCTAAAGAGCCTTAAAATCCATAAAAAAAATAAAAGACCATAAAAATGATGAAGTATACTAAGAGAACATTACAAACCTAAACATAATTTAAACCCCTAAAAACCCTAAAAAAATCTAAAAACCCTAAAAGACCCTAAAATCCCTAAGTACCCTGAAAAACCAAAAAACCCCATAAAAACCTTAAAACCCCTAAAACCCATAAAAACCCAAAAACCCACGAAAACACTAAAAACCCTTATCACCCCCAAAATTGATAAAAATTCTAACCAACCATAAACCCTAAAAAACTAAAAATCCCCTAAAACCTAGAAAAACAAAAACAAACCCTAAAACCCAGAAACACAGTCAAAGTCCATAAAACTCTAAAAAATATAAAAATTCTACGAAAAATTCCAAAAAATCCCTAAAAATGTAAAAACCATAAAACACCTCATAACACGTAATAAATCCTTAAATACATAAAAAAATTAAAACCCCAAAAAAACTAAAATCACTAAAACTCCTAAAGACCATAAAAACCCTAAAAACCTTTAAAACCTCTAAAACCCCATAAAACGCTAAAAACCCACTAAAAATATAAAAAAACATTAAACAACTAAAATCATTAAAAACACTAAAAACCATTAAAACCCCAAAAACTAAAAAATATTAACGAAAAAAACAAGAAAACACTAAAAAACCTAAACAACCCTACGACCCCAAAAAATCCCTAAAAAACCCAAAAATGAAAACATTCATTAAAAACCCATAAAAATTCCTTACAACATTAAAACCCATAATAATAGTAATAAATCTAATGAAAAACATAAAAAACAAAAAACACTTAAAACCCCTAAAAACCTTAAGAACCCTAAAATCCTTATAAAACCAAAAAATCCATAAAAACTGTAAAAACTATCAAAATCCCTAAAGACAAAAAATCACTAAAAATTTAAAATATACCTAAAATTCCCTAAAAACATAAAAAACCCCTAAAAACAAAAAACCCTTAAGAAAACCTTAAAACCTAAAAATAATTAAAACCCCTAAAAATCTAACAAATTCTAAAACCCCTAAAAGACCATAAAAAACCCTAAACTCCCTAAAAACTATAAAACCAAAAAAAACTACAAAATCCCTAAAAGCCACTACAAAATATAAAAACCTTTCAAAAAACTAAAGATGTTAAAAAACTAAAAAACCCATAAAACCGTAAAAATACTAATACCCCTAAAAATTCATAAAATGTAGAGAACCATAAAAACCCTGAAAAAACCTTAAAAACCCCGGAAAAAGCTAAAAACACTAAACCCCTAAAATCAAAAAAATTGAAACAGCCCTAAAAACCCTAAAAAACCAAAAAACCACAAATTCCCTAAAAAATATAAAAAACATAACAACCCTACAAATTCTCTAAAAATACCTAAAAATGTAAAAAACTCTAACAAACATGAAAACCCCTAATAAAACCTTATAACCATAAAAACACATAAAACCAATAAAAACCTAAAACATAAAAACCCTAAAAACCATAAAAACCCAAAACAGCAAAGACCATAAAACCCACTAAAATAAATAAAAACATAAAACCCGATAAATCCATTAAAACCCATTAAGAACACTAAAACCCTTTAAACACTTAAAAAGGATAAAAAATGTTAAAAACCATAAAACCCCTAAAATAATCAAAACCCAAAAACCCCAAAAAATCATAGGACCCCATGATACCCAATAACGCCTTAAAACAATAAAAACCCAAAATAACCATAAAAATCATATAAAATCCCCACAAATCCATAAAAGCCTAAAATACCCTAAAACCCTATGAAAAACATAAAACATGAAAACATAAAAACAGTTAAAAAGTAAATCCTAAAAACCTTAAAACCTCTCAAAATCATAAAAACTCCAATAACCCTCCTAATCAATAAAAAGCACAAAATTCCATAAATATGAAAAAAGAACAAAAAATCCTAAAACAACTAAAAACCCAAAGAAAAATGGAAAACACTAAAAACAATTAAAACCCCTAAAAGCCTAAAAATTATAAAACCCCTAAGAACCTTATGAATCCAAAAATACCATAAAACCCCCTGAAAACATTAAAAACCCCTAAAAGCTGCTTCAAACTCTAAAAAACGTTTAAACCCCTAAAAATGTCAAAAAAACCCTAAAACCCTTAAAAATCCTATAAAACTCAAAAATCACTAAAACCCCCAAAAACAATATAGCCCCTAAATATATTGAAATCCCCCAGAAATCCCAAAAATATGAAAAATCATAAAATGCCCTGAAAATCCATAAAAATGTAAAAAACCCTAAAAACCCTAAAAATCCTAAGAAAACCAAAAAACCCAAAAAACCCCCTAAAAACCATTAAAAGATGCTAAAACCCCAAAGAACCCAAACAAATCCTAAACATCCATAAAACAGTCAAAAACCATAGAATTTTTTAAAACCATAAAAATCAAAAAAAATCTTCAAAAACATAAAAAAACCCAAAAAAAACATAAGCAGACACTAAAAAACTAAAAAAACATAAAAACCCTAAAACACATAAAAATGATAAAAACATTAAAAACCCTAAACCTCCCCCCCCCCCCCCCCGCCCCAAAACCCCTCAAAACCATAAAAACCCTAAAAAGCCGAAAAAACAATTAACCCCATAAAAAACCTAAAACCCACTAAAATCTATAAAACCCCTTTAAACCCTTAAAAACAATACAAAAATATAAATAACCATTAAACCATTATAAAACTCAAAAATAAATAAAACCCCAAAAACTGTAAAATCCAAAAATCCACTAAAACCCTTAAAACCTTTAAAATCCCTAAAAACAAAAAAATCCATAAAATCCAAAAAAAATCTTGAAAGATCCTTAAAATGAAAATCAATTAAAATATTGAAAACCTCTAAGAGAAACTTTATACCTAATACACTTAAAACCCAAGAAAAAATAAAAAAAGTTTAAAATCCAAAAAACCATATAACCTAAAAAACACTCAATGTCCCTAAAAACCCTAAAAATAATTAAATTACTAAAAAAGCTATAAAAATATATGAAATCATAAAAAATCACAAGAATACCTAAAAAACCTAAGAAAAAAAATTAAATTATCCAATTAATTAAAACCACTAATAATCCAAAAAACGGTAAAACCCCTAAAAGACCCTAAACACCCCTAACAGCCATAAAATCCCTAAAAACATTAAAAATAATAAAACCCAAAAAATCACTAGAAACCAACTAAAACATCTAAAAATTCATTAACCCCCTAATAAAATAAAAACCAATAAAAAATATAAAAAAACATAAAATCAAAAAATACACTAAAAACCCATGAAACCCAAAGAACTCTACAAACCATAAAATCTTAAAAACCCCTCAAAATTGCAAAAAACACAAAAAACCATAAAAATCATAAAAACACACTAAAACTACCTAAAAATGTAATAAAACCTGAAAACCCTGAAAACACATAATGAATCCTTAAAACCTATAAACACATAAAACCCCTAGAAACATAAAAAATGCTAAAAACCCTAAAACCATTAAACTCCTAAAAACCCAAAAATCCCCATAAAAACCCAACTAAATCTTCAAAAACTCTTTAAACCCCTAAAAATTTGAAAAAACTACAAAAATCTTAAAAACATGAAAAAAATAAAAAAACTAAAGACCCCAAAACCATAAAAACCCTAAAAAACCTAAAAACCCATAAAACCCATAAAAATCCAAATAAATCACTAAAAAACTCTAAAAATGTAAAAAACACCAAAAAACCTAGAAAACCTTTAAGAAAATTATAAAACCTAAAATAATTTAAACCCTTAAAAAACCTAAAATAGTTAAAATCCATTAAAACCCCTAGAAACCATATAACCCTCTAAATCCTTAAAAATTCTAAAAACCCGTAAAAATTCTAATAGACCTAAAAATCTCTAGAAACATAAAAAAACATAAAACCTGGAAAACCCCTATGAATACCTTAAAAACATAAGAACAATTAAAACCCCTAAAAACTAAAAAACCTTAAAACCCTTTAAACCCAAGAAACCCTAAAAACCATAAAACCCGTAAAAACATTAAAAACACTAAAAACCCATTGAAAACATAAACCCACTAAAAGAAATAAACACCCTTTAAACCCATAAACACATTAAAACTCTAAAAACCCTAAAAACACTAAGAAACTATAAAAAACCCCCAAAAACTCCATAAAACCCTAAAAACCTAAAAACCCCTCAATATTCATGAAAACCCTAAAAAACTAAAAATATCTTTAAACCCCTACAAATCCATAAGAACATATAAATCCCCAAAAAAATTAAAAAACACATAAGAAAACCTTAAAACGTAAAAATAATTAAAAACCTAAAAACACCAAAATACTTAAAAACCCAAAAATTGAAAAAATCATAAAAAAAACCCTGAAATATATTAAAACCTAAAAACCCATAAAATCCAAAAAACCCAAAAGAAAACATTAAAGACCTAAAAACACTTAAAACCCCTAAAAATAAATATATGATAAAATCCATAAAAGATATTGAAATCCATAAAACAGCCTAAAAATAATAAAACCACTAAAAACCTCAAAAAACCCTAAAAACCCATAAAAACCCAAAAACCCCTATAAAAACTCTAAGAAACCTTTAATCCCATAAAACACTTTAAAAACACTAAAACCCCTAAAAATTCTAAAAACATAAAATACCATAAGAACCAAAAAAATCCAAATGGAACTATTTCAACCATAAAAACACTCAAAATCACTAAAAACCCAAAAAATCATGAAAAGTCCTAAAAAATACATAAAAATGTAAAAATATCAAAAACACATTAGAAGACCATAAAAATAAAAAGCCATAAAAACCCCTAAACCCTAAAATTCTAAAAACCCTAAAGATAGTAAAACCATAAAAATAAAAAAACCCCTAAATATATAAAACCCCCAAAAAACAATAAAACCCATAATCCAATAAAAATCCAAAAAACCCTTAAAGAAATTAAAAACCCTTAAACCAATAAAAACGTCAATAAATTCTTAAAAACCTTACAACCCTAAAAAACTCAAAAAAAACCCTAAAACCCGAAAAAAACCGCAAAACCATAAAAAACAAAAACCCTGAAAACCGAAATCCAAAAAAATCATAATGAATCACTAAATATCCCTAAAAACATAAAAACCCCTAAAAACCTTGAACAACCTTAAGAAAAAATTAAATACATACAAATATTAATGCGATAAAATCTTAAAAACCGCCACAAACCCAAAAACCCCAAAAAACCTAAAGACCTAAAAAACCATCAAAATTCCTAAAAAGAAAAAAATCATAAAAACCCTAAAAAAGAACCAAAAATCCAAAAAAATTTAAATACCTAAAAAACTATGAAAAACACCAACAAAAACATAAAAACCAAAAAACTCATAAAACTGCTAAAAACCCAAAAGCTGCTAAAATCACTAAAAACCCTAAAAAATCCCCAAAACCATAAAACCCTTAATACCTTAAACCCCCTAAAAACCACTAAAACCTGTAAAAACAACTAAATATTCAAAAAAATATTTAAATAAATAGATATAATAAAAATACCTCAAAACCATATTAACCTAAAAAACCCTAAATCCCAAAAAAACAGAAAAATCCATAAAACCCTCAAAACCCTAGAAACCCTAAAAATCTGTAAAACCATAAAAACCATAAAAAACATAAAGAATCCATAAAAATCTCCCAAAACCAATAAAAAAAACCCTGAGAACACCTAATAATATAAAAACTTCATAACATATAAAACCAATAAAAATGATAAAATCCCTAATATCCATAAAATCCCTAAAAACTCAAAAAATACATAAAACCCAGAAAACCATATAAGTACTAAAAACTCCCTAAAAATCCCTAAAAATAAAAAAAAACTAAAAAAACTCTGAAAACCCCTAAGATGACCTCAAAACATTAAATTAAAACATTAAACCTCTAAAACCCCTAAAAATCCTAAAAATGGTAAAAACCCTAAAAGTCCCAAAAAACCATTAAACACCCAAAAATTCATAAAAACACATAAAACATTAAAAAACAGAAAAACCCCTAAATACCAATAAAACTCTAAAAGCCCTTTAAACCCCTAAAATCATTGAGAAACTCCAAAAAAAGTTAAGACCCCTAAAAACTAAAAAAATCCTAAAACCATTAAAATCCAAAATATACCTAAAACCCCTAAAAACATAAAAAACCTTAAAAACATAGAAAATCCAAAAGAAAACCATAAAAATATAAAAACATTTAAAACACCTAAAAACATAAAAACATTAAAAACCCTAAAGAACCATAAAAACATTTAAAACATAAAACACCTAAAACATTAAAATCCCCCCAAAAAACCCATATAACTCAAAAAGGACAATAAAAAATCTGAAATCCATTTATACCCCTAAAAATATTAAAAACTAGAAAAAAACATAAACCCATAGAAACTAAAAAACCCTAAAACTGAAAAAAATGATAAAAAACCTAAAATCACAAAAAAACCTAAAATCCATAAAAAACCCAAAATAGCCTAATAAACATAAAATACTAAAAATCCCTAAAAACCCCACAAAATATAAATAACCCTAAAAACATGAAAAAACAATAACAACGCTTCTAAAGGTAAAAACGCTTAAAACCCCTAGAAAACCTAAAAAATGTTATGAACCTTAAAAAAGAATCCTAAAACCCCTAAAAATGGGGAAAATAACTAAAATCCTAATAACAATAAAAATTATAAAAAATACATAAAGAACCCTGAAAACATAATAATCCTAAACACCTTTAAAAACCCTTAAAAGACCATTAAAACCAAAAAAACTATTAAAATGTATAAAAAATAATATAATGATAAAATCCCTAAAAGACCCTAAAAACCCTAAAAACAAAAAAAAATATAAAAACCCCTAAAACCCCATAAAAACCCTAAACCCACTAAAAATTCTAAAAATTAGTTAATCCCCAGAAAACCCTATGAAATTCGAAGTAACCGTAAAACCATAGAAAACTGAAAAAACCTTAATAACCCAACAAAAACCATTGAATCCCTCAAACCCTGCAAGTGGCTAAAAACCCTAAAAACCCATAAAAATTATAAAAAGTACTTAAAATATCTAAAAATGAAAAAACCCTAAAAACCCTAAGAAAAATTAAAAAACCTAAAAACACATAAAACCCTTAATAATCTTTAAAAACACTAAAACACTAAAATATCCTAAAAACCCAAAACTCCAAAAGACCCTAAAACCCAACAAAATATAAAAAAAATCCCTAAAAATCCTAAAAACAATAAATCACCTAAAAACCATGAAAAACCATAAGAAATACTTAAAAACTTAAAAATACTAACAACACCTAAACACCCTAAAAAAATGAAAACCCTAAAACCCCCCAAAACCCAAAACTCATTCAAAATCCATCATAAATAATAAATAATAAAAACCTTAAAAATCCCTAAATATCCATAATAATTTTAAAAAACCTAACAACCGGGAAACCCCTAAGAAAACCTTAAAAACAAAATGCATTTAAAAAACCAAAAAACCAAAAAACCCTCAAGATTCTTAAAAACCAATAAAAATATTAACAAAACTAAAATCCTTAAAATAACTTGAAAACGTCTAAAAACCCTAAAACCCACAAGATTCCTAAAAACCATAAAATACCATATCAATCCTAAAAAATACCAAAAAATCTTAACACAAAAAAAACCTAAAACCCTTGAAAAACCCCAAAGAAATCCTTAAAAACATAAAAACACTTAAAAATCTAGAAAACCCTGAGAAATAATAAATATCCTAAAAGACCATAAAACCCATGAAAACCTTAAAAATCACTAAAAAGCATATAAAACACTATAACCCCATTAAAAACCTAAGAACCCACAAAATATCTAAAATAATTTAACCCCTAATAACATTAAAAATCTAAAAAAACATAAAACCCCTTGAAATTTCAAAAATACACAAAAAAAACCCTAAAAAACCTAAAAACCCAAAAAACTCTAAAAAACTTAAAAATACTAAAACACCAAAATCCCCTAAAAACATAAAAGGCTAAAATACCTAAAACCCCTAAAACCACTAAAAATATAAAAACCCTTTAACCCCATAAAACCCTAAAGGCCACTAAAATTATAAAAACCCTTTAAACATATAAAAACATTTATAACTCTAAAATATTTTAAAACCTTATCAAAAAACCCTATAACAAAAAAAACACTAAAAACCCTAAAACCAGAATAAAACCCAAGCATCCAAAAAATAATAATAATAATCCTAAAAAATCCCTACAAATATCAAAAACTGTAAAAAAACCCTAAAAATAATGTTAACCCCTATAAACCTTAAAAATATAAATACAACTAAACCACGTAAAAACCTAAAATGATAAAAACCATAAAACACTCAAAATCCCTACAAAACATAAAAATCCTATAAAATCCCTAAAAATAACGAAAAAAATAAAAAACCCAATAAATCCTAAAAACCTATAAGAAAACCATAATAAACTAAAAATACTATAAACCCCTAAAAACCTAAAAATGTTAAAATCACTACAAACCCATAAAACAATAAAAACAATAAAAACCCCTAAAACAATAAAAAACCCTAAAAACTCTAAAAACTGTAAACCCATTAAAAATTCTACAAGTACTTAAACTACTAAAAATGTTTAAAAATATAAAAAACATTAAAAACCATAAAAACTAAAATAATACATATAATCCCAAAGAACTAGAAAACCCTAAAACCTTTAAAAAAACCTGAAACCCCTAAAAATCCCTAATAACACTAAAAATAAAAACATAAAAATCTAAAACCATGAAAACCCCTAAGAAAACCTTATAAACCTAAAAACACTTAAAAACCCTAAAAACCCTAAAAACACCAATGACCCTAAAACATAAAAATCATAAAAACCCTAAAACCGCTTAAAATTCCTAAAAAGCATAAAAACCCATAAAAATCCAAAAAATCCCAAAAAATCCATTAAAACATAAAAAAAATATTAAATCCCTAAAATACCCTAAGAAAAAACATAAATCCTCAATAAAGTTGAAACTCCTAGAAAACCTAAAAAATGTTAAAAACCCTAGAATACCCTAAAAAGCACAAAACCCTTAAAACCATAAAAACCCCTAAAACCATTAAAAACTATAAAATCAAATAAGAACCCAAAAAAACTAATGAAAACTCTAAAAACCCTTTAAACTTTTAAAAAAAATTAAAACACTAAAAACGAGTAAAAAATAAAAAAACAAAAAACCCCATAGAACCCCAAAAAAACTGAAAACACGAATAACCCCTAAAAATACCTAAAAACCCAAAAAACCCAAAAAACCATAAAAATCCTAAAAAGCCTTAAAATCCAAAAATATGTAAAAACCCAAAAAAAATAAAAACCCCTAATAAATCCTAATTACCCTAAATACACATAGGATCCTTAAAAAACTAAAAACACCGAAAACCGGAAAAACCATAAACCCATAAAGGAATAAAATTCCCAAAAATACATAAAACCCATAAAAACCCAAAAAATCACTCAGAACCTTAAAAACCAATTAACTAGTAAAATGTTAAAAAACTTAAAAAACCCTTAAAATCCAAAAAAACTCAAAATAAAACCCTGAAAACCCAAATAACCATAAAAACCATAAAACCCCTAAAAACCCTAAAACCTAAAAAATATATAAAAACACTAATAGGCCATAAAAATCCAAATAAAATCCATAAAGTCCATAAAATCCCTGAAAATGTAAAAAATAATAAATCCCTAAAAACACCTAAGAAAATTTCAAATTCCCTAAAAACCTAAAATACCATCAAAAACCCTAAATCCTAAAAAACTCTAAAAAACTCAAAATCCCTAAAACCCTAAAAACATTAAATAATTTAAAAATAACTATTAATCCCTAAAATTATAAAAACCATAATAAAACCTTAAAATTAAAAAAACCTTTAATCCCTTAAAAACATAAAAAAACTAAAAATAATTAAAAACATAAAAACCCTAAATCCCTTAAAGACCATAAAAACCATTAAAAACATTAAAAACCATGAAAACACATAAAACCCCTAAAAACCCACTACAAACTCCAAAAAAACCATTAAACCCATTAAAATGTAAAAAAGTTTAAGAAACCATTAAAACCATAAAAAAAAATAAAAAAATACAGCAACAACCCTACACCCCCCCCCCCCCCCCCCCCCCCCCCCGCCTCAAAATCCCTAATATCCCTATCAACCATAAAAATCCAAAAAAAATCCCAAAAAAAACTAAAAAATCCATAAAAACCTTAAAAAACCCTAAAACCACTAAAATGGGCTATGAAAACCATAAAAACCTATAAACACCTTAACCCCTAAAAAATAAAAAAAATGCTAAAAATCCAAAAAATCACTAAAAACCCTAAAAATGGAAAAGTCCCTAAAATTACTAAAACAGTAAAAAACCCTAAAAACCTTGAAAAATCTAAATAAAATATTAAAAAACAAAAAAAAACTTAAATCCATAAACACCTAAAAATGTTAAAAACTCTAAATTGAAATAAAAACCATGAAACCCCCTAAAAACCATAACGTCGAAAAAAACCATAAAAACATAAAACCTCATAAAAACCCAAAAACCCACTAAAAACACTAGAATCCCTATAAACCCTTAAAAATGTTAAAATATTCTAAAATTCCTAAAAAATAAAAACACAATAAAAATTCCAAATATCCAAAAATCCAAAAATCTGTAAAACCCCTCAAAATCGATAAGAACGTAAAAACATAATGTCCTACAAAATCCCTAAAAATACCTAAGGATGTAAAATCACTAAAAAACCAATACATTCTAAGAAAACCATAAAAACCTAAAACACTTAAAATCACTAAAAACGTCAAAATGCTAATAACCCTAAAAACATTAAAAACTATAAACCCCTTAAAAACATTAAAACCCATAAAACCCCAAAAACCATAAAACCCACTAAAAACACTAAAAACCATTTTAAAACCCTAAAAATGATATAAAATCTACAAAAAACATAAAACACTAAAAATCGTAAAAAATCCTTAAAAGGAAAAAAATCACTAAAAACATAAAAACCCCTAAAAACCTTGAAAAAACCATTTCTAACCCATAAAAACATAAAAACACTAAAATCACAAGAAATACTTAAAACAGCTAAAAACATAAAAAAATTAAAATCCCTAAATCCCACAAAACCCCTCAAAATCCCTAAAAACCATAACAAATTATGATAATTCTTAAAAATCACTAAAAATACCAAAAATTGTAAATACCCTTAACCCCTAAGAGAACATTAAAAACCTAAAAACACATAAAATACATAAAATCATAAAAAAAACTAAAACCATAATAGACTCTAAAACCTAAAACCCCTAAAAACTATAAAACCCCCCAAAACCATAAAATCCCTAAAAAACCCTAAAATTCCATAAAACCCCTTAAAATTTTATAAAACCCTTTAAATACCAATAATGTAAAAAACACTAAAAACCATAAGAACCCTAACACCCAAAACAACACTACAAATAGAAAAAAACCAAAAAACCAAAAAACCCACCAAAAATCCAAAAAAAATAAAAATCCCTAAAAACCATAAAAACATTAAAAATACTAAAAAAATCTAAAAAAATCCCTACAAATGTAAAAAAATACTAGAAAAATTGAAAACCCAATTGAAAACTATAAAAACTTGAAAACACTTAAAACCCCTAAAACATAAAAATGCAAAAACCCCTAGAAATAATAAAAACCACTAAAAGTCTTCAAAATCCTTAAAAACCCATAAAAATCCTAAAAACCATAAAAACTATAAAAATATAAAAAACCCTAAAAACATTTAAATCTCTTAAGAAAACCTTATAAAACCAAATAAGATTTTAAAATACCTAAGAAACCTAAAATACACTAAAAATCCTAAAAACCATAAAAGACTATTCTTGTTTTTTTGTTGCTTTAAATGCTGCTGGGGATTTCTATGTGCTCTGATGCGCGTGATATGTTGTTTTCCATTGCTGGTTTGTGTGGTATGGTAGGAGAGATCAGTTTCCAGGAATGGTTGTGTTGGCTCCTGCTTGCTGTAGGGCTAGGACATGATGATGTTATTGGATACGGGTTTGGTGCTGATGGTCCTAAGTTGCTGGCGGTTGCTCTTCTTAGTGAAGAGGTGCTTGAGGATACGGAGGATTTTGGGTGCGTGCTGTTGAGGGTTGATCTTTTTGGAAAGAAGATGCTTAATGGTGGCAACACTGTTATGTACAGGTTGTTGTTTGGCTGTAATGCGGTGAATCTTGCGGGTTGGATTTTGGTGCTGTTGGTTTTGTGGTACTTGCGGTGGACCTTCTTGGTAGGGAGGTGATGGCTACTGGGTTTTGTGAAAAAGGAGGATGGTTGTTGTATGGATACAAGCTCTGGTTACTGGTAGTTTTGTGCTTTTGGTGCTGATGGTTATGTGTTGTTGGTGGTGGCTCGTTTTGGTGTGAAGGTTCTGAATTCTAGTTTTTGTGAGATTGGATGTTCATCGCTTCTTGGTGGTGAGCTGCTAAATGCTGGTGAAGGTGAGGCTTGTGATTTTGATGTTGGTGCTTCTGTGACATTGGATGCTGGTGGTTCTGTGCTATTGGATGCTGGTTGTTCTGGATGCTGGTTGCTTCTAGGATGGGAGGTACTGAAGGTGCTGCTCTTGCATTAATGCTGGTTACTGATAGGCTGGGCGATGTTGTCGGGGATGCTTCGGGTTTTTTTCTTCTTGTTTGTTTTTGATGTTTCCTTTTTATGTTCCTTGGGCGTGTGTTTGTAAAGGGTTTTTGGGTGTGGGTCGTTTGACCCCTCCCCTCCCTTGTCTACTGGGTCTTTTTTCTCTAATAAATTTTGAGGGGGTTGGGGATAGCTTGACCCTCGCATCTTACTTTCCCTAATTTCATTTAAAATATCTAAAAACATTAAAACCCCTAAATACTCAAAAAGAACCCATAAAAACCAAAAAACGGCGTGAGACCACAAAAAACGTTAAAACCCTCCAAACCTATAAAAACCCTTAAACCCAAAGAAATCCTAAAAATTACTAGAAATAAATAAATATATAAAATATGTTGAAATCCTTGAAAAATCATAAAAATACCTTAAAATGTGAAAATACTTAAAACCCCAAAAACCCTAAAAATTTATAAAAACTCTAAAATACCTAAAAATATATAAAAACCCTCTAAAAACATTAAAAAAGCAAACAACAAATAGAAACCCACAAAAACTAAAAACTGTAAAAACCCATTAAACCCCTAAAATAGTTTACAAAATATATAAAAAGTTTTAAAAACCCTAGAAACTCAAAAAAGCCCTAAAACCCTAAAAACCATAAAAACTCTAGAAACCCCTAAAAACCCTTATAATCATTAAAAAGAATAAGAAATAATAGAACTCCAAAAAATCTATAAAATACCTAAAAATGTATAAAACCCTACAAACATGGAATACCCCTAAGAAAACCTTAAAAACCTAAACACACTTAAAACCCCGAAAAACACCAAAACCAAAAAAAAACCATAAACTCCCTAAACCCCCTAAAAATCCAAGAACCATAAAAATCATAAAAATCCCTATAAATCCCTAAAAATATGAAATCCACTAAATCCATAAACACAATAAAACCCATAAAACACTTAAAAACCCTAAAACCCCATCAATACCCATAAAACACACTAAAAACTCTAAAAACCATTAACCCCTTAAAAATTTTAAAAACTCCAAAAACCCATAATAACAATAAAAACTCAAAAAAATCATAATAACCCAACCAAACCTTCAAAACCCAAAAAAACCCTAAAACCCTCAATCTCCCAAAAAAATCCTAAAACACATTAAAAATATAAAATTCCTAAAAAATATCCTAAAATTAAAAAAAACCCTAAAAATCCTGAAAAATCTAACTGAAACAATAAAAACATGAAAACACTTAAAGCCCCTAAAATACCTAAAAACATTTTAAACCCTAAAAACCCTAAAAATGAAAAAACCCATAAAAACACTAAAACCCCAAAATGGTAAAAAAACTCTAAAAAAACATAAACACCTAAAAAACCCTAAAAACACTAAAAAGCCCTCAAAACCCTAAAAAACCTAAAAACAATAAAAATACAAAAAAATCCCAAAAATACCAAAAACATAAAAACCCTCAAAACCCTGAAAAACTCTATGAAAACCATAAAGGCTTAAAAAAACCCATAGAAATGAAAAAACACTAAAAATAAAAAAAACCCTAAAAACCAAAAACACAACTGAAATACCAAAAAACCTAATAACCATTAAAATCCATAAAAACCATAACAACATAAATGACTATAAAAAACCCGCAAATCCTAAGATAACCTTAAAACCTAAAAACAATTAAAACCACCAAAACTACTAGAAAACGATATAAATACTAAAAAACCCTATAACCCTAAAAACAATAAAAACCATAAAAACCATAAAACCCAAGAAAAAACACTAAAAATCACTATAAAATATGAAACCCTCTAAATAATTAAAAATAATTAAATTTTCTAAAAACCATAAATACATGAAAAACTCAAAAAAGTATAATACCTAAAAACCATAAAAACACTAAAAACCCTAAAAACACGAAAACCCCATAAATATCCTATGATTCCCTAAAAATAAAAAAAATGGAAAAAACACTAAAAACCCCTAAGAAAACCTAAAAACCCAAAACCACTTTGAAACCCTAAAATTCCTAAAAATAACCTAAAAACACAAAAACCTAAAAAATCCCTAAAACCACTCACAATCCTTAAAACCCAAATAATATAAAAATCCTAACCAAATCCCTAAATATCCCTAAAAAGGTAAAATTGCCTAAAATCCCTAAAAACTCCTAATAATAACAAAAAATACTAAAAAAATTAAACCCCCTAAAAGTATAAAAATTACTAAAAAACTTTAAGACCCAAAAAAACCCATAAATTCATTAAAAACCATTAAAAACCATAAAAACCCCAAAAAACCCTAAAACCACTAAATATAATTAAAACCCTTTAAACCCCCAAAAACGATAATAAACACTAAAATTCCTTAAAACCCAAATAAAAAACCCAAACAATCAAAAAAACCCTAAAACCCCTAAAAATGTTAAAATCCTAACAAAAACCTAAAAACCCCAAAATATTATAAAAATCATAAAAAATCCCTAAAAATTGCTAAAAACATAAATAATCCTAAAATCCCTCAAAACCCCTAGGAAAAAATTATAAACCTAAAAACACTTCAAAAACCCTAAAACCCCTAAAAACCCATAAAACCCCTAAAAACCTTAAAATTCCAAAAAAATCCCCTAAACTCCTTAAAATCATTAACAGCTCTAAAAACCCAAAATACCCATATGAAACCCTAAAAAACTTTAGAACACTCTAATCCCCTAAAAACCCTAAAAAATGAAAAACACTAAAAGACCCTAAAATCCCTAAAACCCATAAAAACCCAAAAAACTTTAATATATCCTTAAAACCCTTAAAATCTATAATAAAACACTAAAACTATAAAATCCCTTTAAACCAAAAATGTTAAAAACACTAGAAAACCTTTTAAAACATAAAAAATACAAAAAAAAATTAAAAACCGAAATAAATATAAAAACCCTAAAAACCCTAAAAGCCCTCACAATCCCTAAAATCCATAAAACCAAGTAAAAATCGAAAAAACCTCCAAAAATAACTTAAAATTTAAACAACTTTAAAAAGCCTAAAAACCTAAAGAAAACATGAAAACCCTAAAAACACATTAAAACCCAAAAGGCCAAAAAACCAAAAAACCACTAAGAACCCTAAAAACGTAAAAATTCCTAAAAAATTAAAAAACCCTGAAAACATAAAAACCTTAAAATAGACTAGAAACTCTAAAAGACCATTGAACCCATAAATATTTCAAAAAAAAACTCTAAAAATACTTAAACTGCTAAAAATGTTAAAAACTATTAAAAAACATTAAAACTAATAAAATCTCTAATAATACATAAAATCCTAAATAACTATAAAACCCTAAAACCTCTCAAAAACCTAAAACCACTAATAATCCCTAATAACACTAAAACCAAAACATAGAAAACCTAAAACCCTAAAAACCCCAAAGAAAACCATAAAATCCTAAATACAATTTAAAAACCAGAAATCCCTAAAAACACCAAAGACCCTAAAACCATAAAAATCCTAAAAACCCTAAAACCCATAAAATTCCTTATAATCCATAAAAACATAAAAACCCATTAAATCCTTGAAACACTCTAAGAAAAAACCTAAATCCTAAATACACTTAAAACACCTAGAAAACCTAAAAAATGTTAAAAATCCTAAAAGACTCAAAAAAACCTAAAACCCCTAAAAACCATAAAACCCCCTAAAACCATTAAAAATAAAAATATTTAATTAGAACACAAAAAAACCAATAAAAACTCTAAAAACCCTTTAAACCCCTAAAAATGTTAAAAACACTAAAAACCAATAGAAAATAAAAACACTCAAAAAACACCCTAGAACCCAAAAACTCAAAAAACACTGAAAACCCCTAAAAATACACAAAAACCCAAAAAAACCATAAAAAATCATAAAAAGACATAAAATCCCAAAATACATAAAAACCCCAAAAAACACTGAAAACCCCTAATAAAACCTTAAAAACCTAAACACACATAAGAGCCCAAAAAACTAAAAATACCAAAAACCCTAAAAACAATAAAACCCCTAAATCCCTAAAATCCCTAAAAATCCATACACCCATAAAAACACCAAAAACCAAAAAAAACTAAAAATAAAACCCTGAAAACCAAAATAACCATAAAAACCTTAAAAACCCTAGAAACCCAAAAACCCCAAAAATTCTATAAAAACACTAATATAACATAAAAATCACTAAAATCCCAAAAATCCCTAAAATCCCTAAAAATGTAAAAAATAATAAATCCTTGAATATACCTAAGAAAAACATAAATTCCCTAAAAAACCTAAAAAAAGCATAAAAACCTAAATCCATAAAAACTCTAAAAAAAACTCAATACCACTAAAACCCTAAAAAACATTAAAATTCTAAAAAAACACACTTAATCCCTAAAATCATAAAAACTATAAAAAACCTTAAAATTGAAAAAATCATTAAACCCCTAAAATCAGGGAAAAACTGAAAACCATAGAAAACAAAAAACACCTAAATCTTGTAAAGACCATAAAAACCATTAAAAACATTAAAAACCCTAAAAACAGATAAAAATCCCAAAAACTACCTAAAACTTCAAAAAAACATTTAAACCGCTAAAAATGTTAAGAAATTTAAGGAACCATTAGAAACCCTTAAAAACTAAAAAATGCCACAAAACCCAAAAAGAATCATAAAAACCCTAAACCGCCCTCAAAATCCCAAATATCTCTAAAAACAATAAAAATCCAAAAAAATCCCAAAAAACCAAAAATCCCATAAAACCTAAAAAACCCTAAAACCACTGAAAAGGGATAAGAAAACCATAAAAACCTAAAAACAATTAAGACACCTAAAAATAAAAAAATGTTAAAATTCCAAAATATCCCTAAAAACCCTAAAAACAAAAAAATTCCTAAAATTCCTTAAATAGTAAAAAACCCTAAAAACCTTGAAAAATCTATTGAAAACCTTAAAAACCAAAAAAACACTTAAAATGCCTTAAAACCTAAAAAATGTTAAAAATAAAAAATGGCCATAAAACCCCTAATAGCCCCAAAAAACCATAACACTAAAAAACATTAAAAACATAAAACCTCATAAAACCCCAAAAAACCACAAAAAACACTAGAATCCCATTAAACCTTTAAAAATGTTGAAATATTGTAAAATTCTTAATAAAACTACAAACTCAGAAAATATCCAGAAACACTAAAATCTTTGAAAATCACTAAAAAACATAAAAACCATAAAATCCTGCAAAATCCCTAAAAATCCCAAAAGACGTAAAAATAAACTAAAAACCCTAAACATTCTAATAAAACCTTAAATCCTTAAAACACTTAAAACCACTAAAAACCTAAAAATGATAAAAACCCTAAAATCCTTAATAACCATAAAACCCTTAAAAACATTAAGACACATAAAACACCCAAAAAAACGATAAATTAAACTAAAAATTCTTAAAACCCCTTTTAAAACACTAAATGCGAAAAAAAGAACTTTAAAAACAATAAAACACTAAAAATCATAAAAACCTTAAAAGGCACTAAAGTTCACTAAAAACATAAAAACCCCTAAAAACCTCTAAAAAACCCTTACTAACTCAAAAAAATCTAAAAAATCTTAAAACACATAAAAACATAAAAAAGCTAAAACCCCTAGAAATCCCTAAAAAGCCCTTGTCTGATGTGTCTGTCTTTTTTCTTTCTAATAAATTTGGGGGGCTGGGAATAGCCTGACCCTCACGTTTCCTTGCACTAATAGAACCTAAAAACCTGAAACCCCAAAAAACTATAAAACCCCTAAAATATTAAAATCCCTAAAAACCCCTAAAACCCCATAAAACCCCTAAAAACTATAAAAACCCTTTAAATCCCTATAATTTAAAAAACACTAAAAAAAATAAAAAACCTAAAAACAAAAAAACACTACAAAAACCAAACCCCCCCCCCCCAAACTACAAAACAAAAAATCTCTAAAAACCCTAAAAACTACAAAATTCCTCAAAAATCTATAAAAATATATAAAAATGTAAAAAATAAAATAGAACACTACCCCCCCCCCCTTGAAAACTATAAAAACATGAAAACACTTAAAACCACTAAAAACCTAAAAATAATAATTCCCCTAAAACCCATATAAATAATAAAATCCCCTAAAGACATCAAAATCCATAAAACCCATTAAAATTTTAAAAAACCCTAAAACACCTAAAAATGTAAAAAACCCTAAAAAAATTGAAATCCTCTAAGAAAACCTAAGAAACCAACACATATGTAAAATACCTAAAAAACCTAAAATAAAAGAAAAACTCTAAAAACCATAAAATACCATAAAAACCCAAAAAAACCCCCTAAAAACTACAAAAACACCTAAAATCCTAAAATAAAAAAATCAACAAAACCCCTAAAAACACTAAAACTCTAAAAACCATTTAATCCCCTAATTTTTTTAAAATATCTAAAAACATTAAATAACCTAAATATGCTAAAAAACCCCAAAACCCATAAAAACCAAAAACCACGTGAAACCACAAAAAACATTTAGACCCTTTAAATCTCTAAAAACCCTAAAACCCAAAATAATTTTAAAAAGTACTAGAAATCACTATATTTTTAAAATACCCTAAAATATTTGAAAATCAATAAAAATACCTTAAAAACGTAAAAGTACATAAAACCCCAAAACCATAAAAAATTCAAAAAACTCTAAAATACCAAAAAAACCAAAAAAACCCTAAAAAACATAAAACCCAAATAAATAAATAAAATCCTAAAAAAATAAAAAACTTTAAAAACCTTTTATACCCCTAAAATAGATTTAAAAAATATAAAAAGTCTTAAAAACCCTAAAAACATAGAAAAAACCATGACAACCCCAAAAACTATAAAAACTCCTAAAAACCCTCATAATCACTAAAATCATAAGAAATCATAAAACTACAAAAATTCTACAAAATCACTAAAAATGTAAAAAACCACCAACCTTGGAAATCCCCAAAGACAACCTCAAAAACCTAAACACTCTTTAATCCTCGAAAAACCAAAAAAAACACTAAAACCCCAAAAACCCTAAACTCCCTAAAACCCCTTAAAATCCCAGAACCCATAAAGAACCATAAAAATCATATAAATCCCTATAAATATCTAAAAATGTAAAACCCACTAAAAACCAAAACACCATAAAACCCCTAAAAACATAAAATTCCTAAGACATCATCAATGCCTAAAAACCAAATCAAAACTCTAAAAACCATCAATCCCCAAAAAATTTTAAAAAATCTAAAAACACTTAATAACAAAAAATCAAAAAAATTCTTAAAAATCTAAACATACCATAAAAACCAAAAAAACCCAAAAAATCCCAAAAAACCTCAAAATCCCTAAAAATCATAAAATATAAAAAATCCTAAAAATCCTAAAAAAAAATATCCTAAACTTAAAAAACCCTAAAAACCTTAAAACCCCTAAAGAAACCATAAAAACTTGAAAACACTTAAATAACCTAAAAACATAAAAAACTGTAAACCTTAAAAATCCTAAAAACTATAAAAACCCTAAAACTACAAAATTGTAAAAAAAAACTCTAAAAAACCATAAAACCCATAAAAACTCAAAAACCCCTAAAAACCCTAAAACCCCCTCAAAAACCTCAAAAACCTAAAAACCAACAAATATACTAAAAAACCACTAAAATACCTAAAACATTAAAACCCTAAAAACATAGAAAAACTATTTTAAAACCTTAAAAGTTTAAAAATAAATAAACCAATAACAATGCTACAAAACATTAAAAATACTAAAAACCCTAAAAACCAAAAAAACAATCAAAATCCCAAAAACCCTAAATACCATTAAATTCCGTAAAAATCCTTATAAATCCCCAAAAATATAAAAAAACCATAAAACCACCAAAAACCTTAAGATAGCCTTAAAACCCAAAAACAATTAAAACTAATAAAAATACTAAAAATTGATATAAATACAAAAAAAACCCTAAAACACTCAAAACCAAAAAACCCATAAAATCATAAAACCCCTAAAAACCCTATAAAAACACTAAAAATCACTAAAAAATCTGAAAACCCTCTAAACCACTGAAAATATTAAAAATTTCTAAAAACCATAAAATTATGAAATACTCCAAAAAACCATAATCCCTAAAAATCATAAAAACCCTTAAAACCCTAAAAATCCATAAATATTATAAGATTCCCTAAAAATTCCAAAAAATGGAAAAAACACTAAAAACCCCTAAGAAAACCTTAAAAACGTAATACACTTTAAACCTCTAAAAATCATAAAAAATAAAAAAACCCCAAAAACCTAAAAAACTCCCTAAAACTTCTCACAATCCCTAAAACCCAAAAAACATAAAAATCCTAGAAAATCCCTAAATATCACAAAAAAGTATAATCCCCTAGAATCTCTAAAAAACCAAACAAACCCAAAAAATACTAAAAATAATTAATCCCCCAAAAATATAAATATTACTAAAGACACTAAAAACCCTTGAATTCTTAAAAAACCACTAAAACCATAAAAACACATAAAAACCCTAAGACCACTAAAAAATAAGAACCCTTTGAACCCCTAATAACGTTAACAAACACTAAAAATCCTTAAATCCCCAAAAAAATAACTCAAACAACAAAAAACCCCTAAAACCCCCTAAAAACCCTAAAAACCATAAAAATACAAAAAAAAATCCCTCAAACTCCCTAAAAACATTAAAAACTCTAAAAACCTAGAAAACCCCTAAGAAAACATAAAAAATTTAAAAACACTCAAATCCCCTAAAAACCCTAAAAAAGCTAAAAACACTAAAAACCATAAAATCCCTAAAACCAATAAAAACGAAAAAAACCATAAAATATCCTCCAAACCCATAAAATCCCAAATAAACAACAAAAACTATAAAAATACTTGACACCTTTTAAACAAATACAAACACTAGAAACCCTTTTAAACCCAAAATAAATATGAAATTTTGTTTAAAAACCCCATTAAACTATAAAAACCCTAAAGGCCTTCAAAATCCATAAAATCCATAAAACCCAAAAAAAATGAAATAACCCCTAAAAATAAATTAAAATGTAAAAAACTCTATAAACCCTAAAAACAATAAGAAGACTTTAAAAGCCTAAAAATACTTTAAAATCCAAAAATACCACACAAAAAACCAAAAAACCCCATAATAACCACAAAAACCATTAACAACCCTAAAAAACTTAAAATATCCTAAAAAACTTAAAAGGCCTACAATATAAAAACCCTAAAACCCACTGAAAACTCTAAAAAACCTATGAACTCATGAATATGTCAAAAAAACTCTAAAAAACCTTGAAAACCCCAAAAAGAAAAAAAAATCCATGAGACCCAAAAAATTCAATAAAACCGCTCCAATACCTAAATACCCTAAAAACCAATAAAAATCGAAAAAATCCCTAAAATCCCTAAAAAGTAAAAAAACCAAAAAACCTTGAAAACCCTATTAAAACCATAAAACCTAAAAACACTTAATACCCCTAAAAACCTTAGAAATGCTAAAACCCTAAAAACCCTAAACCCTTAAAAACCATAGATCCCTAAATATCCCTAAATATCCTAAAATAATAAAACACATAAAAAGTTACTAAAAATAAATGGGAGTGATAAAAACCCTAAAAAAACATGAAAAACATTAATAAAACCTTAAAAACATAAAAATTTAAAACCATAAAAACCCTAAAAATAGTAAAAACCCTAAGAACTATAAAACACCCCAAAAATATTATAAATCTCTAGAAACACTTAATACATATTAAACCCCTAAATATGTTAAAAACTCTAAAAATATTAAAAATTCTAAAAAACTCAAAAAACACTGAAACCCATAAAAATAATAAAACCGTAAAACACATAAGAATCCCTAAAAACCCTCATAATCCATAAAAACCATAAAAACCTTAAAAAACTAAAAATACCTAAAACCCCCTAAAAACATAATATCCTTAGAAAAACTATAAAAATACCTTAAAAATCATAAAAACCTAAAAAAACTTAAAACACGTTTTTTTAATAAACATGAAACATTAATGAATAAAATAAACAGAAGTACATGTGCACAGCCATGAATGGAAATTGTCCAGCTAGATCTGGTTGGAGTTGAATGGGCCTGAGGACTCTAGCTAATGGAACACGGTATTAACTTCCCTTTTGGTAAAGGATAAGGTGCATAAATAGAAGAGTTGGCAATGTGAGCAAATTCTCCTGATGATGATGACAAATGACTGGAGCCCACTATCGTTGTGGTTAATAGCATCAATTACGGTAAGGCAGTCTGACTCAACAATGATATCACTCCATCCACATTCCAAGGAGAGCAAAATAATGGTAAGGATGTCCATGTCCTCAGCAACTTCAGGTTCCCAGAAATCTTGATGTGGTTTGTATTTTGCAGCAAATATTTTTCCCAGATGATTTTGGGCCAAGAGGTAGAGGGAAACAAGCCCAGCCTTTGGGAGTGATGCATCCACATTAATCTTAAGAGTACCTTCTATTGTGGGATGTCAATGATGGGGGAAGGAGAGGGTAACACCTGGAATAAAATATCCATTGTGGTCTTTACATCCCTCAATACTAGAGGCGGCCCGTTCAATCCAGAATTTGGGGGGTTTGTGAGCTTGATGAAAAAGAACATCGTTGCGCCAGACCCAAATAATCCATACAGAGAGAAAAGTGAACCTGAAGAAGCTGAGGAAAGATAGGAGCACCAGCGCGTCAGAATATAGGGAAGGTCAGAGGCCGATGTCTTTGAAGCGGCTGAATTCGGGCTCCATTTAGACCAAATTTTCTTTGATCCCGAGCAGTGAATAATGGCGTGCAAAGGAGTTTCTAGAATGTTCATCCAGAAGGGGGAAAAGGCATCATTGTCCATATGTTGGTAAGAGAGGAGGATCATGGTTGGGAGAGTACCCATTGAGATCTGCCACCAAAATTGGCGTACATTAGGGGGAATGTTGAGCTTCCAAATCAAATTCCATGGTCCCTCATACCGGCCAACTGAGTGGATGCCAAGAGCCAGTTTGTAACCAGACCTCACCGTGTATTCACCAGAGATATCATTGATCTGGAAAAGCTAGTCGGGGCCTAAATCAGGGACCCATGGAATGATAAGGATAATTCTTTGATCCCTTTCATTAAACCAATCAAGGATTTTTACAGACACCACCCATGTCTGTAGTCAGAAAGAAGGTAGATAACAGTGGCGTTTTCAAGACCTGGTTGGATGGGGGATGTAGCCCGCATACCATCCTTATCGATAAGCCAAGGATCAGTCCAGATGTTGATCGATGAGACATACCCAATCCTCCAGCCTAGTCCTGTTTCCAGGAGCTTTTTATCCCCCCAGATGCTTCTCTAGAGGAAGATGGGATGGAGACCAAGAGAGAAAGCATGAAAGTCTGTGTGGGGAAAGTATTTAGCCCGGAGAACCCGTGCACAATGAGATGATGGACAGTTAAGAAGGCACGATTCTCTCTTGACCAACAGTGCATCATTGAAGAGACGTAGATCCTAGAATAACATCCCTCCCTTTGATTTGGATTTGCATATTTTCTCTCAGGCCATCCAGTGGGGTCGATTCCTTCCATCATTCTTCCCCCACCAGAAATTGACAGTGCGTGTGTGGATCTGGTCGACAATGAATGTTGGGAGCATAAACAGGTACATAAAGTAGCTGGGGATGGAATGGATGAAAGCTTTGATGAGGGTCTCTTTTCCATATTTAGATATTCCTTTAGGGGACCAGCCTAGAATTTTTTTCTCGATTCTATCCACAAGAGATGCATAGATTTATTTTTTGGATCGGCCAATCACCGTGGGAAGCCCAATGTACTTCTGATGTTTCACAACCATATGGATACCATCTGAAACAAATATCTCATCCCTCTTAGACAGAGGCACCCCATCACTAAAAGAAATTTCATATTTTCCATGATTGATCTATTGGCCAGACTCCCTCTCATAGTGTTGGATTGCTTGGATGATCACTCGACATTCATTAATTGTTGCTTTGGAAAATAGGAGATATTCATAGGTGAAAAAAAGTTGCGACACTGGTGGGATAACCCAAAAGGACTTTTCCCCATGAATAGATTTAGAGGATGTGGCCCTGGAAATAAGATTAGAAAACACATCAGTCATGAGTATGAAGAGAAAAGGGGAGAGTGCGTCTCCCTAGCGAAGGGATCGAGATGGGGTGAATCCTCTGGTGAGCTCCCCATTGACCTGGATTTTTAAGGAGACGGTTGAGATGCATTCCATGACCATATCTATCCATTTAGCCCAAAAACCCATTTTTAGCATGACTACATGAATGAATATCCATTACACTCTATTATAGGCCTTGGTCATATCTAGTTTCTGGGACATGGTTCTTCTTTTCAATGTGGATTGTGATTTCATAGAATGGAACACTTTAGGGGCCACAATCGCATTATCAGTGATCATTCTCTTGTCCACGAATGTGCTCTAATTCTCAGAGATAGTATCAGGTAGCCAAGGTCACTACCGATTGACAAGGATCTTTTTCGAAGATCTTGTAAGAGACATTGCAAAGGCTGATAGGTCTAAAATCGGGGATCACCAGAGGTTTCTTGATTTTGGGGATAAGGACAAGGAAAGTTTCATTCATGGTAGCAATGCTAGTATTCCCATCCAAGATATTTTTCATCATGTTGCAGATGTTGGTGCCGATAATGTGCCAGTATTGTTTAATGAAAAGGGAATGGAACCCAGTCGGTCCTAGGGTATTAGTGGGATGATGATGTTTTAGATCCAGGAGTCTCTCGTCATCTGTCACATCTTTGGTATGTTGTCTATGGATCTCATCGAGGATCACAGGTCTGATACAATCTTCCACCAAAGCAGACATGAAAGGGGTTCCTACAGGGTAAATGTTCTGCAAATAGTATGTCAAGGCCTCATGGATACCATTTGTGTCAGAAACATTTCTTCCATCGGGTTGTAAGATGTAAGTAATAGAGTTTTCCTATGCCTGGATGAAGCATTTTGGTTAAAAAAATCAGGTATTAGCGTCCCCCTCTTTAATGTGGTTATCCCATGCCTGTATATCCCAGAATCTTTCCTTTACACATAGGGCTATGTCCATCACTCACTGCGTGTTTCCAATCTTAGAGAGAATGGAATTAGATGTGGGTTGTTTGAGTAGGTTGTTTAGTCTCTTTTCAAGGAAACCATTGTGCTGGTCGGGGTGAAGGAATTTCTTATCGCTCCAAGACCTTAGATCAGATGCGACATGTTAGAGATTAAGGAAAACATCCACTTGAGTGCTTTTCCAGCATGATTGGATCACCTCTTCACATTCCTTATCTTTTGAGCAGAATCTCTCAAATATGAAGGGTCTACTAATTTGCCTATTTTGTACCCGTTGCGTGCAATAAATGATAATTGGATAGTGGTCCAAGCTGTTAAGTGCCATGTGGCCGATATGAAACATGTTGAACAGATTAATCCAATCAGTAGAGCCCAGAAATCTATCAAAACACTCAGCGATGCGGGTGCCTTCAGTATTGCCGCAAAACCAAGTTAAAGGACTACCTGTGTACCCTAGATTGACCAGATCTACCCTGGTGACTGTGTCCTTGAAGTTCGACATCAAAGATGAGGGTCAAATTATTCCGCCCCTCTTTTCCTTATGGAAGATAATCTCATTGAAATCTCTTTCGAAGAGGATAGAGATCGGTAATTCATGTCCCAACATACATAGAAGATCCCATAACTTCACCTTATCATTATGGGATGGCCAGGAATATAATCCCAGAAAGGGCTAGGGTGGGAGAGAGTCTGTATGAATAGTCTCTGCCACATGGTGTGAGGATAAAGACAATATTTTGACATTGATATTGTCCTTTTAATGGAGATAGAGGTCCCATAATGGCCTTGTCTAGGCACCGAAAAGTAGCCTTGGAAGCCTCACTTCAGAGCAATACCATTGGTGTCCTTGTTTTCAAGTATGGTTTTGAACAGGAAAACCATATCAGGGTGACTATGAGCACAATTGCACTGAAACATGTAAACCGTTCATGGGATTCCAAGCCCATGACAGTTCCATCATAAAGCAATCATTTCTCTAGGCGGGGCTGGGTCTCGCCCGCCGTAGCCTTTGGTTCCTCTAGACATGTTTCTCCACGTGTTGTTTTCCACCTTTTGGTGGGATTCCTCCCTGGGTGGCCTGTGTCATTATGCCTTTTCCCGACCCCGAGTTTAGGGTCTTCTACAGGACTATCACTTTCTCCACATTGCACCCTTTTCCACGCTCGATGGGTAATTTAGCCTAGTAATAGAGTCCTCGTCATTCCATAGGACTCCATCGTTAGGGCACCTACTGTGGTCGATTGTGGATCAAGGTCCGAATCTAGTGGTTCGATGTGCATCAACATTGGATTTAATCCATTTATTGGTGGTTCTTTGTGATTTGTCGCCAACTCTGTAGATTTTGAGTCTTGTCCTTTAGGGGGTTAGGATAAACTCTAGCATCTCTCTGAGTGGGTGGTCCAACATTAGGGAAATCCAATGGTCCTAGCATTTGGGCTTCTCGGGTATGGGTTCCTCCTGAATGGTATGTGCCATCATGAGATGGTCATGGTCCTTTTCTTTTCCGTCTCAGGGATGTCAACATATTTATTCTTTTTGGAAGGGAACCAAGTTCCATATTGAAGGATAATGTTACTTGATGTGCTCTTATGTTTTGTGGTGCAATTTATTTTCAGATGGCCAAGGAAACCATAGGAAAAGTAGAAGATTGGGAGTTTCTCGAACTAGAATGAAATCCAAATGTGGGTTTCTTTGATTTTCATGAGCATTAACCCCATCAGAGGCGCTGAAACAACAATTTTCACCTTGATCCGAACCTCGGAGCCCCATTGTATTGGGTCTGAGATATCCTAGTCAAAAAAGTGACCTAAAATGTCCCTGATTTCTCTCATGATTCATTCTGTTCGGGTATGGAAGGGAATTACTTTAATTTGTATCCAAAAGGGGGTTCCCATTAAATTCACTTGTTGGATATGGTCCCCCCATTTGAATTCTTCTATGAGAAGGAGTTGGTTATAGAAGGACCATGGTCTTCCCTGTAAGATTTTGTCTCTATCTCTCTCGTTGATGAACTCAAAGGTGAAGCGATTGACCCCCACTTCCCGGATACCCACTCCTGCTTAAAGTTTTCAGATGTTCTGTACAGTGTTTTTGAGATGCCCTGGATTTACCGATTTGTTTTCCATGAACATTCCAACCATGAGAAGAGACATGCGCTTTTCCAAAAGTGTGTCTGTGTTTCTTCGTGCCTCGATCGTCGAATTTTCTTTGTCCGTCAGGGACAACCTCTTCCATTGATTCACAAGTTCTGAATCCATAGAGCAGTACCTAAATTTTATTTTTCAATTCTCCTTAAATATCGGCGCCTTGGTGGACCCCATAGACCTGGAACCCTTTCTTAGGAACTTGATTAAAGCTCTGAAAAACACCCAGTGCGCAATGTCGACCCAGTCCACCCACACACAAATCAAGGCTCGGTCCAACAATGAAGTCACTGGACCGGGCACTCCTTCGCGGCCTCCCAGCGCTGTCCACATAGAAAGGCCCACAGCCTTCGTGAACGACCCTGCCCCTTAAGAGGTCGCACCCAAGAAACCCGCACTGCGGCACAGACTAGTCTTCACGGAGTAACGCCTCACAGAAGAATCTTCATGGCTTCACAACACAACTGATGCTTCGCGAAGGCACGTTGCGGAACAGACTCGTCACGACGACCACACCCACAGGACACCGCCTTATTCACTGTGCACACCAAGACTTCATGGATCAACTCCCCACGGTAGGAACTTTGCGGCGTCCCCAAAGCGATCACTCAACGCAGTGAAGCATCGCAGAAGGTGCTTCACAAATCAAGTCACTTCGTGGATTAACGCCCCACGACAAGTACTTTGCAGCGGCCACTTAGCACTTTCCCAACGCGGTGAATCATCGTCGATGGTGCTTCACATTCAAAAACATCATGCTGGAAACATTACGAAGATGAGGAATCGGCTTACCACCCACAAGTCACTTCCTGTCATCACAGAAGCAGGTAAGAAAAACAAAAAGGTGAAAAGATTTCCTCGAACTCTGGATAATGCCTCGGAACTTTGAGTGCCTGGTATTGAAAGCTGAAAGGGGAAAGGCGATTAGGGTTATTTATTCCTCGAAAACTGGTATTTGTCGCGAGACAAGATCACTCGGATCTGTAAAGCAGGTGGAGTTTGAGATTTGGGATCTGGGACCGCCGACCCTCTCCCGGATTTGGCACCGATGTAGATTGACGGCGACGAAAGGGTCATCGAGACCCCAGGGGAGGCTGGATCTGCGACTCAAGGTGATTTCGAGCAGAGGAAGATGAAATTCTACTCCATTCAAAACACGGAACTCGGGGTTCGGGACCAGGCGGAGAAAACAAGGGGAAAAAGAACAAAATTTCCCCACTGTAGAGGGCCAGGGAGCGACACATAAGGGAAAAGGCGAACCACTGGCACCGAAATTGAAGAGGGGCGGTGAAGCACATAACAAAAGCGGCGATCACGGGGGGATAGGGAGTCATTGTAAACCGAACAGACAAGGAGACTCAAGACCTAGGAATCCCTAGGAGAGAGAAATTCTCAAGCGGGAGAGACTCTTATCCCATAGTTTAGAAAACACATAAACCACATAAAGAACCTAAAATTGCTAAAAACTGTTACAAAGCCTAAAAAAATAGAAAATTCGTAAAAACCTAAAAAAAACTCTAAACTGTAAAAATCCATCGAAATCCTAGAAAAATCACTAAAAACCCCTAAAACATAAAAACCCATAAGAACGATTAAAACCCCAAAGAAAACCATTAAACCTAAAACACTAAAAACTAAAAAACCAAAAAATTCTAAAAACTCTAAAAACCTTAAAAGACACTGAAATCCTAGAAAACCACAAGAGCCATAAAAATCACTAAAAACGTAAAAACCCCTAAAAACACTAAATCAATTAAAACAATCAAACCCCATTGAACCCCTAAAATTGATAAAAACTCTATAAAACCTTTAAAACTCTAAAAACACAAGAAAACATTAAAACCCAAAAAGTCCATGAAAACCCTAAAAACATAAAAATATCCTAAAATCCTCAAAATCCATAAAAACCGTAAAACCCCATTAAAATCCTAAAAAGCCATAAAAATTCCAAAAAAACATAGAAAACCCTAAAAAACTCAATAACCCTTAGAAAAATTTAAATCTTAAAAACAATTACACCCCCTAAAAACCTAAAAAAATATAAAAAACCATAAAACCCTAAAAACCACAAAACCCCTAAAAACCTTTAAAACTCCAAAAAACACTTAAAAACACCAAAAGACACTAAATACTCTAGAAACCCAATAAACCCCAAGAAATGATAAAAAAACTATAAAACCCTTCAATCCCTAACAATTCAAAAAACATTAAAATCCAAAAAACCGAAAAACCCTAAAAACCATAAAACCATCAAAATCCCTAAAAACCCTAAAACCCTATAAAAATCCAAAAATAAATCCAAAAAACCTTAAAACATAAAAAATCCTAAAACCCCTTAGAAAACTATAAAAACTGAAAACCTCTAAACCCCCTAAAAACCTAAAAATATTGGAAACAATAGAAACCAAAAAACCCTAAAAATAACTTACAACCATATGAACCGCATAAAAATCATAAAAAGGTACTAAATGTTCCAAAAAACATAAAAACTTAAAAACTCAGAAAAACCCTAAGAAAACCATAAAAACCAAAAAAACACATAAAACCCCTAAAAACACTAAAAACCCCTAAAACCATAAAACCCATCAAACATAAAAATCCCTAAAAACATAAGAAACCCTAAAATCCAACTAAATATTATAAAAACACTTTACACCTGAAAAATCATTACAAAAAATTAAAAAACCTTAAAAACTCAAGAAAACACCATAAAGAAAAAATCGTAAAACCCCTAAAACCCATCTGAATCCCTAAAAACACTTAAAAGCATAAAAATCATAAAAGATCCTTAAAATAGATAAAACTGTAAAAACCCTAAAAACCCTGAATCCCCCTAAGAAAACCTTGAAACCGAAAACACCTAAAACCCCAAAAGTCCAAAAAATGATAAAACCCTATAATAACCATAAAATCCTAAAGTCCATAAAACCTAAAAAACAAAAAAACCCTAAAGACCCACAAAAAACCTAAAACCACTGAAAATTTTATAAACATTTTAAACCCCCAAAATGTTAAACACTAAAAAATCCTAAATATCCTAAAATATGTAAAAATGATAAAACACCAAAAAATCCCAAAAACCTTCAAAATACCTAAAACCCTAAAAACAAAAACAATCATGAAATCCATTAAAACTCCCTAAAAACATAAAAACATTAATATCCCTGAAAACCCTATGAAAAACTGAAAAACCAAAAAACACATAAAACCATAAAAAACATAAAAAGGCCACAAAATCAGAAAATTCTTTCAAAAACCCCTCGAAAACCTAAAAACAATAAAAATATTTTAAAATTCTAAAAAACCATAAAAATCCTAAAAGAGAACTCAAAATATCGAGAATGTAAAAACTCTTAAAAACCGTGAAAATGCAAACAAAATATTAAAACCACAAAAATAATAAAACCACTGAAAATGGTAAAAACATTCAAAAGTCCCTAAAAACCCTAATGCCCCTAAAAACCAAAAAAATCCCTAAAACATTAAAACACTAAAAAACCAGTAAAAACACTAAATACCTTTTAAACCTCAAAAAGCTGAAAAAACTCTAAAAAACTCTAAAAACTGTAAAATCTCTAGAAACTCCAAATAAAACCTTAAAAAACTAAAAAGCATAAAAACACTAAAAACCCAGAATATCCCTAAAGCCCTAAAAACCATAAATATCCTAAAAACCGAATGAATTCCTAAAAACATAAGAAACCCTAAAATCCTGAAAACCCCATAGTATACATTAAAAAACAAAAAAAACACTTAAAACCCATAAAAACATAATAAATGATGAAAATCCTAAAAACCCTAAAAAATATAAAAACAATAACATCCACTAAAAACATTAAAAAACTCTAAAAACCACTAAAAACTCTAAAAATCCATTAAACCCTTAAAATGTTTAAAAACTCTAAAAACCATAAAACCCCTAAAAACTCAAAAAAAAAAAATCCATTAAAACACCCAAAAAAACCCCCCTAATCTCCCCAAAACCCTCAAAATTACTAAAAACACTAAAAACACATAAAAATCCTAAAAAGGCCCAAAAAATCCATAAATGGTAAAAAAACCCTAAATACCCTCAAAACACTAATAAAAGCACTTAAACCCCATAAAAACCTCAAAAATGTTAAAAACACTAAAAAATATAAAAACCCCTAAGACAACTCAAAATATTTTAAAACCCTAAAAACCATAAATATACTAAAAATCCCTAAAAATCCATAAATTGTTAAAAATCCATAAAACCATGAAAACCTTTAAGAAAACAATAGAAAACTAAAAACACTTAAAACCCTTAAAAACCTAAAAACATTAATAACCCTAAAAGTCATTTAAAACCCAAAGAAACCCTAAAAACAATTAAAAACATATATCCCCCAAAAACACTAAAACCACTAAACACTCTAAAAACTGTTAATCCTCTAAACACTTTAAAGACTCTAAAAAACATTAAAAACTCTTAAAACCCAAAAAAACCTAAAAACCCAAAAAACCATAAAAAAACTAAAATCCCTAAAATATTTCAAATACCCTAAAAACCCCCAAAAAATCATAAATTACTAAGAAATCGCTAAAAATCTTTTAAAATTATAAAAAAACCCGAAAAACACTAAAAACCGTAAGAAAACCATAAAACCCCTAAAAACCTAAAAAAATTTATAATAACTAAAAAACCCAAAACCAATAAAACCCCCTAAAAACCTTAAAAACCCTAAAACCCATAAATCCCCTTAAACTTATGAATACTCAAATAATCCTTTAAATCTAAAAAAATGTTAAAAAATCGTTAAAAACCTTAAAACCCAAAAAACACCCAAAAAAACTCCTAAAACCCAAAAAACCATAATACCCTCAAAATCCCTAAAAACCCTAAAAACTATTAAATTCATTAGAAAGACCTAAAAATCATGAAAAACGTAAAAACCCTAAAAACCAATAAGAAAACCATGAAAAGCTAAATACAATTAAATCTCCTAAAAAACCTAAACAAAACTAAAACCCTAAAACCCTATAAAACACTAAAAACCCTCAAAATCTGTTAAAACCATAAAAACCATAAAAATCATGAAAAGGCCCTAAAAATCTAGAAAAAAACAAAAGACACTTAAAACCTTGAAAAATATAAAAAATGAGAAAACCTTGAAAAACCTAAAAATAACTAAAAACCATAAAACCCATACAATCCAAAAAAAAACCTAAAAACCTCTAAAAACTCTTAAAATCCTTTAAACACTTAAAAACATTAAAAAATCTACAAAAACTTTAAACCCCTAAAAATTTCAAATAAAACATTAAAAACCATAAAAACCATGAAACCCCTAAAAATATTAGAAACTCTCAAAGTCCCTAAAACCCCTAAAAATATTAAAAATATTTAAATATCCCATAAATTACCTAAATATTTTAAAAACTCTAAAACCGTGAAAACCCTAGTGAAAACCTTAAAACACTTAAAACCCATTAAACCTAAATATAATAAATACTATAAAAACCCTAAAAATAATAAAAACCATCAAAATCCATAAAAACCCTAAAAACTGATAAAATTCCTAAAATATCCCAAAAACCATAATATGTAAAAAACCCTAAAAACTACTAAGAAAACCAAAATAATATAAAAATTCATAAAACCATAAAAACACTAAAAACCCTAAATGACCACAAAAACCCAAAAACCCCAGAAAACCATAAAACCCCTAAAAACCATAAAACCCCTAAAACCTATAAAAACCCTAAAACCACTAAAAAGTGTAAAATCCATATAAACCTATTAAAATGTTAAAAAACTCTAAAATCCTTAAAAATATAAAGAAAAAAAATCAACCCCCCCCCCCCCAACCCAAAAACCCCCCAAAACCTTAAAAACACAAAAAAAAAACCCTAAAACCCTCAAAATCCATAAAAATCCTACAAATAATAAAAATCGTAAAAAATCCAAAAAAATACTTCAAATTACCTAAAACCAAGAAAACCCTCAATACCCTGAAAATCCCTAAGAAACCCAAAAAAAATAATAAAACACCTAAAACCCCTAAAAACATAAATATAATAAAACCCTAAAAACCATAAAAACCATAAAACCCCTAAAAACTACTAAAAACCTTAAAATTTATAAAATACAACAAATATCATTAAACCCACTAAATAATGAAACCCCTTTTAACCCAAAAAAACACTAAAAGATCTAAAAATTCATAAAAACTCTGTAATAAAACAACCCAAAACCCCTTAAAACCCTTAAAACCCTAAAACTCTAAAAACTCTCAAAATCCCAAAAAAAAACACAAAAAACCCATAAAAATCCTCAAAATCCCCAAAAATGTAAAAACCCCTAAAACCCTTGAAAGACCCCTAGAAATCATTAAAACCTAAAAGTAATTAAAACCCCAAATAACTAATAATGCTGAAAAGCTTAGAAAACCCTACAAACCCTAAAAACCCTTAAAATCCTTAAACCCCTAAAAACCATAAAAATCCACAAAACTCCTTAAAATCCCAAAAAATGTAAAAAAATATAAAATCCATGAAAACCCCTAAGAAAACATTAAAACCCAAAAAACACATAAAATCCTTAAAAACTAAAAAATGCTAAAAAAATAAAAACCTAAAAGTCCCTAAAACCCTAAATGCCCAAAAAATCCATAAACTCCCCCAAAAATCATACAAAAAAAATAAAATCCCTAAAACCAGTAAAAACTCTAAGAATCATTTAAACACCTAAAAACATTAAAAATCCCTAAAAACCTTAAAACCCCTAAAATAAACCCAAAATATTAGTAAAAATCCCTAAAAACACTAAGAATACCTAAAAAAATTCATAGATATTTTAAAAATGCCCTAAAATCCCTAAAAACATGAATAGTCATAAAAACCATGAAAATCCATAAGAAAAAATATAAACCTAAAAACAAATTAAGAACCTATAAAGCCTAAAAAATTCTAAAACACATAAAAACTTCCAAAACCCTAAAAAAATCCCTAAAAACTCTCAATATACCAAAAAACCATAAAAATCCTAGAAAATCCCAAAACTCTTCAAAAACATAAAAACCCTAAAACCCTGAAAAACAGTACGAAAACCATAAAAGCAAAAATACACTTCAAACCCATAAAAATACTAAAAAAATTTAAAAACCCTAAAACCCCTAAAAGACCCAAGTAACCTTAAAAGCATCTAAAAACCATGAACACCCCTAAAAGTATTAAAATCCCCTAAAACACCATAAAAACATGTAAAAACACTAAAAAATATAAAAAAACATTAAATGACTAAAAACGTTAAAAATATCTAAAAACAAAAAAAATAAAAATCCCTAAAACCTAAAAAACCCACAAAACCACAAAAACTATTAAAACCCTAAAAATCCCTATAAACCCTCAAAATCCATAAAAACCCTAGAAACCCATAAAAATCTAAAAAATAAATAAAAACCCTAAAAACCCAAAAACAATGTACTAAAACCATGAAAACATAAAAAAAACTTAAAACCCCTAAAAACGCTTAAAACCCCAAAACCCTAAATAACCCTAAAACCCTAAAAATCCATAAAAACCCTAAAAACCCTAAAAAATCCTAAAAAACCATAAAAATCCATAAAAACATAAATACCCTTGATAACTCTAGAAAACTATAGGAAAGCCTTAAAACATGAAGACACATAAAACCCCTAAAAACATAAAAAATCCAAAAAATCCTAAAAGACTCAAAACCCCCTATAAAAACAAAAAAACCATAAAAACCCCTCAAAAGATCATAAAAACCACTAAAAAATAAAAACCCATTTAAATCCCCCCAAAAGATAAAAAAGTCTAAAAATCCTTAGAAATCATTAGAAACTCAGGAAATCCTTAAATCCCCAAAAAACCAAAAAACCCAAAAAAACATTTAAAAACATTAAAAATCCACAAAAATCCCTAAAAACCGTAAAAACAATAAAAATACTAGAAAATCACTAAAAATCCCAAACAACATAAAAATTCATTAAAACCCTATAAACCCCTATGAAAACATTAAAAATCAAAAAACACTTAAAATCCCTAAAAATAATAAAAACCCCTACGAGACAATAAAACCGTAAAAATTTCTAAAAACATAAAACCCCCTAAAAACATAAAAAACCAATAAAAAATATAAAACACCTTTAAACCCCTAAGAACGTTAAAAAACCTTAAACCCATAAAAACTCAAAAAACCATAAAAACCAGAAAAACATAAAACCCTAAAAACCATTCAAAAACAATAAAAACTTATAAAAATACAAAAAACACTTGAAATGCCTAAAAATGTAAATAACCCTAAAAACCTGAAAAAACAACAACAAATCCATAAAATCCTATGAAACATAGAACCAATAAAAAACCTAATAATGTTAAGAACATTATAAAACCCTAGAAACCTTAAAACCCCCTAAAACCCCCAAAATACATAAAAACCATAAAAACCATAAAAAATAAGAAGCGATTACAATCTATAAAAACATAATTACCCTAAAAACCATGAAAATCCCTAAGAAAACATAAAAACCTAAAAAAACCTAAAACCACTAAAAAACTAAAAACTGCTAAAAACCATTAAAAAACTAAAAACAAAATAAACCCTAAAAACCATAATAACCCCCAAAAACCATAAAAACCCATAAACCCCAAAAACCCCACTAAAATCTCTAAAACCCCTTTAAACACCTAAAACATTAAACAACTCTAAAAACATTAACAACCCTAAAAAACTCGAAAAACCCTAATAACCCAAAAAAACCATAACAACCCTTAAAAACCTCAAAGATCTAAAAAACACTCAAAAACCTAAAAACCCTAAAAAACCCATAAAACTCATAGAAAATCCATAATGATTCCTAAAAATTCTAAAAACCCTAAAAACCTTTAAAAGATTTTGAAATTTCTAAAACGCCTAAAATCCCATAAAATTCTTATAAAATCCAAAAAAAATATCTAGAAACACAAAACACCATAAAAACATGAAAAACCTTATGATAAGCATAAAAACATAGAAACATAAAAATCCAAAAATACACTAAAAAAATAAATAAACAACCCTAAAAAATAAAAACAAAAACCCCCTAAAAATCTTAAAAACCAGTCAAAACTCATAAAAACACTAAAAATCTAAAAACACATTTACCCCAGAAAAACATTAAAAAACTACAAAATAACATTAAACCCCTAAAACACAAAAAAACTCTAAAACCTAAAAATACCATTGAAACACTAAGAACCCGAAAAAACCTAAAAAACCTCAAAATCCATAAAAACTAAAAAACCATAAAATTCCAAAAAAAATCCCTAAAAGTCCATTAAAATTTAAAAACCCCAAAAATTATCAACAAAACCAATGAGAATCATCCAAACCTAGAAACACTTAATACTCATAAAAACATAAGAATTGATAAAAATCCTAAAAACCCCAAAAAAGCCTTTAAAAATAAGTAAATAGCTAAAAACACTAAAAAATAATACAATCCCTAAAAATGCCTAAAAATTATTAATAACAATTACAATCCAAAACATTCTGAAAACCGTAAGGAATCCATAAATACATAATTACACTTAAAAAACCTAAAAAATTAAAAACATGAAAAACCGCTAAACAACCTAAAAATTCTAAAAAACCAAAACGATACTAAATAATATAAAATCCATAAAATCCAAATAATCCTAAAAACCACAAAAACACTAAAAATTCATTAAACCCCAAAGAAACTCTAAATCAACATAAAATCCCTAAAAACTCAAAAAACCCCTAAACCCCCAAAAAAACCATAAAACTCTAAAAACCAAAAAAAATATAAACTCTAAATAACCCTAAAACCCCTCAAAATCCTTAAAAGCCCTAAAAACCCAAAAATATTTAAAAAAAGACTAAAAAATAGATAAAAACATAAAAACACATAAAATCCCTAAAAAACATAAGAAAACCATAAAGAACTAAAAACACATAAAACTAATAAAAAATCATAAGAGATGCTAAAAATCCTAAAAACCCTAAATATATTTAAAAATCATAAAAATAAGAAAATTCCCTAAAAATCACCAAAAACATAAAAACCCCTAAAAACTCTAAAAAACCTTTTGAAACCCTTAAAAAACTAAAAATAACTTAAAACCCAGAAAAACCTAAGAAGAACTATAAGATCATAAAGACCATAAAAAACCTAAACATACTTAATTACCATAAAAAACCCTAAAAAAATCAAAAAACATAAAAACCCCATTAAATCATAAAAACCACTAAAATATGTAAACACCCTAAACCCTATGAAATGTTAAAAAACTATAAAAACCCCAAATACTCAAAAACCCTAAAAACCCAAAAAACAATAAAATTTCTAAGAAACCTTACAACCCTCAAAATACATAAAAACCCTAAAAACCAATAAAAATACTAACTGAGGCCAACAAACCCTAAAATAATAAAAACTATAAAAACCCTAAAACCCTCTAAGAACCCATAAAAACAAAAAATAATTAAAACCTACAAACAACCAAAAAAACTGACAATCCAAAAAACCCAAGAGAACCCTACAACACCTAAAACCATAAAACCCCCAAAAGACCTTAAAACCCCTAAAACACCATAAAACCATAAATACCCACTAAAAAGTCTAAAAAACATTATGCCCCTGAAAACATTAAAAATCATAAAAAATAGTAAAACCTCTAAAAACTCAAAAACTGAAAAAACTGAAAAAAAACCAAAAACCCGATAAAAATCCAAAGAGAGCCTAGAAACCCTCAAAACCGGTAAAAACCTAAAAACCCTATAAATTTGAAAACATCACTAAAAATCCCTAATTTTTTTTTAAAACACCTAAAACCTTGGAAAACAATAGAAAAACTTTAAAAACATAAAAACACGTAAAACCCTTAAAAACAAAACAAACATTAAATCTCTAAACAAACCCTAAAGACCCTCAAAATCCCTAGATACCCTAAACATCATGAAACACTAAAAAAATTATAAAAATACCCAAAAATAAAAAAACATACCCTGAAAACCCCTCATAAAAATTTAAAATCCTAAATAACGTTAAAAACCGTAAAAATATGAAAAAACTAAAAACTCAAGAAAACAATAAAAACCCTAAAAAATAAAAAACCCTAAAATCCCTTAAAACCTTAAAAACCCTCAAAACCGTGAAAACCCTAAAAAATATTAAAAATCCTTGAAATCATAAAAACCATAAAAACCCTGAAAACACATAAGAAAACCATAAAAGCCAAAAAACTCAAAAAACCCAAAAAATCTAAAAGTGCTAAAAATCCTAAAACACCCCTATAAACCCTAGAAAACTATAAACCCCTCAAAATCCCTGAAAACCATGAAACTCCATAAAATCCTAAAAGACCTTAAAATATATAAAAACGTAAAAAACCATAAAACCCCAAAAACCACAATGAAAACACCAAAAAACTAAAAAAAACATAAAACACCTAAAAAGTATATTTTTTTAAACTCTAAAATCCTAAAAACATTAAAAATCACAACAGCCCCAAAAACCCCAAAAACCACTAAAAACACTAAGAAACCCAAAAAAACCCATAAAAACCTAAACACTATCTAAAAATTTACAAATTTTTTAAACCTCTAAAAAATTAAAAAAGGAAAAAAAATAAAACCTCTAAAAACATTAAAACCCTGCTAAAAACCCTAAAAACCATAAAAATCGTAAAAAAATTCAAAGCCCTCAAAAACATTAAAAACCCTACAAACCAAAAAAATCCAAAAAATCCCTAAAATATGCCTAAAAATGTAAAAAAGCATAAGGCATTGATAAACCTGAAGAGAAACTTAAAATTTTAAAAACACATGAACCCCTAAAAATCTAAAAATTCGAAAAAGCTAAATAACCCGAAAAACACTAAAAAACCTAAAACCCCAAAATCCCATAAAAAATCATAAAAATTATAAAAAATCAGTAAAAATCCTTATAACATAAAAAACCAAAAAACTAAGAAAACCCCGAAGAAGACCCAAAAAAACATAAAAACAGATAAAACCTAAAAAAGTCCTAAAACCCCTAATGACTATAAAAATCCCTAAAACCCATTAAAATGCTAAAATACAATAAAAACCTTAAAACCCACTAAAAATTATAAAACCCATTTGAATCCCCAGAAAATTTACAAAACTATAAAAAAAATTTAAAACCATATTAAACTCAAAAAAACCCTAACAACCCTGAACCCCCATAAAAACATAAAATTCCCTAAAACCCCTAAATACCTTCAAAAACCCTAAAATCCGTAAAAACCCATAGAGATCCTAGAAACCCCCAGAATCCCTTAAAATATAACCAACCTTAAAAACCTCAAAAAACACTAAGAAAACATTATGAACCTAAAAACAACTAAAACCCCTAAAAACCTAAAAATTGATTAAACTTTTAAATCCATAAAAATCATAAAAAACCTTAAAACCTTTAAAATCCCTAAAAATCCTAAAAAACCATAAAATCATTAAACTGTCCTAAAATCCATAAAATGCAAAAAAAGCTTAAAAACCTAAAACCATAAGAAAAACATAAAAACCTAAAAATACTTAAATCCCCTAAAAATCCAAGTAAATGTTAAAAATTCTAAAAACCCCTATAACACCCAATAAACCCTAAAACCCATAAAACCCACTAAGACCCCATAAAAACCCTTAAAACCACAAATAACTCTATAATCCATTTAAATGCCTAAAAAAATTAAAAAAAATATTAAAAACCATAAAAAATATATAAACTAAGAAAACCAAGAAAACCAAGAAAATCCACAAATACCATAAATTCTCTAAAAAACATAAAACCATAAAATAACAAAAAAACCAAATACCCATAAAAAACTAAAAAAACCCTGAAAACCCTAAAAACACTAAAAACCTCAAAATCCCTAAAAACCAAAAATCCCTAAAAATATTAGAAAATACATAAAATTCCTCAAAATGTACAATACCATAAAAAACACAAAAAAAACCTTATAAACCTAAAAACACATTAAACCCCTAAAAACAAAAAAAAACCCTAAAAATACATAAAACACTAAAACCACAAAAAAAACACAAAAAAGATTTAAAAACCCAATAACCCCATATAAACCTTACAACCTATAAAAACTATAAAAAACCATTAAATCTCTAAAAGTTATAAAAAAATATATGAAACCTTAAAAACTCTAAAAAACTAACCCCCCCCCCCTAAACCCCAAAAAAACTATAAACACACATAACATGCTCCAAAACCCAAAGAACACATTAAATCATAAACCCCCCAAAATCACTAAAAATGTAAAAAAAACCTAAAAACATTGAAAACCCATTTGAAAACAATAAAAATCATAAAAAACATGAAGACCTGCAAAATCCATAAAAACATAAAAATTGCAAAAAATCCATAAAAATTTCTAAAAACATAAAAAACCCTAAAGCCCCAAAAAGTCCATAAGAAAACCCTAAAACCTAAAAACACTTAAAACCCCAAAACCCCTTTAAAAACATAAAAACCTTAAAAACTATAGAAATTATAAAACTCTAAAAAACTCAAAAAATCCATGCAACCTAAAAAACCATAAAAATCGTAAAGACCCTAAAAATCCCCAAAAATTGTAAAAATCCCATTAAATCATAAAAATTCCTAAAAATACCTAAAAACAAAAAAAAATCCTAAAACCCAGAAAACATAAGGAAAACATTAAATACCTTAAAACACTAAAACCCCTAGAATCCCTAAAAACCCTAAAAACCTTAAAAATCCTAAATATCACTAAAAATGCCTAAAAACATAAAAACCCTGAAAACCCTAAGAAATACATTAAAGCATTAAAACACTTAAACTCATAAAAACATAAAAAAAGATAAAACCCTTAAAACCCCAAGAAAACCTAAAAACCATAAAATCCGTAAAATCATTAAAGACCCTAAAAATCCATAAAACACTAAAATGCCACAAAAATTTATAAAAATCCTTCATAGCCCTTAAAAGGATAAAAAATATATAAAAACATTAAAACCCCTAAAAGATCAAAAGACCCTAAAACCCTAAAAACCCATAAAACCCTACAAACCATCAAAATTAATAAAACCACCAAAATCGATAAAAATCCTAAAAATCACTAAAAATCCCAAAAAAATCTATTGAAACATAAAATCCCACAAAAACCCTAAAAACCCCTATGAAAACGTTAAAAAACCTAAAACACATAAAACCCCAAAAAACCTAAAAAATTGATAAATATACAAATGAGGGTGTCATGAACTCAGGAGTGGAGAAACATGACATTGGTCTTGTATTCAAGGGGAAGAAAACAACAAGTGGTGGAACAGATCTTTCAAGGATTCAGGAGGAAATTACCAAATTAAGGGAAATTTATGGAATCTATGGAAGGTGGGATGTAGAGTATGATTGTCCTAAAACCCAACCTATAGTCACACTTTATCCAAAAGGAAAGATGTTGTTGTTGATAATGAAGTTTTCTAACTTATTCCTCTAAGGAATGAAATATGAAGGATGAACTACACATATTTGAAGCCAACTAGGTTTACCAGGTCCCATGGTCCTTTTGTTTATGAATCTGATCAGGATGGTGATTATGATACTTCATACACTGACCATGATCTTTGACCAATTATCTTGTTTCTACTTGGTATCAGGGCATGTATGCTTTTATGACCCCATCCATCCCTCTTTTTTCTTTTCTTTTCTTTTTAATAAAAAGGGATCTTCCCTAATCTTTTTAGTCTAAAGACCTTTAAACCCCTAAAAATATTAAAAAATGTAAAAACCTTAAAAACCTAAAAATAAAAAAACCCTAAGAACCCAAAAAAACCACAAAAGCACAGAAAACCATATATACCATCAAAATCCCTAAAAACACTAAAAATTTATAAAAATCTTAAAAATCCCAAAAAATCCCTAAGAACATAGAAAACCCAAAAAACACTGAAAACCCCTAAAACCCTTAAAACCCTTAAAAACCAAAAAACACTTAAAACCCTCAAAGAACTAAAAAAACAAAAAATCATAAAAGGCCATAAATCTCTAAAAACCTTATAAAACAATAAAAATCTAACAAAACCAAAAAATACCAAAAAAACAAAAAACCCCAAAAAAACCCAAAAAACCCCTAAGAAAACCTTAACAAACTAGAAAAACTTAAACACACTAAAATACCTAAAAATGAAAAAAACCCTAAAAAACTAAAATGTCCAAAAATACCCTAAAACCATAAAACCCCTAAAACCTTAATAAAACTAAAAAATCATAAAAACCCTAAAACCACTAAATACGCTAAATACACCTTAACACCTTAAAAAAATTAAACCTCTAAAAATATTTAAAATCCAAGAAAATATAAAAAACTCTGAAAACCCAAAAAGGCCACAAAACTCTAAATCCCATAAAAACCCTAAAAACATTCAAAATTCCCAAAAAGCACGAAAACCCCTAAAATCCCTAAAAACCCTTTAAAATCCCTAAAAAATAAAAAACCCTAAAAAACCTAATAAAACCCTGAAAACTATACACAATTAAAACCAATAAAAAATAAAAAATAGAAAAAACACTAAAAACCCTAAAAAACATAAAACCCCCAAAAACCCAAAAACCCCAAAAACCACTCAAAATCCATAAAAACACCAAAAACACATATATCATTAAAAAATACCTTAAAATCCCTAAAAACATAACAAACAAAAAAACCTGCAAATCCCAAAGAAAACCTTAAAATACTAAAAACACATAAAATCCCTAAAAACCTAAAATTGATAAAACCCCGCCCAAAAAACCTTAAAATCCCAAAATACATGAAAACCACAAAAACCCATAAAAGCCCCTAAAACCCTTTAAAAACATTAAAAACCTATAGAACCCCCTAAACCTCACTAAAAACACTGAAAATACTTTAAACCCTTAAAACGTTAAAAAATATTAAAAAACCATAAAACCCTGAAAAGATCAGAAAACCATAAAACCCTAAAAAACCATAAAAGCCTAAAAACAAAAAAAATCCTAACACACATGAAATCACTAAAAATCCTAAAAAGCCATAAAAATCCTAAAAATATCCCTCAAAATACATAAAAACAAAACAAACACTACAAACCCTGAAAACCTAAACGAAAACATAAAAACACTTAAAACCCATAAAAATGCTAAAAACCCAAAAAAAACCCTAAAACCCCTAAAAATCCCTAAAAACTCTCAAAATACCATAAATCTATAAAAACCATAAAATAATAAAAAATCACTAAAAACTTAAAAATGTAAAATATCATAAAAACCCTAAAAACCCTTAGAAAACCTCAAAAAACCTAAAAATGCATAAAACCCCTAAAAACCTAAAAATGCTAAAAACACTAAAAAACCATAAAAAGGACCCTAAAAACCTAAAAAATTCTAATGACTATAAAACCCCTAAAACCCTTAAAAGTGACTAAAAATCCATAATAACCCTAAAATAGTACTAAATATTCTAAAAACCCCCTTAGACCCCAAAAAAACTTAAAAACTATAAAAAAATATAAAACCATAAAAACCACCTTATAAATAAAAAAGTCCATAAAACCAAAAAAACCCTAAAACCCCTAAATGTTTCTAAAAAACCAAAACACCCTAAAAACCATAAAAATCTGTAAAACATCCATAAAAATAAATAAAAAATAAAAAAATAAAAACACTATAAATAGTATGAAACCCATAAAAAATAAAAATACATAAAACCAAAAAAAACATAAAAATTGATGTATCCATAAAAACACAATGAACTGTTAAAACATGAAAATCCATAAATCCTAGAAAAACACTAAAAACCCATAGAACCACTAAAAACCATTAAATACTCTGTAACCCATTTAAAACCCAAAAAAATGTAAAAAAATCAAAAAAAACATTAAAAACTCAAAAAATACCATTAAATGAAAAAAATAAACCCTGAAAACATTAAAATCCATAATAATCCCTAGAACAGTAAAAACGTTTAAAATTCATAAAATCTCCCTAAAAATCCCTAAAAACATTGGAACTGTAAAAGCCATGAAAACCCATAAGAAAACCTTAAAAACCTAAAAACACTTAGAACCCCTAAAACTGAAAAAAAAATACTAAAACCCCTAAACCCCCCCCCCCCAAACAAAAAAAACCTAAAACCTCTCAAAATACCTAAAAATCATAATCACCCATAAAAAATACAAAAAATATATAAAAATACCTAAAAACCATAACACATCACAAAAAATCTAAAACCACTTAAAACCCCTAAAAATAAAAAAAACTAAAAACTCTAAAAGCCCCTAAAAACATACGAACCACTAAAATCGAAAACAATCCAAAATACCTTAAAAACCACTAAAAACTATAAGAACTTTTTAAAACACTAAAAACATTAAAAATATCTAAAAACCCAGAAATCCCTAAAAATCACAAAAAACCTAAAAATGCATTAAACCATAAAACCCATAAAAACTCTAAAAATCCTCAATCCAAAAAACCCAAAAAACTATAAAAATCCTAAGAAGGCTCTCCAAATCCCTAAAAAAATAAATAATCCAAAACACACTGAAAAACACTAAGAAAACGTTAAAACCCTAAAAACACTTATAACCCATTAAAACCTAAAAAACTAACAACCCTTAAAATCTAAAATAACATAAAACCCCTAAAAACCATAAAAACCCATAAAAACCCTAAAAACCACTTAAAATCTAAAAATCCTTTGAAACCCAAAAAACATTAAAAATTATAAGAAACCATAAAAAATCTCAAAAAATCCTAAAAAACCCAAAAAATAAATAAAATACCCTAAAACCCCTCAAAATCCATATAACCTTATAAACATAAAAAAAATTCAAGGCTTCAAAATCCATAAAGATGTAAAAACCCTAAAACCCCTTAAAACCTAAATTAACCCTAAGAAAACATTAACAACATAAAAACACTTTAAACTTGCAAAAAACCTAAAAACATTAAAAACACGAAAATCCATACAAGCACTAAAAATTATACAATCACTTTGAACCCTTAAAAACATTAAAAAAATCTGAAACCCATAAAAACACAAAAAAAAACCTAAAAACCTCAAAAACAGATAAATCCATGAAAACCCTAATAAACCTTAAAAACCCTAAAAATCTCAAAAAACCAAAAAAAGCATAAATATAAAAAAATACCTAAAATCTGTAAAAACAAAAAATCTTTAAAAACTATAAACCCCATAAGATAACATTAAAATTTTAAAAACACTTAATAGCCCTAAAACATAGAAAACTTAAAAACCATTAAAACATTAAAACCCCAAAATAACCCAACAAATACTAAGATACCTAACATCATTAAAACCCATAAAAACAATAAAAACACTCTAACCCCACAAAAACTCTAAATACTCAAAAAACTAAAAAAATACTAAAACCCCCCAAAAAAATTATAAAAACCCTACAAACCATAAAAACCACAAAATCCCAAAAACCATAAAAATCTTAAAAAATCCCTAAAAATCACTTAAAATGTTAAAAACCCATAAAAATCTAGAAAACCCCTATGAAAACTATAAAAACATAAAAACACTTAAAACACCTAAAAAATAAAAAATTATAAAAACCAAAAATACCATAAAAACCACAGAACCCCTAAAAATCAACAAAAAATTATAAACCCTTTAATCCCCAAAAAATGTAAAAATGCTCTAAAAGCCTAAAAAATTAAAAACAAAAAAAACCTAAAAACCAAAAAGAAATAAAACACCAAAAACCCCAAAAAACCCTCAAAATCCCTAAATCTATAAATACCTATATAAATATGAAAATCCCTAAAATTACCTAAAAATTTAAAAACCCATAAACCCATGAAATCCTATAACAAAACCTTAAAAACCTTAAAAAAACATAAGACCCCTGAAAACCTAAAAAAATGATAATAACCAAAAAAGGCCCAAAAACATTAAAAAATCACAAAACCCCCCAAAAAATATTTAAAATACAAAAGTCCCTAAAAACCACTAAAAACTCTAAAACACCATTAAGCACCTAAAAACGTTAAAAACACTAAAGAACCATAAAAATGATAAAAAATTCCAAAAATCCTAAAAACTGAAAAACCCATAAAATCCTTAAAACCTTAAAACCCTTAAAATCCCTAAAACCATCAAAATCCCTAAAAACCTTAAAAAATCATAAAACCCTAAAAATCCTAATAATCCCCAAAAAATTAAACAACCCTAAAAACCCAGAAATACATAGGAAAACCTGAAAACCATAAAAACACTTAAATCCCTGAAAAACTGAAAAAAAAAATTAAATAACCTAAAAACCATAAAACACTAAAAACCATTGCAAACCCCTAAAAACCCCTAAAACTCCTAATAAACCACTGAAAACTCTTAAAACCCTTTAAACCTCTATAGATGCTAAAAAATATAAAGAACATAAAAACCCTAAAGTACTCAAAGAAACCCAAAAACACAAAAAAAATCAATAAAATCACTTAAAATCCATAAAACCCAAAAAATCCCTAAAAACCCTAAAAGTACAAAAAAAAATTACAATCCCGAAAAACCCTTTAAAAACATGATAAAACATTAAAACCTAAAAACAAAAAAACCCATAAAAACCTAAAACATGATAAAACCCTAAAAACCCACAATATCCCTAAAAATATGAAAACCCATAAAAATCCTAAAAAATCCCTGAAAATCCAAAAAACCATAAAAAAACCAAAATACCAAAATACCCTTAAGAAAAACATAAAAATGTAAAACAAATAAAACAACTAAAAACATAAAAAATGATAAAACCCCCCTAAAAACCATAAAAACCCTAAAACACTCAAAATCCCTAAAACCCATTAAAAACAATCAAAATCCTAAAAATACCTAAAATCCCATAAAAATGTAAAAACCCATAAAAAATCTCGAAAACCCCGAAGAATACCTTAAAAATCCTAAAAACACTTTAAACCCCTAAAACTGCTAAAAACCTTAAAAACCCCTAGAAACTATAAAAAACGTAAAACCCTCAAGAAACCCGAAAACCCTGTAAAACTTTTGAAATAACTAAAAACTCTAAAACCCCTTTAAACCCCTACAAACTGTAACAAACTCTAAAAAATATTAAAACACAAAAAACCCATAAAAACCCTACAACCCCTTAAAATCATTAAAATCTTAAAAATCGTAAAAAAACCTAAAAATTCCCTAAAAATAAAAAAATATAAAAAACCTTAAAAACTCAGAAAAACACTAAGAAAATCGTAAAAACCTAAAAATTATTAAAACCCTTAAAAACCTAAAACATCTAAAAACCCAAAAAACACAAAAAAACCCTAGAAACACTAAAAAATAAAAAAAACTCAAAATACCATCAAACCCTAAACAACCATAAATTTTTTAAAAAAATCCCCAGAAATACAATAAAACATTAAAAAACATAAAATCCCGGAAATACCCTAAGAAAAAAATTAAAAAACAAAAAACCCATAAAACCCTTAAAAATCCTAATAATGTTAAAAGTGCATAAAAAGACCCAAAATCCAATAAAACCACAAAAAATATTAAAAATACTAAAACCCCCGAAATCCTTAAAACCCCAATAAAAACACTAAAATACCTTTAAAAACAAAAATATTAAAAACTCTAAAAACCCTAAAACCACAAAACTCAAAACCCCTAAAAATAGAAAAAAACCTTAAAAACCCTAAAAAAATGTCAATATCACAAAAATAAACGTAAAAACCGACAATATTCCTAAAATGATTTCTAAAAATATCTCAAAACATTAAAAACCTAAAAACCCTCCAAATCAAAAAAAACATAAAAACCCTAAATAATCCATAAAAATCCCAAAAAAAAAGTAAAAAACCCAAAATAAACACTAAACCCCCTAAGAAACCCTGAAAACACCTAAAAGCAAAAAACTCTAAGAAAACCTAAAAATGATAAAAACCCTAAAAACCCAAAAAAACCATATATCTGTAAAAAAATATTAAAAAAATTCTGAAAGTCCATAAAAACCCAAAAAACACAAAAAGTCTAGAAACCATTTAAACCCTTAAAAATGTTAAAAACCCTAAAAACCCTAAAAACTAAAAAACCCCTAAAACCCAAAAAAACCCCTAAAACCCATAAAAATATCTAAAACCCCAAAAAACTCATAAAAATCCTATAAAATACTGAAAAATACCTCAAAACATAAAAAACATTAAAAAAATAAAACACAAAGAGAACCTTAAAAACCTAAAAAAACATAAAACCCCTAAAAACCGATAATTTTTAAAAGCACTAAAACAAATAAAAACCACTAAAAACATAAAATCCCTAAAAATGTAAAATATCTTAGAGAACCTCAAAAAAACTAAAATTTATTAACCATTTAAAACCCTAAAAACATTAAAAAACTGTAAAAACATTAAAAACCCTATGAAACTCAAATTAAAACCCAAAAACCCTAGAATCCCCATAAACCCCCAAAACCCCAAAAAAATCCTAAACACCATAAAATTACTAAAAATCCTTTAGAATGCATAAAAATGCAAATAAAACCCCTAAAAACCTTAAAACACAAAGGAATACATTAAAAACCAAAAAACACTTTAAGCCCCTAAAACCCTAAATATGATAAAAACACATAAAGCACTAAAAACCCTAAAACCCAAAAAATCCCAAAAAACCCAAAAACCATAAAAATCCTAAAAGATCAAAAAAATACCAAAAAAGATAAACACCTTTAATAATCCTGAATACCCTAAGATAACAAAAAACCCAAAAAAACACATAAAATAACTAAAAACACTAAAATACTCTAAAAAACATAAAAACCCTAAAAACCCATTAAAAACTCAAAAAACATGTTAAATCTCTCAAAATGTTAAAAAGTTTGAAAACCCATTATAACCACAAAAAACTCAACAATAATCCTAAAATCCCAAAAAAACATTAAATAACCTAAAAACCCTAAAAACACTCATCATTCATAAAACCTGTAGAAAAAAAATTTCCAAAAAAAATTTAAAAAACACTAAAAAGTTAAAACCTCTAAAAAATGTAATAAACATTAAGAAAACCACAAATACATAATACTATATAAAACCCCTCAAACTCTAAAAATTCTAAAAACAATAAAATACCACAAAATACCTTACCCCCTTAAAATTCCTAAATAATAAAAACATACAAAAATACCTATAAATACCTAAAAATACCTTGAACATAAAAAACCCAAATAATTGAAAACCCTAATAAAACCTTAAAAAATTTAAAACACCAAAAACCATAAAAACCTGAAAAATTCTAAAAACCCAAAATCACCCAAAAAACCACTGAAACCATAAAAAATCCATAAAACCTTAAAAACCCACTAAATTCTCTAAAAATATTGTAAACCCCTAAAAACGTTAAATAAAATATACAAAACCATAAAACCCTTAAATCTCAAAAAACCCTAAAACACCAAAAAAAAGATAAAAACCTGAAAACTCAAAAAAACCAACAAAATCTATAAAAACCACAAAAAACCATCAAAATCATAAAAAATCACTAAAATTTCTTAAAAATATAAAAAGTTGTAAAACCTAAAGAAATCATTAAAAAATAAAAACACTTAAAACATTAAAAAACATAAAAAAAAATAAAAAAACCAAAATATCCCTTAAAACTTTTAAAACCCAAAAAACACTAAAAATATAAAAATACTAATAAAACAGAAAAATCATAAAAATCCTGAGAAGCAGTAAAAACTAAATTTTTTTGAAAACCCTAAACACCATAAACAAACCGAAGAAAATCTAAAAACCTAAATAAAATACAAAACTACATAACACTAAAAACCCTAAAACAATAAAAGATCCTAAAAGTAATAAAAACCACAAAATCCCATAAAACCACTAAAAACACTAAAAAATATAAAAACCCTTTAAAACTTCAACATGTTAAAAAAAATATATAATACCTTAAAACAAAAAATAACTAAAAAACACTAAAAACCTGAAAAAAAATAAAAATCCTAAGAGCCTAAATAAGCTAAAACCCCTCAAAATCCCAAAAAAAAACTAAAAATCATAAAAATCATAAAAGACCGCTTAAAATCACTAAAAACAAACAAAACCGTAAAAATATTGAAAAACCATAATAAAATAATAAAAACTAAAAACACTTTAAAACCCTAAAAAATATGACAAATACTAAACCCCTAAAAACCATAAAACCCTCCAAATCCTTAAATAGCTTAAAAATCACCAAACTATGAAAAAGTTACTAAAATGTTAAAATCTTTGAAAACCCCTATAAAAACCTTAAAATAAAGAAAAACCTAAAACACTTAAATAATCTCAAAACACTAAAACCCCTAAAAACCCTTAAAGGTCCATTAAAACCATAAAATCTCTAAACCCCCATAAAAGCCCCTCAAACCAACAAAAAAACCCTAAAAATCTATAAAAACCATGAAACCCACTAAAAAATATAAGAAAACTTTAAAACATTAAAAAAAATTCAATTCAAAAAATCCCATAACTATAAAAAACTAAAAACCCATAAAAACAAAATATAACCATAAAAACCCTGAATCCTAAAAGAAAACCTAAAAACCCTCAAAATATCTAAAACCTAAAAAACTAAAAAAATTGAAAAAAAATGCCCTAAAATCCAAAAAAATTAAAAATCCTAACAGAAAATTAAAAATATAAAAACACTGAAACTTTCTAAAAAAACTAAAAATGATAAACCCTATAAAAATCCCTAAAACTTTATAAAAAACCTTAAAATCCTAAAAATTCCATAAAAACCCTAAAACCCCACTAAAAACTATAAAAACCATTTAAACTTGTAGAGACATTAAAAAACTAAAACACATTAAAACAAAATTAATTCTAAAAAATACGTAATAACTGAAAAAATACATATAACCCTAGAAAGAATAAAATACCTTAAAAACCTCAAAAACCCCTAAAAACACTTAGAACCCATAAAAACCGAAAAAAAGGCCAAAAACCAAAAAACCCCCTAAAACCCTCTAAATCTCTAAAAACCATAGAAAACCCTAAAAATCATAAAAAATCACTAAAAATACTTAAAAACATAAGAAACTATAAATCCCTAATAAAACAACAAAAAAAATTTAAAATTTAAAATCCATAAAAAACCAAAAAATCTAAAAACCATAAAAGACCCTAAACCCTTAAACCCCCCCCCAATCCATAAAACTGCTAAAACATTAAAAACAATTGAACCCCATACAACTCTAAAAATCCACTAAAACCTCTGAAATCCCTTTAAACCCCTAGAAACATTATACAACTAAAAAATCATTATAACACTAAAAAAAATTAAAAAAAGTACCTATAAACCCCAAAAACAATCATAAAAACCCTATAAACCCAAAAAAATTCATAAACACCCTAAATCCCCTAAAAACCCTTAGAATATTTAAGAATCCTAATAAACCAAAAATCCTCAATTGGAATCTCCCAAAATCATTAAATTTATTGTTAAGGCTATTAGGGTTGGTGTTAATTATGTGATTTTTTACGTATATGGTTGTAACTGTGTTTCTGATTGAAGAATATTTTGGGTGGTTATGATCAGATGTTATTTCTACTATCATATTGACCCCTCTTTTCTTCTTGGTTATTTTAATACTATGAGGGTTCTTGTTGATTGTCTTGTTGGTTTTTTATATAAGGTTTCTTCTATGGAGGATTTCATCAAGGGTATTGAAGATGCAAATCTAGAGGACTTACACTATTTAGGAATGAGATTCGCTTAGAGGAAGGGGAATTCAAGGATTTTTAATAAACTAGATAGAGCCCTGGTTAAATCTAATTATTTGACAATATTTTCTTCATTTTTTTCATATTTCTTTCATTTTTTGTATCTAAGACCATACTCCCATTATTATATGAACTTATGAAGTCCTTCACTCTGACAAATTTACTTCCATGATGTTTAACCATTAGGCTGATTATAAATTCTTCCTATCCTTGATTTCCTCATCTTGGGATGTGTGTTCTTATGGGTGAAAAATGTTTTATGTTTTTCATTAGCATTATAGGGTCATGTGGTCTCTTCGGTATTTGAATGTCAAGGTTTCTTATCATCGTTTTACTGAATAATATCTTATTAGATTTGAACTATCATCATATCAATACACCTTGGTTATTAATGTTCCTTCCTATGAATTAACCTAGTTGGAGAAAAGTTGTAATGGTAGGCTCAAGGCCTTGTACTCGAGGGGTTTTCTTTTGGAAAATAAAAATAACAGGGTTCAATGACATAATGAGGGTGACCTCAACTATGATTTCTTATTTAATTTTGTGAATGCATGGTTTAATTCCTCAAAGTTTTATATACTCTGTAAAGATGATAGGACTATTATCAATGATCTAGGTACTATTATTCATGAAACAATTTACTTATTTCAATCTATGTTGGAGTTCATGTACGCTTTTGATTATATTAGAAGGGATAACCTAGAGCCTTTTTTGTCCATTTCCATTGATTAGATTTCATGTGGAATGTTGAATAAATTATGTAATCTAAAGGATGTATAAAATGATTTACTCTCTATTCATCCTAACAATGAACAAGGTCCTAATGGGTTTAATTAATTCTTGTTTTGTAGTTCCTGGTCATTTTTTCTCCTAGATGTGATAGAGGTAGGGTTAGAAATTTGCTGATCTGGTAATTTGCTTTGTTAAGCTAACGACTATGTTATTTCTTTGATTCCAAACGTTCCAAATGTTGGTTCCCTTTCTAAGTCAGTCCTATATCATTTTGAAACACTATTTACATGTGAATATATAATATTTTAGCACTAATATTGAGATGAATTCTATATAACTACATTAATTAGGTAGAATCATATTTTAATCATGTGACAAACATCTTGATAACATTTTACGTTCACAAGAGCTAATGTGTGGTTATTATTTAGACTCTGGGGGTTCCTCTTTGTGCCTTAAAAGTTATCTTTTCAAGTAATTTTACTATATTATATGGTAGTTCTTATGGGACGCTCTGTATATCCATGGATTCTCGGTCAGATTCCCTTCATGGATTAGAAGGTTCATTTATTCTCTGATGTTTTCAATTTATATTATTAGTTCCTTACATAGATATTTTTCAAGGAAGAGAGGACTGAGAAAATGGAATCCCTTTTCACCCATTATTTTTTGCAGTTTTCATGTATTGTTTTTTCCATATCTTCGACACTCGTATTGATTCTTTTATGTCCTTTAAGTTTCAATAGATATTTTTTAAGTCTTCTATTTCTCACCTCTGATTGTTGGACAATATGTTGTTATTCTAGTTTAGAAATTTCGACTCAATTTTAGTTATGAAGCAAGATCTAAATATTTTTAGTTCCTTTTCTAGGATTTCTATCAACCTATTGAAATCTTTGATGTTTTCAATAGGCCTTCCAAATGAGGTAATAATATTGAGGTTGACATTGTAATTAATTAGGGTTCTTTTTTGATTTTTTATCATGGAGTACATTTTACCACTACTATGGTTAGGGCTTCTGATTGTGTTATTTTATATGAGAATATTGTTTTGAGAATAAAAGAATGGATAAAAAACTTAATTTTTTGGAATTTTATAGCTTATTTATTCTATTTTTTCGAAAAAAAGTTTACTGGTGATATCACTTCATTTCCCCTAAATATGTGGCTAAATATTTTGAAGCCCAACTACGTTGTTTCCTAAATAAGGGTCCCTCTCTTGTTGTGTCAGGTGATAAGGTGGTTTAGGAATTGGTTTCTAGAACTAAATAAGAGAGAGAATTAGGGATTAAATGTATTGATGAATGGGAAAAAATCTATTATTGATAGATATGTTTAGGACTTATGTTCCCCTTATTTTTCTTCAATTTGGGTGGATTGGGTACTTTTTTTTGCATGGACGTTCTTAGTTTTAGATGGGAAAAGTTCCATGGAATAGTTCATGGTATTGGAGGAAACTACATGGTATTTAGGATTTTATAAAATATCAAATTTCCATTTGAGTTAGTAATGGATTGATAAACTCCCTTAAGTTTGATTATTGGCTCCCTAGGGGCCCTATTTCTTCACTTCTTAAAGATCATACCATGTTTGATTATTGTTTACCCTCCTCTACTATGGTCTCAGATACTATTTTGGATAGGTGTGAGAATCTTCCTCTTTCTATTTCTGTTGAGTTGTGGGATATTCATCAATTTATTATTATACTTTTTGAGTCTATAAGAAATTATGTTGGGACCCTTTAAAATATGTAACTCGGGTTTTCCATTCGAATGGTACGTGAGGATCTTAAGGGAAACATTTATTATGTTCCTTAGAACTCTTTGGTATGGAATCAGGTTTCTCTGAGCAGGTTCTAATTTATTTTTGTGGTTATAAATTCTAAACTATTTTCATACTCAATAGATATTTCTGCATTGGGGTCTTACCATTCATAATTAATGATTTCATTGTGAGGATTTTTCTAAGGATTTTGATCATTTTTTTTTCAACTTTGTGTTTTATAAAAAAACTTACGAACTCTTTTTTGATCCTATTATATATCTATGTTTTGACTTATTATTTTTCTATTATTATTGATTGGTTATTAGGTAGATTCAATGTTGTTTCATTGATTTTTTTTTTTTGAGGACTTATGGTAGCCTCTCTGGTTGATTTCATTTGGAAGTAGAATAATTATGGCATGCACGGCTCCCATCACCACTGTGTTTGTTATGTGTAGTCGAAGATGGAAATAAAATTCATTTGAGGCTATCCTCTTACAAGTAGATCCCTAAAAATAGTGCTAACCTGGAGATGGTTCAAAGATGTAATTTCCTGGGTTCCATTCTTCATGGTGGTTCCTGGGGATTGGAGTTGGTTTTTGGGATTTTGTAGAGTGTTTCTAGTTTCCATGTTGAGGGGATTTGGGTTGACTATTATTTTTTTTGGTTACTGTTTCCTACTAGGGTTATAAATATACTAGCTGGTTATGGTTATGGATTCATCAGGTGATTTCTATAGGGTGGAAGGGTTTCATTTCCTTGATTGTGGCTTCATGTGGGGTTGTGTTGGATGTTTATCTAGGTTACAGTTTGGTCCCTCGGTTAGTGGTACTTTGTATGATGGTTGTAGGGTGATGGTTGTTTTTATGGGTAGTTTTTTGTTGAAGGGGGCTAGGTTGGTTCTGTAAGTAGGTTGGCTGATGGATTTACGTTATGTGTTTCCCTATCTACTGGGGTTGGCTAAGATTCATTAGTGGTGGTGTTGTTAGATGTTGGTGGATTTTGGGATGGAGTCCGTATGAAGGGGTGCTGGTTCAAATGGTGTTGGGTAGGCCATGGAAGACTTGGTGGTGTTTTAGGGATCTATAAAGACCCAGTGTTCTATAAGATTTCTTTCAATGGGAATTTTGTTCTTTAACTATTATATTTCAGGGGTTGGATGTGGGTCTGGTTGTAGGTGTTTGTAGTGGCATGGTTTGTACTTATGGCTTGCTTCTGCTGAAGTTTCTCTTTTGGGACTATTTTTGGGGCTTGATACGGTTGCAGATTGGTCTTCAATTGGTGGTGTAGGTGGTTTGTATGTGGTGGTGGGTTGCTTGTCTTGTAGGTTATTTTATATTAAAATGGGTGGTGATACATCGGTTTCTCTTTTTTTAGTCTTGGGGGTGGTGTTTTGGCTAATTTATTGAGGTATGTGGGGAGTTGTATTATTTTCAATTCGGTTGGTGTGGATTTTGTGCTTGGATCTTGGAGCAGGATTTTTGGTGAATCTTGTGGTCCTTTTCATTTATACAGGCTAAAAGAAAATAAAAATACCAAAAATTCCTAAAAACATAAAAAAACCTGAAAAAATCTAAGAAACACTTAAACACCTAAAAAGACTCAAAACCCCTAAAAATATGAAAAAAAATTCAAAAACCCCTAAGAACCATAAAAAGACCCTAATACCGCCATACATCCCTAAAACCCATAACACCCCATAAAACCCTTAAAAACCTAAAAACCCATAATAACCCACTAAAAATTCTAAAAACACTTTAAAACACTAAAAAGGTTAAAAAATTTATAAATCCTTAAAAACCCTAAATAACTCTAAAAATCTTCAAACACCCAAAAAAACCCAAAAATCCTAAAAATTCTAAAAATCCATAAAACACCAAAAAATCATAAAAACCCAAAAAATCCCTACAATTCTATAAAATTATAAAACCATTTAAAACCCTAGAAACCCCTAATAAAACCTTAAAAAACATAAAAAATTAAAACCCATAAAACAAAAATAAATAAAAAAACCCTAAAAACCCTAAAAAATCTAAAAAACCCTAAATTACTCAAAATCCCAAAAAACACAAAGAATCCATAAAAATCCTATAAACCCCAAAAAATATCTTAAAATAAAAAAAGACCTGAAACCCCGCTAAAAAACCTTAAAAACCTAAAAGCACATAAACCCCTAAAAACCTAAAAATGTTAAAACCCTTGAAAACCCTAAAAAACCCTAAAACCCCTAAAAAACTTAAAACCACTAAAGACATAAAAAAACATAAAAGCCACAAATAACTCTAAAAAATTTAAAACCCTAACAAATTTTAAAATATATAAATAAATTGAGAACCCTAAGAAAATAAAAAAACCCTACAAACCCAAATACCCATAAAAACCATAAACCTCCTCAAAATCAGTAAAGACCTAAAAATTCCAAAATAATCCTAAAAAGCTCAAAAAATCCCTAAAAAATAAGAAACCTAAAGCCCCAAAAAACCCTAAAAAACCCATAAAAACCTAAAAACGAATAAAGCCCCTAATAACCATAAAAAATCTATAACCACTAAAACACCATAAAAACTCTCAAAACCCTAAAACCCCTAAAAATCACTAAAACCCCTAGATGACCATAAGAATCCTAAAAAACCATAAAAATCCTAATAAATGTAAAAAACCTTAAAACCCTTAAAAACCCTAAGAAAACAATATGAACCATAAAACAATTTTAACCCATAAAAATATAAAAATGATTAAATCTATAAATAACCGAAAAAACACCATATAACGCTAAAAACCCATAAAAACCATAAAACCCCTAAATCCTAAAAAACCCTAAATACCTTTTAAACCCCTAAAAACCCAGTGAAAACTCTAAAACCCCTTTAAACCCCTAAAACGTTAAAGAAATATTAAACACTATAAACCCTAAAAAAATCAAAAAACAATATAACCATAAAAACCATAAAATACTAACAATCATAAAAAAAACCTAAAAACCACTAAAATCATAAAAACCCATAAAACCACCAAAAAATCACTAAGAAAACATTCAAAAACTAAAATCACATAAAAATGATAAAAATACGCAAAACACCCTTAAACCCTTAAAACCCATCACAATATCTAAAATACCCTTAAAACCCATAAAAATACAAAAAATCCCTAAAAAATATGAAATACATAAAAGACCCAAAAACCCTAAAAACCCCTAAGAAGACCCAAAAACATAAAAACACTTAGAACCCCTAAAAACCTAAAAACTTCTAAAACTCTAAAAAGTAAAAAAGACCATAAAAACCCCTAAAACTCGTAAATACCTCAAAATTTTTGTAAAACCATAAAAACCCACTAAATACATTATAAACACTTTAAACCCCTACGATTGTCCAAAAATTTATAAATCCCTAAAACCCAAAGAAACTAAATAAACACTAAAACCCTAAAAACCATAAAAACCATAAAACCCCAAAAATATCAAAATCCCTAAAATCCTAGAAAAACAATAATATCCTAAAAATCCCTAAAAATACCTAAAAACTGAAAAATCCTAAAAACCTGGAATACCCTAATAAAACCCAAAAAACCCTAAAAACACGTAAAACCCCTAAAAACTAAATAACTTTAAAAAAATCTAAAACCCCCTAAAACACCTATAAACCCTAAAAACCATGAAAATTCCTAAAACCCCTAAGAACCATAAAAGTACTAAAAATGCCCAAAAATGAAAAAAACTATAAAACCCTAAGAAACACTAAGAAACCCTTAAAAAATAAAAAAAACTAAGAAACATAAAAGACTTCAAAACCCATAAAACCCTTAGAACCCCTAAAAACCATAAAACCTGCTAAAAACATAAAAAAACCTAAAACCCCATAAAATTCCAAAAACCCACTAAAACAATAAAAACCCTTTAAACCCCTAAAAATGTTTAAAAAGCCTAAAAACCATAAAACCACTACAAACTCAAAATAATATCTAAAACCACAAAAAACCCATAAAAACACTAAAAAGAAAAAAAATCCTAAAAACCTTCAAAATCTGTAAAACCCATAAAATCATAAATATCCAAAAATGGCTATAAAAACCCTAAAAACATAAAAAATCCTAAAAATACCTATGCAAACCTTAACATCCTTAAAACTCTTAAAACCCCTAAAACCATAAAAAATAATATAACAACTAAACATACTAAAAGACCCCAAAAACCATAACAACCCTTAAAAACCATAAAACCCCTAAAGACCTTAAAAACAATAAAAACTCATAAAACCCCAAAAAACCACTAAAAACTCTAAAAACCATTTAAACCCCTAAAACTAATGAGAATATCTAAAACCCTTTAAAATCCTAAATAATCAAAAAATCCCTCAAAATCCAAAAAAGTTATAAAAACCCCAAAATCCTAAAAACCCCTATATATCCTTGAAATCCCTAAAACCCATAAAACCCCTAAAAATTATAAAAATTCCCAAAAAATCTCAAAAATTGTAAAAACCGTAAAAACCATAAGAAAGCCATAAAACCAAAAATAACTTTAGACCCCTCAAAAACCTATAAATGATAAAAACCATAAAACCCATAAAACACTAAAATACCCTAACCCCCCCCCCCCCCAATCCCTAAAAAACTCAAAACCCATAAAAATATTAAAACCACATAAAATCCCTAAAAATGTAAAAAACAAAAAAACCCATGAAAAACCAAAAGAAAATGTTAAAAACCAAAAAACGATTAAAACCCTTAAAAACATAAAAAAATGCTAAAAATCGCAAAAACCATAAAAAGAACATAAAATAATAAAACCCCTAAAAACCATAAAACCCTTAAAACCCTTACAAACCCCCAAACCCTAAAAAACCCTAAAAACCCACTAAAACTATAAAAACAATTCAATCCCCTAAAAATGTTAGAGAACTATAAAACCCCTTAAAACGCCTAAAAATCATAAAAAGCCTAAAAACCCTAAAACCCCTCAAAATCCCTAAACACAAAAAAACCCATAAAAATCCTAAAAATCCTACAAAAACCTAAAAATGTAAAAAACTATAAAAACATGGAAGTACATAAGAAAACCTTAAAAACCTAAAAACACCTAAATACCATAAAATCATAAAAACGCAAAAATTCCTAAAAACCATAAAGCCCTAAAACCCCTTAAAAATATCTAAAAACCCTAAAAATCTAATAAAGTCCAAAAAATCCTTAAAAATCCCTAAGAATGTGAGAAACCCAAAAACCCCTAAGAAAACCATAAAAACATAAAATCACTTAAAACCCCAAAAAACTAAAAAAACTAAATCCCATAAAAACACTAAGAATACCATAAAAAACATAAAACCCCTAAAAACTATCAAAACCCTAAAAACAGACAAAGTCCATGAAACACACTAAAAACTCTAAATACCCTTTTAAACCCTAAAAACATTAAAAACACTAAAAAACCATAAAACACATAAAAACTCAAAAACATTGAAAACCCCCACAGAAACCATAAAAACCCTAAATCCCTAAAAGCATTATAAATCCATAAAACCCTAAGAAAACATAAAAATCCTTAAAAATCCCAAAAGATCCCTAAAAACATAAAAACACATAAAAACCATGAAAAACCTTAAGAAAACTTTAGAACCTAAAAAACATCAAGCCTTTAAAACCAAAAAATGATATAAAACCCTAAAAACCGTAGAAACCCTAAGAAACCATATAACCCATCAAAATCAATACAAACCACAAAACCCATAAAAAAACTAAAAACCCTTAATAATACCTTAAAAATAAAAAACCCTAAAAACCCCTACGAAAACCATAAAAACCTGAAAATACTTAAAACCCCTAAAAACCTAAAAAACACTAAAACCCCTAAAAACCTAAAAACACCTGAAAAAACATAAAACCCTTAAAAACCATAAAAACCCTTAAAACTCTAAAAATCACCTAAAACCCATAAAAACACGAAAAACAACTAAAATATCTAAAAACCCATCAATAAATTAAAAACCTTGAAAAAAACTAAACACCTTAAAAATCTAAATAACTAAAAAACCCTAAAAATTGAAAATAATTCAAAAAAACCAAAAAAACCATAAATCCCTAATAAATATCTAAAAAAATGAAAAGTAAAAACCAAAAAAAATCCATAAAAATCCCGTAAAACATAAAAAACATCAAAACCTTAATAACCCGTAAGGAAAAATTAAAAACCTAAAAACAATGAAACCCCCTAAAAAATACTAAAAACCTATAAAAAACCTAAATGACCTTAAAACCTTAAAATCACCTAAGAACCCTCAAAATCCCTCAAAATCCTACAAAATACCTAAAAATCCCTAAAAACCCTAAATACCTTGAAACATCCTAATAAAACAATAACATACTAAAAATACTTAAATTTTTAAAAAACCTAAAAATACTAAAAACCCTAGAAACCCAAAAAGGACCCCAAAAACCCCTAAAACCATAAAAAAATAAAACCTTAAAGTACCCTAAATTTTCATAAATTCGCCAGAACAAATAAAAATTCAAAAAATCCTTTAAACCACTAAAAATGGTTAAAAACAATAAATCCCCTTAAAAGCACTAAAACACAAAAACCCCCTAAATCCCCAAACAAACCGTAAAAGCCATAGATAGCTCCTACCCCCAAAACCCGTAAACACCCCCAAAACCATAAAAGTTCTTTAAAATTCATAAAAACTCGTAAAAATGAAAAAAAAACATAAAAACTCTAAACAACGCTAATAAATCCTTAAAAACCTAAAAACACATAAAACCCCAAAAAAACATAAAATTGCTAAAAACCCTAAAACTGCTAAAACACTCAAAATCGCCAAAATCCTTTAAATATGTAAAAATCATAAAAATACATGAAAACCCCTAAAAACATAAAAACCATAAAAAACCTAAAAACCCTGATGAAAACCATAAAAGCTAAAAAACACTTAAAACCCCTAAAAACCCAAAAACACAAAAAACAATAAATACAATAAAAATAATCTAAAACCATTAAAACCCCTAAACCCCATAAAAATCTATAACAATCATAAAAACAATAGAAACATTAAAAACCACTAAAAACTCTAAAAAACCCAGAAAAAAAACCCCTAAAAACCCTAAAACCCCTCAAAATCCATGAAAACCATAAAACCCATAAAAATCCCTATAAAACATAAATGAAACCCCTAAAACCCAAAGAAGATGGTGGCTCTGGCATCTCTGGGGATTCTTGAGATTCGGCTCCTTCGCAATGACGGCTTTCTCTTAGGTTGAAGATGATTGAAAACGAAGTACCTCCCCCCTCTCTATGGGGGAGGACCCTCACTGAGAGGACTTTTCTTTTTCATAGATCTCTTCTCCTGACTTGTTACCCTCCTTCCCGAAAACGGTGCTCTGACCGAAGGTCCCAGAGTTCTTCGAAGGTCGTCTGTAGCTTCCCCTCTCGATTCAGGAGTTCACTGTGGCTTCGAACCTCCACTGCCTGACTCTGGTTGCGAGCTTCTCGATGCGGCGACCCCCGGTGGTCACCTTTGAAAGGTTTGTATCAGCTTTCTGGAATCTTAGAGCTTGGGTGACTGTGGGACTGATAGATATCTCCCACATAATGATCCTCGTTTCCTCATAGGAAGACCTAGTTCTTACCTGGTCGGTTGATCCTCAATCATGCAATGGCACTCTTTTCTCCCTTTTCGGTGGAGCTTTGACTTTCATCTTAAGCGGAGTTCCCGATTATTTCTACCTGAGTGAGATTTCCTAAACTTCTCCTTCCCTTTCAAAATATCTCTATTATTATGATGCTTGTGAATTTTGTGGGGTGGTTACTTTGTGTGGATAGTAGGACTAGGGCCCTCTATCATCCGGTTGCGCCAAGGGCCTTTGTTGAAGTTGATGCTTAAAAGTATCATGTGGATGCTTTCTAGATTGTAGTGGGGGAAGAACTCGGGTGGAGACAACCTGTTATCTTTGAGCATTGGTCGGTGTTCTGCTCTTCTTGTTGGAGCTTTGGGCATAGTGACCAATCTGGAGGATGTTCTGGCTCTGTCAGGGGTGATGGTTTTCTGGCTCACATGTCTTCTAATGAGAGAATCCTCCCTCTGGTGGAGGTGAAGGGGACTACGGGGGTGGCTGAGCCATTATCCTCCCAACCTTTGGTTGCTGATGTTCCCTTCTCATCTGCTTTGCTGGCTAGAAGTTATTTAGAGGTTTCCCTAATGGAGTCGGGTGGTTCATAGTAAGTCTGGCTGGAGGTGCTTGTGTTTTGGGAGATACTGATAAAGAGGAAGTGCTACTTTCAGAGAGGGATTATCGGGTTTCTACTGAAGGTGTTCATGGGTGTGGTGACTCCCCTAGAAGGTAGCCAGATTTAGGAGAGGCTATTGTGATGGGTGTCTGGAAAGGAAATGTGAAGGATCCCTCTGCTCTGGAACTAGGACGAGATAATATAGTTGGCGTGAAGGTTAATGAGGGCACTGATGGATCCTTTTCAGCAGTTAAGGTTGTTGTGACTGCTCAAAACAATTTCCAGGTTGCGGCCCTAGCTGAGCCCGCAGTGGTGGATGTGCTGGTGGAACATGTCATGAAGGAGGTAGTGGTTGCTCAGGGCCCGAGGACTGGGGATGAGTGGATCATGTCTCCAGCTGAGGAAAAGTCTATGGAGGAAGAGGAGACCTGGATTCCCAGGGTGGAATACATGAATTGGTGTGATTCCCCTCTGGTTCTGTCTGGGTGTCTCGGCATGGGGGGACATGACATGGAGCCTGGGTTATCTCCTCCGTCTGACCGCACTAGCGGCGCTGAGGATCATTCTAGTGCCTAGGTTTTGATCCCTCTTCCAGGGAATGCTGGCGACGCTGATGATCCGTCCATGAACCTGCAGAGGGCTATGGTCCTCCATGGTGTTCCCTCTACTGAATATCATTGTGTGCAGCAGCATGAGATAGTGTGGGTTGAACGGGAAAGGTTCCCTCTTGAGGGTGAAGCTAAGAGGCTTGGGGAGAGGTTTTCTGAGGTTGATTGCTAGATAAACGCTGCTATGGTCAGGTCAAAGGAGGAAAGAAACAGAGGAGGTTCCGAAACTCTTGGGTCAAAATATAAGAAAGGGAAGGCACCATCGGCTTTCAGCGATGGTGTCACTTGTGCGCAGTCAGGGGTTGAAGCAGGATCCACTTCCACCCCTCTGAGGCGAAGACGGAGGAGGTATTATTCTGCCCTCCCACATCCCATGGCGACTAGGGCCTCTTTACGAGCTGTCAGACTTAATCTAAAAGTTAATAAGCGAGATCGGCTTTCAATTTCTGCTGAGCAAGAGAAGGCTAGGATGAAGCTGCTATCCACGCTTGGCATGCAAAAGGATTTTGAGTCTGGATGGGATTCAATAGACATGGGTGCTGAGTCAGATTTCAGTTTTTCTTATGTGGGTGATGGCTTTGGTGTGGGCATGGGGTATCGTGGTGCGGATTTGGATGATTTTGGTGGCGATGTTGACTGATCCTCCCCTTGTGTGCCTTCCCTTTTGGAATTTTTTGGCGTGCCATTCTTTCTTTTTGATTTTTTCTTTCCTTTCTTTTTGTGGCCTTTGGGCTGAGGTCGTAAGTGGTTTTGGGGGTGGATCGGTTGATCCCTCTCCTCCCTTGTCTGCAGAGTCTATGTGTCTTTTTTTAAATAAATTTTGGTTGGTTCCAGGAATAGCCTGGACCCGAGCCTTCCTTGTACAATAAACCCTTAAAACATAAAAAAACATAAAACCATATAAAATCTAATAAAATCCTAAAAACCAAAAAACACTTAAAACCCAAAAAAACATATTAACCCTAAAAACCCATAAACCCTAAAACACTCTAAATCCCTTACAACCCAAAAACCCATACAAATATTTAAAACCCATAAAAATCACTAAAAACATGAAAACCCCTAAAAACCCTAAGGATACCTTAAAACCCTAAAAACTATTAAAACCCCTAGAAGATATAAAAACCCCTAAATCCCCTAAAGACCCTAAAACCCTTAAGGAACCATAAAACTCCAAAAACCATAAAAATATCAAAAACGCATAAAACCCTAAAAACTATAAATAACTTAAAAAAATCTGTAAAACACAAAAATTGTTAAAAAAAACATTTTAAACCCCCTAAAAACTCAAAAAACCCTATAGTCCCAAAAAACCCAAAAAATCATAAAATCCATAAAAATCATAAAGACCCTAAAAAATCCTAAAAACCCTCAAAATACCTTGAACCCCTAAAACCCATAAAAACCATAAAAATCCCTATAAATCAGTAAAAAATAAAATTTCATAAAAATCATAATAAATCCTTTAAATCCAAAACCACTTAAAACCCATAAAAACATAAAAAATGATAAACCCCCTAGAAAACCTAAAAACTCTTAAAATCTGTAATACCCCTAAAAACTGATAAAAATCAAAAATATCCCTAAAAATTACTCAAATACTTAAAAACTCTAAAAACCCTAAAAACCCATAAGAAAACTTTATAGACATTAAAACACATAAAATCCCTAAAACCCTAAAAAATGTTAAAAACACAAAATCCCAAAAAGACACTCAAACCCCCTATAACCATTAAATACCCCTAAAAAGTCATAAAACCCTATAAACCCACTAAAAACTCTAAAAAAATTTAAACCCCTAAAAACATTAAAAACATTGAAATCCTTGAAAACCCTAAAAAACAAAAAAAACCCTTAAAACCCAAAATAACCATAAAAACCCAAAAACTATAAAAAAACACCCTAAAACACCTAAAAGTAACAAAAAAATACTAAAAAACAATAAAAATCTTTAAAAAGACCCAAATACCTTAAAACATAAATAACTCTATAAACCCTAAAAAATAGTAATAAAATATTAATAACCTAATAACACAAAAATCCCGAAAATACCTTAAAACCCCTAAAAACCCTAAAAATGAAAAAAACAATAAAATAACTCAAAATAACTAAATAGTATGAAGAATTTATAATTTTCCTAAAAAAGGAAACCCCTCTTATAAACCTTGAAAACCCCAAAAAATGTTAACAACCTAAAAACTCATAAAACCAAAAAAACAAAAAAAATCTAAAACAGCAAAAAACCCCTTAAAATAACAAAAAACGAAAATTAATCTAAAACCCATAAAACCCAATAAAATAATTAAAAACCATAAAACTCCAAAAAATTCCCTAAAAACTAAAAACTCTAAAAATCATTTATACCACTAAAATGTTAAAAACCACAAAAAACCATAAAACCCTAAAATCTCAAAAAACAAAAAAAACCCAAAAAACCCCCAAAAATCCCAAAAAAACCCGAAAAATGATAAAAATACTTAAAATACATTAAAATCCCTAAAAAATAAAAAAAAACCCTTAAAAATCTAAAAAACCCCTTAGAAATCCTTAAAAAAATTAAAACACTTAAAACCTGAAGAAACCTAAAATATAAAACCCTTAAAAACACTCAAAATCTATAAAACCATAAAAACATGAAAATACAACAAAATACGTAAAGGCACTTTAAAAACAAAAAAAAAACAATAAATGATAAAAACCCTAAAAAGACACAAAAATCAAAAAACCACTAAAAATCATAAAAAAACCCTAAAACCAAAAAATACCCTAAAACCCCATTAAAACCCTGAAAACCATGAAAACCCTAAAAACCATTTCAACCTCTAAAAATTTTAAAAATATCTCAAAACCATAAAAGCATTAAATTTTTTTAAAAAAATCCCTAAAAACCCAAAAAACCAAAAAACCAAAAAACCTAAAAGCCCCCCAAAAAACCCTCATAATCTCTAAACACCCTACAACCGTAAAAATCATAGAAATCCCAAAAAATCTGTAGAAATGAAAAAAAAACACTAAAAACCCTAAGAAAAACACAAATTCATAGAAAAAGATAAAACCCCTAAAAAACAAAAAAATGTTAAAAATAATAAAAATGCCTAAACCCCAAAAAATCCATAATAACCAAAAAAACCATAAAATCCCTAAAAATTGAAATAACCATAAAATCCTTGAAACCCCCAAAGAAGACATTAAAAACAAAAAAACATTTAAAACCCAAATTTTTTTGAAAATGATAAAAACCCTAAAACCTTTTAAAAGACCCTAAAACCCCAAATTCCCTCAAAAAACCATAAAACCCATAAAAAACATAAAAATAAAAACCCAAAAACCACCTAAAAACCATTAAAACTCTAAAAACACCTTAAACCCCAAAAAACATAAAAAAACTCTAAAAACATTAAAAATACTAAAAAACTCAAAAATCCTTAAATCCCCAAAAAACCTAAAAACACTAAAAAATCCTAAAATCACTCAATATACATAAAAACACTAAAAAACAAAAAAAAATAACAAAAAAATCATTAAAATACCTACAGACATAAAAAATACTAAAACATATGAAAACCCCTATAAAAAACATAAAGACCTAAAATCACTTAAAACCCCTAAAAACTCAAAAAAATGAAAACAATCCTAAGAACCTCAAAATCGATTAAAAGCACTAAAAATATCTAAAATCTCTTGAAACCAATATAAATAATATAAAATACCTAAAAATATTTAAAAACATTAAAACCCTTAAAAACCCTGGAAAACCAAAACAAAACCATAAAAACCTAAAAACACATAAAACCCCTAAAAACCAAAAAATTATAAAAACCATGAAAAGATCAAAACCATTAAAAACCCTCAAAACCATAAAACCCATAAAACATTTAAAACCTATAAAATGATAAAAACACTAAACACTCTAAACCCCTAAAATGTTAAAAAAACTCAAAAAACATTAGAACCCTAAAAAATCAAAAAAAAACAAATCCTGAACACCCTCAAAATCAAAAAAACTCTAAAACATCATAAAGCCACAGTGGGAGTCTCCAAAAATCATTGAATTTATTTTTAAGGTTGTCTAGGTTGATGTTACTTTTGTGTTTTCCTTCATATATGGGTGTAACCCAGTTTCTAATCAAAGACTATTTTGAGAGGTTATTTCCAGTCGTGCTTCTTACTTTTATATTGAGCCATATTTTCTAATTGGTGAATTTAATACTATGAGGTTTCCTGAGGATAGGGTTGGTGGATTTTTATACTAGGTTTATTATATGGAGGATTGTATCTTGAGTATCATGAATTCGAATCTAGATGACTATTTCTATTTGTTATTGAAATTATCTTAGAGGAAAGGAAATTCCATGTTATTGAGGAAACTGGATAAATCCATGGTGAACTCTAGTTTGTTGACCATATTTCCTTCTTGGATTGCGTATTTCCTTTATGTTGGTCTCTCATACTATAGTACCATTATTATAGGAACTATTGAAGACCTTATCTTCAAGAAATTTCCTCTTAAGTTGTTCAATCATTAGGCTGATTATGAGTGCTTCCTATCCTATGTTTCCTAATCTTCGATTGTGAAATCTTATGGTTTAAAAAGGTTTCAATGTTATCAAATTTTTAAGAAGGTCAAGTGGGATCCATGGGATTTTCATTCCAAGGTTTCTTATCATCATTTTTATGAATTATCTTTTATTAGATTTGAACTATCCGGATGTCAATATAACTCTGTTCTTAATGGTCTTTCTAATGATTTAATCCACTTGGAGTGTAGTTATAAGATGAGGGTTAAAGTCTTGTCCTTGTGAGATGTTTTTTCATCCAAGTAATAGAGTAGTGTTCAATGGAATAAGAAGGGTGACTTCAAATCTTCTTTCTTCTTCAATTTTATGAAGGTAAGTTTTAATTCCTCAAAGAGGGTTCTTCACCATAAAGATGATGGGACTATTATCACTGATCTGGGTTATATTTTTCATGAAACTATAAACATCTTTCAATCCATGTTGGGGTCCCGGCATGCTTCTTGTTTTATTAGAAGACCTTAGATAGAGCCTTTTTTGTCCATTACCATTGATCATAATTCAAGTAAAATGTTGAATAAATTAATAAATCTAGAGGATGTCTACAACGACTTACTATCTATTCATCCTGACAAATAACCAAGGGATGATGGGTTAAATTCAATCTTATTTCATAGGTCCTTGATGGTTATTACCCTAGATGTGAAAAAGGCGGTGTTATAATTTTTCAGATCTATGAAGTTTCCTTTTATGCTAATGGATCTATTATTTCTTGGATTCCAAAGGTTTCAAATATTGTTTCACTTTCTAAGTTCCATCCTATCATGTGTTTTAACACTATATACAAGTAAAATTATATGATTTTAGAAGTAATATTGAGATTATTTACCCCAGAATGCACTAATAGGGCATAATATTTTTTTATTCATGGGATACGTATCTTTGACAACATTTTAATTTCTCAAGAGATGATGTGTGGTTATCATTTGGACTATGGGGTTTCAATTTGTGCCTGGAAAATTGATATTATCATTTCCTTTTACATAGTTAGTTGGGAAATCTATTGGGATTCTCTTGATCACCTTGGATTCCCTATTATATTATCTTCATGAATTAGGAGTGTCTCTCTTCTCTGATGTTTTCTGTTAATATTAATGCTTCCTTAGATTGAGATTTTCTTGGGTAGAGAGGGTTGAGATAAGGGGATCTCCATTATACATTTATTTTTATATTTTTCATGGATTTTTTTTCTATATATTTTAATCTTATACTAGGGATTTTATGTTGTTTAAGTTTCTCTAGATATGTGGTAAGACTTTTATTTCTCACCTGTGATTTTTGGACGATCTGTTTTTGTTTTTATTTGGAAAATTGGACTTGGTTTTAGTTCTGAAACAAGCTCTAGATATTGTTTCTTTATTTTCTTATAAGTCTTAAAAACTCTTGAAATATTTTATGTCATCAGAAGTTATTTCCAATGAGGTGAAAAAATAGATGATTCCATAGGAATTAATTTGGGTTCTTTTCCTCTTTTATATATTGGAGTTACTCTAATCACTACTAACCTTAGGTATGATGATTTTGTTGTTTTTGAAGAGAATATTTTTAAGAGAATCAAAGTTTGTATGAAAAAAAATTCTTTCTTTTTATGTACGTTTTCAACTTATTTTGTTTATTTTTTTATCATGAAATATTACTGGTGTTATCACATCATTTTACCTAAAGGTGGTTAAATATATCGAAGCCTAGTTAAGGTTATTTTTTTGTATGGGTCCCTATCTTATTACGTCAGGGGATAAGGTGTCTTGGGAATTGATGGCTAGAACTAAAGAGGAAGTATGCTTTGGCATTAAGCATATTGAGGAATGGAAAAATCTTATATGGATAGACATGTTTGGGACTTATATCACCCATATTTTTCATCAGTTTGGGTGGATTAAGAAAGTATTTTTTTCATAGAAATTATCAGTTTTGGGTCACCAATGTTCCGTGGAATAATTCAAGGACATATAGAAATTTATTAGGTCCTCAGAACATTCTCAAAGATCACATTTCCTTTTCCATTAGGAATGGATCAAGCATCTCCCTTTGGTTTAATTCATGGCTCCCTAGGGTTTCCTTTTGTTTATCTATTGAAGATTTTACTTTCTATGGTTCTGGTTTCCCACCTATGCTATGATATCATATATTATTATTTTATGGGAGTAAGAATTCACCTCTTCCCATTTCAACTGATTTTTGGGATATTTATCAAGATATTCTTCTTCTTGCTGAACCTAGAGAAGATTCTGATGGGATCCTTTGGAATAGGAAACTCTGGTTTTCAATTCAGATGGTTTGTGAGGATCATAGGCCAAAATTTTCTTATATTATTTAGAATTATTTGTTCTGGAATCAAGTTTCCTTCGAAAAGTTCTCATTTATTTTGTGGTTATAAGTTATCCATTGTTTTCCAAATCAAGATATTTTTCATTGTAGTGGTCTTGGATTATCTGGTGAATAATTTTTTGAAGGTTTCGATAATTTATTTTTCAATTGTGTTTTTTCTCAGAAGATTTTTCACTCCTTTGTGAGCCTCTTAAATATTGATCATTCTAATTATTATTTTTAAACTTTTTTTGATTGGTTATAATAAATCTTGATTTTTGTTTCATTAATGCATTTTTTTGGGAAGACATGGGGTAGCCACTCTGGTTTATTTTATTTTAGAGGAGCAGAATTCTCGCCTACATGGCTCTGCTCAATATGAATTTTGTTATGGGTAGTCAAATCTGGAGACTACTATTCATTTTAGGCTCTCCTCTTAAAACTAGTTCCCTAACAACTATGGTGACCCAAAAATGGTACAAAGATGGAATTTCATGGGTTCTTTTCTTCATGGTGGCTTCTAGGGATTGGATTTTATTGGAGTAGTTGTTTGGAGTGTTGTTGTTTTCTGTTTTGAGAGGCTGTGGGTGAGTTTTTTTTAAATACGTTTTAAAACAAATGAAACGCCTAATTTAATTTTTTTTAAAATACGCTCTAAAGCTGGAAACCATGTTTCCACCTTTCTTCTAAAACAAATAAAAATACTATTTTTTGTATTTTAAAATTTTTTATTTTTATTTTTTATTTTTTTTGTTTTGTTTACATATATAAAAACAAGAAAATTAGTAGAATTTATCTATTATTTATAATTGAACAGTACTTCCATTACAGCAGTCTGGATTCTAACAGAATCTCTCACCCAGGGCACCCTTTTATAATAGGGCTTACCTAGGAAATCATTCTGTATTTCTGATGTGGGATTCTGATTCTCCCTTTCCTGAGCAGAACATTTTGCATTTCCGATTTGAGATTCTGTTTTAAGTACGTGTCTTTAAAATACTATAAAATATAAACTATTAGAAAAATATAATGGAAACATAAATCATGGAATAAACATATCAAAAATATTTGAAAACAAAAATAATTTCCTAAAAAATGTTTGTGGAAAATTATTATTAAGTTTTCAAAGACAACTACTTGAAACGTAAAAATGTTTCAAGTTTGTGAATTTGAAAACCTATAAAATATAAACTACAAGACCAAAATAAATGAAACTTAATATATGGATTAAACATATAACAAAAAGATGAAAATAAGAAGAATTTCATAAAAAATGTTGATGGAAATTAATTTATAAGTTTTCAAAGACACCTACATGAAACTTAAAAATGTTTCAAGCATGTGACTTTGAATGACTATAAAATATAAACTATAAGACCGATATAAATGAAACATAAAACATGGATTAAACATATAACAAATAGTTTAAAGTAAAAATAATTTCATAAAAAGGTTCACGAAAAATAATTTATAAGCTTTCAAAACAACCTACTTGAAACTTAAAAATGATTCAAGATTGTGGCATTGAAACACTATAAAATATAAACTATAAGACAAATATAATTTAAAGCTAACACATGGATTAAAAATATAATTAATTATTTAATTATTTAATAAATATTATTTATAATTAATTATATAACAATCAATTAGTTAATTAGTAAAAAATAATAGTATGTTATATAATAATTAAGTATATAATAGTTAATTAGTTATTTAATAATATAATTATAAATTATATTTATTCATTATAATTAATAATTAGTAATTATTAAAAATTATTATATAATAATTAATTAATTAATTGGTAATATAATTATTAATTATATAACAGTTAATTAGTAAATTAGTAATATAATTATATATTATAATTATTCATTATAATTCATAATTATAATTATTCATTATAATTACTAATTATTAAATATTAAATATTTATTATTTATTATTATTTATTAATTAGTAATATAATTATTAATTAAATAACTATTAATTGTATAATAATAAGTTAATTAATTAGTAATTATTAATAATTAATTATATAATAATTAATTAGTTAATTAGTAATATAATTAGTTAATTCATAATATAATTATTAATTATTTCATAATTAATTAGTTTCTTAGTAATATAATTATTAATTACATAAAAATTAATTAGTTAATTAGTAAAATAATTATTAATTATATAATTTGTAATTAGAAAATTAGTAATTATTAATCATTAATTATATAATAACTAATTAGCTAATTAGTAATATAATTTTCATTTATATAACTATTAATTGTATAATAATTAGTTTGTTAATTTGTAATTATTAATAATTAATTATATAGTAATTAATTTCTTAATTAGTAATATAATTAGTTAATTAGTAATATAGCTATTAATTATTTAATAATTAATTAGTTACTAAGTAATATAATTATTAATTAGTTAATTAGTAATATAATTAGTAATTAGTTAATTGGAAATTATTAATCTTTAATTATATAATAATTAATCATTTATTTAGTAAAATAATTATTAATTATATAATAGTAAATTGGTCAATTGTTTGAGAAAGATAGAGTTGAGGCCCTTTTTATAATGAGTTATTTAATAAATTAATTATAAATAATAATTATATATTGTAATTATTAATTCGTATTTATTAAAAATTATTATATAATAATTAATTAGTTATTTTGTAATATAATTATTAATTATATAATAGCTAATTAGTTAATTAGTAATATAATTATTCATTATAATTAGTAATTAGTAATTATTAAAAATTATTGTGTAATAATTAATTAGTTAATTAATAATATAATTATTCTTTATAATTATTCATTATAATTATTCATTATAATTATTCATTATAATTATTCATTATAATTAGTAATTATTAATTATTAATTAGTTATTTAGTTAATTAGTAATATAATTATTAATTGTATAACTATTAATTATATAATAATTAGTTAAATAATTAGTAATTATTAATTATTAATTATTAATTATTTAATAGTTAATTAGTTACTTAGTAATATAATTATTAATTATATAATAATTAATTAATTAATTAGTAATATAATTATTAATTATATAATTATTAATTATTTATTTAGTATTTATTAATCATTAGTTAGATAATAATAAATTATTTATTAGTAATATAATTATTAATTATATACTAATTAATTAGTTATTTTTGGAGAAACATAGAGCTAAGGCCATTTTTATAATTAGTTAATTAATAATATAATTATAAATTATAATTATTCATTATAATTATTAGTTAGTATTTATTAAAAAGCATTATATAATAATTAATTAGTTAATTAATAATATAATTATTAATTATATAATAGTTAATTAGTTAATTATTATATAATAAATTAATAATAATTACTAATTAATTATTAATAATATTAATTAATTAATTAATTAATTTTTTATATGTTTAATCCATGTTTTAAATTTAAATTATAGCAGTCTTATAGTTTATATTTTATAGTCTTTCAAAGCCACATACTTGAATCATTTTTAAGTTTCAAGTCGGTGGTTTTGAAATCTTCTAAATTATTTTTCATGAACATTTTTTATGAAATTCCTTTTATTTTCATCTATTTGTTATATGTTTAATCCATGTTTTAATTTTCATTTTTGTTGGTCTTGTAGTTTATATTTTCCAGACATTAAAAGTCAAGTACTTGAAACATTTTTAAGTTTCAAGTAGGTGTCTTTGAAAACTTATAAATTATTTTCCATCAACATTTTTATGAAATTATTTTTATTTTCAACAATTTGTTATATGTTTAATCATTGTTTTATGTTTTATTTATGTTGTTCTTATAGTTTATATTCTATAGGCTTTCAAAGTCACCTACTTGAAACATTTTTATGTTTCATTTAGGTGTCTTTGAAACCATATAAATTATTTTCCATCAAATATTTTCTGAAAATTATTTTATTTTTAAACTATTTATTATATTTTTAATCCATGGTTTAAGTTTCTTTTATATTGGTCTTATATTTTATATTTTATAGCATTTCAAAGTCACGTACTTGAAACAGAATCTCACATTAGAAATGCAGAATGTTCTACACAAGAAAGGGGGAACCAGAATCCCACATCAGAAATGCAGAATGATTTTCAAGGTAAGCCCTATTATAAAAAGGTTCCCTGGGTGAGATCTTCTATTAGAATCTAGACTGTTATAATGTGAGTACTAATGGATTTTAAATAGCAGATAAATTCTGTTGATTTTTTTTTGGTTATTTTGGTTTATATATATATATATATATATATATAACAGATCAAAAATAAAAATAAAAGTTTTAAAAAAATAATTTTTTTTTGTTTTAGGGGAAAGACTGCATCCTAGATGTCTCCTTTCACCGATTCCCATAGGTGACATCGGTGATGTCTCCTTTGTGGAAAATTGTAAAAAATATCTTTAACCCAGCAGGTTCTACAAAAATATATTTTTTAACTTATTAAAAAAATCCACTTTGGGTTGATTATTTTTCATATTTCTTGTTGGGATACCCGACCCTGTTGGGGTTAAATATGAATTAGATGGTTATGGTTTTGGCTTCTTCTGGTGTTCACTACCGGGTGGATTGGTTCCATTGGATATGTTGTGTCTTGGTGTGGGTTTATGCTGGATGTTTATCTGGGTTGTAGTTTGGTCCCTTGACTAGTGGTTCTTTGGCTGCTGGTTGCAAGAAGATGGTTGTATAACTAGGTTGTTGTTGGTTGCAGGGGCAGGGTTGAGGATTTCAGCAAGTTAGTTCTTGGCGTCTAGTTCTATGTTTCCTTGTCGGCTAGAGCTAGCCAGTATTTTTTGATAATAGTATTATTGGTTGTTGGTTGCATTGGGTTTGGAGTCCTTGTTGTGGGGTTCTAGTTATAGATCGCTCTAGGGTGGCCATTGATGACATAGCGGTGTTTTAAGGATTCAGGAAGAAATGATGTTCTGTATTATTTCTTGTTATGGGCATTTTTTTCTTTTGTTGTTGTATTATAGGGATTGTATGTGGCTTTAGTTGTGGGTATATATAGTGTCCAGGTTCACTATAGTGGCTTGGATTTGCTGAAGCTTCTCTATTATGACTATTTTGAGGATTTCTATAGTTTCAGTTCAGTTTTCATTTGGCAGTGAATGTGTTTTATTTGGGGTATGGGGTTATATTTCTTATAGGGACTTCAATAATGACATGGGTGGTGATGTCTGGGATCCTCTTTTCATTAGATTGGTGGTGGTGTTGTGTCTAGTTTGTTGAGGTTTGTAGGGAGTTATGTTGTTTCATGTTCAGTTGGTGTGTCATCCCTTCTTGGATCTTGGAGGAAGATGTTTGGTGTAGCATGTGGTCTTTTTCTTGTTTTCAGGGTGTGATAGATAGGGCTACAATCTTGTTTTTGGGCTTCCAAGTTTCTCCTTCTTGGGCTGGCCTGGTGCGGGGGCCTTCATGTTGTTTTGGGGCCTACTGGTTTGTCTTTCCTTTACCTGATTCTTGGAACTATTCTTTTATGGTTTGTGGTTTGTGGTTTCTCTTTCTTGATTTAGCTTGTTGGCGTGGCATGGTTGGCTAGTGGGCTTGTGGTATTTTTTGGTTGTGTGCTCCAATACATGGTCGGAGAGTTCTTTTGTGTGTGTCTGCATTTGTGTGTGAGTGTGGTGGAGTATGTGTGCAGTCATTTTTTTAGGAGTTCTGGTTTCTTTGGATGTGGTTCTCCTTTCGAGTTTTGTTGTTTCTGTTTTGACGTTGTTGCCTTGGAAGTGTTTCCACTTTTTTTGATCACCAGTTTGAGCTTGAAAGCTATAATGGTACCTTCTTCTAGTTCAGAAGTGATGCTTGTGGTGGGGTATAGTATTATTTGGAGGTTGGACAGTGTGTTGCTGGCGGCTAGCGGGTGGCCCTAGCTAATACGTTCGTTGCAAGTGGCTTCTTCTAGTTCAGCTTTTGTTAGGTTTGTGCTGATGTCTGACAGTGTCTTCTGCGGCTATTTTCTTGTTTTTTCTCGGTGTTTTTGGTTGTTCTTTCTTGAATCTTATTTCCATCAGGTGGGACATCATGAGTTTCTCAAGTAGTTATAGGTTTCTTGTTTGCTTGTTCTTTCTTGTGTTCCTTCCTTAGTGCTCTTCTTTTTGTTTGGTCTTGGATATGTTCTTCCCTAGATCAAACATGTGAATAGTTTTTACTTCTTTTTATTTTATATATACACAATAATTTTTAATGTAAAAAATATATTAAAACCCTTAAAAACTTAAAAAAATGTAACAAACCCAAAAAACTCCTCAAAATCATTAAAAAACCATTAAAATTCTAAAAATACTCAAGAATATATAAAAACAGAAACAACCTTAAAAACTCTGAAATCCCCTAAGAAAAACATAAAAAACCTAAAATAATTAAAATCTATAAAAAACATAAAAATGATTAAATTTATAGAAAACCCATAAAACCCCAAAAAAACATAAAACTATTATATACCATAAAATACTAAAAAAACCTAAAAACCCTAAAAAGTAAAAAACCCCTAAGAACCCAGAAAAATATTAAGAAAAATATAAAAATATAAAAACATTAAAAATCATATAAACCATAAAAATACAATAAAACCCCTAAAAACCTAAAAACATAAAACCCCTAAAAACCATAAAGACCCCCAAACCGCCCATAAAACCCTAGAACCCCACAAAAAACATTGAAAACCCTTTAAACCCATAAAATTTATAAAAAAATATTAAAAATCTAGAAAATGATAAAAACTCAAAAAACCACGAAATCCCCAAAAAACAAAAAAAACACAAAATACCCTAAAAACCCTAAAAACCCCAAAACCTTTAAAAACAATAAAAACCCCTAAAATCCCTAAAATACCTAAAAACATATAAAACACTAAAAAATAGAAAAATATTATGAAAAACATAAAAACCTAAAAAAACCTGAAACCCCATAAAAACCAAAAAATGCTAAAAACCTAAAAACCTAAATACCACAAGAAAAACCCTTAAAACCCCTCAAAATCCCTAAAAACCATAAAAAACCAAAAAAAATATGAAGAAAACCCTACAAATATATGAAAACATAAAACCATTACACCCGAAAAAACCTTAAAAAGATATTGAAAACCTAAAAACACTTAATGCCCCTAAAAACCTAAAAACACTAAAACAACAAACCCCCCTAAAAGGACCCTAAAATGACCCTAAAACCCTAAAACCCCCTATAAACCCTTAAACAACATAAAAAAAATAAAAGAAATAAAAATCATAAAAACCCTTAAAACTAAAAAAACTCTAAAATTCCTTTAACACCCTAAAATGTTAAAAAAACATTAAAAACCATGAAAACTCTAAAAAACTCAAAAACCCCTAAAAATACAAGAAAACATATAAAATTCCTAAAACAATCAATATCTCTAAAACACTAAAAAACCATAAAAATCTTTAAAAAATATTTAAAATCCTTGAAAAAAATAAAAAACAGAAAAACACAATATAAAGCATAAGAAAACCCTAAAAACACTTAAAACGCCTAAAAACCTATAAAACACCAAATACCTTAAAAACCATAAAACCCATGAAGTCATCAAAATAGATAAAAAACATACAAAACTCTAAAAATCCAAAACAAATACTTAAAAATACCTAAAAATATGAAAAACACTAAAAATATTGAAAATCCTAAGAAATCCTTAAAACATTAAAATACTTAAACCCCTTAAAAACTTAAAAAATGTTAAAAGATTTAAAACCATAAAATACAATAAAACCCAAAACCCCTATAACCATAAAACCCCTAAAAACCATAAAAACCATAAAAACTATTAAAACCCAAAAATTCCACTTAAAACTCTAACAACCCTTTGAACCCATAAAAATGTTTAGAAACTCTAAAAATCCTTAAAACACCTAAAAAACTAAAGCCTAAATAAACAAAAAGAAACCCAAAAAAACAAAAAAAATCCCAAAAAATCCTAAAAACACTAGAAATATCGAAAAATGTAAAAAACCCTAAATGCCCTGAATAGACTTAAGAGAACCCTAAAATCCTTAAAAATCTTTAAAACCCTAAAAACACTAAAAATCCTTAAAACTCTAAAAAACCTAAAAACCCTACAAAATCCCTAGAACCCCTAAAAACCATAAAATTCCTTAAAAACACTAAAACCTAAAAATGGTAAAAACCATAAAATGCTTTAAACCCAAAGAAATCCATAAAGACCAAAAAACACTTAAAACCCCTAAAAACCTATAAATGATGAAAATTCTAAAAAAAACCAAAAACGACCATAAGATCCTTAAAACCATAAAAACATATAGAATCCCTAAAAACCACTACAAATAATGAGACCCATTCAAACACCGAAAATGTTAAAAAAGTATAAAAACCATTAAAAACCCTAAAAAACACAAATAAACCCTAAAATCCAAAAAACCATAAAACCATAAAAATTCTGAAATCCCATAAAAACATTGAAATTTGTTAAAAACAATAAAAAAAATAAATATCTTAAAAAATCCTTGAAAACATAAAAACCCCTAAAAACTTCAAAATCCCAAAAAACCAAAAAATCATAAAAACACGGAAAACCACTAAAAAACTAAAAAAAATTCTAAAACACCTAAAACCCCACAAAAACTCTAAAAACCCTTAAAACCCTAAAAAAATAAAAAATACCAAAATTACCTAAAAGCATAAAAATAAAAAATTCATAAAAAACTTAGAAACCCATAAAACTAAAAACAATAAAAATACCTAAAAAATAAAAAATGTTAAAGCGCTAAAAACCCCAAATAGACCGTAAAACCATAAAATCCATAAAAACCTAAAAACCCTAAAACACCATAAAAACCCTAAAAACCTATAAAAACTCCAAACACCCTTTAAACCCAAAAAAATGTTAAAAACACTAAAATACGTTAAAAAACCTGAAAAACATAAAAAACAAATAAAAAACCTTAAAACATTCAAAATCCTTAAAACCATAAAATACCATAAAAACCATTAAAATCTCAAAAATCCTTAAAAATATAAAAAATTCTAAAAACCTAGAAAATCTCTAAGAAAACCTAAAAACTTAAAAATACTTAAAACCCCTAAAATCCAAAAAATTGCTAAAATCCCTAAAAATGTAAAAACCCTACAGAAATAAAAACCCTAAGCAACCACATCAAACCTAAAAACACTTAAAACCCATATAAAACCAAAAAAACAGTAAAAACCCTAAAACAACTAAAACCCTAAAATCTATAAAACCCTAAAAACCATAAAACCCCTACAAACGTTAAATAACCATAAAATAACATAAAAACCTTAAAACAGCACTTAAAACCATAAAACCCCTTTAAACCCCTAAAAACATTAAGAAATTATAAAAAATATTATAAACCCTAAAAAACTCAAAAATTCCTAAAACCATAAAAACCCATAAAAACCATCAAAATCCCAAAAAACACAAAAAACCATAAAAACAATAAAAAATGTAAAAAATCCCAGAAATCATAGAAACCCATAGTAAAACCATAAAAACCTAAAACAATTAAAACCCCTAAAAACTAAAAAATACTAAAAACCCTAAAAAACTAAAATCCCTTAAGTCCCAAGAAAACTATAAAATTTCTAAAAAATCCCTCAAAACTACTAAAAACGTAAAAAAAACTAAAAACCCAAAAAAAACCCTAAAAACATTAAAAAACATAAAACCCCTAAAATCCAAAAAAATTATAAATACCCATAAATACCCTAAAACCCTAAAAATCCCTATAAACCATAAAAAACCCTAAACCCATAAAACACTAAAAACCCATAAAACCCTAAATACCCACTAAAAATTTTAAAATCCTTTTAAACACCTAAGAATTATAAAAAACTATAAGAAATCATAAAACACATAAAAACTCAAAAACAGCCCAAAAATCCAAAAAAAATCCATAAAACCCAAGAAACTATATAAATCCTAAAAAAGTGCTAAAAATTTACCAAAACATAAACAAACCTAAAAAACCTAAAGACACCTGAGAAAACATTAAGAACCTAAAAAATACTTAAAACCCCTAAAAACCAAAAAAAATCCTAAAAATCCTAAAACCCCTAAAAATCCTTAAACACTTAAAAAACCCCAAAATCCCTAAAACCCTAAAACCATAATGTTTTGAAAAACTACTCAAATCCTAAAAATAAAAAATTTCTTAAAAACCCTGAAAACCCCAAAGAGAACCTTAAAATCCTAAAAACACTTAAGACCCCATAAATCTTAAAAAATTATAAAACACCCTAATAATAATAAAACCCCTAAAACCCATAAAAACCCCTAAACACATAAAAGTTAGTAAAACACCCCAAATAAATTAAAAACCCACAAAAACCTCTAAAAATTCTTTAAACCCTTAAAACTCTAAAAAACTATAAAAAATATTAAAAGACTAAAAAACTAAAAAAAAACCCCTAAAACCCCAAAAAACCAAAAAACATTAAAAACCATAAAAACCCTAAGACCCTCAAAATCTGTAAAAACTCTAAACACCCATTAATATATTAAAAATCCCAAAAAATCCCAAAATACGAAAAACCCTACAAAACCAAAAAAAAACCATACAAAACATTAAAAACATAAAAACATTCAAAACCCTTAAAAATATGAAAACTCTAAAACCCCTATAAACCCCTAGAAACCCCAAAAACCCGGAAAAATCCATCAGAACCCTAAAAAACCATAAAAATAAAAAACCCTATAAAATTCCCAAAAATTTAAAAAAAAACCAGCGAACCCTGAATGCCCCTAAGAAAACATTAAAAACCTAAATCCACTTAAAACCCCTAAAAACTAATAAAATCGAATAACCCTAAAAATCTTAAAAGCCCATAGAAACTCTAAAAATCCCTAAAACCAAAAAAATCCCTTAAAAGGTTAAAAACCCACAGAAACAATAAAAACTACTAAAACCCTAAAACCCTTTAAATTCCAATAAATATTAAAGAAATGTAAAAAACGTAAAAACCCTAAAAATTTAAGAAAACTCTAAAAACACAAAAGTCCCCATTAAAACCCTAAAACCCCTCAAAAGCCAAAAATCCATAAAAACCCTAAAAAGGCCTAAAAATCCCAAAAAAATGTAAAGAACACTAAAACACATAAAATCCCCAACGAGAACTTTGAAACCAAAAAAAACTTTAAAAACCAAAAAACATAAAACCACTAACAACCCAAAAAAATTATAAAAACCCTAATAAACCTAGAGAAATCCATAGAATCCCTAAAATCCAAAAACACCCTTAAAATCTAGAAGACACCTTAAAAATACCCAAAAATTTAAAAACCCATAGAAGCCCTAAAAACCCAAAAAGAACCTTAAAAACCGAAAAACACTTAACAAAACCTAAGAAACCTAAAAAATCCAAAAAACCCTAAATAACTGTAAACATCCTAAAACTCCCAAAAAACCTATATAACCATAAAACCCATGAAAACCCTAAAAACCCACTAAAAATATTAAATTATTTTATCCACTTAAAATTAAAAAAAATACTAAAAAACATAAAACCCATTGAAACTCAAAAAACACTAAAACCCATAAAAATCCTAAAAACATTAAAAATGCTAAAATCCCTAAAACCTTAAACGACCATAAAAATACTAAAAAATCTCTCAAAATCCCTCAAAACCTAAAAACCCTTAAAACCCATAAAAACCAAATAAAACCATAAAAATGAAATAATATTTAAAACACCTAGAAATTCAAAAAATGAAAAAAAAACCCTAAAACCCTAAAAACTATAACATACACTAAAAAACCCTCAAAATCTCTAAAAATAATAAAATCCCATAAAAATTCTAAAAAATCCCAAAAATACTTAGAAACATAAAGAACCCTAAAATCCCTAAAAACCCGTAAGAAAATACTAAAAACATGAAGACACTTAAAAACCCTAAAAATCATAAAAAAATAAAAAATCCTAAAATACGCTCAATCTCTAAACACCACTAAAAACCATATATCCCATAAAACCCATAGAAAACCTAAAAAACAAAAAAAACCCAAAAACCCCACAACAAAGTCTCAAAACCCTTTTAACCCCAAAATATGTGAAAAACTATAAAAAAACCTTTAAACCTATATAAAACCCTAAAAGATAAAAATAACCATTAAACACCTAAAACCCCTAAAAACCCAAAAAACCCAAAAAATCACTAAAACCCTTAAAAACCATAAAAACTCATAAGAAATACATAAAAACTATAAAAATGTAAAAACACATAAAAACTGTGAAAACCCCTAAGAAAACCTTAAAAAACATAAAACACATAAAATCCTTAACAACACAAAAAACCATAAAAATTCTAAAAACAATCAAAATCCCTAAATTAACAAAAAGAACCGTAAAAATAATATGAAATCCCTAAAAATTCACAAAAATGTAAAAAACCTAAAAAAACATGAAAAAACATAAGAAAACCTTATAAAAAAATTAAACCCATAAAAACATAAAAAACATTGACAAACACAAAAACCCTAAACCCATAAAAATCATGAAAACCCTAAAAACCTTAAAAACTAAAAACCCATAAAACCCTCAAACCACTAAAAACTCAAAATCACCTTTAACCCACACAAAAATATTATAAAATCTAAATAACTTAAAACCGTAAAAAAGTAAAAAAAAATATTTAAAACCCCCAAAACCATTAAAACCCTAAAACCCTAAAAAATGAAAAAAGACCCTCTAAATCACTTAAATAACTAAAAACCATAAAATACTAAAAAATCCATAAATATGTTTAAAAACATAAAAAATCATAGAAACCTTGAAAGGCGCTATGAAAGCCATAAAAATCTAAAGACACTTAGAACTTGTAAAAACATAAAAAATGTTAAAACCTAAAAATCAAAAAAAAACTAAAAAACCATAAATACCCTCAAAATCCCTAAAACCCCAAAATACATAAAAATCCTAAAAGGCACTAAAAACCAAAAAACTTAAGTAGACAATAATAAACACCCTAAAACCCCTCATAAAACCTTATAAAACTAAAAACCCATAAAACCCATTAAGGCCTAAAAAATGCTAAAAACCTTAATAAACCCTAAAAACACTAATAACCATAAAGTCCCATAAAAATAGTTCAAACCTATAAAAACCGATTGAAAACCAAAATACCCACTAAAAACTATAAAAACCCCATTAAATTGATAAAAATGATAAAAAAATATAAAAACCCATAAAACCCAACGAACATAAAAAAACCCTTCAAATCTGAAAACATCCCTGAAAACATGAAAAAACTATAAAAAACCTAAAAACCCTAAAATATCTAAAAAAAACCCAAAACCATAAAAATCCCTAAGAACCCTAATTCCATAAAAATTATAAAAAAGACCTAAAATTCCCTAAAAATGAAAAAAAAAACCCTAAAATCACCAAACACCCATAAGATAAAATTAAAACAGAAATAAACATAAAACCCATAAAAAACATAAAACCCATAAATAACTAAAAACACCAAAAACTCTAAAAACCCTAAAACCCCTAACACCCCTAAAAACCCTCAAAATGCCTAAAAACCCTAACAAAGCATAAAAATCCTAAAAATCCCTTAAAATCCCTAAAATCGTGAAAAACAGAAAACCCTAAAAACCCCTATGAAAGCATTAAAAAACTAAAAACACTAAAATCCATAAAAAACCTACAAACAATAAATCTGTAAAATCTATAAGGACCCAAAAAACACAAAAAATCCCTAAAACCATATAAACCCCTAAAAACCTTAAAACCCCTAAAAACAATAAAAACTTTAAAAAACTAATAAAAAACAATAAAACCCCTTTAATCCCTTAAAATTCTTTAAAAACACTAACAAATAATAAAACCCCTAAAAACTCAAAAAACAATAAAATCCCAAAAAAAACTATAAAAATCCTAAAACCCCTAAAAACCATAAAACCCATCAAAATCCCTAAAAATACTAAAGATTATAAAAATCCTAAAAACCGTAAATAATTCCTAAAAACACTGACAACCCATAAGAAAACCTTAAAAACCAAAAACACCTAAAACCCATAAAGACCTAAAATGATAAAAACCCAAGAAACCATAAAAATACCTATAAACCTTAAAATAAAAAATAAAAAAACATAAAATTCCCTAAAAACACTAAAACCCTGAAAACCCTAAAGAAAACCACATAAACTTCAAAACACATAAACCCCCTAAAAACCTAAAAATTATAAAACTACAAAAAATCCTAGAAAGTCCTAAAAAATCCTAAAATCTATAATAACCTTAAAACCCCTAAAATCCTTAAAAACCCATAAAAATCCATTAAACCATAATAAACCATTAAAATCCCTAAAAACCCATTAAAAAAAGAAATATTTTAAAAAAATAACAAAAAATCTAAAAAACCGTAAAAACTAAAAAAACGCTAAAAATAAAAAAACGATAACACCCACGAAAAATGCACAAAACCTGTAAAACTATAAAAAAAATACCTTCAAACATGGAAAATAATAAAAACCATGAAAGCACTGAGAAAGTCTCAAAACTCTAAAAACACTTAAACCCCCTAAAAACATAAAATACACAAAAAATACCTAAACCCCTAAAACCCTACAAATCCTCAAATCCCTAAAAACATAAAAAGAATAAAATACATAAAAATCCATAAAAATCCATAAAACATCAAATAATGAAAAAAACATTGAAAACCTCTCAAAACACCTTAAAAACCTAAAAACACATAAAATCCCTAAATAACCTAAAAACACTAAAACCCCTAAAAACCTCAAAAGACCCTAAAGACCGTAAAAACCTCTAAAAACTAAGAAACCCTAGAAACCCAAAAAAATCCAAAACCCACTAAAAAATCTAAAAACATTTTAAACCACTATAAATTTTAAAAGCTATAAAAACCTAAAAATACTAAAATACTAAAATAACCCAAACACCCCCATATAAACCCTTAAAACCCTAAGACCCTCAAAATCTAAAATAAAACTAATAAACAATAAAATCATAAAAAATATCTATAAATCCCTAAAAACCTAAAAACCCCTAAAAACTCTAAAAACCCATAAGAAAATATTCAAAACAGAAAAACAATTAAAATCACTAAAAACCTAAAAAATGTTGAAAACCATAAAAACCCTAAAACCATACAAAATAGAAAAAACCCCCAAAATCTCTAAAATCCCTAAAAATAAATTAAAACCCATAAAAAGAAATAAAATTCACATAAAACTAAAAACCCTAATAAAACATTAAAAATATAACCACATTTAAACCCCATAAAAACCTAAAATTTTCAAAAATCCAAAGAAGCCAAAAAATTACCATAATACCCCTAAAAACCATAAAACCCATGAAAACCAATAAAAACCCTCTAAACAAACTAAAACCCACTTAAAACTCTAAAATCCATTTATAACCCTAAAAATTTATTTTTTAGTGGCCTAAAAATCATAAAAAACTAAAAAAATCCACTAATAACCCAAAAAAACCCATAAAATACCTAAAAACCCTAAAACCCCCTAAAACCCTCAAAATCCCTAAAACCCCTAAAAACCATAAAATCCTCAAAAATCCCTAAAATCAATAGAAACATAAAAAACCCTAAAAATCTAGGAAAACCATAGGAAAACTTTAAAACCATAATTGCACTTCAAACTACTAAAAACCTTAAAAATGCTAAAAAACCTAAAAACACTAAAAACCAAAAAAACTATCATTATTCATAAAAACTATTAAATAATTAAAATCTTAAAAAAATAAATAACAATCTGTAGAACCATAAATAACAATAATAACCATAAAAAATCCTGACAAAACCTTATAAACATAAAAACACTTAATTCCCTTTAAAATCGAAAAACGCTAAAAACACTAAATACCAAAAAAGACCCTAAAAACATAAAACCCATAAAAACCATAAAGACCCCTAGAAACCTTTAAAATAAAAAAATTATAAAAACACTAAAAACCAATAAAAATATAAAAATACTTTAAATCCCTAGAAACATTTAAAAAATATAAAGACCATAAAACCTTTAAAAATCTAAAAAAACCACTAAAACCCCAAAAAACCATAAAAAATATAAAACCCCTAAACCCTAGAAATACCTAAAAACCCTAAAAATTAAAAATTATAAAATCCCCTAACAATCCATAAAATCATATAAATCCCTAAAAACTCTAAGAAAATAAGAAAACCTACAAACACTTAAAAACCTAAAACCCTAAAATGCTAAAAACTCTAAAAACCCAAAAACTATAAATACCCTAAAAATCCCTAAAACCATTAAACACACACTAAAATCCTAAAAACCCTAAAAATACCTAAAAATTTAAAAAAACCCAAAAAATTTAAGATAACCTTAAAACATAAAAATAATTAAAACCCATAAAAACAAAAAAAATACTAAAAAACCCAAAAAACCCAAAAACCCACTATAAACATTAAAACACTTTTAAACCCCTAAAATGCTTTAAAAACTTTAAAAACCTTAAAAATCCTAAAAAAATCAAAAAAAATCTTTATGTTGCTGGTCTACGTGCGGTTTACTGGTGGCTGTCCTGGCTTTGAATTTATATTTCTATTTAGTGGGTTTTGGATTCTATTTTAGTTTCGATGTGGATTTTGTATATCGATTTTGTTGGATGGTGCTGGTTCTTGTTATGTTGTTGCTGATGGTTCTATTTTGCTGGAGAGGGACCTTCTTGGTGAGAAGGTGCTGGGTACTGGTCCTTGTACGACTGGATGTGGGCCGTTGGTTGGTGATGAGTTGTTGGGTGGTAGTGAATGCTAGATGAGTGGTGATTGCTGCATTCGGCTGTGCTTGTGTTGTGGTGTGAGGCTGCTGGGTGTGTTTGGCTATGATGCTGGATTTGGTGATGTTGGTTTCTAGGGCTGGTTGGTTTGGATATATTGTTGCTGCTGTGTTGCTATAAAGATTGGATGTGGTGCTGCTAGATGCTGGTGCTGGATGCTGGTCGTTCTAAGTTTGGATGCTGGTTGTTGGGAAGCTGTGAGATGCTGGAGGCTGGTTGATGCTTGATAGTGGTGGTTGTTGTTCGGTTGTGTGTGTCGTTTCCTTTTGCTTTCTTTTTTGATTTTCTTTTTGCGTGAGTTGTAAGGGGTTTTCGGGTGTGGGTTGATTGACCCCTCCCCTCCCTTGTCTACAGTGTTTGTGTCTTTTTGTTTAATAAATTTTGGGGGGTGCCAGGAATAGCCTGGACTCGAGCCTTCTTTGCCCTAAAAACAATAAAAATCCTAAAAATCCCTAAAAATCAATAGAAATGTAAAAAACCCTAAAACCCTTGATGTCCCTACGAAAACTTTATAAACCAAAAGGCACTTAAAACCCACCAAAACACTAAAATCCCTAAAAAACTCTAACCCCCCCCCCTAAATCCCTAAAAACCATAAAAACTATAAAGATCCTAAAATATCCCTAAAAGTACTAAAATCATAAAAAAACATGAAAACTTCTAAAAGACAAAAAAACCTAAAAACATTAAAAGAAAACCCTAAGAAACCTAAATAACCAAAGAGATGGCGGACGAGTCTCTGGGTTCCTCTCTCTCTCAATTCTTCCATGGTGGTTACTTCCCCTTGGAGTGCTTCTTCTCCAGAAAGGAGGTGACTTCTCTGTAGTTTTGGCTTCTTAGGTGCCAGCTTTCACTGCGCTTCCACTACATCCTATCGACGTACGTTTCTTCTGGTTTTTGGTTCTTAGGCATCATCATCAGATGAAGGCTTCAACTATGGAGGAGCGGGGTATATCTAGTCATCCCGGCGTGTGGTGTTGCAGTTTCATGGGGGAGTGGTCCGGATCTAGTCTTTCCTTCATGCGGTGTTTTAGATTTAGGGAGGAACTTCTCAGATCTAGAATTTTCAGATTGCGGTGTTGCATTTCCTTAGAGGAGCGGGCCAATTTTGGATGTCATGACATGTGGAATTTCAGATCTTCATTCCTTATCACTCATGAGCAAAAATATTGGTGGTGATGGGATTCAATGGTGCTCCACGAATTCATGGCGGTAGGAATTTCCAGGTTCCTTTGTAAGCTTCTTCCTCTTTGAGAATTGTCTTTTCTTAGGTACTCGGTCTTGGATCTCTTCACGGGATGGCTCCTGCGGCTTCGAGGTTTGTATTTGGCATTCCTAGAAGCTGTGAAAAGAGTCTTGGTTTTGGATAGGCATGGTCCGTCAGGTGATGGTACATGTTCTTTGGATCATATTTTAGTTCTCAGTGGAGCAAAGTCCTCGAGTTCATCCTTGTCTCACGAAGAAGATGCAGATTATTGTTGTGATCTGGTTCCTTGGGTTGGACTTTGTTTCACACAAAAGATATAGGTTGGTGCTTATGGTTCCATGGCTGCACCTTCAATTCACTCTTTTGATGTAGTAATACATATAGGTAGGTGTGATCTGGCCTTGTTGATTCTTTGTGGTGTACTTGTGGGGCTTAACCATTTTGTTGGAGCTGATTTGAGCTCTGAGTGGTGTGAGGTGCTTCCTATTGGTGCTGATGGGTGCCAATTTCTGGAAGATTCTTGGCTAGGAGGTGATGGATACCTGAACCTGGGTTGTGGCAGGTTGGGATCTAGTTGGTTAGGAGGTTATGGTTGTTGGATACTGAGATGTGGTATGATAGGAGATGACTGTTTAGGGGGTATTGGATGCTAGATTCTGAGCTGTTGGATGCTTGTTGCTACTTGGATGAGAAGAATACATAGGTCCTTGAATTGTTGGTGATTTTATTTGGTTTGTTGCGGTGGGTGATTTTGGTGTTTTGCGATGGTGGTTTCGGTTGTTGATTGATGATAGGTGATGATGATGCTTGCTGATGAATGTTGGGATGGTGTTTGGATTTGGGGCTATTGGAGGTTGGTGTTTGGGGCTTCTTGGTGCTCAAGATGGTTCTACGTTCGGTTTCTTATGTGTCTTTTTTTCTTTTATTTTTCTTCTTTTCTGGGATTGTATTTGGGTATGGGTCGTTTGACTCTACCCCTCCCTTGTCTGTTGCGTCTCTTTTTCTAATAAATTTTGTGGGGTCGGGAATAGCTCGGCTCCCGCATCTTCCTTGCCTAAGAAACCTAAAAACAGTAAAAACCCAAAAAACAATAAAAGACCCTTAAAACCCTAAAAATACCCTAAAAACCCTAAAAACAAAAACCAACTTAAAACCTTAAAAAAAATTAAATCCCATAAAAACCTAAAAAACATGAAAAACTCAACCCCCCCCCTTTAAACACCTAACAACATTAACAAAATCTCAAAAAACATAAAACCACTAAAAATTCAAAAACTACCCCTAAAACCCAAAAAACCTAAAAAATAATAAAAACCCTAAAACTCTAAATACCCTAAAAATACCTAAAAACCCCAAACAACCCATAAAAATCCAAAAAAAATACTGAAAAATGTAAAAAATCATAAAATATTTTAAACCCCTAAGAAAACCATAAATACCCAAAATTACATAAAACCCATAAATAACATTAAAAAATCTAAAAAACCATAAAACTATAGAAACCCTAAAACCCCTCAAAATATTTGAAAACCCAAAAACCTATTAAAATCCAAAAAAATCCCTAAAATTTCCAGAAAACATGAAAATAATCATAACCCTGAAACCCCTAAGAAACCCGTAAAAACCCAATAAAACACTTAAAACCCCTAAAAACCTATAACCACTAAAACCACTAAAAACCCTAAAATCACTAAAATCCTAAAACCCCTAAAAATCATAAAACCCCCTAAAAACCATATAAAACCATAATAATCCATAAAACCAATATATACACTAAATACCTACCAAAAAAATATTTTTATTAAGAAAAATCACTTTTAAGTAAAATGTGGGAAACTATTGAAAAAAATCAGACAATCAATCAACATAATAGGTAGGTGTTGAATCCTTGAATTAGAGTTTGAGCCTAGTGGAAAGATTGCCTCTACGTAGACTTCATTGTAGGGTGGTGTCCTTCCCATCTAGATTATCACTAAGGAGGTCTTCAATATTGAGTTCCATCATGTCCAAATTTTTGAAAGGTCTTATGCATTAATCATCTTTCTATTGAAACTATGTGCCAATAATCCATGTTGTTTTTGGATCCATGTACCCTTCTCCTTGTTGATGTTTTATTGGATTCTCCTCCCAACTAGCTTGTCAAACACCTCTTTTATAGCCTTTATCTCTAGGATCTTCTCTAGAAAGTCTTTATTCAAACTAATGATAGTTTCTCACTCATCAAAATCCATCATTTCCTTCCCAATAAGGGGGACGGAGAGATTAGAAACCTAGAATTTTGTTGTCACCTAATCATTGGTATGTGATTCCCCATTTTAAGTTTCATCGACATGATTTTCAGTTCCTTTTCACTTGCTCATGGAGTTGTTTCCTACAATATTAGGAACCTTCAGAGGTAGTTACCTTTACTTTAGGACATAGTAATAGGAGTATTAGGTAGTTTAGATTAGTTTTTTCTTCACCGTGTTCTATGGTTATGCTTAATAAAACCTTCTGAATCCATAATGGCGTTTTTGTCATTCTTTGAAGAGGATCTAAGATATTCCTTTGTAATTCCCACTTCCTTGGACATAGTAGGGTATTCTGAAGTAGAATCTTTATCCTCTTGGATAGCCCACATCCTATGGTGGGGTCCTCATCATGAGCAGCCTCCATATCATTTCCTTCCCCTAGTGCCTGACACTCTTCTTATCCCAGAACTGAAAACAGGTTTTGAGAATTTTTAATCATTCCTTGAGATTTAATATTTTTTTCATAAAAATGTTTAGCCTCTAAGTCCTACACTTGTATGTTTGAGACCATTGGTTGTACAAATCCATGAGTCATGTATTGAAATTGCATAGATGTTTCTTCACCATTGGATATATCTAAGCTGACTGCCTCATTCACCATATCTCAATTGGGTGTATTTGATGAAGCCAACTACCTAACCATATCTAAATCCAAGTACACCTCACTCTCCTAATTTCTAACCAATTTCTCCTTAAATAGTCCAAAAATATTTCAGAACCCAAAACCCCCTTCATCGGGCATAACCTTAGAATTTCAGGAAACACCCAAATCATGTTTTACTTGGTTAAAAAATTTAGAGACTTTCAGGTCAAGCTGAGTAACCTTTGATGGCTTTCAAGAAACCTTAACTAATTCACATGAGAGCCTGAAACCAGAAGAGATAGGTTGAACATCCCTTAACTATCTTCAACCTTCATCTCCTTCAGGACATTCAACGTTAATAGGACATCACAGATCAACAAGAACCCCATATGATCCCAGGGGATAGTGACCGGCACCAGTACCAGTTGTCTTCTCCCCTTGTAGAGCCCGACGTCTTTGCCGACAAGAATGTGATAAATTCCAAAGGTGAAATCATAGTTAATAGAAGTGTGTCCATAATTAAAACACTACAAGTTACTTCCACAGAAAATCCTCTCCTAATGAGATACAAATTCATTTTCTAGGAGTTTTTGAAATTCCTACATCAACACAAATATACTGAGAGATTAGATGAAAAACAACATTGGTTCTCCAGTCTTAATAGAGATAGCAACTGACCAGGTTCCCTGGCATATAGATTACAGAAGGATACTAAAAGGTAATAGGGGGATCAGAAAACCATACCCATAGAGCCATTATAGGTGCCTCCCGCATCATATAAATATCAAAAGACCATCATAAGAGATGGAAGTGGAAGTTTTTGAAATATTTAGGAGCCTCAAACCACACAATGATAAGATCTTATGAGGATGAGAAAAGAATCATGATATGCTGATTGTTAAGTACTCTAACTGTAGCATATTCTTAAATCCCCTGAAAAGAAAAAAAATATCGAATGGGTCAATCAATGGGTGTCCTGAGCTGAATCGAGCAACCAAGGTCGGGTAAAAGAGAGTTGAAGCATTAGTAAATTCTGAGGTCGAAATCTCGATCTAGGGGAATCCATTGCGTAGATTGGAGACCATAGGGAAAATTGGAATTTAAGGGAATGGTGGAATGTATTCAGGATTATAAAATGGGTTAAAAGATGGGTGATACGTCATTCTATAAGGGTGCCCCCCCCCCCCCCCGCCGATCACTTATTAAGTCTAATGCATTCCTCATATGAATATATTTAAACATAACATAAACATTCGTATTAAAACAAGAAAAAGAAATGTCAATACTTTCTCCACAAACCATGAATGGTATAAAAATAACACATAAACAATCAAACATATCACAAAACCTTAAATACAATAATGAAGTTTTGTATCATAATAAATTAACTTCAAATAAGCTTAAAATCCATCAAAGGATGTTAACATATATTAAATCAAAACTATTTGAGAGAAATATCTCTTTTTTTAATCATTTAAAAGTATCATAATTATAAAATAAAACATTTAATTTTAAAATACCCTTATAAGCTTTTAAGTGAAGCTTTGACAAGTTTATAAATGTAGAAAATAGGCGTACCCACCGTATAAGTCAAAAAAAGACATTTGTACCTTAATTTTGTCGAAAAGGTTAAAAAGGACCTTGTTTGAAAACCGATGGAAAGATTACTTTATAGAAATATTATAAAAACTCAAAAAGGGTATAAATGATGTTAACCCATAGTCTATAAAATAGTAATAATGATTTGAAATACATTTTTAAGAAACATGGGCATAGATGATAAAGATTTCCCAGTAGATAATTACGTATAAAAAACCTCGGATAATGAAGATATTGTGAAATAAACTCTTAACTTTTACTTTTCCTTGGTTAAGGGTATGTTAAACTCATTTATAATGGTGGAATAATTGTTATTAAATTATACAAGAATAATATACATTAATATGATATCATATATGATCTTTTAACATTAATTTGTTAATAATATCTTAGTATTAACATCGTTTCGGGTGTTAACAGGTTCGTTTTCCTTTATATTTTTTGTTATGTGAGCCATATTTGTTATGGATGGGATTTATATTATTCATATCCAAAATGATATCATGTCTCTAAAAATTATTTTCAATCATAAAATGAAATTTAGTCTTGAATGGATACGATGGGGAATGATTCTCATCGCGTTCGTGGAGACGGTAGTTTGTACGTACGTACGTGCGACAATATCATTATTTTGATATTAAAATAATATATAATTGGATGGTATATCATATATAAAGAATAATTATCATGTTATATTTATTATTTAAATTAATTCCACATCATTATTATACTCATCCAAATAATAATGTATTGAATAACAATTACACCACGATGTGGAGACAGTAGGCCGTACATACGGACGTATAGTGACATGTCATTCAAAAGATGGATAGAATACTGAATATGGTTGTACAATATTTATAATAACATAATATTATATAGAATATACTGGAGTTATTATTTTATAATGGAAACAAAAAAGAAAGAATAAGTTGAAGAAGAAAGGAACTTGAAAGAGGGTGGTGAAAACATTACCTCTTCTTCGGGTTCTTCCTTTTGATTTGATCAAAAGGGCTTCTTAGGTTGGATTTTTGAACAAAATAAGGCCTCTAGGATAAAGTGAGGGAATTTTATAGAATATTTTGTCAGGGTTTGGCCGATCCAAAAGTCATTGAAGTTGTGAATTAGTGAGAATGTGGTGTTCCTTTTTATAAGAGGGGTGAGGGGCACCTTTGGAAAAGCTAGAAATATTATTTTATAATAAATTCATATTCGGTTTCTAATGGCTCCAAAGTGGATTATTTAAAGGTTAAGGTGGGTATGTGTCTAAATACATTCAACCAATATATTTTAGACAGGTTTGGGTCACTATATTAACCTTATCATTTATATTTAACTCTTAGTTAAAGAGTTTGACATTTACCATGTCTCTTTGTATTTTTATATTAAATAGTTAATAAACTTACTATATACCTCAAAGAGACCCCCAAGTGGTCCATTAATGATAAACTTATCATTATATATGTTTTTTGTCTGAACATTTGGTTTTTATGAATATAATATCAATTAATAATATAATATTTGTTTTAAAAACTCTTTTATGTCAATTTTGACACTATTGGGTATTTTGTTTTTGATAATTTTATAACAACATTATTACTACGAAAAAAAATTATATAACCAATTAAAATATGTCATATTAAACTATAAAATTATTGTAATTCATAAAAAGTCTCAAATTACATTTATTTTGATATTTATAATATCAATTATTTTAATATTTCATTAATTATGTAATTACTGCATCACCATTGTGTCATAAATAAATTAAATTATTTAATGTCTAAATATTATAAATAAAATAAAATTATTTAGGAAATATTTTTATCTTTCTAATAAATATTTATAGTGGAAAATATAACATATATAACTCTATGTAAAAATTGTTTTTCTAAAAGATATATGCTTATGTCATTTTTGTATTTACTTTAACTTAATTAATATAAAGTGTAATTATCACTTACAAGTGGATCCATGGGGTCCCAAAATCGACCCAAATATGACCATGGTCGGAAATGTATCAACCAATAGGGTTAGGACCCGTTTTAGGGTAATTTAGTATTATTATAATATTATTTTCTCACCCTTATTTACTGGATTTACCCTTTAACCATGGTAAATAAAATATTTACCAAAGTAATTATCAAAAATGTCTAAAAATACGAGTTACCTATTTACACAATTTTGGAATCATGATTCCAAATATTGAATCAATTTTATCAAATTCAAAATAAAGAATTGGTAGAAATTAATTTAAAATTAATTCCCGTTGTCAAAATAAAAAGCGTGTTTTTAAGAAACAATAACTATCAAAAGATTGACACTTGTCTATGTCTGGTTTAAATATGAAATTATGTCCAATTACCAACATTGGATTAAATGGTAAAATTCTATTCTAAATATACTTTAAAACCACTCAAATTCATAATTTGTCACTATTAATTATTTCGATTTAAAAAGTTGTTTTTAATTAAAATTTAATAACTTTCATTATTCATCAAAATTTGAAAGTTTTAAGAAAAATACCAAAATTTCACCCTAGGATAATTTCAATATTCAAAATCCAAAAATGAAGTACATTTTGAAATATAAAATTTATAAAATTTTAAAAATTGGCTATTACTATTCATAATGGCAAGTTTGATTGGTTGTGGTGAGTTAGAACTCGAAGTTGCATACTACACACGCTATTGTATTATTCAAAGAGAAGCGTACCATGGAATATTGGGGTGTTACATTCTATCCTCCTTCAAATAATTTTTTCCTCAAAATTTTTAGAATACTACCACATGAAAATTTTCAGGTGGTTCTTCATCATAAGTTCCTCGGGATCCCACGTTTCCTCTTCCATCATATGGTTTCTCTATAAAACTTTTACCAGACAAGTCATTCGGTTTCTCTACACTTGTTCTCTTGTATCAAGAATCCTTATGGGATCTTTGCAATAAGACAGATCAGGTTCCAGTTCTAATTCCTCATAAGTTATTACATGCGTTGGGTCAGGCATATATTTTCTCAACAGTGATACGTGGAACACATCGTGAACTTGGGAGAGATTTGGCAGCATTGTCAAATGGTAAGCTACAGCCCCAATTCGTTCTAGAATTTCAAATGGTCCAATGTACCTAGGACTTAATTTTCCCTTCTTACCAAAATGTATAACACCCTTCCATGGAGACACCTTCAATAAAACATGATCTCCTACCTGAAATTCCAAATCCTTCCTTTAGTTGTCAGCAATGTTCTTCTGCCTACTTTGAGCTACTTTAATGTAGTTTTGGATTACCTTCACCTTTTCCATCATTTCCTCCACCAGTTATGGGCCTACAAGTTTTCTTTCACCAACTTCATCCCAACAGGTTCGTGTGCGACATCTCTTTCTGTATAACGTTTCATATAGTGCCATCCGAATACTTGAATGGAAGCTATTGTTATAGGAAAATTCCACCAGAGGTAAATATTGATCCCACATACCCTGAAAGTCAAGTGAGAAAGATCTCAACATGACTTATAATGTTTGAATAGTATGTTCTGATTGTCCATCTGTTTGAGGGTGGTAGGCAGTGCTCAAACGAAGTTCAGTATCCATGGACTTCTGAATAATCTTCTAGAATCTTGATGTAAAACAGGGATCACGATCAGAAACAATTGATAGGGGTACTTCATGAAGTCTCACAACTTCATTAATATATAGCCTTGCTAGACGTTCAAGTGGTAAATCTTCCCTTATAGCAAGAAAATGTGCTGACTTGGTAAGATGATCAACAATGGCCCATATTGCATCGTTCCTTCTAGGAGTCTTTTGTAGTTCCATGACAAAGTCCATTGTTATATTCTCCCATTTCCACTTAGGTATGGGAAGATGTTGCATGGCTCCTCCAGGCTATTGCCTACCAGATTTCACTTTTTGACAAACCATACATCCTAACACAAAATTAGCAATCTCCCTCTTCATGGTGTCCCACCAAAAATGTTCCTTTAAATCTCTATACATTTTGGTGCTTCTAGGGTGTATAGATAAATTGGAACTATGAGCATCGTCCAACAATTCCCTTTTTAGATCAAGTATATTGGGAATACAAAGTCTCTTCCCAAATTTCAAAATTCCATCTTCATACACAAAGTCACTCAATCTCCCATCATTCATAGATTTAATCTTCTTTTTAAACTCTTTATCATTAGTCTGAGAACTCTTTATCCTTTCTAGTAAATATGGTTTGGAAACCGGTTGAAAAAGTATTGATGTTTCACCTTACATGGTGATTCCCATATAAATATATACTAAATCCATAAAAATAGGATCCATTCAACTCTCATCTTGTTCAAAACCCCATGATCCTTTCTACTCAAAGAGCATGTTACCTTATTTGCCTTCCCCAGGTGGTAATGTATCGTGCAATGATAATTCATTAGTAGTTCAAGCCATCTCCTTTTCCCCATATTGAGTTGTTTTTGTGAGAAAATATACTTCAAACTCTTATGATCGGTATATATATCACATTTTTCACCATAGAGATAATGTCCTCATATCTTGAAAGAAAATATTATAGTAGCTAACTCAAGATCGAGATTAGGATAGTTTTGCTCATGAATTTTCAGTTTTCGTGATGCATAGGCAATAACTCTATCATTCTGCATAAGAACACAACCATGTCCTTTCTTTGATGCATCGCTATAAATAATGAACCCATCATTCCCCAATGGTAGAGTCAATATAGGATCATTGACTAATATTCTCTTCAGTTCTTCAAAACATTCTTCACACTCTTTTTTCCAATCAAATTTAACCCCTTTACATGTGAGCTTCATTAATGGGTTAGCCAATCGGGCAAAATTCTGGATGAAACGCCGATAATAACCTGCTAAACCAATAAAATTGTGTACCTCAGTTATAATTTTCAGGGCTTTCCATTCTTGGATTGCCTTGGTCTTAGAAGGATCAACAAAGATTCCATCCTTAGACACAATATGGCCAAGAAAAGAAATCTCATGAAGCCAGAAATCACACTTGCTAAACTTCCCATATAATTCATGTCATCTAAGAGTCTTAAAGATAATGAAAAAGTGATTTTCATGATCTTAATAGCTTTTGGAATATACCAAGATATCATCAATAAATACCACTGCAAAATCATTGAGATATTCCTTGAAAACTCTGTTCATTAGATCAATGAAAATAGAGGGTGCATTAGTCATCCCAAAAGGCATTACTGTAAACTCGTAATGCCCGAACCTAGTTTGAAATGCCGTCTTTGGAATGTCTTCCTTCTTCACACACAACTGATGGTATCTAGATCGAAGTTCAATCTTAGAAAAGTATTGATCTCCATGCAGTTTGTCAAATAAATCATCAATGCGAGGTAGGGAATACTTGTTCTTTATTTTTATAGCATTAATTTTTTTGTAGTCGATACATAACATCATAGATCCATATTTCTTATAAACAAAAAGGATAGAAGATCCCCATGGAGAAACACTAGGGAAAATAAATCCCTTATTACTCAATTACTCTAGTTGTTTCTTTAGTTCCACTAATTCCACAGTGGCCATTCTATAAGGGGTCTTCGATATGGGCCTTCAATCAGGAATTAAATCAATGGAAAACTCAATTTCTAATTCTGGAGGATGTCCTGGTAAATGTTTTGGAAACACATCAACATATTCTCTAAAAATAGGTACAACTGCTATTTGAACATTCCTTTCCTTACCCACAGTTATCTCATTCTCTTCCTCCCCAATAATTGAATTTAGTTGAGCTACTGGTGGTGGATCTAGATAAGAATCAGAAGGTGATGATTCTGATCTAAAGATAAGGTTTTCCTTATCATCATCATCAAAAATTGTAACATCCTTCTTCTTACAATAAATATTCACATTAGGGTCTGAAATCCAATCCATACTGAGGATTATATCAAACTCAATCATAGGTATGACGATGAGATAAGCATATAAAGAACATTTATATGCCCTAATGGGAACAGATCCATATAACTTTGTACCAATAATACTTCCCTTAGGAGTTTTAACTAACAACTCCTTTGTTAAATCAAATTGGAAATATCTAATTTTCATAGAAAACTGGTAAGATATGAAACAATGCAGTGATCTCGAATCAAATAATGCATTTTCTAAACTTGAGGAAACCATTAAATTACCTACCACCATGTCTTTCGGAGCTTCTACCTCAGCAGTAGTGATAGAATATGCTTGTCCTTGATCCCTTGGACTTTTCTGAGGTAAGTTCCCCAAACACTTAGGACATTCATTTGAATAATGTCCCATCTCCCTTAAATTGTAGCACTAAACATCAGTATCTTCTTTCCTCCCCTTCCAATCATGATCTGGGTGGTCTTTTTCACCGCACTTGTAACAGACTCTCATTCCCTTCAAGCAAGTACCATGGTGTTTCTTCCCACATTTACTGCAGGATGGATATTCAAATTTTCCCTTCTTCCCCTTATTTCCATTTCCAAAGTGACCAGTATATCTCTTCTTCTCTTTCTTTGCTTTAAAGTCATAAGACTTAGAGAATTATTTTTCTCTCTTGATAGTGCATGAGACAATATCTTCATATGATGAGAAGGATTGTGACACTAATTATCGACAAATAAATGGTTTTAACCCATAAAAGAAATGATCAATCTTACTCCTCAGGTTACATATATAATCTGTTGGATGCCTCTCTAACCTTGTAATGTTAGCTTCATACTTTGCGACATTCTCATCCTCCTTTTGCCTCAGGCACAGAAATTGCCTTTACATATATGCTCGATGGTCACGAGGAAAGTATTTTTATAAAAATAGATCTTTGAACTCCCTCCATTCCATCTTTGATACTTTATCATCTTCCTTTGTGTTTTGAATCAATGACCACCATTGATCAGCATCTTCAGTGAGGCAGTAAATTGCCATGATAACTTTTTCCATTTCACTACTCCCCAAGGCATGGAATATTTTCTCTAAGGAATTTATCCATTGCTCAGCTACTAAGGGATTTATACTCCCATTGAATGTTGGTGGTTGTTTCCTCATAAAGCGATCTAACATTGATCCTCCACACTGCGGATCAGTGTGCTCCATATGGGTAAGGTTATTATTCATAACCAGAGTGAGTTGTCCCAGTATGATGATTAGTTGATCAGCACTAGTTACATCACTAGCTCCACTATAATTATCTTGAGTAGGAGGGAAATCTCTATACTATGTGCATTAATTGATATAGTTTCCATTTCTCCCACTAGGCTTCATTTCTAAACAATGGCATACACTAAATTAGTTTATGAATCGCAATACATAAATCCAAACTTTTAAAACACTTAACATGAATTGAACAGTTTATGGACATAATCCATAATCATAATAATGTTTTCTTTGAGGAATTATATACTCATAAACCCTTCATAATGGATTTTAATGAAAATGAGAATAATCCTAAGCATATCCCCCGGGAGTGTCGTAACCAAGAGTGCAGCAAGGCCTGTTGTCGTGCACCAGTTCTCGTTCGAGTTTAGCTCAAAGCGGTGTTTTCAGGTTTTACCCCTAGGTACATCTGTGCCAAAGACGCCTCTACCTGCTCATATCCATACATGGATGTATTGCTATGAAAAACTCACAAAATCTCTATAATACAAAAATTATAGGAAGTTATTCTATACTAATTCTCAAAGTCCATCTTAGGTCTATGTTATCTAATCAGAGTTTATCTAAATCTAGCTTCCAAGGTTTGTACTAAACTTCCTATGATACCAACTGTAATGCCCCGACCCCAGTTACCTAGAGTCAGTGCATTATTACATAACATTGGTATGATCACAAAAGATCAAGTCTCGAAAGACTAATTATTTTAGTATCCTTGGACGGACTAGATACATTCATGAAGTTTAAATTACATAATAATGTGAAAACTACAACAACATCTTGTCTCCACACTCAAATCCCCTTATACGATCCCTCCGGGTCATTCATAAAATATATCATCACATCCTGGGAAAAATAAAACATAGAAAGGGGTGAGCTCAAATGCCCAGTAAGGATAACAATATAGCAGAAACTTTCATAAATAAGCATAAACATTTAAGGGTATGTATAACTAAAACAAAATACTTTTAAACATGAACATCAGCATAATATGGAAAAAATAAAATGATATAATTTTATTTACTTATTCACATGGATATTCTACTAGTCGAATAATCACATGCAATGTTAATAACCACTTTCATAACGATGGAATGCATAATTCCAGATTATCACAACCACATAGTCAAGGCCTCGTGCCAAGACTAAAAATAAGATTTTGTCATGGCCTTATTCCAAGACACTATTTTTTCTCATGAGACCTATCGATGAATTGAGGATCTATATTGGGCTCCACCCGTCACTTATTAAGTCCAATTCATTCTTCATACGAATAGGTTTAAACATAACATAATCATTCGTATTAAAACTAGCATATGAAATGTCAATAATTTCTCCATAAACCATTAATGGTATAAAAATAACACATCCACGGTCAAACATATCACAAAACCTTCAATACAATATTAATGTTTTGTATCATAATAAATCAACTTCAAATAAGCTTAAAATCCATCAAAGGGTGTTGACATAGATGAAATCAAAACTATTTGAGAGAAATATATCTTTTTTTGAAATCATTTAAAAGTCTCATAATTATAAAATAAAACATTTACTTTGAAAATATACTTATAATCTAATAAGGGAAGCTTCCATGAGTTTATAATGGTAGAAAATATCCACACCTACCATATAAGTTTAAAAAAATACATTCTTACCTTAATTTTGTCAAAAAGGTTAAAAAGGACCTTGTTTGGAAAACGACGTAATGATTCCTTTATAAAAATCTAATAAAAATTTTACAAGGGTAGAAATGACTTTAAACCATAGTCTATAAAATAGTAAGAATTATTTTAAATACATTTTTAAGAAACATGGATGTGGATGATAATGAGATCCCAGTAGATAATTACGTATAAACAACCTCATATAATGAATAGATTGTGAAATAAACCCTTACCTTGTACTTTTTCTTGGTTTAGGGTAGGTTAAACTAATATATAATGGTGAAATAATTTTTATTAAATTATAAAATAATTATATACATTAATATGATATCATATATTATCTTTTAACATTGATTTGTTAATAATATCTTAGTATTAACATCATTTAGGGTGTTAACAGATTCGTTTTCCTTTATATTCTTTGTTATGTAAGCCATATTTGTTATGGATGGGATGTATATTATTCATATACATAATAATATCATGTCTCTAAAAATTATTTTTAATCATAAAATGAAATTTAGTCTTTAATGGATACGATGGGGAATGATTCTCATCGCGTTCGTGGAGACGGTAGTCCGTACGTACGCACGAGCGACAATATCATTATTTTGATATTAAAAGAATATATAATTGGATGTTATACCATATATACAGAATAATTATCATGTTATATTTATTATTTAAATGAATTACACATCATTATTATACCTATACAAATAATAATTTATTGAATAACAATTACACCACGACGTGGAGACGGTAGGTCGTATGTACGCACGTATGGTGACATGTCATTCAAAGGATGGATAGAATTCTGAATATGGTTATAAAATATTTATAATAATATCACAGTATATAGATTATACTGGATTTATTATTTTAGAATAGAAACAACAAAGAAAGAAGAAGTTGAAGTAGAAAGGAACTTGAAAGTGGGTGGTGAAAACATTACCTCTTCTTCGAGTTCTTCCTTTTGATTTGATCAAAAGGGCTCCTTAGGTTGGATTTTTGATCAAACTAAGGCCTCTAGGTTGAATTGAGGGAAGTTTATAGAATATTTGGGCAGGGTTTTGCCGATCCAAAAGGCTTTGAAGGTGTGAATTAGTGAGAAGGGTGAGTTCCTTTTTATAAGAGGGGTGAAGGGAACCTTTGGAAAATCTAGAAATATTTTTTTATAATACATTAATATTCGGTTTCTAATGGCTCCAAAGATGATTATTTAAAGGTTAAGGTGGTAATGGGTTGAAATACATTCAAAAAATAGATTTTAGATAGTTTTGGGTTTCTATATTAACCTTATCATTTATATTTAACTCTTAGTTAAATAGTTTGACACTTACCATGTCTCTTTGTATTTTTATATTATATAGTTAATAAACTTATTATTTACCTCCAATAAACCCCCAAATTATCCATTAATTATACACATATCATTATATCAGTCCTTTGTCCGAACCTTATATTTTTAGTAATAGAATATCAATTAATAATATAATATTTGTTTTAAAAAACTCTTTTATGTCATTTTTTACACTATTGGGTATTTTGTTTTTGATAATTTCATAACAGTATTATTACTTCGAAAAAAAATTATATAACCAATAATAATATGTCATATTAACCTATAAAATTAGTGTAATTCATAAAAAGTCTCAAATTACATTTATTTTTATATTTATAATATCAATTACTTTAATATTTCATTAATTAGGTAATTACTGCATCACCATTGGGTCATAAATAAATTAAATTATTTAATGTCTAAAAATTATAAATAAAATACCATTATGTAGGAAATATTTTTATCTTTGTAATAAATAATTATAGTCTAAAATATAACATATATAACCCTATGTAAAAATTGTTTTTCTAGAAGATATATGCTTATGTCATTTTTGTATTTACTTTAACTTAATTAATATAAAGTGTCATTATCACTTACAAGTGGATCCATGGGGTCCCAAAATAGACCCAATGATGCCCATGGTCATAAATGTATCAAAAAATAGGGTTAGGACACATTTTAGGGTAATTTAATATTACTATAATATTATTATTTTACCCTTATTTACCAGATTTACCCGTTAACCATGGTAAATAAAATATTTACAGAAGTAATTATTAAAATGTCTAAAAATAAGAGTTATCTATTTACACAATTTGGGAATCCTGATTCCAAATATGGAATCAATTTTTCCAAATTCAAAACACTTAAGTGGTATAAATTAATTTAAAATTAATTCCCTTTGTCAAAACAAAAAGCGTGTTTTTAAGAAACAATAATTATCAAAAGATTGACACTTGTTTATGTGCGGTTTAAATGTGAAATTATGTCCAATTACCAAAATTGGATTAAATGGTAAAAATATATTCTAAATATACTTTAAAACCACTCAAATTCATAATTTATCACTATTAATTATTTCGATTAAAAAAGTTGTTTTAAATTAAAATTTAGTAATTTTCATTATTCATCAAAATATGAAAGTTTTCAGAAAGATACCAATATTTCACCCTAGGATAATTTCGATATTGCGAATCCAAAAATGAAGTCCATTTTGAAAGATAAAATTTATAAAATTTCAAAAAGTGGGTATTACTATTCATAACGGCTAGTTTGATTGGTAGTGGTGTGTTAGAACTCGGAGTTGCATACAACACACACTATTGTATTATTCAAAGAGAAGTGTACCTTGGAAGCTTGAGGTGTTACAAAAACCCTAAAAACCCACATAATTCAAAAAAAATCTAAAAAACCATAAAAAACAAAAAAAAAATCTCTAAGAATCCACAGAAATTATAAAAACTCTAAACTCTCCGAAAAAACCCAAATAAAACCTTAAAACCCATAAAACACCTAAAACCCCCAAAAACCATGTAAAATGATAAAAACACTAAAAACCCATAAGATTCCATAAAATTCCTAAGAACCATGAAATACCTAAAACCTTTGAAAAACAATAAAACACCAAAAAAACAAAAAAAAACAACTAAAATCTCTAAAACCACTTTAATACCCTAAAAACATTAAAAAAACTCTAAAAACACTTAAAACCAATAAAAACTCATAAAAAACCTAATCCCACAAAAAACAATAAAAACATACCCCCCCAAACGTTCGAAATACCTAAAAATAATAAAAACCATTAAAATCATAAAAAATTCCTTGAAAACCCCTAAAAATATAAAAACACTAAACACCATGAAAACCCAAAAGAAAACCATAAAACATTAAAAGAGTTTAAACCCCTAAAAACCTAAAAAAATGAAAAATACCATAAAAACCCTTAAAAACTGAAAAAAATAAAAAAAAACATAAATCCCTAAAAACCATTGAAAACCCAAAACAAAACCATAAAACATTAAAAGAGTTTAAACCCCTAAAAAACTAAAAAAATGAAAAAGACCATAAAAACCATTAAAACTGATAAAAAATAATAAAAATCATAAATCCCTAAAAACCATTGAAAACCCAAAATTGAAATAAAAACTAAAAAAACCCTAAACCAAAAAACTCTAAAAACCATTTAAACCCCTAAAAATGTTAAAAACTCTAAAAAGTATTAAACAGCCTAATAAATTAAAAACCTAAAATACCATAAAATTCCATAAAAACTAGAAATCCCTATAAACCCTAAATCCCTATAAAACCCAAAAACCCTTAAAAACCCACAAAAATCCAAAAAACCCCATAAAATCCATAAAAACAAAAAAAAACATAAAACCCCTACAAAACCATAAAAACGATAAAAACCTAAAACACATAAAACTCAAAAAACCTAAAAATGATAGAAACCCTAAATAACCCTTAAAATACCATAAAATCCATAAAAACCCTAAAAACATAAAAATCATAAAAACCCATAAAACCCTAACTAACCACTACAAAATATAAAAAACCATAAACCCCTAAAAAATAAAAAAACTAGAAAACCAATTAAAACCAAAAACAACTAAAATAAATCCCTAAAAACACAAAAACCATAAAAACCATAATAATAATAAAAATCCAAAAAACTCCTCAAAATCCATAAAACCCTAAAAACCATAAAAATCCTAAAATTTTCATAAAAATCATAAAAAATAAAATCCCCTAAAATTCCTAGAAGTCCCTATAAAAAACAATAAACCTAAAAACAATTAAAAACCCAAAAATGTAAAAAAAATACAAAAAACCAAGAAAAACCCTAAAACCTCCTAAAACCATAAGAACCATAAAACCCCAAAAAACCTTTAAAAACCTAGTACCCATAAAAACCCTAAAACCCTTTAAAAACTTAAAAAACACATAAAACCCCTAAAATGTTATAATAAACTCTAAAACCCCATAAAACACCTAAACAATAAAAAAACCAAAAAACCCCATAGAAACCCTAAAAACCCCTAAAAATCCTAAAACCCTTAGAATCCCTAAAAACATAAAAGCCCTAAATACCTTGAGAAACCCTAATAAACCCTTAAAAACCTAAAAACAATTAATACCCCTAAACACTCTAAAAATGAAAAAAAGCCTTAAAACCCTAAAAATCCAAATACCCTAAAAACCATAAAACCCCTAAAAACCTCAAAACTCCTAAAAACCAATATAAATACTAAAAACCCACTAAAAAAACTTAAAACCCATTAAACCCCTAATTTTTTAAAAAAAATCTAAAACATTAAAACCTCTAAAAAATTATTAAAAACCTTTAAAACTCTAAAAACTCTAAAAACCCTAAAACCATTCAAAATCCCAAAAGACCCTAAAACTATAAAAATCCTAGAAAATACCTAAAACCCCTAAAAATGTAAAAAATCCTATAAACCAAGAAAAACAATGAGAAAAGCTTAAAACCTAAAAACACTTTAAACCCCTAAAAACATAAAAATGAAAAAAAAAACACTAAGAAAACCCCAAAAACCCATAAAAACCTTTAAAACATAATAATGCTAAAAAACACTAAGACACCATAAAAACCCAAAAATCATTTAAAAACCCCAAAAGAAAGCAAAAAACCAAAAAAACCAAAAAAACCCTCAAAACCCATAAAACCCTAAAAACCCATAAAATTACTAAAAAATACCTACTTTTTTAAAACATAAAAACTCTAAAACCCTTGAAAAACCATGAGATAACATTAAAATCCTAAAAAATCTTAAAAGACCAAAAAAACTTAACAAACACTAAAAACCCAAAAAAAACTAAAAACGGTAAAGACTGTAAAACCCCTAATGCCCTCAAAAAACCCTAAACACATAAAACACCTAAAAAACTAAAAAATTAATAATCCTTTAAAACATAAAAATTATAAAAACTCCAAAAAACATTAAAAATCCTAAAAACTCAAAAAACCCATAAAACCAAAAAAAACCCAAAAAACCATAAAAACCCATAAAAACCCTCTAAATCCCTAAAAACACTAAAGAAAATAAATATCCTAAAATCCCTAGATAACCCCAGAAATGTAATACCCCTAAAAACCCAAAGGAATATTTAAAAACCTAAAGACACTTAAAATCCCTAAAAACATTAAAAATCCAAAAAATCCAAAAAAAAGACTAAAACCCATAAAAACATGAAAACCCCCTAAAAACATTAAAAAACCATAAAAAACCATAAACCACTAAAAACTATAAAAACCCTTTACACCCTTAAAAATGTTAAAAAATAAAAAAAACCTTAAAAACCATAAAAAACTAAAAAACCCAAAAAAGAAAAAAAAACCCCATAATAACCCTAAAACCCTCCAAATCCCCAAAAAACCAAAAAACCATAAAAGCATAAAATGTCCCAAAACCCCAAAAAAAATTTAACACCCCCTACCCCCCCCCCAACTAAAAGAAAATATTAAAAAACTAAAAACATTTAAAATGCCTAGAAAACCTGAAAATGTTGAAACCCAAAAAACCCTAAAAACAATAAAACCCCTAAAAACTCCTAAAATCCCTAAAAACTCATAAATTTTTTAAAAACACATAAAAACCCACTAAAAACATCAAATAAATTTTAATCCCATAATTTTATCAAAAAACATGAGAAACCCTAAAAAAGCTCAAAAACCATAAAAACAAAAAAACATGTAAAAACCATTAAAATCCCTAAAACCCTTAAAACCCATAAAATTCATAAAAAAAGACCTAAAAATCACTGTGAATGTAGAAATCCCTAAACCCCAAAAAACCATAAGAAAACTTTAATACACAAAAAATCATAAAACCCCTCAAAACTAATAAATGCTAAAAACACTAAAACTCCCTAAAACCCCTAAAAATCATAAACATCACTGAAATCCTTAAAAAATCCATAAAAACTCACTAAAAAACTAAAATCTATAAATCCCCTTTAAACCCATGAAAACGTTAAAAACACTACAAACATTTAAAAAACAAAACCTCAAAAAAACCATAAAAACCCAAAAAACCATTAAAACCCCCAAAATCATAAAAAATACTAAAAACCCTCAGAATCCCTAATGACCTTAAAATCCATGGTAATCCAAAAAAAATATCTAAAAATCCATAAAATCATAAAAAACACCTGAAACCGTGAAAACCACTAGGAAAACCATAAAAATCTAAAAACACATAAAACCCCTAAAACCAAAAAAATGATAAAAACACAATAAAGCCTACAAATTCCTAATAATCATAAAAAACAATAAAACATTTAAAATCATAAAAACCCATAAAAATCCTAAAAACCCTAAAACATTATATAGACAGTAAATCCCATTTAAACCACTAAAAATATTTTAAAACTCTAAAAACCTTAAACCCCCCAAAATACCAAAATCCCCAAAAACCCATAAAATCTGTTAAAATTAATAAAAATACATGAAAACATAAAAACAAAAAAAACACCTAAAAATAATTAGAAATCCATAAAAACCTAAAAACACTTAAATCCCTTAAAATTAAAAAAAATGATAAAATCCCTAAAAAAGCCTACAAACCATAAAAACCACAAAAACCATGACCAAACATAAAAATTTCAAAAAAAAATCCTAAAACCCTACAAAAAACCCAAAAACACATTTAAACCCCTATAAATATAAAAGAAATTCTAAAAAACATTAAAAACATAAAAACAACAAACAAAAAACCCTAAAAACACTAAAAACCAAAAAAACCTCAAAATCCCTAAACCCCTAAAAACTATAATAATCCTAAAAAATCCATAAAAACATAAAAAATCCTAAAACCCTAGAAAAACCCTATGAAAATGTTCAAAACCAAAAACACATAAAATCCCTAAAAACCTAAAAATCTCTAAAACCATAAAAACACTAAAAACCACAAAAACACTAAAAACCATAAAACCCTTAAAAACCATAAAAATTCTAAAAATACAATATAAAACCTAAATCCAATAAAACTCTAAAAACCCTTTATACCAATAAAAATGTTAAAAACTCTAAAAACCCTTTAAAATACTAAAAAACTCAAAATAACCATAAATCTAAAAAACAAATAAACCCTAAAACTTTAAAAAAAACCTTAAACCACTAAAAATATAAAAAACCCAAAAATCATAAAAATCCAAAAAAATACCAAAAAAATCCATAAAAACATTAAAACCCCTAAAACGATGATAATACTAAGAAAACCTTAAAAAAATAAAAACACTTTAAAACCCTAAAAACAAAAAAAGCTAAAACCCCTTAAAACCCAAATAACCAATAAAAACCCTAAAGACCATAAAAACTAAAAACCCTAAAAACCCATAAAAATATGAAAATCCATATAAATCCAAAAAAACATAAAAAACTCTAAAATCCATAAAAACCGATAAGAAAACCTTAAAACCCAAAAAAACACTTAAAAACCCTAAAAAAATAAAAAAGATAAAAACCCTATAAAACCCTAAAACCCCTAAAAACCATAAAACCACTAAAACCAAAAAAACACTAACAATCCAAAAATTCCCAAAAACCCAAAAAACCCACTAAGAACTCTAAAAACCCATTAAGACCCTAAAAAATTTAAAACACTATCAAACCTTAAAAATCCTAATATAAAAAAAACCATAAAAACACAAAAGTATATAAAAACAATTAAGAACCTTAAATCCCTCAAAACCATTAAAAACACTAAAAACCATTAAAATCCTAAAAAATACCTAAAAATACCTAACAATATTAAAACCCCTAAATCCCTAAAAACCCAAAGAAAACCTTAAAAACCTAAAAAATACATAAAACCTTTAAAAACCTAAAAAGGATAAAACCCCCCTTAAACCCTAAGAATATGGAATATTCTTTACTCCCTCGCAATGGTCAAACCCTTTCCTTTAGAAATATTGATGAAAACAACAGCTATTGTGCCTCTCCCTCCCACCTCTCTGGGGGAGGGACCTTTTTTATCCTTAATGAGTATCTCTCCTTTATCCAGTTCTCAGTACCTGATTTTTTACCCCTGTTTCCCCGGATTGAGCTATGACCTAAGGTTTCTATCCTATATGAGGTCCACCCATAGCTTCAGATCTCGATACCAATGTTTAATGAAGCCTCCCCACTACATCGATTGAAACCGGTTGCTCAATTTTTGAACTAGCACCCTCCAGTGGATTTATTTGACAAGTATGTCTTTCAATGATGGGATATCTAGAACCGCACTATGGTGGGTCTTGTTGATAGCCTCCATATCCTGATTCACTTTTCAACTAAGGAGGATCTTATCCTCTCTTGGCATGTGTCCCCTCGAAGATGCGATGGAGCTTGCTTCTCCCTATTTCGATGGAGCTTTGATCTTCACATGAACTGTGACTCACCAATTTTTTCAACTTGGGTTATATTTCTAGAACTTATCCTACCCTTTCCAAATATGTCCATTATTTCTATGTTAGGAAACCTGGTGGGAAGGTTCTTATGCATGGATAATAGGACTCAAGAAGTATTCCATCTCGTTTCTCTGAGTGACTTTTTTGAGGTTGATGGTTCTAAGGATCCAGATGATTTTGTGTGGATCATTTTTAGTGTGGAGATATGGTATAAGCATTTAGATATTTTTGAGTTGTGGGTAGTCTATTGTTCTTCTTGTAGAAAGCTTGATCATTATGATCGGGTCTGTAGTCGTGTTTCCCAGAAAAATGGTGGTTTAAATCTATCTCATTTAGAGTCTATTGAAGGGATTAAGGATTTGGTAAAGGTTTAGGAGGTGGATGTACTGAAATCATCTTAGCATTTTCCTCCCAAGCTAAAGGTAAGTTCAATTTTTGGACACTTGAAAACTGATTTTAAATTCATGTGTGATAAGGATGTGGAGGTAGCTATTTTATGTGACATGGTCTTGGAGGTTGCTAGGAATTGTTTTGTAAATGATATGGATAGTGTAGAGGTGATTCACGATGCTGTAATAGTATTGAGTTATAATCACATGGTAGGGGTGGTTGAGGAGAATGAGACTGTGAGAAACAAAATTGGGTAGACTGGTAGAAGTGCATTGCAGGTTCTGGTTAGTGTTTTTTTAGTAATAGGTTTGAGGGTCTAGAATCTGTTGAGTTAGATGGAGATGCTACTTAGGAGGGGGAGGATTAGAAAGGGAGGTGGATCAGCTTGGGAATGAATAGAGTTTTATTGAGGGCCCCTTGAATTATCCCTTGAGTGTGTCTCCACATGATGCTAGTGATGATGGGAACCCTAATCAGAGTGTGTCTAACTCTTCAATGCATGTCTCTGGATGCGGTGGAAATGAGAGGGATGATCATCAGGTTTTTCTCTCAATTAATATTGAGGATTTCAGTGAAGATAGTGTTGAGGATGTGGATGGACACATGCTTCTTGGGAATACAGGCATCCCTGGTGAGGAATGTGTGATTCAGGATTTGCAGCTATCCTAGGAGGTGTATGAGCGGGTCTCCACCGATGATACTAGATGTGTGGTTATTGAAGACATGTTCCAGAAGGAATTTCCAGGTGATTGTGAGCTGGCCGCCAAGACCCCAGGTTGGAAAGACCCATTTCTCCACCCATCTAAGGTTCATTTCTAAGAGGAACTTTAGAAGATTGACTTTGATGTTGTGCATGAGGGGGAAAAGTCTACTCAAACTTATTCTGATGAGGATGAGGAAGGACTGATGGGTGCTGAGAAGAAGGAGAGTGAGGACATACAACTGGTTCCGGTGGGAAATGAAGATTTTTCTTCTGGGACTCCTCACTTCTTGATCTAGAAGGGCATGGTTCTGAGGACATCAACTTGATGCATGTCCTCGTGCCGAAATTCCTTTTCTAGGATGATTTCCAAGATCCCTATAGGGTCTCACACAAATATTCTAATTGGGGAAGAAACACTGATTATGGTAGTAGGATGAACACCAACATTAATCATATCATTCAGGAGAGGGCTTTGATTAAGGATTCTATTCCATGTGGGAAAGAGAATAAATCTTCATGGTTCATTTCAGCTCCCACAAAGAGGAATGTGTGGAAGAAAAACTCCAATTTTCCAAAGACAGTGCCTACTAGATCCTCCTATAACGCTCGAAAAAAGATTTCCTCTGATAAGAGAGTTCATCCTGATAAGAACCCCTCCATGGTGCATCTCACTATAGTGTAGAGAAGGCTCATGGATATGTACATTTCCCTCTTCAAGCAGCATGAATTTGAGTGGGAGTTAGAGGATGTTGATGTAGCCTAGGGATATAGTGATTATGGTGACCCATATGGTGAAAATTCTGATTATGACTATGGTGGGGATGTTGACCCCTATGACATGTAACTCTTTTTGGGTGTGGGTCACTTGAATCTTCCCCTCCCTTATTTTCTTTTTCTTTTTTTTTCTAATAAATTTTGGGGGACTAGGAATAGTTTGGTTCTATGCCATCCTTTCCCCTAAGACCCTAAAAACCCAAAAAACCATAAAAACCACTAAAAACAATAAAAAACATAAAAACTTATAAAAACCCTAAAAACCACTAAAAACTCTAAAACCCCTTTAAACCCTTGAAAACAATAAAAAAACTCAAAGAAAAAATTTAAACCCCTAAAAACCTAAAAAACTCAAAAAAACTATAAAACCCATAAAAATTCTTAAAAAAGATATAAAAATCCCTAAAAATGTAAAGAACCCAAAAGAACCAAGAAAAACACAAAAAAACCCATAAAAACCTAAAAACACATAAAAACCAAAAGGGCTAAAAATTCTAAAAACCCTATGAAAACCCTAAAAACCTCAAAATAACTAAAACATGAAAGCCATAAAAATCCTAAAAAATATTTAAATATCCATAAAAACATAAAAACCCCTAAAAACCCTAAAAACCACCAAGAAAATGTTAAAACAATAAAAAATCTAAAACTTATAAAAATATAAAAACCAATAAAAAATATGAATAATCCAAAAAAATAAACTAAAACCCTAAAAACCCCTAAAAACCATAAAATCCCCTACAAATCTTAAAAACAACAAAACATATAAAAATCAAAAAAACCACTAAAAACTCTAAAACCAATTAAACCCCAAAAAGACCAAAAAATAAACCCAAAAAACCATCAAAACCCCAATAACCCTAAAAACTATCAAAATCATAAAAAAGGGCGCTAAAATACCAAAAAATATAAAAACCCTAAAAATCCTAAGAAAGTCTTAAAAAACAAAATACACTTAAAACCCCTAAAACACTAAAACCCATAAAGAACCCTAAAAATCACAAAAATCACAAAAAATCCTGAAAACCATAAAAATACATTAAAACACCTAAAAACCTAAAATTGTAAAAAACCCTAACAACCCTGGAAAACACTAAGAAACCCTTAAAAAATCTAAAATCACTTAAAACACCAAAAAACCCTAAAAATGCAAGAAACCTTAAAACCCCTAAAAGACCCTAAAAACCCTAGAAATTTCTAAAAACCATTAAACCAATAAAACATTTATAAACCCATGAATCCCTTAAAAACAAATAAAAACTCTAAAAACCCTTTAAAAACTAAAAATGTTAAAAAAACTCTAAAAACCCTAAAAACTCAAAAAAAAAACCTTCATGAAAATCCTATAAACCCTAATTAACTCAAAAATCCCTAAAACCCAAAAAATCCATAAAAATCAAAAAAATCCTTAAAAACCATAAAAACATAAAACACCAAAAAAACCATGAATACCCCCAATGAAATTATTAAAAACCTAAAAACATTTAAAACCCCTAAAAACCAAAAAATGCTAAAATATCATAAAAAATCATCAAATCCATAAAAAGCATAAACCCCCTTAAAATTTTACATGGCCCTAAAACCCATAAAAACTAGTAAAAATTCTAAAAACCCTTTAAATCATAAAAATATTAAAAAACTTTAAAAATACTTCCAAACACAAAAAACTAAAAAAACCTTAAAAACCCAAAAAACTATAATAACCCTCAAAATCCCTAAAAACCTAAAAAACATAAAAATACAATAAAAACCCAAAAATTCCCTAAAAACATAAAAATCCTAAAAAACCATTAAACACCAATGAAAACCTTAAAAACCTAATAAACACTTAACCCCAAAAAACCAAAAAACCAAAAAACACGAAATAACTATAAAAAGACTAAAAACCATAAAACCCCTAAAAACCATAAAAAAACCCAAACACCCACTAAAAACTCTAAATATCCTTTAAACCCCTAAAAACGATAAAAAACTATAAAAAACATTAAAATCCATAAAAACTCAAAGAAACCATTAAAACCCCAAAACCCCATAAAACCCCAAAAAAACTCTTAAGAATCCTAAAACCCCTCAAAATAACTAAAAACCTTTAAAGCAAATAAAAATCCTAAAAATACCTAAATATATCTAAATACATAAAACCCACAAAAACCTAAAAAACAAAAAAACCCCTAAAATCCATAAAATACATAAAACACAAGGTTTAAAATATCCTAAAAACCCATAAAAACCAAAAAACAACTAAAAACTATAAAAACCATTTAAACCACTTAAAACGTAAAAAAATCTAAAAACCAATAAAACCCTAAAAAATTAAAATAACCATAAAACCATGAAAAAAAACATAAAATCCCTAAAAGCCCTGAAAATCCTAAATACATCAAAATCCCTAGAAATCCTTAAAACCCATTAAAATTCTAAAATGACCTATATATCCCCAACAACGTAAAAACCAAAAAATGTAAAAACACTTAGAACTCATAAAAACCTAAAAAACTCTAAAATCCCAAAACCCATAAATAACATAAAATCCATAAAACAATAAAAGACTCTAAATCCTTAAAAGTTCAAGAAACCCAAAATAAACCCTAAAATCCACTAAAAACTCTAAAATCCATTTAAAGCCCAAAAAACTTTGAAAAACACTAAAATACGGTAAACCCTCTTAAAACATCAAAACAAAATCCCAAAACCATAAAAACTATAAAACACTTACAAAAAACAAATTCCCCTAAAATTTCTTAAAAACCCTAATAGACCATAATAATCCTAAAATTGTCCTAAAATCCAAAAATACGTAAAGAACTATAAAAACCCTAAAATTACCTAAAAAGATAAAAACTATAAAACCCCTACAAACCATTTAAAACCCTAAAACCCATAGAAACCTTAATAACCACCAAAAACTATAAAAAACCTTACACCCAAAAAAATGATAAAAAATTTTAAAAAAATTTAAAAACCACATAAAACTCAAAATCCCCCTAAAACCCACAAAACCCATAAAGTCTAAAGATCATAAACACCCCTAAAACCCATAAAAATCCATAAAAACTGTAAAAAACTATAAAAATCCTAAAAATCCATAAAAATAGTTAAAAATTATAAAAGCGATAAAATTAATGAAAACCGTAAGAAAATGTTAAAAAAATATTAAAACACATAAAAAGCCTAAAAACCAAAAAAATGCTAAAAACACTAAGAACACTAAAATATCCTAAAATCCCTAAAAACCATGAAAACCTATAAAATTCATAAAAATTATAAAAACCAACAAAAACCCTAAAAACCATGAAAAAAACATAAAACCCTTTAAAAGCCCTAAAAATTAAAAAACATTAGAAATCGTAAAAACCCTAAAAACACTATAAACACTAAAAACTGAAAAGACTATAAAATCCTAAAACCCAAAAAACACCTAAAAGCCTTCAAATCCCTAAAAACCAACACACAAAAATATTAAAAATCCTAAAAATCATTAAAAAATAAAATATCCCAAAAACCATGAAATACCCTAAGAAAAACATAAAAACATAAAAAACATAATACCTTAACAATACTAAAGAACTGTAAAAACCGAAAAAACCGTAAAAACCTAAAAACCATAAAAGCCATGAAAAACCTTAAAACCTTACAAATCATAAAACCACAGAAAAACCACAAAACCCCTAAAAACTATAAAAACAAAAAACCCCATAAATTGTTTAGAAAACTCTAAATAACCTTAAAAATCCTAGAAAACACAAAAATCCTTAAAAACCCAAAAAATCATAAAACCCCTAAATAGCCTCGAATCCCAAAAAAACCCAAAAAAAACCCTAAAAATTATAAAAATACCAAAAAAACCCTTAAAACATAAAAACCCAAAAAACACCCTTGGAAAACCTTTAAGACTTGAAAAAACTTAAACACCCTAAAACCAATAAACTCTAAAAATCCTACAAACCATAAAACCCATAAAATCCTAAAAAACTATAAACCATAAAATCCCCTAAAATATAAAGAACCCTAAAATCCACTAAAAACGATTAAAAACATTTAGACCCCTAAAAAATATAAAAATCTAAAAAAATCCTTTAAAACTCTAACAAACTCAAAAAAATCCTAAAAACCCATTAAAACTCGTCAAAGTCTCAGAAAAACCTAAAACCAATAAAATCCTAAAATGCCCTAAAAATAAATAAAATCCATGAAAACCCCAAATAAAACATGAAAAACCTAAAGACACTTAAATCCCTTAAAAAAATAAAAACACAAAAAACAGAGAAAACCCCTAATAACACTAAAAACCCATAAAAACCTTAAAACCACTAATAACCCATAAATCCCTAAAAACCCACTAAAAACTATAAAAATCCTTTAAACCCCTAAAAATGTTAAAAACTCTAAAAACATTAAAAACCCAAGAAAAACCCAAAAAACCCTAAAAGATAAAAAACCATAAAACCCTAGAAATCAAAAACACCCCTAAAAATCCTAAAACCCTAAAAGAAACATAAGAATCCTAAAAAAACCCTAAAAATCCCTAAAAACATGAAAACCTCAATAACCTTGAAAAACGTTAAGAATGTCACAAAATGATAAAACCACTTAAAACCTCTAAAAATCTATAAATGTTAAAAACCCTTAAAACCCTAAAATAATAAAAATCATAAAATCACATAGAAACCTAAAACCCCCTAAACCCACTAAATACAATAAAACCCATTTAAACCCCAAAAAACATTAAAAACCTTAAAACCTCTAAAAAATCCAAAAACACCTCAAAACCCCTAAAAGCATAAAACCCTAAAGATCCTAAAAAAAAATAAACCCCTAAAAATCTATAAAAATCCTAAAGATCATAAAAATCCATAAAATTATATAAAAATCCATAAACCCCATAAAAACCCAAGAAAACATTAAAAAACTAAAAATACATAAAACCGCTAAAAATTGATAAAACCATAAAAATCATAAAAAACACTAAAACCCATAAAAAGAAAAACCCCTAAAAATATTAAAAACCATTAAACCCTAAAAACGAAAACAAATATTTAAATAAAATTTAAACCCCTAAAAATGTAAAAAAACACTAAAAACCATAAAAAATTATAACTCCAAAAAACAATAAAACCCCTAAAAGCCTAAAAATCCCTAAGAACCCTCAAGATCTTTAAAAACCTTAAAACCCCCTAAAAATTTAAAAAAAAATAAAAATACCTCAAATTTTAGAAAAACCTAAATCCTTGAAAATACATAAGAATGCCTAAAAACCCAAAACACTTAAAATTTCTATAAAATGAAAAAAATGCTAAAAACCATAAAACAATCTAAAAAAAATAAAACCCATAAAACCACTAAAATCTGTAATAACAATAAAACCCATAAAAACAATAAAAAACACTAAAAACTCTAAAACCCAATTAAACCCCGTAAAAATGTTAAAAAATCTAAAAAACCTTAAAACCTTAAAAACCCTAAAACCCCTAAAACCACCAAAATTCCTCAAAATCCCTAAAAACTATAAAAATCATATAAAGTTTAAAAAAGCCTAAAAAAAACCAAAAACATAAAAAAACCATGCAAACCTCTAATAAAACCATAAAAAACCTAAAAGCACTTGAAACCCCTAAAAATTTCAATTACCAAAAACCGTAAAGAAACATTAAAAACCCAAAAAACCCATCAAAATCCCAAACACCCTAAACAATTAAAAAATATAAAAATCCCTAAAATCACTAAAAACATTAAAATCCATAAAAACCTTGAAAAACCAAAAGAAAACCTTAAAAACCAAAAAACACTTAAAACCCCAAAAAACCAAAAAAACTATAAAAACCAAAAAAAAAACTAAAAGGCCATAAAACCCCTAAAATCCCTAAAAACCCTTGAACCACATAAAAACCCTAAAAATCTAAAAACACTAAAAACCATTTACACCATTAAAAAAGTTTAAAAAATAAAAAAAAACCCTTAAAACCATAAAAAGAAAAAAAAACTCTAAACCCCTAAAAAACATAAAACCTATCACCCTAAAAAAGGCCTAAACCCCCTCAAAATCCATAAAAATCATAAATTTCCACAAAAAACCTAAAAATACTAAAAATACCTAAAAAGGTGAAAAATAAAAAACCCATAAAAATGTAAAGAAAACCTTGAAAACCTAAAAAAACTTAAAGCCCCTGAAAAACCTAATGACGCTAAAAACCCTAAAAACCAGAAAAACCCTAAAAAACATAAATTGCACTAAAAACTATAAACCCCACCCCACCCCCCCCCCCCCCCCAAACCACAAAAATCACGAACAAACCACTAAAAATAGTAAAAATCCTTTAAACCTCTAAAAATGCTAAAAACACTAAAAAACTTTAAATCCCAAAAAAATAAAAAAAACTTAAAAAATCAAAAAACAACAAATCCCAAAAAAACCCCTTAAACCATAAAAATTCTAAAAATAATTAAAAATTTTAAAATCCCTAAATTTGGTGAAAACCCATAATACAACCTTAATAACCATGATACACATAAAATCTCTAAAAACCATAAACCGATAAAAACTTTAAAACCCCTAGAAAACCTAAAACCCAAAAAACACCTAAAATCATTTAAAATCACTAAAAACACATAAAAAACCACCAAATCCTCTTTAAACTCTAAAACCCATTTAAATCCTTAGAAATGTTTAAAAAAACTCTACAACCCCATGAAAGAAATAATAAAACTGATAAAACCCCTAAAAACCCAAAAAGAAATCATAAAAACCATAAAAACCCTAAAAATACTCAAAATCCCAAAAAACCTTAAAAATATTAAAAATCCTAATAAATCCCAAAAAAGATACCACAAAAGATAAAAAAAACCATAAAACCCTGAAAAACCATATGATAACCTTAAAATCCTAAAAATTGTTGAAACCCTTAAAAATTCTAAAAACCCTAAAAATCATAAAACACTAAAACCCCAAAAACCCTCAAAATCACTAAAAACCCTAAAAATCTCAAAATCCTAAAAATCACTAAAAATACCTAAAAATTTAAAAAACCCATAAAAATATTGAAAACTTGTAATAAAACCATAAAAACATAAAAAAACCTAAAACCACTAAAAACCTAAAAAACCCTAAAACCCTAAAAAGACACTAAAAACATTAAACCCACTAAAAACATTTAAATCAACAAAAAAACATTTAAAACCACTAAACCCCAAAAAACCTTAAAAACCACTAAAGTCTCTAAAACCGATTTAAACCCCTAAAATTATAAAAACTATAAAACACCTAAAGACACCTTAAAATCTAAAAAAAATCCTAAAACCCCAAAAAACTATAAAAACTATAAAAACCTTGAGAACTCTTGGAATCCCTAAAATCCCAAAAAACCATACAAATCCTTAAAACACCATAAAAATCCCTAAAGACGTAAAAACCCATAAAATCCATGAAAATATTAAAAAATAATAAAAATCTAAAAACACTTAAAACCCCTAGAAAACCTAAAAAATACAAAAGACCATAAAATCCCCCTAAACCATAAAAACCCTAATTTTTTGAAAATCCTAAAAACCCATAAAAAAATATAAAAACCATTTAAACCCCTGAAAATTTTAAAAACTCTAGAAACATTCAAAAACCATAAATATTTTATAAAAAACCCAGAATACCAAAAAACCATAAGAACCATAAAAAGACTAAAATTCCCTAAAACCCTCAAAATTCCAAAATACCCTAACAAACCCTAAAATTCCTAATAAATCCCTAAAAACAAGCGAATTTCAAATAACCCAAAAAACCCTTAAAATACCTAATAAAACATAAATAAAAAAAACTTAAAACCCCTTAAAACATAAAAAATGCTAAAAGCCTAATAACAATAAAACCCCTAAAAAGGCATAAACTCCAAAAAATCCCTAAAAACCCAAAAAAAACCTAAAAATACATAAACCCTAAAAATATCAAAAAATGATAAAAAGAATAAAAAACACTAAAAACCCTAAGAAAAAATTAAAACCTAAAAAATGGTAAAATTTCTAAAACCCCCTAAAAACCCTCAAATCCTTAAAAACTCTTAAAAACCATTATAACTTCTAAAACCCATAAAACACTAAAAATTCATAAAAACCCTAAAAACTCACTAAAAACTCCAAAAACCCTTTAAATGCTTAAAAACGTTAAAAAATATTGAAAACCATAAAAACATAAAAAACCAAAAAAGACCCAAAAGACCACAAAACCCCTAAAACGCTCAAAATCCCTAAAACCCCTAAAAGCCATAAAATTCATAAAAAATACCTAAGAATCCCTAAAAACATAAAAACACTAAAACCCCTAAAAACCCCATAAAAACCATAAAAACCTAATGTGTACTCACATGTATGAATGGATGGATTTCAGTTGATGAAATGAAGACATCTCCATTTAAACTTTCACTGTTTCTCGGTGAATCAACAATTTCTCCCATGTTGTCTGGCTCAATTGCCGTAATTGACATTATGGAAGTTTCTATAAGAGTGTTTGGATTTGGGCCTATCCTGTCAATTTGACTGATAGGCAACACATAATCTGTACTCACATGTATGAATGGGTTTACTAGAATATTTTCCAAACCATTTGGAGCATTAATTTTGGTAACCTCATTTGTCATGGATTTCTCCTTTCCCTCCATGTTATAGAATTTTACCTCAATGTATTGATATTCACATGTTTTGAATGGGGTTTTAAAACCATACAATGTCCCAATTTGACCATTGTAACAATATTTGAGACATTGATGGTATGATGAAGGTATAGCTGCATGTTGATGTAGCCAAGGTCTTCCAAACAAAATGTTGAAGGCTCTGTTATAGCGAACAACCATGAAATCTGAATTAGACACAAGGTCTCCAAACTGAGTTCTGAGTATAACATCACCCAGAGGTTCTTGTTCATTTTTATCATATCCTTGCAACATCAAATTAGAAGGAGATAAATTAAATTCAGTGAGGCCCAATCGATGAAGTGTACGAATAGGGATGAGGTTGACTCCTGAACCATTATCAATGAAAGATCATCAGATGTCTACATCATTGACCTTTCCAGATAAATACAAAGGTCTAATATGTCCATGTACAACATCATCTTAATCTTCATCTGTAAAATATATCACTACAAGACAATCTGAAGGATTATTCTCTATATAGTAGACCTCAACCGCAGAAATTTCAGTTTCAAATTCTTGAGGACCTGCAAAAGCCTCAATAAGCACCTCCTAAAGATATTTTGATAAATTCAAGGCATAAAGAATTGATAACTTGGACGGTACTTAGGCCAAATGTTTCAAGACATCATAATCTTGATCCAAAGGTCTGTGTTTCCCAACAGGAAACTGTGGTTTTGCAGGTGCCTTAGAAGTTGATGCTTTGGAAGTAGATGCATCTCATATCGGGGTAGGAGTTGGAAATACTCCTAGCTTCGGCAGATTTGACCGAATAGGTCTATTTATTTGATGAGAGGAAGAAGGTGTAACCTCTAACTGATCCTCCAAAATAATTGTGCCATGACTGAATCTACCATGTGTGGAAGAACTTTCTTGTTCATGTTGATCCAACTGAAGGGCTTTGCCACGATTTTCTGCCGCACATATTGTTCTATCAAGGGTAGGATTGAAATAGTGGATTCTGGAATATCCATGTCTTCCCCTATATCCTATACCTCTGTATCTTCCTTTAATTCCTCTATTTGATACAGGGAACTCAGGTTCCTCAAGATCGAAACTGTGGATGGCATACGGATCTGTTAAGTGAATCATGTTAACAGAAACAAATATCAATTCTTCATCTGATGAAGATTATGCCTTATTAGCTAGTTCAGGTTGTACCATTTGTTGGGGAGGTACCCGTGCTTTTGAAGCAGATGGCATAAAATTTCTAGAGTCAAATATAATTTAGGCTTTAACACAAACTCATCTTCTTATTAATGCTCTTCTTTCTTTGAATTATTCCACCTATTTGAGGATTTTTCTTCTGATTAAGGGGGTTTTTCTATGGAATTCATAGAAAAAGACACAATTGGTTGATTCAATTGTGTTCGTAAAATGGCATGAGTTTGGTTGAACATTTTCCTAGCCATCCAATAATCATATTTCTGTGCATTTTTTCTTTTTACTTCATGCCACTTGCCTTCTTCCTCTGGATCAGTAGCAGTAACACATGTTGCCTGGGCTGAAGAACCTTTCATTTCTACCTATCTAGAGTCCACCATCTTTTGCTGGAGGTCTTTGAAAACAAAACACTTTTGAATTGGATTCCCTAACATCTGATGAAATGGGAAATAGTTGGGGAGGTCTTAATCTCCTTCCTTGTTCTGCATTTTGGGCCTTGGCAACTGAACCAGATTGTTTTCTAGAGCTAAGATGAAGTATCTAGGAACTTGTTCATTCTGGAAAGAATATGCTTTGTTATTCAAATATTCAAACTGTTTTCGCCTTTGATCTCTTAGATCATCTTGATGAGGCAGTCATTGTTGTTGATGCTCAGGAGATGGATCCCTTCGATATGATGAAGGTTTTGAAGTGGAAGCAGGTGCAGGTGCTTGTTTAAGTGTAACTATAGCAGTCTCTGATTTCCCCATTCTCCTTCCTGGAACTGATGGAATTACATGAGTTTTAGCTTTATTATTTGTAAGAGAGTCTTTGATCTGCTGAGTGATTGAAGTAAGGTCTCGAAACCCTCCTGTGTATTTCACACGGATCAACGGTGTGCGTAATTCATCACACAGATTTTCCACAGAGATTGGAAATAATTCTTCTTGAGGGAGTTCTAAACTTAAGTAATATGTTAATCCCTTCCATCGAGAAATGAAACATGAAACTCTTTCATTTTCCCTTTTCTTACAATTGGTATGATCAAAAATTGTCATCTTCGGCAACATTGAGCTAAATTGAAGAAGAAATCTTTGATGGAGATCTTCCCACCCAGTAATTGACTGAGATTGCAAACTTGTATACCAAACAAAAGAATGCCTTTGTAATGACTGCACAAAACACCTGATCTTAACTACTTCTTTTTGTTGAGAAGTTCCCATCATAGGATCACAACGAGAAAAATAATGTGTTATGTTTTGTTCTGGATCTCCCAAACCATTAAAAATTGGGAATGTGGTATTCGAAAAATTTGATGGGGGAGGAATTACATCAACCCATTTAGGGTAAGATTTCTTTTCTGGTTGAACTTGTGCACGTTTTCCCTCCATATCTTCCAAGTGATTTGTTAATGACTCAATGGTGCTTATTAATTTTTGAGAAACATCTGGTTGAGCTTGGACCTAATTAGGTGAAATAACTGGAGTTTGGACAGGTGTGGTGACTAGTATCGCGACTGATGGTAGCACTACTGGTTGTTGTCACACATGACCCAAAGGATTGGAACTGTGAGGGTGTACTTGTAAAGGAGGATATTCTTGATCCATCCTAGTAGCTGCAACAAATTCCCTTGACTGACTAACTCCAGCACGCTTAGGAGGAAGACTACCTTGAAGTAGTTATGCATTTAACCTCCTTAACTCCTTCATTTCTTCTTCCTACTGTGCAAACCTTTCCTCTAATGAGAGTGATTCACCTTCTCCAGAGGTAGGGTGTGATGTAACCTGATTTTACCCTTTTCCTTGGAATGGGCATTTTTTGAGTATGGATGGGAATTACTCGAAGGAATATATTGCCTCTGGGAAGCCCTATGGCTTCTGATACGCACACCTTCTTCATTTATTTCTATCTGTACAGCTTCTTGAACAGGAACTTCTTCATCTGATCCCTCTGAGTGAGCCTCATGTTCTGGGGGATTAGTGACAATGGCTTTGATGACATTTATCGATGCATAATGCATTGTATCCCTTCTGTCCGCATTTTTGTGATATTTTCTTCTTCCATGTCCTTTATGAGACATTGCATGTTGTGTCGATCCCTCAATAACTTCTTGATAAACTGTAATTTGGAGGGAATTTCAAGATAATTCGGCTCTGCTTTCCTCTTGTGGCTTCTTCCCTAATCGAGAGAAGACTGAATTTCACTGAGGAAAGTATTGAGAATTTGAAAAAGTCCCTAGTCTGGTAGACTGAGGCTATTCCTGCAGTTCCTACTGAACTCCTTGAATCCTATCTGTTGATCACAAGGGTTGGATTAAAAGAGTCCCCAATCTGGAAAGCTGAGGCGGATCTTGATCTGCTACATCTGAAACTTTCTTAAAAGGTCTCTAAATTTTGCGGACTTTAGTCTGAAAATTATCCGGATGCATCATCCGAAATCCACTCAAATCACCTGGCTCAGATGACCGTTGGATTATTTCTGACACTTCTTTCACCTGATGATGTGCATGCTCTAAACGAGATGCCTGTTCGAAATTCTCATTTTCTTGATGAAAGAGTAATTTGACAACTTTTTGTTTATATGCCTAACTTTGGGAAGAACTAGTTGAGGTCTTTTCTTGGGAAATCCTTTGATTATGAACAAAACCAGCTATATGTGGCCAGCCAATGGAAATAACATTGCATGAGACCACCTTTGGTAGGCTTTGTTGAATAGAGAGTACAGTGAAATGCAGTGCTCCATGAACACCCCATCCCATGATATGAATACTAGATGGGGAATTGGTAATTAACTGGCGCAACCTTTTTAGTGCACCAGAGCATGCATACTGAAGGGCTCTCTACTTATTTTCAACCTTGGGATATCAGTAAACTGATAGAGATTCCATGTCAATTTGGCATTGTAACCCTTCTATTATCTTGACATGTTTTTCATATTCATCATAAGATAATATTTTCTATTTTAAGTGACAAAGAGTTTTCCACATTTTGAGATGAATATCATGAATAAAATCTTCTGTCAACATTTCTGTAACATCATACTGAGAGTCAGCCAAAGGCCAAAACATGACTGGTACTTCACCTTTCGCCAGTTGTTTTCTCATATTCATCACTTCCTCTTTGTCATTTGATGAGGATTCTTCTACCTGATTGGACCAAAGATGGTGCTTCTTTGTTGCTTCATGGGATTCAACAAGATTGGTAGAGAATTAATTTCTCAAATTAGAAGATGAATGACCCAGGGGTGGTTGGATAATGACCTACACCCCAGACTATCTTCTTATTGATAAATTATTTCACCCACTAGCGGTAAGGCGTCAGACATGACTTGCTTCACATTTGAAAGTGACTCAAGATAAGAGGGATTTCACGTTACTGCATTGTTCATTGAAGAATATTCCAGGAAATGTGAATTACTACTATGGAGAGGACTTTCGCAGCTAAATTCATCATCATGGGGAGGACCATCATTGTGGGTTACAACAAAAGATAAAACCTCTTTCTCCTTGGTATTCTGGCACGCAGAGGGTTATTGTGTCTCTCATCATAGGATGATACTTCTTGATCAACCGAACTTCTATGAAGCAAGCCTTCATGAGAAAATTTCTGATGAAGACCTTCGGAAATGTTGTTGTTACTTCTGGAATTTGAAAATGAAAGAGTAGAACCTTGAGTTGCAATAGACAATTGTCTGAGTGCATCAAGAACTCCATCATAGAGCAAGGCCTTATTGCTAATTGGCTCTTTGTTTATTGACGATGTTGGATGGGTATTTTTCTTATAGGCCTTTTTACTATCTTTGGAAACCACTTTTTGACGAAAGTGGTTATTACGAGCAGGTGTATATGTCTGCTCAGGAGAAATAGTCAGGTTAGGCTGATTATCTCCATTCAAATCGGGTGTATGTACTCGACTTGATTGTATGTATGACATGGGGGAGTATGCTCCACAACCCACCAAGTTTGGGACAGAGGTGTGTATCTACTCCAGATTGATATGTTGATGAGTCACTACACTGATAGGGATAGATTTATGATTCTTACCCTATGATGCTGCAGAAGTTGTTATAATATTCCGACAGGCATCCAGAATATGGGCAAGGATTTTCTTCTACTCTTTCACCATTGTCAGAATGTGATTGGTGACTTAAACTATGGGAATGGGAATATACATCCATTCCATGTCTAGAGTAGGAGTATGTGCCTGCTTGTGTCCTCCTTTTCCTGTCAATTAATTCTGACAGTACTCATATGTGGGGGCAGAAAATTGTGTCTGCCTCATGCTTGTCATTGGACCTTTCCAATTGACATATCCGGGTGCTACAAAACGATACTATTGGTTATCTTGATGAATTGCAGGTGTATGTTCATGCTGATTGTTCTCCACCGTATTTAATTGGCAAGTTTCTTTGGTTGCAGTCAGACGAGCCTGCTGACTAGCTGATGCATTATAAATAGGTGTATATGCCTGCCTATAATACTCCACTAGAATTTCCTGGTGGGATTGGTGTGTTACTGCCATACGAGTCTACTAGGTAGTAAAATTAGGCTGGAAGGGTGTATATGTCTGCTCTTTGTTTTCCATCATGTTAGCATGATGGACTTCTTCGGAGGGGGAAAAAGTAAGGACATTCTCCCTGTTTGAATTTTTCCTCTGATGGTTCTTCTTGCGTTCTCGGGTTTGAGGAACCTGATCCGAACCCCTAAAGGCGATACCCTCATCATGTTGAGGGTGTACTACCACATGAGTCTAGCAGCAATTGTTGATGGGATCTCTTGGGAAGGACTCATGTTTTCTTGAATTGAGGCCTTGGGTGACCTCTTCATTCACCTCCCTATAATATGGGAGAGATTGGTGATTGCATTCTGGGGATAACGACCCAAAACGGTTGATTATGGTGGTTGGAACCACCTGCTTCTTGACCACTGGTCATCGCTGTCCGGACAACCAGGGTGAGTTATTAACTTGGAGGGCTTGTCGAGCGGCCTCCAGAGTCAGGATGGTACCATGTTGATGGTATTCCCTCACCAATGCATTTGAGACCCAGCTTTGAAGATGCTGAGTAGGTGATTTCTTCCTCAGAGCAGACGAGGATCCAACAGGAGTAGCAGCCAAGGCATTTACAGGTTTGAACTTTAAAGAAGCCATTTTTATCTTCCATATATATCTTGTAACAGAGTGCTTATTTGATATAACAGACATAATCAAGATAAGCTTGGCTAGACTACATCTTTTGTATGAACACATATGTGATTCATTGCTTTGTTGGCCATCACATTGAGTTAAATAGGGGCCTAAAAAATAGGTAAAACATCATTTAACTTAGTTAAGTATTCACGTTAGAATCGCCATTTTTGTTCCTTATGGAAATTTGGATGACCTTGTTAGTTTAAGGTTCAAACATTCCAATCGGTTTCTAACGGGTTTATTCGTAGAACTGGAAACATCCAATGATTCTATATCCATTTGGACCTACATTCCAAAGGTAGGTGCTCATTATTTGTTGACTGATGAGGCTTATTAATTTGCATTGGTCGAGAGTATGGGAGGTCATACTTATCACACCTTTTGGGGGGGAATTATTGTCTACTCTGAGACTCTCTTATAGATTTAAGTTATGTTCGTGAATCCTTATTAATTTACCAAGCATGAAAATGAGTTTTCTCTTTAGATCTTGCAATCAATTATTTATATGTATGGAATTTAGAGAGTCTTTTATATGTATTTGAGTTTATTCATCAATAGAGAATAATCCATATGAATTGAATATTCTTATTCAATGGTATCCTTCCATACATTATATAGAAATCTCTTGGTCATTATGATTACAATACTAGTTTTAAAGCCACTCAGTGTGGCACTTGAAGTTTATTGTCATTCAAAAAGACATGATTATTTCAGAGTTGGGATCGTACCCATAGATGTGCTACCTACGTATCCTTTTTAAAAAGAAAGGAATTAGAACCCATGTATTTCGATGGGAAGGATATAGTTTAATGTCATATGGGATAGAAAATAATAAATGAAAGATGGGCTTAAACCTTAGAAAGGCTTCCTACATACTCTATTTTTAAGGCAAAGATCAAAGTCCACATAGTTAAGGTGAAGAAGTATGATGTTTATTCATGATTAATGGCTCAAGGAGAGATGTCATAATTACTTTTACACTCTAAGCTCATGTGAGTCATATTCGGTGTGAGAAACAAGAGTTATTAGTAAAACTGACGATTTTGCCATGAAAGATGCAGTCATAAGAAATGATGTGGTGCTTATGTATGTATGACTACCTAAGAGCAGGGTCCAAAAAGGTATTTTCACTTTATGGAGATTTGGGATTTTAACCCGGGACTTACTGCTGAAAATGAAGCCCAAAGTGAGATGGACTTATGATTAGGTTTTATTCCTCAGAAGGAATCCCAAATCAAAAGAAGATAACACTAGGGCTTACTCCTGAGAAGGATCCCCAATTAATGGAAATTATGATTGGGACTTACTCCTGAGAAGGAGGCTCATATTAAGAGGACTTGTAATTTAGGGCTTACTCCTGATAAAGAGGTCCAATTAATTCCTCTCGGATAAGGAAGACAATAAAGGAACCATGCCACAAATGGATTTGAAGAGGGTTTTGTAATCTATCTTTGAAGAGGAGAGGTGAATTTGAAGAAATAAGGTGAGTAGGAAGGAGGCGCACAAGTATTATTCTGGCACGCAAGTCCTGGTCACACAAGTATACTTGCGCGACATGGGTCACCTTGGGAGATGAAGAATCTATAGGGTAATACTTGAGAAACTTTGAACTCAAGCCCTTAGTATTATCCCTAGAGGGTTCCAGAAGGGTGGCGCTCAAGTTCCTTTGAGAGGGAAAGGCGGCGCGCAAGTGTCTTCACTTTCCATAAGGGCTGGACACTTAGGCGCGCAAGTATTGATGATTTCTAATACTTATGCCTTATACTTCCTCATTAGAGCTTCCAATCTATGTAAAGAATTACCTTAGAAGTGTTCAGAAGACGTCAGAAAAAGACTTGGGTGACCAGATCTTGAACTTGAGTTTTGGAAAATTCATCCCTAGAATGGTGGGCCCACAAGGGCTATTTATAGGCCACTGGGCACCTTGGGTGATAAAAGGAATAAGGCGCACAAGTGACTTACGTGACACATATGTCACCCGAAAGTGACTTGCGCTACCAGAAGGAAACTTACACGACCTCTTCTTAAAGGGTTCCTTGTTCTTGCCTTTGTTAATTTTTGATGTTCTTCAAAGGATGACTCTTCTTGTGCATAAGGTATTCCCATTTTCCATTAATTAGACTCTGTGATGGAAAGGAGCGTCAAAAAAATTCCCCCCTCAGAGTTGGATCCGAAAAAGGAAAGACAATTTGACTCTGAGGAAAATGAGAAACCAGAGTTCGGCGGCGCGCAAGTGGTAGGCGCGCAAGTTTTGTTGTGCAGGTTCGGGCGCGCAGGGTTGCGGGATCATCTATATATATGGGTTTTACTTCGCGCTTCTCGTCCTGCCTTTCGAGTTTTTGAGCTCTCTTCATGCAAGTGTCTGCATCTTCTTCGGTCGCTCGCTTTTTTCCTGTGTCGTGCTTCTCCAGTAAGATTTTGACTTGTGCGACAGTACTTGCACGACCACACTTGTGCGACCACACTTGTGCAACCACACTTGCACGACCACACTTGCATGACTTAATAACTTATCCATTTTTTTGTTTTCTTCAAAAGTATTTCATAAAAAACATACTTATTTAAAAGTTAACTGTTAGATATTTTTTGCAGATTCAATGGCTCCTGAAAGAATTGGATCAGCTGATGAGTTGTCTAGAAAGAGAATTGATGATATGATGAACATCATTGGCCATTACTATTATGATATATGTGACAGTACTCTCCCATATTTGGCCAAGTACTTGAAGAAATATCATTTCATTTTCCCACAGAGTATTTACTTGCCTTTATATGGTCATGGTCATCTGTAAGGAGTCAACATTCCAGATGCAAAGAACTATATTCCTCATTCCTAGTTTCAGACTTACACCAATTTCGCTTCAGCAAATTTCTCAGTTGCAGGATCATTTTCTATTGTTGGAACAGTGGAGAAGGCATACATATTGCATTATAGCCCATGTAATCCAGATCTGAAACCTCACAAGCCTGAGCTGCAACTACATGGCTATCCCTCCATTTTCTGAAATTCTCAAATGGATCAATCCAAGGGATGGGAAATGTTTTGGGATTTCTGTCTTGGAGGAGGTGTGAAGATGACTTGGATGTGGACATATTGGGTGTGAAAAACCTATGTAGAGTTTGTTGAGGATCTGAAGGGAGCTTCAATATATGATGCCATCTGGGCTGGGCAAACATATGTCTATAGGAATGATAATTTTGTGCCAGATCTAATCAGCCGCTGGATCCCAGAATCCAATTCCTCCCATTTGACTCATGGAGAAGTAGGCATCAGTTTGTGGGATGTCTACATGATCTCAGGGGGTACAATTTTGGGTGATATGTATGATTAATTCATTCCCCCTAAGGTGACCTGGAATGATTTGGAGAAGACTCCGGCTTTGGCTCTAGAGTTATTGAAAATATTCCACAAGATCAAGAATTAAAAGTCCACCAAAACTCATTCTAGGAAGGATATTCATCCATAGGAATGGATAGATATGTTTCTTATCAAGAAGAAGGAGAAGGGGCCCACCTGTACTCGTCCTACCAGCAACCCCAGAATAGAGAAGAGGGGTGATCTTGGCACATTTTGGGAAACATTGGAAGCGGGAGAGTTTGAAAAGTGGGGGTATGAAGTGGATCAATGAATCCCAGAGAAGACCCGTTTGGCGGGAATTTTAGCATTGTGGCTTAGTGTTTATCTTCTTCTAGTTAGGGATTCAAAGGGAGGCTTCAGGACAGGGACCTTCGTTTTTGCAACCAAGTTGGATGAGAGGAAAATGGTTGGGTTGGCCACCCTGATTTTGGTGAAGATTCACAAGAGCATACTGCATGTCTATATAGGTAAGTCTCCTTTTTGAATAGTGGTACCATTCCATGTTTTGTGGAGATGGATAACCACACACTTTAGGACTTATGTAGTACAGAGTGGATTACAGGTTTCTGGAAGTTCTTTTATTCCATCAGTGTAGGCCTTTTCTAGAATTTCTCCATTGTCCCTCAATCCCTGTTATCTGAAGTTGAGGTTAAGCATGTTCAAGGAATTTCATTTCTTTCCTTATGGAAACCCACCAATCGAGTGGTTTTTTGATGATGGAATAGCTAGATTGGAATTGAGGTCGTATATGCTAGCTTGCAGAGATGGTGTATTGGCCCCCAGAATTGATGGTGAGATTATATGTGAGGAATGTGCTCCATATAGATTTGTACACCAATTCAAGTGCCTGCAGTAGATTGTTGTATCCCCTCATGTGCATGTTAGGTCAGAGAAGCATCCAATGGTTTCCCGGCAACTATAGTTGTTGACAGCTATGGAAAAGACCGGGACAGTATTTGATCTACCAGTTGCTGGAGCGGTGAGTCAATAGACTACATGGTTTTCTGAGAACTGGGTAGCATCATACCCTAAAGGGGTACTGAATCATATGGTTCCTTGGGTGGGGACAAAAAAGAGAACTGTCAGGAAAGAAACCCTTCGTCTGGAAGGTGGATCTTACTCACCCAAAGCAGATTCACTGGGTTCCTCACCCGGGGCTGATTCGTCGGATTCCCAGGATGGGGATGATGAGGCACGACATGCTTCAAAGCGGCCTCATGCCAGATATAATCCTCCTTCCAGAGTCAACGTACATACTTCATTGACTCCTGTTCAGTTATATAATTGATACAATTTATCCATTATTATTTTATAGAGAAAGAATATTCATTTTCTTATCCTTTATTTGTGATTGCAAGAGCTGGGAAGAATTTGAAGTCCCATATTGTAGGACCCTCCTCGCGGCCTTCTAGTGAAAATTATGAATATTTACGACCAGAGGCTGTCCAGACATGGAGGAGTCTATATTGTAATGTTGAAACTTCCTAGATGGACTTATTCGTAGGGCTACATATCCCTGGAGTGGGGATTATCTGGACTTCTACTGATATCCGCTTCGAGGATAACCCTGATGAAGTGCGGGCTTGCATCAGAGAGCTAGAAATGATCATATATGCCACTGATTATTCCATTCCTATTACTAAGTGGGTGAAGGAAATGATGAATCATGGCACCACTGAGGGGATTGGGGCTTCAATAGAAGAGGAGTGGAACTATTACGTGGCTCCTGAAGATGTAAGTTTCTTTCCTAATTTGTTCTGCAACTTGATTCTAGTCAAAGATTTGTTACTCAAGGAAATTACTTTCTTCATCCTGTAGCTTATTAAGAAAGTAACAACTAAGGTTCCTTCACCGCAGTACAGCCCTAGTGGCACCGCTCTTGGAGCCACTGAATCTCCTCGCTATCTGATTGAGTTATCTTTAGGCCGGAAAGCCATGGAAGAGGAGTTAGAAAGGTGATTTCACTCTCCAATACCTGTATTTTGAGGTGACAATGTCAAGAAACCCAAAAATTCAAAGAAACAAAGGTATAGGAATAATTCCACAGCTAAACGCGTCATCAATATTGGTAAGTCCTTCAGATAGTCATGAATCCTAAGTCCTGAAAATATTGCTCATATTTCTTGGGATTGTAGGGGATTCCTCGATTTCTCCTCTAAGGGAGAGGGATGACCCTCCTCTGAGGACGATGGATGGTGCTGGTGAACAGTCCCAAATTCATGGTGACCTGGCTGCTCCTGAAGAAACAAGGAGAGAAGAAGATCCATCTTCTGTTCCCACTATTGTTCATGTTGCTACTGTAAGGAGATAAGAGCCTACTTCTGGTAAATTAACAATACTGCATAGAACGTTGAATGAATAAATCAATTGACTTCCATTCTATGATTCTTTAGGTTAAACACCTGCACCAGAACATTTAGATACCACTACAACTAACTCCGTAATTTTCACTAAAGAAGTTGTTTGGGGTCGGAGGTCGTAGGAGGAGGGTCTCCAAGAAGACACATCAAATGCTCCCACTTGTGAGACTAACCCGGAATCTGAGATATCACTGGATGAAATGATGAAACTTGGCTTGTCTTTTGAAGAAATATTAGATAATGTTAAATTACCTTGTAATTTAGAAGATTTTGAACATGAGTGTTATCCTTCATCCTTTTAAAAAATTATTATTACATCTCCAACCATGATTGGTTGAAATGTGCAGTTCCGTCTGAGCAAGCTATTGATCTGCCAATTCCTGAAGGGGGTAGAGACAACCCTGTCATTATAGAGACGCTAGCTCAAGTGGAGCTTAACCCGACCGAGCTTCGTGAAATCTATCCTGAAAATCCTATTGAAGCTAGGAAAGATGGGGAGGATCCTTCTAATGCTGCAGATCTACCGTTGGGTAAAAGATGATAATATTTGTGGTTGTACTTAATTTTCAAGACATCTAAACAACTTTTTTTATCCTTTGGAAATAACCAAGTATTTCAATTGACTATGTAGGGACATCAATTTAAGTGGCTAAATCCGGAGGTGAAGCCTCAGCCTCTGCACCAACGGGAGTAGAAAGTGAAGTTCCAAGGGTCGGGGGGAACGAGAAGAATATGGAACTTCTTTAAGTGCATTAATCTCGGACTATATTCCCCCCTGTGATAGTGATGCTGAGTTAGACCCAGAGGTGCAGAGGGCTCTCCAATTCTCACATCGCAAGGCATGGTTGAATATATGGAAGATCATATATGAAGTGCCTCTTGAAGATCTATCTTCGAAGATCCTGTGACTGTCATCCTTGTTCATCAAGCTAGGACTTGGTGGTTTTGGATATCAAGAGATTCATGCCGCAGTGAAACAAGACATATTAAGGATGGAGCAGGAGAAAAAGTACCATCAAGATCTGACCAGATCGAGGTGGTTGACCAATACTGGTGAATTTCAGGCTGCGGTGTCCCGAGTTGAGGCTGATCATGCTGCAAAGTTGAAGGAGTTGAAGCATAAGATCAAGGATAAAGTTTTCCAGCAGATGCACCTTCAGAAAAAGTTAGATTCCATTACTAGGGAACTTGACCAGCTTAACAATTCACTAGAAGGAGTCCAAATAAATGGTATGAAATCCATCGCAGATGCCAACAAAGAAATCCATCAAGTTGAAAAGATTGAAGCTGGTCGAGTGAATGAACTTCAAGTGGTTTCTGATAAAGCTCGGGATGTTGTAAATGAAATGAAGAGTTATGTTGAAGGCCTCTTTTAATTCTTGGAAAAGAGAAGATAATCCAATATGTGGATGTTCTTCTAATTTTGTGCATCAATGAAAAATACATTTCATCTTCAATCCTTTGTACCTACATTATCATGCTAATTACTTATATATATTTTTTACCAAAGCCAATGGGCCTAGTAAAAGCATAGTTTGATTTGTGCAAGGAATATACAAACAACCCCACAAACTTTGCATCTTTTATTGCTCAATATTGCCTAAATCATAAAATATGTACGTTTAGTGAGCTGGGACATGACTTTTGTTCAGAGTTTCTTTTACATATTCCCAATTTAATGTGTTCCCTATCTCTTGTAGGTAGTTTAAAGTCATGCATGTCAGACATAAAAATGATAATGTTTAAGGTCAAATAACTTGGACCAAATGGATTAAAATTAACTCAATTCCTTGATAATTTGTTTGAAAACATATTACCAAATTCATGTATGGGGGAAAACATGTAAAATATGACTTAAGAAATTTTGAATCTAAGGGATGATATGAAAAAAGGGCTAAAAATCATTAGAGGAAGTATTTCCAAAGAGTGAAGTTACCACTATTTAACAAACCCATTAGGGGGTTGAATTATGCAGGGCCACTTAAGGGTATTGGATACATAGTAAAATAATAGAATCTTTTGGTTCACAGGTCTGTTATGTAGAACACTTATGCAAGGCCACCTAGGGGCACGTTCTGCAAAATCTGGAAAAATAACTCTCAGAAATTTTACTTTTCTATTTCTAAAAGCCAGTGAAATTTTATGGAGATTCAAATTTTCCAAAGCATAGAGTTTGCTATATGGAGAGAGGTACTTGAATATGGTGAGGATATTCCCAATCAATATTGTCAAATAATTGGATGAATGTCACTCTTGTGAAGGTCTGACCCAAACGTAGGGAAGGAAAATACAAACCATAGACTTGGAAACTTTCAGATCATGAAATAGAGTATGGGAAAAATATGTTAAGGATGGATATTCTTTCAGATCCCTACATATTGTCGTTAAGACAAATAAGGAAAAAAGAGTTTTTCCCCCCAATAATGAAGCTACCACTATTTGAAAAACCCATTAGGGGGTTTGAATTATTCATGTACACTTAAGGGCATTGGCTGCATGGTTAAATAATAGCATCTTTTGGCAGACAAGTCCGTTATATAGACTACTTATGTAAGGACGCCTAAGGGCACGTGCTGCATAGTCAGGAAAAAGAACTCCTGTGTATCCAAAATTTTGTGACCAGAAGTCAAGAAAAGGGTTATGGAGATCTGGAATTATTTAAGGTTATGAGTACGACACATGAAAATGGGTATTGTCCAATGCATGAAGGAGATACATAGACCAATGCTGACTATAATCATGTTGTGGCTGGGTCTTGAATTGAGATGATGGACTTCACTACATATCTCATTAGGATGAGAATCAAGCCATACGTAGTTCTTTAAATACAATTTAACATCATGTGGGATGAGAGCATAGGAGATCTTAGTTTAGGGTCATAGAGTTCGGACCATAATGAGGGAGACACATTGTTTGTTTTTTATAAACCAAATGTGAATAAAGACCAGGGTTTTCATACCACATCCTTATGCTCATAGGGGGACTTTTCAGCCAAGGGACTGAAAGTGGAATTTGGGGTTAAGCCCAAAGACATGGGGATAGGTTCGAGGGGTGATCAAACATTTATATGTATCCCATAAGGATGGGAATTAAGACATACGTAGTTCTTCAAATACCCTCTATACATATTTGGTTCGTACATGTGAAGGGTGAAAGGGGAGTTTAATGAAATGATGGTTGGATCCAAGATTAAAGGTTTGGGAATTGCCATGTATGCACGTAGTCTTTGGAATATACCATGATTGGAGATCAATGTAAATAACGATTCACTCTCAAGTGATGGTGTCAAAGAATGTTGTAGTTTATTGTCATATAGGACAAAAGTGTGAATAGTTTAAGGTCATCTGCATGGACCGGCGCTGCACAGTTTAGCGTCATGTAGCTAAGATGTATGGCTATGTAGTTTAATATATTATAGTGAGGACAATGGGGGACTTTATAGTTTAATTTCATATAGCAAGGACGATGGTGAACCAATGTGAAGATATTGGTTTTGGGCTAGAACCTCAGGAGGTTGCCTACGTACCCAGCCTAGAAGGAAAGGATCAAAGTCCGTGTAGTTCGATTGAAGAATGAAATGGTGATTGAGTTGTACTTGAGGACAACAACCTAAAGATGGTGTTGGGACTTACGTGTGGTTAGTGGCCCAGACAGTGTTTTATGATTGAATCTTACACTAAGCTCACGTGAGTCATGCTTGGTGTGAGAAACAAGAGGTAGAAACAACCCTAACGATGCACATTTTAATGTCATATAAGACATATAATGTACTGGACAGAGTTTAATGTCATGTTGGAAAATGAAGGGAGCTATGCAGTTTAATTTCCAATAGCAAGGACAAAAGGGACCATGCAGTTTTAAAGTCTTGCAGTAAGGACTAAAGGGACCATGCAGTTTAAAGTCTTGAAATAAGGACTAAAGGGACCATGCAGTTTAAAGTCTTGCAGTAAGGACTAAAGGGAACATGCAGTTTAAATTCTTGCAGTAAAGACTAAAGGGACCATGGAGTTTAAAGTCCTGTAGTAAGGTATAAAGGGACCATGTAGTTTAAAGTCTTGCAGTAAGGACTATGAGGTGTATTTGTGTTACACAAAATACTTCTTCAGAAATCTGGCATTAGTTGGAGTCGTGATGAGTTCTCCATCCATTGAAATTAAAGAATAAGCTCCATTGGAGTAGACCTTACGTATTGAGTAAGTTCCTTCTCAATTTGACTCAATCTTTGGAGGTTTCTTTCATGGTATCATTGGAGTTTTAAGGACCAATACCAATTCTCCTTGAATGAATGAATGAAGATGAACTTTTTTGTTGAAAGCCCGTGTTATTCGATTCTAATAGACTTCTAAGTGGTGTAGGGTGCACAATATTTTTTCATCTAATCGTTCCAATTCATCCAATCGCCTTTGATATTGTTCATCTATAGATGACTGATCACAAATGGCTACTCTGAGTGAAGGTAATTGAACCTCAATGGGCAAGACTACTTCTGTTCCATATAATAAGGAATATGGAGTTGACCGCATAGCAGTGCGGGTGGTGTTCCGATAAGCCCATAAAGCATGAAAAAGTTTATCAGGCTATGATTTCTTATCTTTATCCACCATATTTTACAGTATGTTTGAAAGAGTCTTATTGAAGGCTTATATTTTTCCATTGGTCGGTGCATGATACCGAGATGAATGCCTGGATTTGATGTTGTATTCTTGATACAACTTTCTCATCTCGGATGAACAGAAGTTGGTGCCATTGTCCATCAATATGGTATGAGGGACACCAAATCTATTAATGATGTTAGACTTGATAAAGATAAAAATTCTTTTAGAACTAACTTCTTTGAGAGGTATTGCCTCTTCCCATTTGGAAAAGAAGTCAGTAGCAGTAATAATATACTTAAACTTCTTGGATGTATCTGAAGGGTAAGGTCCTACTACATCCATTCCCCATGTGGAAAATGGCCATTAGTATTTATATGTATAAAGAAACTCTGGGGGTTGATGAATGAAATTGGAATATACTTGGAAAGAGTGTTAATTCTTAGTGAAATCAACACAATCTTGTATCATTGAATTCCATAAGTATCCAAGCCTTCGAATTTGATCAGATAGTCTATGTCCAGACTGGCGGGCACCACAAACTTCTGTATGTACTTCATTCATGAAAACCATTGTCTCTTCACCATCAATACATCTGAAGAGAATTCTGTCACGACCCATCCTCGGGGCCCGTGCCGTGACTACCCCAAGCCCGCCTTCCATAGGCTGGGGGCTGGCGACTAGCCCCAAAGGCATAAATCCCAAAAGAAGGGAAGACATCTCCTTTATGAAGTAACATACACAACAGAGTACGCAAGCGAAGTAAACACTAAGTAAAACTGAGTACAAGGTAAGTGTTGAAAAGTAAATGGTCCAGTATACAAACCCAACTGAAAGTACAGTACAATAGCAGTATGTAAAACAGCAACACCTAGTTATCCTCTGGAAATCCCACCTGAAGGGTGGGTATAGATGATCTCCTCAGCTCCTCAGTCTGACCGTCCGCTCCGTGTACGTCCCGCCAAGTGGTCCACCTCTGAGTAATGTCCATCTCCACAAGCCTCCACCTCAATCAGTGTTGTCTTTCATCTGCATCCAACACAACGTAGTGCGGGCATAGCCTGTGCAGGGGTGAGTATACGATACTCAGTAGGGACCCCGAGATCCCCGAAGGTCTCTCAGAATCCATGCAGGATAAACCACAATGGAAAGATACAATCATGAAGTATCAATGAATCTACTTAGGTATATTCCCATACATATACCTAAGTCATCAGTTACAGTTCATCTCCAGCTCCCGAGCCCAAGCACAACCATTCCACATAGGAAAGCACAACCCAGTCCACACAAGGAAAACACAACCCAGTCCACACAGGAAAAAAAATCAACCACGCCAATGATAATGATTGAAAATCAAGACTCATTTCACCCAGGTATACACTTCATAAGGCGATAGAGATGGTCATATGTAGCCACTGATTCATCTAAGCTGTCAGACCCACATAGGATACAAGACCAGCCAAGCTGTCGGACCCACAAAGGATACAAGACCAGCTACTCTGTCGGACCCACATAGGATATAAGTACAGAGTCAAATATTGTCGGACCCACATAGGATACAGGAATAGTAGTCATCGTCGTCGAACCCATGGAGGATTCTAGTACGGTCATTGTCGCTGCCGAACCCATAGAGGATCTAAGTGCAGTCATCATCGTCGCAGTCACAGCCAGATCTAGGGTTCCCGCACACAGCATGCTTGATTCCAGGAGGGTCCGCTCCTCGAGCAAGAGAGAGAGAGATTTGATACATCAACTTTCATGAAGTCCAAATTTGATGTATCCCAAAGTTCTGTCTCATCAAAAGAAACCCGATGCGACAGACGATGCGTCAATCGGACGCCCGGTCTGAGAGTTATTGGTTTTTCCGTTCCAGGGGCCCGGTTGGTTTTTAAGCTAAAACCAACCCGAATGTACTCCAGATGCGTCCAAACCTCAATAGGAGTAAGCCAAAATGACCTTCTCAACAAAATGATACTGACGCAATTGACATCACGTAAATCATATGCTCGGTCCTTAAGATATAAGTGTTTCCACTCCAAGGGCCCGGTTGGTTTCGAGTCCGAACCAACCCGGCCATACTCACACTCTGTTGAAACCTCAAGTGTAATATACTAAAACGACCATCTCGATTCAAGTATTCCTATGCAACTGACGGTGCTTCGATCAGAGGTCTGTGGATCATGTTATGGGAAAAAGACCGAAAGAGGTCTGAAGTGGGGGGTCCGGGCCCGGTCCGACCCGACCAAACCCCCCTGTGTCGGCTCAAACCAGGTTGACCCGACCCGGGTCCAGGTCCGGACTGGATGGGCACAGCCTGGTCCAGCTGGGTGCGTCCCAGACTAGTCTGTGTGACGTGCGCCGGCCCGGCCGGGGGGTGCACTGGCTCGGCCAGCGGGCCGAGCGGGGGGAACATGGTCCCCCCTTTTGGGCTCCGCGGATGCGGCGCTTGGCACCGTGTCTCCCCCGGATCCCGCACTGCCGTGGGATCTGGCCTCCACCGCCATGGATTTATCCACGGAGGGCTTCTGCCAGTGGCGCGTCGGGGTGCCACATCGCCGGCGTGGCCCACTGGCAGTGTCTTCCGCGGACCACCGAACGCGCTCCTGTGGTCTGATTTGCCCGCCGTCTGTGCCTATGGCCCTCTCGGGGCCCTCTATTCACTATGACGGCTTCCATACACCGTTGCAGTACCGTTTCATTGTCTCCCATCCATACGCGCACAAAAAAAAACTGCGGAGGGTCGTCGGGCCATGTTTGTTCGGCTCGCGCCCTCCACATTAGCCGATAACAAAATGCCAAGGATAAACAAGGTTTTCCGTTGTACGAGGAACGAACTAGCGGTGGGTTCGGACTTGTTCGTTATTCCGCACCCACCATGATAGTGGTTCAACCATTTCTAACAATTTCACGCCATGCCTGGGATATAAGAATCACATAAGTAAACATTATTCAAATTCCCCTACCTCAACACAGAAGACGATCGTCGGTGTCGCGGGGAAATAGGCATCGTCAGGGCGCGCCGAGGAGGAAGCGGCGTCCCCTCTCTTGCCGCGGAGAAAGGTAAGGGTGGTGCGTCGTCGATCTCTAAGGAACCAGCGTTCTTCATCGTTCTTTGTCAGAGGTTTTCCTTATTCCTCGCACAATGAAGCTCTCCTCCTTAATAAAATGATAGGTTCCCCTATTATTTTATTTTACAGGCAAGGAAACTCTCCCGTAAAAAAATTCACCACACTAATTAAAATGGGTAAACATTTAATTAAAGAATGGAGAGAGAAGGTTCCCCATTATTAAACACACTGGCTGTTAAATAAAAATATGATAAAGGGGAAGGTTCCTCATTAAATTATGAGTTGACATAATTTAATGGATTTAGGCGACATTAAAAAGGAGGTTTGTCAAATTAATGGGGCTTCTAAAAGATATTTAGAGGGAATTAAATGGTGGGGATCATGTGGTAACCACCTCACTTAAATCCACACTAGGGTAGTTAACTATCTGTGGGACCCACCCTTAACTACCCATGGGAGGAAAAACCTCCTCATGAAATAGAAATTGTTCAGACAATTTTTATTTATTCCTTAAACAATCCCCCAAAAATTATCTTATGCTCTTTTGCGAATGCATCTGTGGTAAGTGTCCCTTTAAGAAATTATCGGCACTACGAGTTCATCGATGCACTTGGATTTCAATTCTGAGCATCAGTTCAAATGTTTGAAAAACCCCGCTCATTTTTTCTCTGAATGTACCCGAGATAAACTTCGAAAATTGATTTCTGGCACACCGGGCCTCAAAATCAAGTTCCATCAAAAGCCACATACTCATAAAATTCCAAATTATTTAGAAAAAAAATCCTTGAAATTTACAGGTCTTTAGATTACTACCACCTTAGGTCTTTATGTCCCCATAGAGCTACAACATAAACTAGGGGAACAAATGGGGGTACTGAGCACGCATCTGAGCCTCCCGCTCCCATGTGCTCTCCTGGGGGTTCCCCTGCTGCCAAAGAATGCGCACAATAGGAATCGACCTCCCATGTAGGACCCACTCCTGTCGATCCTTGATCTCCACTGGGACCTCCGCAAAAGTTGCCCCGTCATCGATGTCCAGCTCCCCATGGTCTATGATATGCATCGGGTCATGCACATATCTCCTCAGTTGAGATATGTGAAAGACGCCGTGCACCCGGTGCAGCTGAGGTGGAAGGGCTGGGCGGTAAGCCACCTCGCTTACCCTACTGAGGACCTGGAATGGTCCAATGAAGTGTGGAGATAACTTTCCAACATGTCCAATCTCTGTAATCCACTTCGAGGTGAGACCTATAAGAAAATGGTGTCGCCTTCCTCGAACTCCAGTGGTCTCCACCTCCTATCAGCATAGGACTTCTGTCTGCACTGTGCAGTCCTCATCTTCTCCTAGATGATCTGTACCTTCTTCGTCGTAGCTTGAACCATCTCTGGTCCTACGAGTGCTGACTCCCCTGGGTCTGTCCAACATAGAGGTGATCTGCAAGGTCTGCTGTATAATACCTCATATGGTGCCATCCTGATGGTGGAGTGGTAGCTGTTATTGTACGCAAACTCCACAAAGGGTAGGTGATCCTCCCAGATGCGACCAATGTCGAGGACATAGGCACAAAGCATGTCCTCGAGTGTCTGAATAGTCCTCTCCATATGGACATCCGTATATGGGTGAAAGGCAGTTCTCAGGCGTAGCTACGTCCCAAAATCCTCATGTAACCCCTTCCAAAGCCGGGAAGTGAAGTGAGCATCGAGATCGGAGATGATAGACGATGGCACACCATGAAGACATAAGATCTCCAGAACGTAGAGGCGTCCCAAGATCTCCACTGAGCCATGCTCTCTAAAAGGTACGAAGTGGGCTGACTTGGTGAGTCGGTCTACGATCACCCAGATGGAGTCGTTTCCTCTGGAAGTACGTGGAATACCCGTCATGAAATCCATGGATATGTCATACCACTTCCACTCTAGGACCTATAAGGGTTGTACCAAGCCTGCTGGTACTTGGTGCTCTGCCTTCAATTGCTGACAAGTGAGGCACCGAGAAACGAACTCTGCCACAACCTTCTTCATACCCGGCCACCAGTACTGTCGTCTGAGGTCCTGGTACATCTTCGCTACCCTAGGATGTACCACTAAAGGGGAAGTTTGGAACTCCCTTAGAACCTCCTACTAGAGTGTAACTGGTACCATGGTATGTCCCTTGAAGAGGATGACTTGCTCTCCACCTTCAGAAAATCCATCGGGTGCTAGCCTTGAAGATATCTGAGCACGTCTCAACTCACAGTCAACGTCCCCATGCTGTGCCTCTCTGGCCCGCTGAAGAAGTGGAGGAGTGACTGTGAGAGAATATAGGAAGGCTTCCCCATCTCTATCCACGAAGGATATTTGCAACATGGATAGCTGCTCTATCGCCTCTCCAAGTAGCTGAATGCCCGATCTCCTACTGATAGCATCAACTACTATGTTCCCCTTTCCAGGAGTATAGACAATCTCAAAGTCATAATCCTGGAGGAACTCGAGCCATCGCTATTGTCTCAGGTACAAAAACCTTCTGTGAGAAAATGTACCTGAGACTCTGTTGGTCATAGTAGACTGTGAAGCGCTCGCCCATCAGATAGTGTCGCCACATCTTCAGGGCGAAGACCACTGCTGCTAATTCCAGGTCATGGGTAGCGTATTTGTGCTCATGCTGCCTCAACTATAGTGAACCATAAGCGATCACTACTCACTCCTACTTCAGGACACACCCAATTCCGGTCCCTGATGCATTGTAGTAAACTACGTACCCTACTCCCTCCTCCGGTAGCCTCAAAATGGGTGCACTGGTCAATCTCCGCCTCAACTCCTGAAAGCTCTGATGACATCTGTCTGACCACACGAAGGGTTTCTCCTTCTTCTTCAAAGCTGTAAGCGGTGCTACAACTCTGGAGAAGTCTAGAAAAAATCTCGAATAGTACCCAGCCAAACCTAGGAAACTCTGCACCTACGTCATGCTTCTAGGTGGATCCCAAGCAAGTATCGCCTCGACCTCCACGGGATCCACTGCACTCCTGCCTCTGAGATGGCGTGCCCCATGAAATGAACCTCTCGAAGCCAGAACTGGCACTTCGAGAACTTACCATAATGTTGGTGATCTTGGAGCGTATCCAGTACAACCCGTAGGTGGTAGGCATGCTCCTCCTCGGTCTTCGAGTAAATCAGTATGTCGTCAATGAAGACTATGACAAACCGGTCAAGGTAGGGCTGGAAGATCTTTTTGATGAGACTCATGAACACTTCTAGAGTGTTGGTCACACCGAAGGCATGACCAGGAACTCATATTGGTCATACCGACACCTGAAGGTTGTCTTCTTCACATCCTTGTCCCGAACTCGGAGCTGATGATAGCCTGACCTGAGGTCTATCTTCGAGAACCAACATGCTCCCTTGAGCTTATTGAAGAGGTCATAAATCCTAGGAATCAGATACTTGTTCCTCATGGTCACCTGGTTCAGGTGATGGTAGTCGACACATAGTCGCAATCTCCCATCGGCCTTCTTGGTGAACAGAATTGAAGAAGCCCAGGGGGAAACACTAGGTCGGATGAAACCTTTCCCATGCAAGTCATCCTGCTGTACCTGCATCTCACAAATCTTGGGGGGATCCATACTATATGCTGGAGTGTATATCAGTGATGTCCTTGGGTATAGGTCTATATAGAAATCTACCTCCCTGCGAGGAGGTAGTCCTGGAACATCGTCAGGAAAAACGTCTGCATACTGGTCCACCACTACAAGAAAACTCGGACTCCGCACGTCAACTGCTCTGAGGATGAGGCTAGCCAACTTATGTGTGATCGACTTCCCCCTCCTCTGTGTGAGTCCATCATGTTCTGTGAAGGTTCCCTTCTCGCTAGTGAAGGTGAACCTAGTCCCATCCATGCGGACACACCGCACCTTGCGCCTAATACAATTGATCTGAGCATGGACTGTAGATAACCAGTCCATGACCAAGATGACATCGTAGGGCCTCAACACCACTACAAGAAGATCCTAGCTGAAGATCTAGCCTCCTAGACTATGTTCACACTATAGTAACTAGTGCGTAATCATCGAGTATGATCCTGTAGGAGTCTCTATCTGCAAGGATCGAGCCAACGGCTCCGTCGGAATCTCTGAGCTCCAAACAAGGGCAGCGGAAATAAAAGAATGACTCGCACCTGTGTCTATAAGAAATCCAGCAAGGGTGGAGTAGACACAGATAGTACCTCAAATCATCTCAGGTGCGCCGTGGTCGTAAGCCTTCGCTGCCTGAATCTGAGCCTGCCTCTACCCGCTAGCTCCCTGTGGTTGGGGTGGACCTCCTGAGGGTGGTGGTGGTAGAACCTCGAAGCATCGTCCACCACCCATTGCTCGACTAGCTCCTCTGCCTCATCCGCCTGCTCCCTGCGAACCGCCACAGTCAAACCTATGCCTCTTCCTGGGAGGTCCCTCCATGGTCTGCTGCTCGTCTGCATGGCGGGTCGGGCAGTCACGAGCCATGTGGCCCTGCCCGCCGTATGCATATCATTGTCTGCTCCTCGTGACGCTGGCTCTACGATGTGTGCCCTGCATAGCTGAACTCGAATCCTGAGGTTTCCCACCTGTCAGCCTGGTCCTCTTGGACCCCTGCATCATCTGTCGACTGCCAACTGTAGAAGACTCCTCTCTGTGCTATCCGGCGGTGGGTCTCGCTGTTGATGGATGCTCGGCGAGAAATCTCTCCACTAGCAGGGCTCGCTCCTTCACCCCCACCTGGGTCGGGATGCTAAGTGGAATCGTCGAAGCTCTGATCTCATGTCTCAGCCCCTGCTCAAAGGTCCGGGCCCAGAAGAATGGGTCTCATACCATGTCCGTTGAGTAGTGCGAGAGGTCGGTAAATCTCGCCGAGTACTGGGGTATTGACATGCTACCCTGTCGTAGCTGCAGTAACTCCTGAATGCGCACTGTACAGAGGGTGGGTGAAACAAACTCCGAGTGGAAGAGGCTCTCTAAGTCCGCCCATAGAAGAGATTCCTCATCATGCACCTGGAGCATAATGCTCCACCATCTACCTGCTGCTAAGTGCAAGAGACTCGCAATAAGGATCCCCATGATGTCTGCTGCTGTCCCTACCAACCGAAAGACTCTGACAACAGCCTCCAGCCAATCCTCAGCTGCCTGAGAATCCGTCTCTCCGCGGAACCTGGGTGGCCTCTTCCTCTAAAACTCATGCAATGCGCTCAGGCGGCATTCACTCTCCGCCGCTAGGGCTGGTAGCATTGGTGACTCGGTGGGTAGAGGTACCGTCGGTGCCTCCTCTGTAATGGGGCCCTGCACCGAGGCCTCGTCGCTCGGTGGGCTGCCATCTCACACAAAGCTCGGAACCCTAGCTAGCTACCATCGTGGGGCCATCCAGAAAATAAATAGGTGGGCCACGATTAATAAAGTATACCTGGTGAGCTGACAAAAAGTAATCATAAAGAAAACTTTTGAAAATTAAACAGACACGCAATTAGTGTTTTCGTGAACTGAGTCAGAAATCAGAAGTCAGGGTCCTGGTGTATGGATATATCGGTCTCCGCACCAACACTGGACTCCCTGGACTGAAAACCACACTCAATACTCTTAACACTATTTCTCCACAGAGAAGGAATTGTCAGAGTCCTAAGTTCTGCGGTAGAACCGACTCCTCTTATACCAATTTTTCACGACCCATCCTCGGGGCCCGTGCTATGACTACCCCAAGCCCGCCTTCTGTAGGCCAGGGATGGAAACTAGCACCAAAGAGGTAAATCCCAAAAGAAGGGAAGACATTGCCTTTATGAAGTAACATACACAATAGAGTACTCAAGAGAAGTAAACACTGAGTAAAACCGAGTACAAGGTAAGTGCTGAAAAGTAAATGGGCCAGTATACAAACCCAACTGAAAGTACAGTACAACAACAGTAAGTAAAACAGCAACACTGAGTCGTCCTCTGGAAATCCCACCTGAAGGGTGCGTACAGATGGTCTCCTTAGCTCCTCAGTCCGACCGTCTACTCCATGTACATCCTGCTAAGTGGTCCACCTTCGGGTACCGTCTAGCTCCACAAACCTCCACCTCGATCAGTGATGTCCACTGTCTGCATCCAACACAATGTAGTGCGGGCATAGCCTATGCAGGGGTGAGTATATGATACTCAGTATGGACCCCGAGACCCTCGAAGGTCTCTCGTAATCCACGCAGGATAAACCACAAAGGAAAGATACAATCACAAAGTATAAATGACTCTACTTAGGTATATGCCCATACATATACCTAAGTCATCAGTTACAGTTCGGCTCCAGCTCCCAAGCCCAAGCACAACCCAGTCCACATAGGAAAGCACAACCCAATCCACACAGGGAAAACACAACCCAGTCCACACAGGAAAAAAAGTCAACCACACCAATGATAATGATTGAAAATCAAGAATCATCTCACCCAGGTATACACTTCATAAGGTGATAGAGATGATCAGATATAGACACTGATTCATCTAAGATGTCGGAACCACATAGAATACAAGACCAGCCAAGCTGTCAGACCCACAAAGGATACAAGACCAGTTACTCTGCCGAACCCACATAGGATACAAGTACAGAGTCAAATACTGTCGGACCCATATAGGATACAAGAACAGTAGTCATCGCCATCTAAGCCATGGAGGATTCCATTATGGTCGTCATCAATGCCTAACCCAGGAAGGATCCAAGTGCAGTCGTCATCGTCGCAGTCGGAGCCAGCTCTAGGGTTCCCGCACACAACATGCTTGATTCCGGGAGGGTCCACTCCTCGAGCAAGAGAGAGAGAGAGAGATTCAATACATCAACTACCGTGAATTCCAGAGTTGATGTATCCCAAAGTTATGTCTTGTCAAAAGAAACCCGACGTGACAGACGATGCGTCAATCGGATGCCCGGTTTGAGAGTTATTGGTTTTTCCGTTCTAGGGGCCCAATTGGTTTTTAAGATAAAACCAACCCGACCGTACTCCAGCTGTGTCCAAAACTCAAGAGGATTAATCCAAAAGGATTGTCTCAACAAAAGAATCCCGACGCAATTGATGACACGTCAATTGGATTCCCGGTCGTTAAGATATAAGTGTTTCCGCTCCAAGGGCCCGGTTGGTTTCGAGTCCGAACCAACACGACTGTACCCAAAATTTTCTAAAACCTCATGTGTAATACACCGAAACTACCATCTCGATTCAAGGATTCCTACGCAACTGACGGTGCATCGATCGGAGGTCTATGGATCAAGTTATGGCAAAATACCAAAACTGGTCCGAAGTGGGGGGTCTGAGCCCGGTCCGACCCAGCCCAACCCCCCCCCCCCCCCGGGTTGCCCCGAACCGGGTCGACCCGACCCGGGTCCGGGTCTGGCTCGGGAGGGCGCGGCCTAGCCTGATCTGCGTGACCCACCCCGTCCCGGCCGGGGGGTGCGCTGGCTCGGCCGGCGGGCTGAGAAGGGGGAACACGGTCCCCCCTTTTGCGCTCTGTGGACGCGGTGTCGTGTCTCCTCCAGATCCCGCACAACCGTGGGATCCGGTATCCACCGTCGCAGCTTCAGCCGCGGTGGGCTTCAGTTGGCGGCACGCCGACAGTGTCTTCCACGGACCACCGGACGTGCTCTGGTGGTCCGATTTGCCCGTCGTCTGTGCTTGTGGCCCTCTCGGGGCCCGCTATTCACGACGACGGCTTCCATACGCTGTTGCGGTCCCATATCATTATCACCCATCCATACGCACACAAAAAAAAACAGGGGAGGGTCATCGGGCCGTGTTTGTTCGTCCCGTGCCCTCCGCGTTAGACGATAACAAAATGCCAAGGATAAACAAGGTTTTCCGTTGTACGAAGAACAAACTAGCGGTGGGTTTTGACTTGTTCGTTAGTCTGCACCCATCGCGTTAGTGGTTCAACCATTTCTAACAATTTCACGCCACACTTGGGATATAATAATCACATATGGAAACATTATTCAAATTTCCATACCTCAACACGGAAGACGATCATCGGTGTCGCGGGGAAATAGGCGTCGTCGGGGCACGCCGAGGAGGAAGTGATGTCTCCTCTCTTTCCGTGGAGAAAGGTAAGGGTGGTGCATCATCGATCTATGAGGAACCAGCGTTCTTATTCATTCTTCGATGGAGGCTGGCCTTCTTCCTCGCACAACGAAGCTCTCCTCCTTAATAAAATAATAGTTTCCCCTATTATTTTATTTTACACGCAAGGAAACTCTCCCGTAAAAAACATCACCACAATAATTAAAATGGGTTGACATTTAATTAAATAATGGAGAGAGAAGGTTCCCCATTATTAAACGCGCTAGCTATTAAATAAAAAGAGGATAAAGTTGAAGGTTCCGCATTAAATTATGAGTTGACATAATTTAATGGATTTAGGTGACATTAAAAAGGAGGTTTGTCAAATTAATTGGGGTTCTAAAAGAGATTTAGTGGGAATTAAATGGTGGGGATTGTGTGGGCCCCACCTCTCTTAAATCCACACTTGGGTAGTTAAGTGGTTGAGGGTGCCACCCTTAACTACCCATGGGAGGAAAAACCTCCTCACGAAATAAAAATTGTTCCGACAATTTTTATTTATTCCTTAAAAAATCCCCTAAAAATTATCTTCTCCTCTTTTGTGAGTGCATCTGCGGTAAGAGTCCATTTAAGCAATTATCGGTTCTACGAGTTCATCAGTTCCATCAGATTTCAATTCCGAGCACCGGTTCAAAAGTTATAAAAACCATGCTCGTTCGTTCACTGACCGTACCCGAGTTAGACTTCGAAAATTGATTCCGGGCACACCGGGTCTCGGAATCAAGTGCCGTCAGAATCCATAGACTCTCAGAATTCGAAATTATTTTGAAAAAAAAATCCATGAAATTTCCGGGTCTTTAAAATTTCTATCAACACATTGATTATAGAGAATTGTTTGGTGATCTGGGCTATTATAAAGAGTAAAATTGACCACACGTCACCGAACTTGTTCTTTCCCAGCTCTATCAGGTGGGAGTGTTCCATTTTGAATATATTACCTGATAGGTATCATCCATCCTGTGGTATGACCATATGGTTCAGAAATGGGACTGATTTCATTGATTTCCTCCATTCTGATTTGAACATATGGTGAAACCATATGACGGTGGGAAATATTGATGATTGTTTCGTCTTGGTTTTGATCTTCTAGGGTTGTGCCTACATTAGCCAGTGCATCAACTTGGGCATTTAGTGATCGCGGGACATAAACAATATCAGTTCTGAAGGAAATTATGCAATTAACTCTCTGATATAATCATACAAAAGGATTAACTCTTCTTTTATGATGGCATAGTCCCCATTGATTTGTTTGATTACCAAATCTGAATCACCTTTTACCTTTAAGTTTTTCATTTGTGCCTAAAGCGCTAACTCCAATCCTATGATGAGAGCTTGATATTCTGATTCATTTTTTGTACCACCTTCCATCAATAAGAAGTAATAGGGTAGCACTGCCTTTTCTGTGGAAATAAGTACAATTCCTAACCCAACTTTGTTGAATTTAGGATCTTCCATTTTCTTCCCTGTTGGACTTCTAGAAGCACCATCAAAGTAAATTTCCCATGATTGAGGATTATCTTGAATATAGAAGAATTCCTCATCAGGATGTTCAATATCTAAAGATGTATCTTCTACTAAAGGTTGTTCAGTGAGGAAATCAGCCAGATCTTGGCCCTTTATTACCTTTTGAGACAAATACTGGATATCAAACTACTGCAAAATAACTGCCCACCTTTCCACATGTCCTGTAAGCATTGGACGACTAAGGATAAATTTGAGCGGGTTATTGAGAGATACCAATTGAAACTCATGATGTTGCAGGTAGTGTATCAATTTCTGAACTGCAATGATTAATTATAGGAAACACTTTTCAGTACATGAATATCAAGTTCCTGCCTCTTGTATAGTCTGAATAAGATAGTAAAGGTTGTTTTCATTCCCAAAATCATTCTTTTGGGCAAGGAAGGCACCCAGTGATCGCTCTAAAGCTATTATATAGAGAATAAGTGGTCTCCCTTCAATGGGTGGAATTAAAACCAGTGGACTCAAGAGATATTTCTTGAGAATATTGAATGCTTCTTGACATTCTTTAGTCAACTAGTAAGTGACTCCCTTCTTCATTAATTTGGTGAAGGGTAAGCATTTACCTACCATATTGGCGATGAAACACCGAATACAGGCAAAGTTTCCTTGAATTCCTCTCAATTATTTCAAATTTCGAGGAGGTGACATACCAAGGATTGATTTTGTCTTCTCAGGATCAACTTTGATACCACGATGGCATACAACAAAGCTGAGAAATTTTTCTGAGGTTACCTCAAAAGCACATTTCAAGGGGTTCATCTTCAAATTGTGTTGTCAAAGTTTGTGGAATATGATTTCATGATCGTCCAAGTAATCAGAATGCTCTCTAGATTTAACCACCAAATCATCTACATAAAATTCAACAAATTTTCCTAAGAAGGGTTTGAAGATATGGTGCATGGAACGTGGATATGTTACACCTGCATTTTTTAGGCCAAAGGGAATTACCCAATAGAAAAACACACCTTGAGGGGCACGGAAAGTTGTAGAATCCTCATCCTCCAGGGCCATTCATATTTAATTGTACCCAAAATAACCATACATGAAGGAAAGATCTTCATAGCTAGCTGTTGCATTAATTAAGAATTATGTGATCCTATTGAGAAAATCATCCTTGGGACAATACTGATTAAGATCTCTGATGTCAATGAAAAATCTAATTTTTCCATTATTATTTTTCACATGTACAATATTATCTAGCCATTTGGGATATTTAACTTCTCCAATGAATTTAGCCTTGATAAGCTTATCCACTTCAGCTTCAATTTTAGAGGCATAATTTGGGTGTGTTCTTCTTGCGGCTTGCTTGAATCCTCGATTTTCTTTTGGAAAACCCAAATGATGAGTAGAAACATCAGGATCAATCCCTGGAATTTCTGAATAATTACAAGCAAATACATCTCGATTTTTCTTTAGAAATGAAATATACTTTTCTTGATCTTCAAGAGTCATGGCACGCACTAATTAAAGTGGGGCAGGGATCTTCTTTTGTACCCAGATTTATTTCTCTGAGTTCATCCACAGTGGTAGAGATACCTTCTTCAAATGCTGTAGGAGAATCCCTGAGATCTTCCTATTCTTCTCCAATATGTGTTACTTCTTTTGTTTATACTTGCATAGTAGATGATGAAGCAGAATTTTCATGACCAGGGGAGAAGTTAAAATTTGAACATCTTGAAGAAGAGACTAACATTTCTGACCCTATTGATGATGAAGGGTCTTCCTTGGGTAATAAAGAGGAGATTATGGACTGAGAATCGACGTCATTGTTCACCTCTAACATTGCTATAACTTCTTTTTTCATGGTTGATGATGTATAGAATTTCTGGATTTCAGCGGATGAAATAAATACATCTCCATTTAAACATTCACTGTTGCTTGGTGAATCAACAATTTCTCCCATGCTGTCTAGCTCAATTGTCGTAATTGACATTATGGAAGTTTCCATAAGAGTGTTTGGATTTGGGTCTATCCCATCAATTTGACTGATAGGAAACACATAATTTTTACTCACATGTATGAATGGGTTTACTGTAATCTATTCCAAACCATTTGGAGCACTAATTTTGGTAACCTTTTTTGTCGTGGATTTCTCCTTTCCCTCCATGTGATATAATTATGCCTCAATGTATTGAGATTCATATGTTTTGAATGGGGCTTTATCAACATAAAATGTCCCAATTTGACCATTGAAACAATATTTGAGACATTGATGGTATTATGAAGGTATATTCGTGTGTTGATGTAGCCAAGGTCTTCCAAGAAAAATGTTGAAGGCTGTGTCATGATAAACAACCATGAAACTTGAATTAGACACAAGGTCTCTAAATTAATTTTTGAGTGTAATCTCACCCCGAGGTTCTTGTTCATTTTCATAATTGTAAAGACCCGTAAATTTCAAGGAAATTTTTTTCTTAATTTTCTTTGGAATTTTACAAGAACGCAGTTTTTGACGGCACCTGATTCTGAGGCCCGGTGTGCCCGGAATCATTTTCCGAAGTTTGGCTCGGGTACGTTCAGTGAACGGACGAGTGGGTTTTTCTAACTTTTGAACCAGTGCCCGGAATCGAATTCTGAGGGCACCAATGAAATCACAGAGCCTGTATTTGCTTAGAAACGCCTCTTCTGGAGTTGCGTTTGCTCGGTGGTGGTTTTTAATTTTCGGGCTTAAAGTTAAGAAATAAAATAATTGTACGACAAAATTTATTTTATTTCACTCAAGCCACATGAAAGCCACTTAAACTGAGTTGAAACGGATAGGGTACTATCCAAAAATATCCTACCCTCTTGGTAGGATATTTGTGAGGTGGGGCCCACACGAGCCCCACCGTTTCTTTTCCGCTAAGTAACACACCCATGAAAACCCGTCATTATGAAAGTCAACTGACACGTTTTCTTAAATTCTTAACGCACCATTTAATTGGGCGGTTTTATTCATGAATTAAATGGGCGTTTTCTTTCGTTGAATTAATTCTTTGAATTAATGGGTTGTTACTTACCTCTTTTTCATTTGTTGGCGTTATAATAAAATAAGACCAACACGACATTTGGAGGATTACACGTTGAGAGGCTTTGACAGAATTCTTGTTCCTTCACCCTTCTTCGCGAAGAACGCGAAGAACGCGAATAATGCCGGCCTCCGACAAAGAACGCCAATCCCGCAGAAATCGATGACACGACGCCGTGTTCCGCGATGCCGACGTCTCCTCTTCTGTGACGTTCTTCGGCGACGTTCCTTAATCCGCAACAAAAACCTTCGATCATCTGTTGAGGTGAGAGTTTCAGATTTTCTTTTAATTTTCCTTTGTGGTTTTTGACTCAAGAAGGATTTAATTATTATTAATTAAATCTTTTTTTTCTTGATCCTCGGAGTTCGTCGACGCGACACCCTTTCGCAATGACGCGACGCCGGATACTGCGACGACGCGACGATCCCCAATTCCTCGAAGAACCCGCGGGTGACGACTTGACGAGGTGGGGATTTTATTTGGAAATACCCTTTTATATTCCCGTGAACATTTCTTTAAAATTAAAGAACCGGATTCATATGAACAATTTTAATTTATTAAAATTTTTGTTTCATGTGTTGAATAATTCTCCCGTTGTTATTAACTAACGCGGAGGGTGCGGGCCAAACAAACACGGCCCGACAACCCTCCGCTGTTCTTCGTTGTTGTGCGAATTTGGCAGGCGACGGAAAATCATTACGCAAGGCCGATTTGATGATCCCGTAGTGAAGAACAGAACCCGGGAGGAACAACGGCGCAGACGGGAAGGAAAACAGACCACCGGAGCAACTCCGGTGGCCCGTGGAAGCGGCCGGCGGCGCCGGCAGCCGGAGCCGGCGGTGCCCCAGTGCGCCACCGGACAGAGATGTCGCGGCTTCAATCGCGGAGGCGGCGGCTAGCGGACCCGCGACCGCGTGGGTCCGGCTCACCCGCACGGGATGCGGTGACATGCCGCGTCCGATCGATCCAGCGCGACCCCACGCGGGGCCGCGGCACCTCCAATCCGCGGGGGCAGCGCCCCGCGGCGTCCAGCTGCTCGGCTACTCGGCCAAGCCATGCCCGGTTCGGCCGACCCAAGGGGGGTCAGGCCGGGTCGGCCCGGGCCCGGACCCCCCGTCTTCGGACCATTTTCGTTCTTTTTCCCATAACATGAGCTACGGGCCTCCGAACGACGCGCCGTCAGCGGCAATGCGATCCTTGGACCAAGACGGTCGTTTCGGTATATCGCACTCAAGGTTTCGGAATACTTTGGGTTCGGCCGGGTTGGTTCGTGCACGAAACCAACCGGGCCCTCGGAGCGGAAACACTCATATCTTGAGCTCCGGACGTCCGATTGACGTGCCATCGACTTTGTTGAATTCCTCTAAGTGAGAAGGATCTTTTGGCATACTCCGCCTGAGGTTTGGACGCATGTGGAGTACGGTCGGGTTGGTTTTTCCTTAAAAACCAACCGGGACCCTAGGACGAAAAAGCCAACAACTCTCAGACCGGGCGTCCGATTGACGCGCCGTCTGCGACGTTGAGTTCATGTTGATGATACGGAACTTTTGGATACATCAACTTCGGACTTTGTGTCAGTTGATGTGTCATCCTCTCGGCTCGTGGAGCGGACCCTCCCGAACGAGCTTGCTGTGTGCGGGAACCCTAGTGCTGGCTGCGACTCGATGACTGTGCGGAAATCCTCAGTGGACCGCGACGACGACTATGCCGAGATCCTCAGTGGACTGCGACGACGACTGTGCAGAGATTCTCAGTGGACTGCGATGACTACAGCACTTAGCGATCCCTTGCGAGTCAGTGCTACTGGTCCTGTGTGGGCCCGATCCTGTGTGGGTCTGATCCTGTGTGGGTCAGCGCTCAGTGGTTCTGTGTGAGCCAGCGCCTACAGGTCCTGTGTGGGCCCGATCCTGTGTGGGTATTTGCGGGGGTTAGTACCTATCGATCCTTTGTGGGTCCGATGACTTAGATGGATCAGTGATCATCTTTATCATCATCCGAAAAAGTATACATGTGTGAGCTGAATCCTGTGTTACTCTCTTTTGTGGATTTTGTTGATCTATCATTTGTGGATTTTCTGTTTTACTCTTCTTTGTGGATTGTGTTGAGCTATCCTATGTGGATTACTTTTACTCTCCTTTGTGAAATGTGTTGTGCTATCCTGTGTGGGTATATTTTTTGCTTTCGTGTGTGGACTAGGTTGTGCTTGGGCTCAGATGTTGGATCCGAATGGGAATTGATGACTTAGGTATATGTATGGGTGTATACCTAAGTAGTGTCGGTTGTTACTTCGTGATTGTATCTTTCCTTTGTGGTTATCCTTTGTGGATTCTGGGAGACCTTCGGGGTTCTCGGGGTCCCTACTGAGTAGCTTATAGTCACCCCTGCACGGGATATGCCCGCACTTCGTTGTGTTGGTTGCAGATGACGGACAGCGCTGATTGTGGTGGGGGCGTGCAGAGCAGGACGGTACCTGGAGGTGGACCATTGGGCGGGACGTACTCTGAGCAGACAGCTGGACCCGAGGAGCAGTGGAGGCTATCTGTACCCACCCTTCAGGTGGGACTTCCAGATGACGGCTCGACGCTGTGGCTTTTCTTTTCAGTTTCTGTTTTTCCTTCCAGTTGTACTTTACAGTTGGGCTTGTATTTCTGGCCCCTTTTACTTTAATCACAGCTTGTTACAGTTTTTACTTAGTGTTTACTTTTCCTCTTGCTTACTCTATGGTGCTTGTTTCCTTTACAAAGGCAATGCCTTCCCTGTTTATTGGGATTTATGCCTTGGTGCTAGTCGCCAGCCCCTGGCCTATGGAAGGCGGGCTTGGGGTAGTCACAGCACGGGCCCCGAGGACGGGTCGTGACAAATTGGTATCAAAGGTGGTCGGTTCTACCGCAGACTCTAATCTTTCTTCTATGTGAAGCAATAGTGTTTAGCGTATTGGGTGTGGTTATCAGTCCCGGGAGTCCAGTGTTGCTGTGGCGGCCGACGTATCCGTACACCAGGACCCTGACTTCTGATTTCCGACTTAATGCATGAAAACATTGATTGCATGTGTGTTTCAAGTTTTCTTTGTGATTACTTGTGTCAACTCACTAGGTATACTGTTCTGACCATGGAGCACTTTTTTCCTTTTCAGGATGGCCCCACAACGGCAGCCAGCTAGGGTTTCAAGACTAGAGCGCGACGACAGCCCGCCGAGCGACGAGGCCTCGGTATAGGGCCCGTTGACACCAGAGGCACCAGCGGTACCTTTACCCGCCGATCCCCCGATGCTTCCAGCACTGACTGCTGACGATGCACGTCGCCTCGAAGCTCTACACGAGTTCCAGCGCCATCGACCACCCAGGTTTCGTGGGGAGACGGACCCCCAGGCAGCCGAGGACTGGCTAGAGGTGTTCGTGCGAGTTTTCAGGCTAGTGAGGACACCAGCAGACCTCATGGTGATCCTTGCAGCGAGCCTACTACACGCAGCAGCAGGACGATGGTAGAGCTTGATGCTCTAGGTGCACGATGAGGCCTCTCTTCTCTGGATGGACTTTGAGAGCCTTTTATGCTCAGAGTTCGTCCCGACCACCCTCTGTGCGGTGCGCATTCAGGAGCTTCTTCAGCTGCGGCAGGGCATCTTGACGGTCGCCCAGTACGCGGCGAGGTTTACCGATCTTTCTCGCTACTCGACAGATATGGTACGAGACCCATTCTTCCGAGCCCAGACCTTTGAGCAGGGTTTGAGACACGAGATTAGGGCATCAATGATATCCTTCAGCATCCCGACTCAGGTAGGAGTATTGGAGCGGGCCCTTCTGATCGAGAGCTTTCTGGCTGAGTCCACAGTAAGACCTACCGCAGGGCGGCAGGTAGCAGAGTCTTCGGCAGCTGGTAGCCGACGAATGACTCAGGGTTCCAGGAAGACCAGACCCTCTCGTAGATGACCTCAGGACACTGGCTCAGCAGTGCGGGACACACAGCGTGGATCCAGTATTCCGAGAGGCAGGCAGTGCTACGCCTGCGACGGGCAGGGCCACATGGCTCGTGACTGCCCGACCCGCCGTGCCAAGGAGCAGCAGACGGTAGAGGGGCCACCCAGGCAGAGGTAGAGGGTCGACCATGGCAGTCAGTAGGGAGGAGGCGGACGAGGCAGGGGAGCTGGCCGAGCAGCAGGTGGTGGGCAACGCTTTGAGGCTTTTCCACCACCACCACCCGGAGGCCCGCCCTGACCACAGGGAGCTGGTGGGCAGAGACATGCACAGCTCCAGGCAGCGGAGGCCTATGACCACGGCGCGCCAGAGATGATTTGAGGTATGATCTGTGTCTATTGCACCCTTGCTGCAGTTCTTATAGACACAGGAGAGATTCACTCTTTCATTGTCGATGCCCTTGTTCGGAGCTCGGAGATTCCGACAGAGCCGTTGGCTCGATCCTTATGGCTAGAGACTCCTACAAGAGCAGACTCGACGATTATGCACTGGTGCCGGTAGTGTGAGATTACCCTAGGAGGTGAGAGCTTCGGCTGGGATATTCTTGTAGAGGCGTCGAGGCCTTACGACGTCATCTTGGGAATGGATTGGTTATCTACAGTCCATGCTCAGATTGACTGTTTTAGGCTCAAGGTGCGATGTGTGCGCACCGACGGGAGCAGGTTCACCTTCACCGGCGAGAAGGGAGCCTTTGCAGCACAGGATGGACTCTCACAGAGGAGGGGACAACCCATCACTCATCAGTTGGCTAGCCTCATCCTAGGAGCAGTGGACGTGTAGTGTCCTAGTTTTCCTGCAGTGGTGGATCAGTATGCGGACGGCTTCCCCAACGACGTTCCAGGACTACCTCCTCACAGAGAGGTAGACTTTTATATTTATCTGTACCCCATGATAGCCCTGATATCCACTCCAGTGTATCGGATGGACCCCGCTGAGCTTCGAGAGCTGTGGGTATAGTTGGAGGACTTACAGGGCAAGGGGTTCATCTGACCTAGTATTTCACCCTGGGCTTCCCCGATTTTGTTCGCCAAGAAGGAAGACGGGAGCTTGCGACTGTGTGTCGACTATCTTCACCTGAACCAGGTGACAGTGAGGAACAAGTATCCGCTACCAAGGATTGATGACCTCTTCGATCAGCTCAAGGGAGCATGGTGGTTCTCGAAGATAGACCTCAGGTCAAGCTATCATCAGCTCAGAGTTCGAGACGAGGACGTGCAGAAAACGGCCTTCAGGTGTCGGTATGGCCACTATGAGTTCTTGGTTATTCCTTTCGGTGTAACCAATTCTCTAGAAGTGTTCATGAGCCTCATGAATAGGATCTTCCAGCCATACCTCGATCGATTTGTAGTGGTCTTCATCGACGACATTTTGGTGTACTCGACCACGGAGGAGGAGCGTGCCTACCACTTGCGGGTTGTACTAGACACACTCTGAGAGAACCAGCTTTATGGAAAGCTCTCGAAGTGACAGTTCTGGTTACATGAGGTCCACTTCTTGGGGCACGTCATTTCTGAGGCGGGAGTTGCAGTGGATCCCGCGAAGATCGAAGCAGTGCTAGCTTGGGAGCCACCCAGGAGCGTGACAGAGGTGCGGAGTTTCTTGGGTCTAGTCGGATACTATCAGAGGTTTGTGCCAGACTTCTCCAGAGTTTCGGCGACACTCTCAGCTTTGACGAAGAAGGGGAAACCCTTTGTGTGGTCAGACAGATGTCAGTAGAGCTTCCAGGAGCTAAGGCAGAGATTGACCAGCGCACCTATCTTGAGGTTGCCTGAGGAGGGAGTTGGATACATAGTCTACTGCGATGCATCAGGGACCATACTCGGATGTGTCCTGATGTAGGAGCGGGCCGTGATTTCCTATAGATCACGTCATTTGAGGCCGCATGAGTAGAACTACGCTACCCATGACCTGGAGTTAGCAGTAGTGGTCTTCGCTCTGAAGACATGGCGGCACTATCTGATGGGCGAGCGCTTTACAGTCTTTTCTGACCACTAGAGTCTCAGGTACATCTTCTCGCAGAAGGACCTGAACCTGAGACAGCAGCGATGGCTCGAGTTCCTCCAGGACTATGACTTTGAGATAGTCTATACTCCTGGAAAGGGGAACATAGTAGCTGATACCCTCAGCAGGAGGACGGGCATTCAGCTACTTGAGCAGGCGACAGAGCAGCTAGCCGCCTTGCAAATATCCTTCATGGATAGAGATGGAGCAGCCTTCCTTCAGTCTCTCAAAGTCACCCCTCCACTACTGCAGCGGGTCAGAGAGGCACAGTGCGGGGATGCTGAATGTGAGACACGGCGTGCACAGATATCCTCGGGACAGGCACCTGATGGTTTCTCCCTTGGAGCATAGCACGACGTCCTTTTCAGAGGACGCACCTTGGTACCAGTCGCTTTACGAGAGGAGGTGCTAAGAGAGTTTCACACTTCTCCTTTGGCGGTACATCCTGGGGTGGCGAAGATGTACCAGGATCTTAGACGACAGCACTGGTGTCCGAGCATGAAGAAGGTTGTGGCAGAGTTCGTTTCACGGTGCCTCACCTGCCAGCAGGTAAAGGCAGTGCATCAGGTACCAGCAGGCTTGGTACATCCCTTGGAGGTCCCGGAGTGGAAGTGGGACGACATATCTATGGACTTCGTGACTGGACTTCCACGCACTTCCAGAGGTCACGACTCCATTTGGGTGATTGTTGACCAACTCACCAAGTCGGCACACTTCTTACCCATTAGAGAGCAGGGCTCAGTGGAGTTCTTGGGGCATCTTTATGTTCAAGAGATTGTACGGCTTCACGGTGTTCCATCGTCTATCGTCTCTGATCGGGAATCTCGCATTACTTCCTGGATTTGGAAGGGGTTGTAGGAGGCGTTCGGGATGCGGCTACGTCTGAGCACCGCCTTTCACCCACAGACGGATGGTCAGACGGAGAGGACCATTCAGACTCTCGAGGACATGCTCCACGCATGTGTCCTCGACTTTGGTCGCAGCTGGGAGGACCACCTACCCTTGGTGGAGTTCGCATACATCAACAGCTACCACTCCACCATCGGGATGGCACCATGCGAGGCGTTGTACGGCAGACCTTGCAGATCTCCTTTGTGTTGGACAGACCCTGGGTAGTCAACACTCGTGGGACCAGAGATGGTCCGGGCCACGACAGAGAAGGTCCAGGTCATCCAGGAGCAGATGAGGACATCTCAGATCCAGCAGAAGTCTTATGCTGACAGGAGGCGGAGGCCACTAGAGTTCGAGGATGGAAACCACGTCTTCTTGAGTGTCTCACCTCGACGTGGTTTGCGGAGATTTGGCCGAGGCGGAAAGTTGTCTCCACGCTTCATTGGACCATTCCAGGTCCTCAACAGGATTGGCGAGGTGGCTTATCACCTGGATCTACCACCTCAGTTGCACCGGGTGCACGACGTCTTCCACGTATCTCAGCTGAGGAGATACGTGCACGACCCGACGCACATCATTGACTATGGGGAGCTAGACGTGGATGATGGGGAGACTTTTGCGGAGGTACTAGTGGAGATAGAGGATCGACAAGAGCGGGTCCTAAGTGGATGATCGATTCCTCTAGTGTGCATCAGATGGCAGCATGAGAACCTCCAGGAGAGCACATGGGAGTGGGAGGCTCAGATGCATGCTCAGTACCCACATTTGTTTCCCTAGTTTATGATGTATCTTTACGGGGACGTAAAGCCCTGAGGTGGGAGTAATGTAAAGACCAGTAAATTTCAAGGAAATTTTTTTCTTAATTTTCTTTGGAATTTTACAAGAACGCAGTTTCTGACGGCACCTAATTCCGAGGCCCGGTGTGCCCGAAATCATTTTCCGATGTTTGGCTCGGGTACGTTCAGTGAACGGACGAGCGGGTTTTTCTAACTTTTGGACCGGTGCCCAGAATCAAATTCTGAGGGCACCGATGAAATCGCAGCGCCAGTATTTGCTTAGAAATGCCTCTTCCGGAGTTGTGTTTTCTCGGTGGTGGTTTTTAATTTTCGGGCTTAAAGTTAAGAAATAAAATAATTGTACGACAAAATTTATTTTATTTCACTTAATCCACTTGAAATCCACTTAAACATAGTTGAAACGGATAGGGTACTATCCAAGAATATCCTACCCTCTTGGTAGGATATTTGTGAGGTGGGGCCTGCACGATCCCCACCGTTTCTTTTCCGCTAAGTAACGCACCCGCGAAAACTCGTCATTATGAAAGTCAACTGACGCGTTTTCTTAAATTCTTAACGCACCATTTAATTGGGTGGTTTTATTCGTGAATTAAATGGGCAGTTTCTTTCGTTGAATTAATTCTGCGAATTAATGGGTCGTTACTTACCTCTTTTTCGTTCGTTGGCGTTATAATAAAATAATACCAACACAACATTTGGAGGATTACACGTTGAGAGGCTTTGACAGAATTCTTGTGCCTTCACCCTTCTTCGCGAAGAACGCAAAGAACGCGAAGAACGCGAAGAATGCCGGCCTCTGACGAAGAACCCCAAACCCGTGGAAATCAACGACGCGATTCTGTGTGTCGCGACGCCGACGTTTCCTCTCCCGCGACGTTCTTCGGCGATGTTCCTTAATCCGCAACAAAAACCTTCGATCATCTGTTGAGGTGAGAGTTTCGGATTTTCTTTTAATTTTCCTTTGTGGTTTTTGACTCAAGAAGGATTTAATTATTATTAATTAAAAATTTTTGTTCTTGAACCTTGGAGTTCGTCGACGCGACACCCTTCCGCGACGACGCGACGCCGGATACCGCAACGACGCGACGATCCCCAATTCCGCGAAGAACCCGCGGGCGATGACTTGAAGAGGTAGGGATTTTATTTGGAAATACCATTTTATATTCCCATGAACGTTTCTTTAAAATTAAAGAACCGGAATCATATGAACAATTTTAATTTATTAAAATTGTTGTTTCATGTGTTGAATAATTCTCCCGTTGTTATTAACTAATGCGGAGGGTGCGGGCCAAATGAACATGGCCCGACAACCCTCCGTCGTTCTTCGTTGTTGTGAGAATTTGGCGGGAGACGACAAATCGTGACGCAAGGCCGATTTGATGATCCCGTAGTGAAGAATGAAACCCGGGTGGAACAACGGCGCAGACGGGAAGGAAAACGGACCACCGGAGCAACTCCGGTGGCCCGCGGAAGCGGCCGTCGGTGCGGGTCGCCAGCGCGGCGGCGGCGGCCAGCGGACCCGCGGCCGCGTGGGTCCGGCTCGCCCGCACGGGACGCGGCGACATGCCGCGTTCGATCGATCCAGCGCGGCCCCGCGCGGGGCCGCGAGACCTCCAATCTGCGGGGGCAGCGCCTCGCGGCATCCAGCTGCTCAGCCGCTCGGCCGAGCCGGGACACGCCCGGGCCAGACTGGACTGGGTCCGGCCGGGTCGGACCGGGTCGGGTAGACCCGGTTCGGGTCGGCCCGGGCCCGGACCCCCCTCGGACCATTTTTGGTCTTTTGCCCGTAACTTGAGCTATGGGCCTCCGAACGATAGGCTGTCAGAGGCAACGCGATCCTTGGACCTAGATGGTCGTTTCGGTATATCGCACTCAAGGTTTCGGAATACTTTGGGTTCGTCCGAGTTGGTTCGTGCACGAAACCAACCGGGCCCTCGGAGCGGAAACGCTCATATCTTGAGCTCCGGACGTCCGATTGATGTGCCGTCGACTTTGTTGAATTCCTCTAAGTGAGACGGATCTTTTGGCATACTCCGCCCGAGGATTGGACACAGGTGCAGTACGGTCGGGTTGGTTTTTCCTTAAAAACCAACCGGGCCCCTGGGACGAAAAGGCCAATAACTCTCAGACCGGGCGTCCGATTGACGCGTCGTCTGCGACGTTGAGTTCCAGTTGACGATACTGAACTTTTGGATACATCAACTTCGGACTTTGTGTCAGTTGATGTGTCAGCCTCTCGGCTCGTGGATCGGACCCTCCCGAAGGAGCTTGCTGTGTGCAGGAACCCTAGTGCTGGCTGCGACTCGACGACTGTGTGGAAATCCTCAGTGGACCGCGATGACGACTATGCAGAGATCCTCAGTGGACTGCGACGACGACTGTGCAGAGATCCTCAGTGGACTGCGACGACTACAACACTCAGCGATCCCTTGCGGGTCAGTGCTACAGGTCCTGTGTGGGACCGATCCTGTGTGGGTTCGATCCTGTGTGGGTCAGCGCTCAGCGGTTCTGTGTGAGCCAGCGCCTACAGGTCCTGTGTGGGCCCGATCCTGTGTGGGTCTTTGCGGTGGTTAGTACCTATCAATCCTTTCTGGGTCCGATGACTTAGATGGATCAGTGATCATCTTTATCGTCATCCGAAGAAGTATACCTGTGTGAGCTGAATCCTGTGTTACTCTCCTTTGTGGATTGTGTTGAGATATCCTGTGTGGATTTACTGTTTTACTCTCCTTTGTGGATTGTGTTGAGCTATCCTATGTGGATTACTTTTACTCTCCTTTGTGGAAAGTGTTGTGCTATCCTGTGTGGGTATACGTTTTTCTTTCCTGTATGGACTGGGTTGTGCTTGGGCTCGGATGTTGGAGCCGAACGGGAATTGATGACTTAGGTATATGTATGGGCATATACCTAAGCAGTGTCGGTTGTTACTTCGTGATTGTATATTTCCTTTGTGGTTATCCTTTGTGGATTCTGGGAGACCTTCGGGGGTCTCGGGGTCCCTACTGAGTAGCTTATACTCACCCCTGCACGGGCTATGCCCGCACTTCGTTGTGTTGGTTGCAGACGACGGACAGCGCTGATCATGGTGGGGGTGTGCGGAGCAGGACGGTACCTGGAGGAGGACCACTGGGTGGGACGTACTCGGAGCAGAAAGCTGGACCCGAGGAGCAGTGGAGGCTATCTGTACCCACCCTTCAGGTGGGACTTCTAGACGACGGCTCGATGTTGCGGCTTTTCTTTTCAGTTGCTGTTTTTCCTTTCAGTTGTACTTTAAAGTTGGGCTTGTATTTCTAGCCCCTTTTACTTTCAGCATAGCTTGTTACAGTTTTTACTTAGTGTTTACTTTTCCGGTTGCTTACTCTGTGGTGCTTGTTTCCTTTACAAAGGCAATGCCTTCCCTATTTATCGGGATTTACGCCTTGGTGCTAGTCGCCAGCCCCTGGCCTATGGAAGGCGGGCTTGGGGTAGTCACGGCACGGGCCCCGAGGATGGGTCGTGACAATAATATCCTTGAAAAATCAATGTAGAAGGAGATAAATCAGATTCAGTGAGGTCCAATCAATGAAGTATACGAATAGGGATGAGGTTGACTCATGAACCATTATCAATGAAAGCTCATCAGATGTCTACATCATTGACCTTTCTAGATAAATACAAAGGTCTAATATGTCCAAGTACAACATCCTATTCATATTCATCTATAAAATATATCACTACCTGGAATTCTGTAGGATCATTCTCCATATGGTAGACCTCAGCCGTTGCAATTTTAGTTTTGAATTCTTGAGGACGTGAAAAAGCATCAATAATAACCTTCTGAAGATCTTTTGATAAATTCAAGGCATCAAGAATTGATAACTTGGCTGGTACTTGGGAAAAATGTTTCAAGACATCATACTTTTGATCCAAAGGTCTGCATTTTTTCAACAGGAAACTTTGGTTTTTCAGGTGCCTTAGAAGTTGATGCTTTGGAAGTAGATGCATCTCGTATCGGGGTAGGAGTTGGAAATACTCCTGGATTCAGCAGATTAGACCGAATAGGTCAATTTATTTGCTGAGAGGAATAAGCTGTAACCTCTAACCGATCCTCTAAAATAACTTTTCCAAGACTGAATCTACCATGTGTGGAAGAACTTTCTTGTTCCTGTTGAGCTTGCTGAAGGGATTTTCCATGAGTTTCTGCCGCATATATATTTCTAGAAGGGGTAGGATTGAAATAGTGGATTCTGGAATATCCACATCTTCCCCTATATCCTATACCTCTGTCTCTTCCTCTAATTCCTCTGTTTGATACAAGGAACTCAGGTTCATCAAGATCAAAACTGTGGCTGGCATATAGATCTGTTAAGTGAATCATGTTAACAGAACCAAATATCAATTCTTCATCTGATGAAGATTCTTCCTGATTGGATAGTTCAGTCTATGCCATTTGGTGGGGCGATGCCCATGCTTTTGAAGCAGATGGAATAAAATCTTCCAGAGTCAATGATAATTTAGTCTTTGACACGAACTCATCTTTTTCGTACTGCTCTTCTTTCTTTGAATTATGCCGCCTCTTTGAGTATTTTCCTTCTGATGAAGGGGGTTTTTCTAGGGAATTCATAACATAAGACACAATTGGTTGATTAAATTGTCTTCGTAAAATGGCATGGTTTCGATTGATTGTTTTCCTAACCATCCAATCATCATATTTCTGCGCATTTTTCCTTTTGAATTAATGACACTTTCCTTTTTCCTCTGGATCAGTAGCAGTGGAACATGCTACCTAGGCTAAAGAACCTTTTATTTTTACCTGTCCAGAGTCCACCATCTTTTTTAGGAGTAATTGGAAGAAAAACCACTCCTAAATGGGATACCCCAACATCTGATGAAATGGGCAATATATGGGGAGGTCTTCATCTATTTCCTTGTTCAGCCTTTTGGGAATTGGCAACTGAACCATATTGTTTTCCAGAGCTGAGATAAAGTAGCCAGGAACATGTTCATTCCGGATAGAATAAAATTTGTTCTTAAAATCTTCAAATTGTTTCCTCCTTTGATCTCTTTGATCATCTTGATGAGGCGGCTGTTGTTGTTGACGCTCACGAGATGGAGCCCTTCGATATGATGAAGGTTTTGAAGTGGAAGTAGGTACAGGTTCTTGTTTAAGTGTAACTGTAGCAGTCTCTGCTTTCCCCATTCTCCTTACCGGAACTGATGTAATTACACAAGTTTTAGCCTTATTCATTGTATGAGAGTCTTCGATCTACTGAGCAATTGAAGTATGTTCTCGAAACCCTCCTTTGTAATTCATAGGGATCAATGGTGTGTGTAATTCATCAAATAGATTTACCACACATATTGGAAATAATTCTTCTTGAGGGAGTGCTAAACTTAAGTAATATGTTAATCCCTTTCATCGAGCAATGAAATTTGAAACTCTTTCATGTTCCCCTTTCTTACAATTGGTAAGATCAAAAACTATCGCCTTTGGAAACATTGAGCTAAATTGAAGAAGAAATATTTGATTGAGATCTTCCCACCCAGTAATTGACCAAGATTGCAAACTTGTATACCAGACAAAACCAGGCCCTTGTAATGACTACACAAAACACTTAAGATTAACTACTTTTTGATGTTGAGGAGTTCCCATAATAGGATCACAATGATAAACATAATGTGTTAAGTGTTGTTCTGGATCTCCCGAACAATTAAAAATTGGAAATGTGGTATTCAAAAAATTTGATGGGGGGGAATTGAATCAACCCATTCAGGATAAGCTTTCTTTTCAGGTTGAACTTGTGCATTTTTTCCCTTTATAGCTTCCAATGGAGATGTTAATGACTCAATGGTGGTTATTAATTTTTGAGAAACATCTGGTTGATCTAGGACCTGAGTAGGTGCAATAACTAGAGTTTGGACAGGTGTGGTGACTGGTACTGTGACTAATGGTAGCATTATCGGTTGTTGTCGAACATGACCCATAGGATTGGACCTATGAGGGTGTACTGGTAAAGGAGGATATTCTTGATCCATCCTAGTAGCTGCAACAAATTACCGTGACTAACTAACTCTAGCACGCTTAGGAGGAAGACTACCTTGATGTAGTTCTGTATTTAACCTCTTTAACTCCTTCATTTCTTCTTCCTGCTGTGCGAACCATTCCTCTAATGAGAGTGATTGACCTTCTCCAGAGGTAGGGTGGGATGTAACCTGACTTTTACCATTTTCCTTGGATTGTGCCTTTCTGGGGTATGGAAGGTCATTACCCGAAGGAATATCTTGTCTCTGGGAAGCCCTTTGGCTTCTGGTATACACACTTTCTTCATTTATTTCTTTATGTACAGGTTCTTAAACAGGAACTTCTTCATCTGATCCCTCTGAGTGAGCCTCATGTTCTGGGAAATTAGTGACAATGACATTGATGAAATTTATCGATGCATAATGCATTTCATCCCTTTTTCCAGCATTTTTTCTATAATGTATTCTTCCTTATACTTTATGAGACATTGTCTATTGAGTAGATCCCTCAAGAACTTCTTGATGAACTATAATTTGTAGGTAATCTCCTGATAATTTTTCTCTACGTTCCTCTTCTGTATTCTTCCCTAATCGAGAGAATATTAACTTTCACTGAGGAAAAGATTAATAATTTGAAAAAGTCCCCAGTCCAGTGGACTGGGGATGTTCCTGCTGTTCCTGCTCAACTCCTCGAATCCTATCTATTGATCCCAAGGGTTGGATTAAAAGAGTCCCTAGTCTGGCAATCTGAGGTGGCTCTTGAGTTTCTATATTTGAAACTTTCTTAAAAGCTCTCTGAATTTTGAGGACTTTAGTCCAAAAATTAGTCAGATGCATCATCCGACATCCGTTCAAATCACCTAGCTCAGATGATTGTTGGATTATTTCTGACACTTATGTCACCTGATGATGTGCATTCTCTAAACAATAAGCAAGTTCAATATTCTCATTTTCTTGATGCAAGAGTAATTCAAAAACTTGTTCTTTATATGCCTGACTTTGGAAAGAACTAGTTTAGGTCTGTTCTTGGTCAAGCCTTTGATTATTCACAAAACCATCTAGATGTGGCCTTCCATGGGAAATAACATTTCATGAGACCACCTTTGGCAGGCTTGGTTGATTGGTGAGTACAGTGAAATGTAGTTATCCATGAACACCCCATCCCCTGATATGAATATCATATGGGGGCATTGGTAATTAACTAGCACAACCTTTTTAGTGCGCCAAATCATGCACGTTGAAGGGATCTCTACTGCTTTTCAACCTTTGGATATCGGGAAACTAAGAGAGATTCCAAGTCAATTTGGTGTTGTAACCCTTATATTAACTTGACATTATTTTCATATTCATTATAAGATAATATTTTATCTTTTAAGTGAAAAAGAGTTTTCCCCATGTTGAGACGAATATCATGAATACAATCTTCTTTCAACATTTCTATAACATCATACTGAGAGTCAGCCAAAGGCAAAAACATGACTGGTACTTCACCTTTTGCCAGTTTTTTTCTCATATTCATCACTTCCTCTTTGTCATTTGATGACAATTATTATACCTGATTGGACCAAAGCTGGTGCTTCTTTGTTGCTTCATCAGATTCACCAAGATTGGTAGAGAATTCATTTTTCAAATTAGAAGATGAATGACCCAGGGGTTGTTCAGAGAATGACCTACACCTCGGGCTATCTTCTGATTGAAAAATTATTTCACCCACTAGCGACAAGGCATCAGACATGAATGTCTTCACATTTTCAAGTTCCTCATGATAAGTGGTCTTTCTCGTTACTTCATTTTCCATTTAATAATTTTCTAGGCAATGCGAATTTCTACTACGGAGAGGACTTTCACAGCTAAATTCATCATCATGGGGAGGACCACCATGGTGGGTTACAACAAAAGATAAAACCTCTTTATCCTTGATCATCTAGCCACATAGAGGGTTATTGTGGCTCTCATCTGAGGATAATACTTTGAGATCGACCGAACTGTCATGAAGTAAACCATCATGAGGAAATTTTTGATGAAGACCTTCAGAATTGTTGTTGTTAATTCTGGAATTTGAAAATGAAACAGTAGAATCTTGATTTGCAACAGACAATTGTCTGATCGCATCAATAACTCCTGTATTGAGCAAGGCCTTATTGAAGATCATCTCTTGATTTCTCAATTGTGTTGGATGGGTCTTTTTATTAGAAGCCTTCTTACTACCTTTGGAAACCACTTGTTGAATAAGGTGGTTATTACGGGAAGGTGTATGTGCCTGCTAAAGAGAAATGGTCAGGTTAGGCTGATTATCTCCATTTAAATCAGGTGTATGTGCCTGACTTAATTGTCTGTATGACATGGGAGAGTATGCCCCACAACCATCCCGGTCTAGGACAGAGGTGTGTATCTGCTTCATAGTGATGTATTGATGAGTCACTCCACTGATAGATATGGATTTATGATTCTTTCCCTGTAATGCTTCTAAAGTTGTTATAATATTCTGACAGGCATCCAGAATATGGGTAGGGATTTTCTTCTGATCTTTCACTATTGTCAGAATGTGCTTGGTGACTTCAGCTGGCGGAATAGGAATATACGTCCATTCCATGTCTGGAGTAGGTTGATGTGCATGCTTCTGCTCTTCTTTACCTATAAATGAATTCTGAAAGTACTCATATGTGGGGGCATAAAATTGTGTCTGCCTCCTTCTTGTCATTGGATCATTCCAATTGAAATCTCTAGGTGATACCAAACGAGACTGTTGGTTAGCCTGATGAGTTATAGGTGTATGTGCCTGCTAATTGTTCTCCACCATATTTAATTGGTGAGTTTCTTTGGTTGCAGTTATACGAGCCTACTAACTTGATGATTAATTATAAATAGCTGTATATGTATGCCGATAATACTCCGTCATAATTGGCTAGCGGGATTGGTGTGTTACTGCCAGACGAGTCTGCTGGGCAGAAAAATCAGGACGGATGGGTGTATATGCCCGTTCATTGTTTTCCATCAAGTTAGCTTGATGGTCTTCTTTGGAGGGGGTAGAAGTAAGGACCTACTCCCTGTTGTCTAAATTTCACCTCTGATGGTTCTTCTTGCCTGCTCGGGTTTGAGGAACCTAAGCCGAACCCCTAAAGGAAATACTCTAATCATGTTGAGGGTGCACTACTGCATGAGTCTGGCGGCAATTGTTGATGGGAGCCCTCGGGAAGGACTCTGTTTTTATTGAATTTAGGACTTGGGTGACCTCTTCATTCACCTCCCTATAATATGGGAGAGACTGGTGATTGAGTTCTGGAGATAACGACCCAAAACTGTTGGAGACAGTGGTTGGCACCACCTACTTCTTGACCACTGGTCATCGCTATCTAGACAACCAGGGTGAGTTATTCACATGGAGGGATTTTCGAGTGGCCTCCAGAGTTACTATGGTACCGTGTTGATGGTATTACCTCACTAATGTATTTGAGACCCAGTGTTGAAGATGCTTAGTATTTGATGTCATCCTCAGAGCATACGAGGATCCAGCAGGAGTATCAGCTGAGGCATTTACAGGTGTGTACTTTAAAGAATCCATTTTTGTATTGCAGAGAGATCTTCGAAAAGAGTGCATGTTTGATATAACAGACATAATCAAGATAAGCTTAGCTAGACTGCATCTTTTAGATGAACACATATGTGATTTATCGCTTTGTTGGCCCTCACATTGAGTTAAATAGGGGCCTAATAAATAAGAAAAACATCATTTAACCTGGTTAAGAATTCATGTCGAGTTCACCATTTTTGTTCCTTCTAGAAATGGGGATGACCTTGTTTGTTTAAGGTTCAAACTTTCCAATCAGTTTCTAATAGGTTTATTCGTAGAACCGAAAACATCCAAAGATTCTATATCCATTTGGACTTACATTCCAAAGGTAGGTTCTCATTAGTTGTAGACTGATGAGGCTTAAAAATTTTCATTGGTCTAGAGGATGGGAGGTAAGACTCATCACACCTTTTTGGGGGGAATTATTGTCTACTCAAGGACTCTCTTATAGATTTAAGTTATGTTCACGAATCCTTATTAATTTACCAATCATGAAAATGAGTTTTCCCTTTAGATCTTGCAATCAATGATTGATATGTAGGGAGTTTAGAGAGTCTTTTATATCTATTTAAGGTTCTTTATCAATATATAATCATCCATAAGAATTAGAGATTCATAGTCAATGTTATCCTTCCATACATTATATATAAATCTCTTGGTCCTTATGATTTCCATACTGGTTTTAAAGCCACTCAGTGGGGCACTTGAAGTTTATTTTCATTTAGAAAGACATGATTATTTCAGAGTTGGGATCGTACCCACAGATGGGCTACCTACGTATCCTTATTAAAAAGAAAGGAATCAGAACCCACGTAGTTTGATGATAAAGATATAGTTTAATGTCATAAGGGATAGAAAACAACTAATTAAAGATGGGATTGAACCTTAGAAAGGCTTCCTACATACTCTACTTTTAATGTAGAGATCAAAGTCCATGTAGTTCGGGTGAAGAAGTATGATGTTTATGCATGATTAATGGCCCAATGAGAGATGTCATAATAACTTTTACACTCTAAGCTCATGTGAGTCATGCTAGGTGTGAGAAACAAGAGGTATCAGTAAAATTGACGATTTTTTCAAGAAAGATGCAGTCATAAGAAATGATGTGGGGATTATGTATGTATGACGGCCCAAGAGCAGGGTCCAAAAATGTATTTTCACTTTATTGAGATTTGGGATTTTAACCCGAGACTTACTCCTGAAAAGGAAGCCCAAAGTTATAGGGACTTATGATTGGGTTTTATTCCTGAGAAGGAATCCCAAATCAAAAGAAATTATAAATGGGGCTTACTTTTGAGAAGGATGCCCAATTAAGGGAAATTATGATTGGGAATTACCCCTGAGAAGGAGGCCCATATTAAGAGGACTTGTAATTTGGGGCTTACTCCTAAGAAGGAGGCCCAATGAATTCCTCTCTGATAAGGAAGCTAAAAAAAGAACCATGCCACAAATGGCTTTGAAGAGGGTTTTGAAAGCTATCTTTGAAGAGGAGAGGTGTATTTGAAGAGAGGAGGTGACTAGGAAGGAGGCACACAAGTATTATTCTGGCACACAATCCTGGTCACGCAAGTATACTTTCACGACATGAGTCACCTTGGGTGAGAAAGAATCTATAGGGTAATACTTTGGTGACTTTGAACTCAAGCCCTTAGTATCATCCCTAGAGGCTTCCAGAAGGGTGGCACGCAAGTTTCTTTGAGAGGGAAAGGCGGCACACAAGTGTATTCACTTCCCTTAAGGGATGGACACTTAGGCGCACAAGTATTGATGAGTTCTAATACTTAGTCCTTATTCTTATTCTTTATAGCTTCCATTTGAGGTAAAGAATTACATTAGAAGTGTTCGGAAGATGTTAGAAAAAGACTTGGGTGACCAGAGCTTGAATCTGAGTTTTGGAAAATTTGTCCCTAGAATGGGGGGCCCACATGTGCTATTTATAGGCTACTGGGAACCTTGGGAAAAAAGGGAATAGGGAACCTAAGTGACTTGCACGACCCATATGTGGCGCGCAAGTGACTTGTGCGACCAGAAGGAAATTTGTGCGACCTCTTCTTAAAGGGTTCCTTGGTCATGTCATTGTCAATTTTTGATGTTCTTCAAAGGATGACTCTTCTTGTACTTAAGGTATTCCCCCTTTCCATTCATTAGACTCTATGATGGAAAGGACCGTCAAAAAACACTAAAAACCACTAAAAACTCAAAAAAAACCTTCAAACCTATAAAAACGTTAAAAAGTCTAAAAAAAATTAAAAAAATAATATAACTCAAAAAAACACTAAAACCCCTACAAAAACCATAAAAACCCTAAATGAAAATCCCTAAGAGAAGAGTATGACACCGCTATCACCATGTTATCTCCTGATTTTGCGTTTCCCAGGAGCTCCTCCTGGAACCCTTCTCGGCGGCTTCACTGCTCCTTTTAAGACCTTGCAGTGTGATGTGGATGCGGCGTTTGGCGGTGGGGATTCTTGCTGGAATGGATCTGTTCTCTCAACCTTCTTCAATTGGCTCATGGCTCATGCATTCAAGCCCTTCAGAGGCAAGTATGGCGCGGTTTTTGTATAGCTGGAGGCGCTTCTGCGGGCGTCGGGGTTTATCCTTGACAAATCTGGGCTCCAGTGGTGTTTCTCGGTCCTTATTGGCTTTACTTTGGATGGATTTTTTGCAGTAGTGTGCTGCGGGATCGATAGATCTGGAATCTGTTTCTAGGATCTCAAGACCTATGGATCTGATGGTGGCGATCCTCGATCGGGGAGGCAAGGTTTGTTTTAGACTTTCTTCATTTTATGCTGATATTGTTCTTCTGGTTTTTTGTGGCTTTTTGGATGATTTTGTAGAATTTGGAGGTTCTTTGTGTGGTCTTGTGGGCCACTGTGATGATGATGCTTGGTTGGGTCGTGGTTTATTGTTGCTGCTGGATCATGAGTTTGTTGCAAATCATGAGTTCTGAATTATCTTGTGTTGTGGATTTTAATTATCTCGTACTGCTGCGAAATTCTGGATGTTGTGGTTTGGTACGGGGTATGGTTTCTAGTGGTACGCTGTTAGTTGCACTGCGAGATGTGGATTGCTGCAAGCTGCTCGAGTTGAAGGATTTGGTTTCTGGATGTTAAGCTATGACCTCTTAAGAGATGGGTTAGGAGTCTACTTCTGGTTTCTTGGGAATATGGGATTGGAAAGGCATGATCTGCTTTGGTGTTGTTGGTTGCTGGGAGGTGATGATGGTCGTGTTTGTTTGCGGTGCTCGTGCTGTGGTTTCATGCTGTTGGCTGTGATTGGTTGCGATGTTGGTATTGGTGTTGTTGGTTGCTGGGGCTGGTTGGTTTGGACGTGTTGCTGATTCTATGTTGTTGTGATGATTGGATGTGGTGCTCCTGGATGTTGGACTGTGCTGGATGATGGAAATTGTGATGCTGGATGCGGTTTGCGGTTTGCTACTGAGTTGGGAGTTGCTGAAGTTGTGGTTTATGATCGTGCTGCTGCTGGATGTTGATTGTTGTTTGAGTTTTAATGCTGGTAGTTGGTTAGCTGTGAGCTGGTGGATGCCGGTTGATGCTGGATGATGGTGGTGGTTGCTTGGCCTTGTGTGGTTTTTCTTTTTTGCTTTTGATTTTTCTTTTTTTTGGGTCATTTGCGTCTTGGGTTGTGAGGGGTTTTTGGGTGTGGGTCGATTGACCCCTCCCCTCCCTTGTCTGATGTGTCTCTTTTTTCTTTCTAATAAAGTTGGGGGGGGGGGACTATCCCGACCCTCGCATCTTCCTTGCCATAAAAACCCTAAATACCCTTGAAACCCTAAAAACCATAAAAACATAAAAAACATTAGAAGTCCCTAAAAAATGTAAAATACACTAAAATCCTTGAAAGACCTTAGAAAAAAAATTAAAATCCTAAAAACACTTAAATACCCTAAAAACCTAAAAGAGGATAAAATTCATAAAAAACCCCTACAACCCCTAAAAACCAAAAAAACCCTAAAAATCCCTAAAAACCTAAAACACCTTAAAAACCTAAAAAATATCTAAAAATCCATAAAAACATAAAACACCATAAGAATCCAGAAAAGCTATAAGAAAATCATAAAAACTGAAAAACACTTAAAATCCTTCAAAAACATAAAAAATTCTAAAAACCATAAAAAGTCATAAAAACCCTAAAATCCATAAAAACCCAGAAAAAATCCTTAAAACATTAAAAAAATTGAAAACCCATAAAACCCTAAAAACCCACCCAACCCTTTAAAAACCCATTTTACCCCTAAAAATGTTTAAAAAATCTAAAAAACCCTAAACCCCCCCAAAAAACATATAAACCCTAAAACCCTAAAATCTCTAAAACTATTCAAAATCCCTAAAACCCCTAAAACATTTAATAATCATAGAAACTCCTTAAACCCCCTAAAAACGTAAAACAAACTAAAAACACTAAAAATCACTATGAAAAACTTAATGACCTAAAAACCTAAAAACCCCTAAAAACCAAAAAACCAGTAAGAACCCCGAAAACCCTAACAACCCCAAAAACCGTTAAAACCATAAAAACCCCTCAAACCAATAAAAATACATGAAAACCCATAAAAATAATTTAAAACCAATAAAAACTATAAACAGTCTTTAAACCATAAAAACATATAAAAAATTAAAAATCATAAAACCCCTAAAAACTCAAAAAACATAAAAATACAATAAAATCCTTAAAACTCTTCAAAATCTATAAAAATTCTAAAACTCCATAAGAATTCAAAAAGATCCCTCAAAATCCTAAAAAACATAAAGAACCCCTAAATCCCATGAAAACCCCTTAGAAAACTTCAAAAACCTAAAATCATTTAAAACCCCTAAAAACATATCAAATGCTGAAAACCTGGAAAAAAACCCCTAAAACCGTAAAGACCATAAACCCCCCCCCCCCCCCAGAAACCTTATAAACTCCTAAAAACACATAAATCCTTAAAATTCCACTAAAAACTCTAATAAACCATTAGACCTTTAAAAAGTTAAAACTCTAAAAAAATTAAAAAACCAAAAAAAACTTGAAAAAACAACCATAAAACCCAAAAACTAAAATCCCTAATAACCATTAAAATCCAAAAACCCCTCAAAATCCCAGAAAACCCTAAAAACCATAAAATTCATAAAATCCCTAAAAAGTAATAAAAATAAAAATAAACCCTCAAAACCCAAAAAAATTAAAAACCAAGAACTAAAAAACCCTAAAAACCCAAAAAAGGATAAAAACACTACAAACCCATAAAACCCCCTAAAAACCATAAAAACAAGAAAAACCCCTAAAAATATTAAAAACCCTAAATACCCATAAAACAACTAAAAACTCTAAAAACCATTTAAACCCCTAAAAATGTTTAAAAAACCCTAAAAACTATAAATACCCTAAAAAATACAAATACACCAAAAACAAAATAATAACCCTAAAACCCTAAAAACCCTAAAAACCCTAAAAACCCAAAATACCTAAAAAATAAAAAAAGCATAAAAAGAATAAAAAGCCCAAAAAATCTATAAAAACATGAAACCCCCTAAAAACCTTGAAGACCCATAGGAAAACATTAAAACCCTAAAAACCATTATAACCCCAAAGACCCTAAAAATTCTGAAACACTAAAAATCCTAAAAACCCTAAAAATGATAAAAACCAAAAAACCACTTAAAACTCATAATAGATCTCAAAGCTCAAAACAACCCTAAAAACCACTAAATTCTAAAAATACACTTTAAACACCTAAAATTTATAAGAAACTTTAAAAACATGAAAACCCCTAAAAACAAAAAAAATACCCTAGAAACAAAAAATCAATAAAATCTTAAAATGGCTAAATACCATCAAAATCCCTCAAACCCATAAAAAACATAAAAAATCCAAAAAATCCATAAAAATACATAAAAACATAAAAACCCCTAAAAACCTAAAAACTAATAAGAAAACATTAAAAACCTAAAAAACTTAAAACCCCTCAAAAACATAAAAAATGCTAAAAACACTAAAATTAATTAAAACACTAAAAATCATAAAAACTCCTAAAAACCTTATAAAATACAAAATAAACCCGAAAAAAGAATTAAAACCCAAAAAATACTAAAAACCCTCAAAATCCATAACGACCTTAAAAAACCATGATAATCCAAAAAAACACAAAAAATCCTTAAAAATAGAAAAACCATAAATACCATGAAAAAACCTAGAAAAGCCATAAAAACCTAAAAACCCATAAAAACCCCTAAAACCTAAAAAACACTAAAAACCTAAAAAACTGTAAAAATATATAATAACCCTAAACCCCTAAAAAACCAATGTAAACTATAAAAACCATTTAATCCACTAAAATTGTTAAATAACTATAGAAACCCTTAAAATACAAAAAAAACAAAAAAACCCTACAAACCTAAAAAGCCATAAAAAACATAGAAATCGTAAAACCCCCCAAAATCCCTAAAACCCTAAAAACCATAAAAATACTAAAAGTCCATAAAATCCCTAAAAATATAAGCATCCCTAAAAACCATAAAAACCCTTAAAAACCATAAAAACCTAAAAACACTTAAATCCCCTAAAAACCTAAAAATGCTAAAAACCATAAAACCCTCTAAAAACCCTAAAACCATAAAAAACCTGGATAGAACTTAAGAATTACATAAAAACCATAAAAACCGACTAAAACTCATTTAAACCCCAAAACTATATAAAAATTCTAGAAAACATTAAAAACACAAAAAAAACAAAAAAAAACATAAAACCCCAAAAAACCTTACAACCCTAAAAACCATAAAAACCCATCAAAATCCCTCAACCCCTAAAAACATTATTAATCCTCCCAAATCCATAAAAACTTAAAAAACACTAAAACACATGGAAAAATTAAAAAAACTTTATAAACCTGAAATCTTTTATAACCGATAAAAACCTATAAAATGATAAAACCATAAAAAACCTAAAAACCATAAAAACTAATAAAAATATTAAAAACCAAGAAAAACCTATAAAACCCCTAAAATCACTAAAAACTATACAACTTATTTATACCCTTAAAACCCTTAAAAATATAAAAAACCTTTAAAACCAAAAAACCTCAAAAAACCTTAAATACCAAAAAACTATAACACCTTAAAACCATTAAAACAACTCTAAAAAACCTCAAAATCCAAAAAAATACTAAAAATCCTAAATATCATACAAAATACCTCAAAATCCATAAAACATAAAAATCCCTAAAACCCTGAAAACCCCTATGAAAACCTTAAAAACCAAAAAATACTTTAAAACACTAAAAACCAAAAAAATATATAACCCTTTAAAACCCCTAAAACTACTAAAAACCATAAAAAACCTAAAAACCCATAAAAATAATAAAATACATAAAAATACCTAAAAACATAAAGAACTCAAAAATTCTTGAAAACCAATAAAAAAATATTAAAAACTTAAAAACACTAAAAACCCATAAAAACATAAAAATTAAAAAAAAACATATAAAACCCTGAAAACCTCTAAAAATTAAAACCTCTAAAAACCTTAAAACACTTTACATCCCAAAAAACCCACTAAGAACTTTAAAAACCTTTTCTACCCATAAAAAACCTTAAAAATTATAATATACTCAAAAGTCCCTAGAATCCCAAAAGACAATAAAAAACCTTAAAACCATAAAAATCATCAAAATACCTAAAACCCCTAAACCATTAAAATCATAAAAAATATCTAAAAATCCCCAAAAACATAAAACCCCCAAAATCCATGAAAACCCCTAATAAAACATTACAACTAAAAACACTTAGAACCCCTAAAAACCTAAAAACACTAAAACCCTAAAAACCCCTAAAACCAATAAACCCTAAACACAATAAAAGAACTTACTTTTTGCACATGAGCCTCAACCCAGTTGGTGAGGTATCCTTAAGTGCATCCATAAGACCTAGGTTCAAAACCAGGTAGAGGCATATTTCCGGGGGCTATAGCAGTACTGTAGGAGGCACTATAGAAACACTATACATTGTGCGGGTACTGTAGCAGAACTGTACACTATACAGGTACTGTAGCAGAACTGCACACTGTGCGGGTACAGTAGCAGGCACTGTAGTAGTTGTTGTAGCAGGTACTATTTGGTACTATAGCAGCTGGAACTATTAACCTTGGGCCACCGGATAGGGCTTGGGGTGCTTAAGGCTTTCAGGCCAGCCGGGCCTTTGGGTCAGTAGGGCTTTCGGGCCACCTTCAAGGCCCTCAGGCCACCTCAAGGCCTTCGGGCCACATTCAGTTTCCCCAGACACACTACAAAAAAAGAGAATCCCCAGAAGAGGATTCAGAGCAGTTGTACTCACCAGAGCAGAACCAAATGGATTGTCGAAATGAGAGGGTTTTTCTATGCCATCGGTACCAACCTGTTCTTGCACGGGAAGCTTATCCAAACAACCATGCAAAGGTGGAGAGCTACTATCACGGCGCAGATGCTGGGGAGGGGCAGTTCCTTGTAGATAGTCTGGTTGAATTCCCTAAAGAATTTTGGGTCATGTAATCTCTTAAGCCTACGGGCCTTGTAATCTTTGAGCCTACGGGCCTTGTAAGGGTTCCCCCTCATCCCTTTAAAGGGGGGTTATTAAAAATCAATAAAAATGATGGCCTTCGGGCCATTCGAGCCTAAACACAATAAAAACCTGTAAAACCTTAAAACCCAAAAAACTCAAAAAAAACATAAAAACCGACTAAGAACTTTGGAAACCCTTCAAACCCCTAAAAACCATAAAAGCTATAAAAAAGAGGATTAAAACCCAAAAAACCCAAAAATCTCAAAAATACTATAAAACCCATAAAGTTCGTTAAAAAGACATAAAATTCCTAAAAATGTAAAAACCCAAAAAACCTTGAAAATCCCAAATAAAACTATAAAAATCTAAAAATACATTAAATAACTAAAACCCCTAAAAATAATAGAAAACCTAAAAACCCTAAAAACCTCAAAATATATAGAACCAAAAAAACACATAAACATCCTAAAACCCCTTAAAACATAAAAACCCCTTAAAAAATAAAAACCCCTAAATATCCTAAAACCCCAAAGAACGCCTTAAAACCCTAAAAAACATAAAACCCATAAAAACATAAAAAAAACATTAAAACACAAAATAACCCAAAAAAGACCATAAAATCCCCTAAATACCATAAACCCCATAAAAAGCGTAAAAACCTGAAAACCTATAAAAACCAAAAAAACACTGAAAACACTAAAAATAAATTAAACCCTAAAAATGTTAAAAAACTCAAAAAACCTTAAAATAACTGAAAATTAAAAAAACTCCAGAATCAGAAAAAAATCATGAAAACCCTAAATACCATAAAAACCATAAGAATTCCTAAAAAGTGCTAAAAATCCCTATAAATGTAAAAAATCTAAAAAATCTGAAAACCCTAAAATACATTAAAACCTAAAATACAATGAAATCCCCTAAAAACCCTAAAACCACTAAAACTCTTGAAGAACCCTAAACACCCTTAAAATCCCTAAAAACCCTAAAGACCATAAATTTATAAAAATCTATAAAACCCATGAAAACCCCTAGGAAAACTGTAAAAAACCTAAAATAACTTAAAATCCCTAAAAACCCAGAAAAAATTAAGAACCTAAATTGAACCTAAAAACCCAAGAACCCCTTGAAAACCATAAAACAAATAAAAACATAAAAATCCCATAAAAACCTTAAAAACAACTAAAAACTCTAAAACCCCTTTAAAACTAAAAATGTTAAAAAACTCTAAAAACCCTTAAATTCCCTATAAACTCAAAACACCCTTTAAAACTAAACAACCATAAAAATCCCCTAAACCCTAAAAAATCTTAAAAATCCCTAAAATACTAAAAATCCATAAAATCCTAAAAAATTGATAAAAATCAAAAAACATAAAATACTATAATAACCATGAAAACCCATATGAAAAACATAAAAACTAAAAACGCTAAAAACACATAAAAACCAAAAAATTATAAAAAACATAAAAACCCATCAAATCCATAAAAACCATAAACCCCCCTAAAACCCTTAAAAGTACATAAAAACCCATAAAAACAACTAAAACTATAAAATGTATTTAAATCCAAAAAACATTAAAAAAACCTTAAAAACCTTGAAAACACAAAAAACAAATCATAAAGCATACAAATACATGACAGTATATGGTGGATGCGAAGGGTGTTACGTCATATTGGTGGTGGCATGCTCTATTATCTAGTATGGGATTTCAGATCAGCTTGTCATCAGGTTGCGAAGAAGAATCAGGTTCATGTTTCTTGTTCCTTGGATTCATATTTGTTTTACGTTGTTTATGAAGGGTTGTTTAAGTTGTGTTGTGTTATGGTTTGTATTTAAGACTATGAATTCATAAATTTTGGCTGGTATGGTTGTGAGTCGTTACTGGTGTCAGATTTTGGTTCTGATGATTGGTGTTGGGCACTGTCTAGCTATGAGGTGATATTACTAGGCTGTTAGAGGGGCTATCTGGTTTTGGGTTTGAATAAGTAGTTATGGGTGCTGTGGATTGATTATAGGCATGGGCGCTGGTGGTCTGATGTTTTTGGATATACTTATAGATGTGAAATGATGGAATATGATTGGTTAGGCAATGATGGTTTCTAGAATCAAAGTTGTTGGGTGATTATTGTTACTTGGATGGGATGTGATGAAGGTGATGTTTATGAATTTGATGTTGGTAGTTCTGTGTTGCCACTGGTGGATCTGCTTAGCAAGGAGGCGATAGATGATGGGAACTATGTTGTGGGCTGCTGGTTGCTGATTGGCTAGGAGGTGCTGATGGATATGTTTTTGATTTTCTTTAATTTCTTATTTTGGTGTGATTTTTGGGTTTCTAGGGGGTCTTTGGGTTTCTTGGGGGTGTCCAGGGCTTTTTGGGTGTGGGTTGATTGACCCCGCCCCTCCCTTGTTTTCTTTTCTTTTTTTTCTAATAATTTTTTTTTGGGGGGGGGGGGGGCAGGAATAGTATGTTCATGCACATACTTTTCCTTAAAAATCCGTAAAAACCAAAAAACCCCCTAAAAACTCTAAAACCCATTTAAACCCCCAAAAACATTAAAACACTCTAAATACCCATAAAACCCAAAAAAACACAAAAACCCCTCACAATTCCTAAAAACCTAAAAAAATATAAAAAACCTAAAAAGGTCCTAAAAATCCCTAAATATATAAAAAATTCTTAATTCCTAAAAAACCATAAAAACCTAAAAACTATAAAACCCCTAAAAACATTAAAACCCTAATCCCATAAAAACCCTAAAACTAGAAAAAATTATAAAAACACATCAAGCCCCAAAAAAACATTAAACAATCATGAAAAAAACTTTTAGAAAACATAAAAACCATATAAAACACAAAAAAAACCCCTAACCCCCCACCCCCCAAAAAAATGTAAAAAACCACAAACCCTAAACACCCTTAAACCCCCTCAAAATCTCTAAAAACAGAAGAAAAAAATCCTAAAAATCCCTAAAGATCCCAAAAAAATGTAACAATCCATAAAAACCATGAAAACCCCAAAGAAAAACATAAAAGCCTAAAAACACATAATACCTCTAAAAACCCAAAAAAATATTAAAAACCCTAAATAACGCAAAAAACCCATAGAAACATAAAACCCCCAAAAACCATAAAACACTAAAAACTAATAAAACCCTTAAAAAGAACTAAAAACTCTAAAAACCATTTCAAACCCCAAAATGTTAAAAACTCTAAAAACTTCTAAAAACCCAAAAAAACAGAAGAAAAACCCTAAAACCCAAAAAACCATAAAACCCCCAAGACCCTAAAAACCCCTAAAACCCATCAAAATCAGTAAAAAATAAATTTTTTTAAAAGCCCTAAAATCCCTAAAAAATAAAAAGGTCCAAACCCCAAAAAACCCTAAAGAAACCCTTAAAAAATAAAAAACATAATCCAATAAAAAAGTAAAATATGGTGAAAACCCTACAAATAATAAAAACTATAAAACCCCTAAAAACATTAAAAACCCAAAACCCATTAAAACCCTAAAAAACTCTAAAAACTCTAAAAACCCTGAAAACCCATAAATAGTTCAAAAACTATAAAGAACCTTAAAACCTTAAAAAATTCAAAAAAAAACCTTACAAACCATAAAACCCTAAAATGCCTCTAAAACCATAAAACCCATAAAATTTAATAAAATCTAAAAAAATACTTAAAAACACAAAAACCTCTAAAACCCGTTTAAAAACCTTGAAAACTTAAAAAAAAATTAACCCACTAAAACCAATAAACACTAAAAACCATAAACACCATAAAAACTCCTCAGAACCCCCAAAACCCTAAAAATCATTATAACCCCTAAATACAAAAAAAACCATAAAAATTATAAAAACCCATTAAAACTATAAAAATAATTTACACCCCTAAAAATATTGGAAATCTCTAAAAATAAATAAACCACAAGAACAAAAAAACTTAATCCACTCAAAATATTGCAAATCAGAGCCACCTCTTCATATGTGGACACCACCTCAGCACTATCACCCCTTATACCACAAGAATTCTCATCCATATTCAAACTCATTCCATCTAAAGCCACCCCTAAAACTCCTATATCCCTTCCAACCTTCATATACTTTCTAATCCACTCAAGAACCATTGCAATCGATGGCTGGGAGGGTAGAGTATCGAGCAAACTCATTCTCTCTTTCACCTCCACTATTTCCTGGCTGCACCAACCATATCCTACATGTGCCAGATGTACGTCACCTCTATCACTATCACCACAACTTCTAGTATTCTTATTATTCCCAAACTTCCAGCAAGAAGAACAGAAATCATCCCATGATTCAAAAACCAATGGTTTCTTCCTGTGGATCTCCTCATCCATAGAAATCCACACAAAATCAGGTGGATCTTTAGAAGCATCAACCTCAAGAAAATCCCTCAGAGCTACTGGATGATAGATATCTCTCATCCAGATATCCACAGAGAAAAACCTCTACACTATATTCCCTATCATTGAAATTATATATATATACATATATATATATATATATATATATATATATATATTGGAAAGGTGGGGAGTTTAGGGAATCTCACCCAAGTCCCAAACATCAGGGCGTCGCACTTCAGATGAAGGTCAAAATTCCACTGGGTGAGGATGAAGCGAGCACCATTTCAGCTTTGAGGTGATGCAAACGAAGAAAGAATGATATCTTCCTCAGATTTGAAGAGAATCATGATGTAGTCATTATAAAAAAGCACTATTGTTTCTCGATCCTAAAGGTCCAAGTGTTTAAAGACAAACCTATCAATGTTTCCATCGAGGAGAACCACTTCTTGAATCTCACAATCAGAGTTAGGAGATGAAGCGTTGAGGCTTCATTGAACTCCTAGTTAAAGAGAGGAAGTTATAGACGTCCTTCAAATAGTTCTGGAACCTTCGATCAAACCACCATTCATGGAAAAGATGGCAGTATACCAGGAGATGAGAATGATGTGAAAGAATGATCCTCATTGAGAACCAGTAGATCCCCCCCCCCTCAGGGGGAAGGGAAGACTCCAAGGACATTTTTGTCTTCAACCTGGAAGGGAGGAGCAGACATCTCATGGGATCGGGAGAAACGCCTGAGCCTCCATCTTTATTAGGATTTTTATTTAGGTTTTAAGGGATTTTGAGTATTTTTCTGATGGTGTTTAGGGGTTATTAATGATTTTATGGTTTTTATGGTTTTTTTTGGGGGGGGGGGTTAGGGTGTTCTTTAGTTTTTAGGATTTTTTTGTTTTTTAGAGTTTTTAACATTTCTATGCATCTAAAGGTGGTTTAGAATTTTTAGTGATTTTTAGGGATTCATGGAGTTTTAGTATTTTTAAGGCTTTTACAGATTTTTTGGTTTTTGGTGGTTTTGAAGTGTTTTAGGTTTTTTTAGGGTTTTTAGCATTTTATTGGGGGTTTATGGGTTTTAATTGTTTTTAGGATTTTAAGAATTTCTTAGATATTTTTTGGGATTTTATGGGTTTCTATGTTTTTAAAGATTTTTAGGGCTTTATTTGTATTTTTATTGTTCTTAAATTTTTTAGGGATTCTGAGGATTTTTAGGGTTTTTTAGAGTTTTTGGGTTTTTTAGAGTTTTTAGGGATTTCAAATGTTTTTATATTTTTAAGGTTTTCTTAGTGGTTTTTATTTTTTAGGGTTTTTATGGACTTAGGGATTTTTATGGATTGTTTTGGATTTTTATATTTTTTAGAGTTTTTAAAACTTTTGTGACTTTTTAGATATTTTTATGGTTTTCGTAGTTTTTAGTGTTTTTTTAAATTTTAGGGGTTTTAATGAATTTTAGTGTTTTTAAACGTTTTTATGGATTTAAAGGATTTTAGAGTTTTTAGTGGTTTTTAGGGTTTTTATGGAATTTCAGGGTTTTTTATGGTTTTTTGGGGTTTTATGGTTTTTAGTGTTCTTAGGATATTTCATGGGTTTTTAGGGTTTTTAGCATTTTTTAATGGGTTTAGGGGTTTTAAGTGTTTTTAGGTTTGTAAGGTTTTCTTTATTGTTTTTGGGGGTTTTAGATATTTTATATTTTAAGTTATTTTAGAGTTTTTAAGTATATTTATGATTTTCTCAGGTTTTTATGGATTTTTGATTTTTTGTATGGTTTTTAGGGGTTTTATTGATTTTAGTGTCTTTAGGTTTTTAGTGGTTTTAACTATTTTTAGGTTTTTAATGTTTTCTTAGAGATTTTCCTGTATTTGAGGATTTTAATAGTTTTTTAGCTTTTTAGGGATTTTTTAGGATTTTTCTAGGCTGTATGGTTTTTAGGGATTTTTTAGGTTTTTAGGGGTTTTTATGGGTTTTTAGGGTTTTAATGGTTTTTGGGGTTTTTTATATTTAGGTTTCAATGGTTTTTAGAGTTTTTAACATTTTTATAGGTTTAAAGGGGTTTTATATTTTTTTAGTGATTTTAGGTTTTTTATGTGTTTTAGGGTTTTTAATTTTTTTAGGGTTTATTATTATTTTTATGATTTTTTAGGGTTTTAGGGTTTTAGGGTTTTGTAATTTTTAGCATTTTTTAGGTTTTAATGGGTTTTAACGGGTTTTAATTATTTTTAAGTTTTAATTATTTTCTTGGGGGGTTTTTAGGGTTTTTTGATTTTTTACATTTTTTGGGATTTTTAGGGTTTTTTTAGGAATTTTATTGGTTTTTAGGGATTTTTTGGGTTTTACGGTTTTATAGTTTTTAGGGTATTTAGCATTTTTTGGTTTTTAGGGTTTTTAATTGTTTTCATTTTTTAAGGTTTTCTTAGGAGTTTTTAGGGGTTTTAAGGGTCTTGATGTTTTTAGGGATTTTTTGGTCTTTTTTAGGATTTTTATGGTTTTCTTAGGTTTTTCTGATTTTGAGAGGTTTTAGTGTTTTTAGGGGTTTTATGTTTTTTTTTGTTTTTAGGGGTTTTTTAGTTTTTAGGTATTTTTTGTTTTTTATAGATTTTAATATTTTTTAGGGGTTTAAAGGGTTTAAAATTTTCTTAATGGTTTTTAGGGGTTATTTTGGGTTTTTAGGATTTTTTAATATTTCAGGAGTTTGTATGGTTTTTAGGGGTTTTATGATTTTTATGAGGTTTTCAGGTTTCTAGAATTTTTTAATTTTGTAGGGGTTTTATGATTTTTTTTATTTTTAATCTTTTATTAGTGGTTTTCATGGATTTTAGGATTTTTTATGTTTTGAGGGGTTTTAATTACTTTTTGTATTTTTATGGGTTTTTAGGGTTTTTAGGAATTTTTAGGGGATTTATAGATTTACGGGGGGGTTTGGGGTTTTTTGTGTCTTTAGGTTTTTTTGGTTTTAATTGTTTTTATTTTTTTATGTTTTTCTAAAGGTATTTTTGAGTTTTTTGTGTTTTTTATATTTTTAAGGATTTTTAAGTCTTTTTTAGTATTTTAAGGATTTTTAGCGATTTTGAGGGGTTTTAGGATTTTTTAGGGTTGTATGGTTTTTGTGTTTTTACGGGATTTTTTGAGTTTTAAATTATTTTATGTTTTCTAGAGTTTTTTTAATGTTTTTTGGGTTTAAATAGTTTTTTTAATTTTTAGTGGGTTATTTTGTTTTTAGTGGTTTATGATTTTTATAGTTATTAGGGGTTTTATGGATTTAGGGGTTTTATGGTTGTTACGGTCTTTTTAGGATTTTTATGGGGTTTAGAGTTATTTATGTTTTTTGGGGTTTTATTTTCTTAGGTTTTTAATGTTTTATTAGGGGATTTATTTTTTTACATTTTTATTGATTTTTTGGAGTTTTTGGGGCTTTTATGGTTTTTAGGGTTTTTAGGGATTTTGAGGGTTTTAGGGGGTTTTAAGGTTTTTTTTTGGTTTTTTGGGGTTTTTAGGGAATTTAGGGTTTTTTGAGGTTTTTACCATTATTATGTTTTTATGGATTTTAAGTGTTTATAGATTTTAAGGTTTTCTTAGGGGTTTTCAGGGTTTTTTGGGTATTTAACGATTTTAGTTATTTTAGGGATTTCTTGGGCTTTTATAGGTTTTAGGGATTATGGGGATTTTTAGGGATTTGGGGATTTTAGAGTTTTTACCATATTTATGGTTTCTCTTGGGTTTTTAGGTTTTATGTTGTGTTTTTTTGGGCATTAATGTTTTTAGATATTTTTTATAGTTTTAGGGGTTTAAAGGGTTTTTAGAGTTTTTACTGGTTTTAGGTTTTTTATGGATTTTTAGGGTTTTTAAGGTATTTAGGGTTTTGATTGTTTTTAGGGTTTTTGGAATTTTTGGTGTTTTTATATTTTTTAGTGGTTTTAAGTAATCTTAAGGTTTTCTTAGCGTTTTTAGGGTGTTTTACATTTTTTATTGATTTTTTGGTATTTTTAGTAGTTTATGGGTTTTTAGGGTTTTAAGGATTTTGAGAGGATTTAGGATTTTTTGGGGTTTTTAGGTTTTTTATGGTTTTTATGGTTTTGGGTTTTAGGGTCTTTTTTGAGTTTTTAGGGTTTTTACGGTTTTTTAGGGTTTTTAACATTTTTTAGGTTTAAAGGAGTTTTAGGCTTTTTAGTTGTTTATAGGGTTTTTTTGGACTTTTTTGGTTTTTTAGGGTTTTATGGTTTTTAGGGGTTTTTAGGAGTTTTACGGTCTTTTTAGAGTTTTAGTGTTTATAGGGTTTTAGGGGTTTTATTTATTTTTAATATTTTAAGGTCTTCTCAGGATTTTTCAGGGCTTTATGGGTTCTAACATTTTTAGGGTTTTTTAAGGATTTATATATTTTTTTAGAGTTTCTTATGATTTTAAGGGGTTTTAGGGTTTTTTATGGATTTTAGTGTTTTAGGGTTTTTAGGGTCTTTTATGGTTTTTAGCATTTTTTTAGTTTTTAGGGGTTTTATGTGTTTTTTGGATTTTAAGGTTTTCCTAGTGGTGTTTAGGGTATTTAGAATTTTTTTTTTAGTTTTAGGGATATTTAGGTATTTTTTGGATTTTTATGGTTTTTAGTTTATGTAGGGATTTTGTGATTTTTTGGGGTTTTGGGTTTTTTACGGTTTTTTAGAGCTTTTAGGGGTGTTGTGGTATTTTTAGGGTTATATTGTTTTTTAGATTCCTCTAACGTCTTTAGGGGTTTAAAGGGTTTTTAAAGTTTTTAGGGGTTTTTATTGGTTTTTAGGGTTTTTAATGTTTTTTATGGTGGGGGTTAGGGTTTCTAGTGGTTTTTAGGGTTTTGAGGGTTTTTATCATTTTGTCGGTATTTAGGGGTTTTATGTGTTTTTAGGTTTTAAATTTTTTTCTTTTATTTTTTCAAGGTTTTTAAGTTTTTTTTAAAATTTAATGATTTTTAGTGAATTTTTTTGTTTTGGGTTTTTTTTAAGGATTTTTAAGGATTTAGGGTTTTTTTTTTGGGTTATCAAGGGTTTTGGTGTTTTTTTTGTTTTTTTTATAGTTTTATGTATTTTTAGGGTTTTATGGTTTTATTAGGGTTTTTAAATTTTTATGGATTTTTAGGGAATTTTTAGGATTTTTATGGTTTTTAGGGGTTTTATGGATTTTGAGGGGTTTTTGGGTTTTTAGGACTTTTCCGGTTTTCTAGGCTGTTTAGTTTTTTTGATTATTTAGGGGTTTCTAAATTTTGTTAGTGTTTATTAACGTTTTTAGTGGTTTAATGAGTCTCTAGATATTTTAGTGTGTTTAGAGGATTTATGAGTTTTTATGGGTTTTTAGGTTTTTAGGTGTTTTCTAGTTTTTTTAGGGTTTTCATATATTTAGGGTCTTTTAGGGTTTATTTAGGTATTTACCATTTAATTTGTTTTTTATGGGTTTTAATTATTTTTATGTGTTTAGTATTTTCTTAGTTTTTTCATTGGTTTTTAGTGGTTTTTACGTTTTTATGGATTTTAGAGATTTTTTGGATTTTCAAGTTCCTTAGGGTTTTTATTAATTTTTGTGTGTTTTTAGTGTTTTTGGGTTTTTGGGGTTTTTGGAATTTGTTGGGGTTTAAGTGTTTTTTAATGTTTTATTAGGGATTTTTTCAGGGTTTTTAGGTTTTTTATGTTTTTAGGGATTTTTAAGGGTTTTAATGATTTTTATGGTTTTTTATGGTTTTTAAGGATTTTAGGGGTTAGGGTTTTATGGTTTATGTGTTTTTAGGGTTTTTATGTTTTTATTTTTATTTTTTAGGGTTTTTTTTAGTTTTTTATGATTTTTAGTGTTTTTAATGGTTTTAGGGGTTTTATTGGGTTTTAGAGTTTTTAATGTTTTAGGGTAGAAGAGGTGTGAGGACAGACTATTCTCGACCCCCCCCCCTAAAATTTATTAATAAGAAAAAAAGACGCAACAGACAGAGGAGGGGAAGGGTCAATCGACCCATACCCAAAAACAAAGCCTCAAAAGGAAAACAAAGAGCAAGAACAAGTCCAAGGAAGAGAAGAAAGTAGAAAAGAACAAGGAAAAACCCCAGCACGAGGTCTACCGGCCTTCCCACCATCATCATCATAGTCCGCACCAAGGGTGTCTCCCTCAGCACCATAACCGGAGGCCGCATCAGTGTCTGTTGACTCCCATTCAGAAGAGTCATATTGCTTCAAGCCATTGGTGTAATACTCCCATAAATTTACCTGCTCCACATTCAGTTGCTTCTTAGCAGGCCACCCCACCTTGCCAGAGGAGTTCTTCGAAGCTTTACTGGAAGCCCTCGTAGATACCGTTCTCAGAAAGGAAGATTAGTCCTTCCTTGGCCTCCTCACTTTCAAAAATGTAGTGCCAACATCATCATGTTTTTTCTGGATAGGGATAACAGTGTCCTCCTGATTGAGTAAACAATAAGTGGGAGGTGGAAACCTCTCCCTGGACAGGCCCCCTGCAAAGTTTTCTTTCCCAAAAGAGGAAAAAACTCCAAGTAGGGTTTTGTCCTTCAAAATCTGGGCCATGTTGGATTACATCCTAGAATCATCATCAAAGCTACTCCCCCAAAACATCGAACCCTGGGGTTTCATTCCCTCCTTCAATAGAAAAATCTGCATAGGTACTTTCATCACATTAGGGTCCTCCAAAGGCATGTCTCTCATAACCAAACATTTGTATTTCCGATCCTCATTGTCCCTAATCATCCCATCTTCAACAAATTTAGCATCATGTGACCCAAAGGGGACGAGCACCTCTGATGCATCCACTGCGATTAGAACTGGTTCATGGGAGTCAGGAGCATTCACTAAAGACCTGATGAAGACACCCCCATTACCCATAGCCTGTGAAACATGAACACCAGTCTCGGTCCCCATATCAGCCCTCAACCTAGCGAACACCTCGCTAACATTTGGTTCAGGTGGCTGATGTCGGATAGTCTTCAACAGGATGTCCCCTCCCTTGACCATCTACGGCTGTACACTTCTATCTGCTTCAAGCATGACATTGATAGGGAGCTGTGAGCCATTTCCATTCATCCTACCATTATCAACCCCAAGAACATCCCTATTATCCTATCGCAGAGGCAGAGTCATTGCTTCTGTCTCATTACCAGCAACACATCCAGATAAGGGCACTTGCACAGAAGCCGGCAAGCCTTCCTCACCTGCCATGACGATGCCACCTTCACTACCACCCTGCTGATCATGCTCCAGCACATCATACACCAAGGAATTAAACTAATTGATTAGGGGAAGTATGATCCTAATGGTCACTATAATGTTCCCTCCACTCTACCTCCCTTCATTAGTGAAGATTGGGCCTCCTGGTGACCCTCACCAGATAGTTCCACTGAGCCAATCACCATCAGCGAATCTGCAGCAGGAGGGATGCGTGCACTAGACACATCCTCCTGCTTAGCATCCATAAAACAGATGTTTCTACCACCTCAGGCCTCCACACCATCAATTTCCATAATAGAAGTTAGATATTGACTACTCTTCAAAGGTGTTCTACTATCCACAGCAGCCATAGGAGGTAGCTGCATAGGCTGGGAGTTCGCAACCTGCTGGCCACACTTAACCGTATTCCCTCACTGACCCTTACACCTATAGTCCTCCTTAACATGCCCCAAGAACATGCAGGAGTCACAGAAATCAACCCAATAATCATACACCACTGTATGCTTATACCAAAGCACATCACCGACAGAGATCCACACAAAATCAAGCGGCTTATTTGAAACATCGACCTCAATACAGGCCCTTGGAGCAACTGGGTGACAGACTACCTACGTACTCTTATCCGCACGTAGGAACTTCCAAACAAGGTTCCCCAACATAAAAAAAATAGATGGATTTTGATAGGGTAAGGGAAGATCATGGAAACAAACCCAAAGAGTCGTAGAAGGGGAGTCACGCTTCAAGTGAATATCGAAGCTCCGTCAAAAAAGAAAGAATCGGAATCCATTGTAAGAACGAGGTGCCGAGGACCAAGCTTGAATCAGATCTTCTTCAGAAGCAAAACAGATCATAATATGGTGGTTTCCCATAATCCCTACCATCGAACAATCTTGGAGGCTCCAAGATCTGAAAATGAATCTATCAAATTCATCAACCAAAGGTCGACCATTGTGGAATCTCGCAATCAGTGTCCATTTAAGGAGGTGGAAGGCCTCATGGAACTTCAACAGATAGAGGGGGAGTTGAGGACATCCCATGAATAGATTAGGAACCCTAGGAAAGGTCCAAATCCGAGGAAAGGGGGGAATAAGATCCAGTGAGGATAAGGGGGTGAAGTGAATAGGCGAAGGGGAAGAGAGACCACCCCTCCCCACCAGAGGGGGAGGGGTAGAGATGAAAGCCATCGGCACACAGCCTAGGGCGGAGGCCCGCCACGCACCTCTGGCCAGAGGCTATTGCCGCGCGAGAGAGAATCTATCCTTCTTAATGTTTTAGGGATTTTTAAAGTTATTAGTTTTTAGTGTTTTTGAATATTTTGTCATGTTTTAGCATTTTTTATATATTTTGGGGGTATTAAGTTTGTGTGAGTTTTAAGTTTTTCTTAGTAATTTTCACGGTTTGGGGGGTTTTTTCTATTTTTTCTGATTTTTTTGGATTTATATGGTTTTTAGGGTTTTTTGGGTTTTTTGGGATTTTTAGGGGTTTTAGTCTTTTTTTATGGTTTTTGTTATTTTTTTGGTTTTTAGGGGTTTTAGGGTTTTTAGGGTTTTTTGAGTTTTTTAGGTTTAAATTTTTTTTGATTTGTTTAACATTTTTAGGTTTTTAAAAGTAATTTTAGAGATTTTAGTGGGTTTTGGGAATTTTGGGGTATTTTGGGGTTTTAGGGTTTTAGGGATTTTATTTTTTTAATGGTTTTTTGGGTTTTTAAGGTTTTTAGGTGTTTTAAGTTTTTTTGGGTTTTTATTATTTTTTTATGATTTTTAGTGGTTTTAAGTTTTTTTAGTATTTTATGTTTTTATTTAGGGTTTTTAGGGTTTTCAGAGGTTTTGTAAAATTTTATAGATTTTTTGGGGTTTTTTAGGATTTTTATAGTTTTTTGTGTTTTTAGGGATTTCCAGGCTTTTTAGGGGGTGTTTAGGGTTTCTTAATTCTTAATTTTTTAGGGGTTTTAAGTGTTTTTAGGTTTTTAAAGTTTTATTTGGGTTTTTTCAGGGTTTTAGGGTTTTTTATGAGTTTACATATTTTTAGTGATTTTTTATGATTTTAATGGCTTTTAGGGGTTTTAAGGATTTTGAGAGTATTAGTTTTTTTTTGGTTTTCTGGTATTTTGGGTTTTTAGGGGTTTTTTTAATTTTTAGTGTTCTTATGGTTTTGTGGAGTTTTTTAACGTTTTTATGGGTTTAAAGTGTTTTAGTGTCTTGAGTGGTTTTTAGGGTTTTATGGGTTTTAAGGTTCTATAATATTTTTTGGGGATTTTTCTGCTTTTTATGGTTTCTTGTGTTTTTAGCATTTTTAGGTTTTTTTATTTTTATGGGTTTTAAGTGTTTTTAGGTTTTTAATGTTTTCATAGGGTTTTTTCATGTTTTTAAGGGTTTTTTTATTTTTTAAGTATTTTTATAATTTATATGGTTTTTAGGGTTTTTTGGGATTTTGATGGTTTTTTGGGGTTTTTGGGGTTTTTAGGGTTTTTGGTTTTTAATTTCTTCAGGAGTTTTAAGTGTTTTTAGTTTTTTTAATGTTTTTTATTGTTTTTTTAGTTTTTTTTACAGTTTTTATGAATTTTTATATTTTTATGGATTCTTAGGTCCTTTTTAGGATTTTTATGGGGTTTTAGGGTTTTTAGAGATTTTGAGGGTTTTTAGGGGTTTGTAGATTTTTTGTTTTTAATATTTTTTTTTGTTTATTTAGGTTTTTTATGGTTTTAATGGTTTCTTAATGTATTTAGGGATCTAAACTGGTTTTAACGTTTTTAGTGGATTTTTAGGGGTTTTTTGGGGGTTTTATGGTTTTTAATATTTTTTGGCATTTTATAGTTTTAAGGGTTTTTAGTGTTTTAGGGTCTTTTTAGGCTTTTCTAGAGGATTTATAGTTTTTTAGGGTTTTTTTAGGTTTTAATTACCTTTAGGTTTTTTATATTTTCTAAGGTCTTTTTCAGGGTATTATGGGTTTTTACATTTTTATATATTTTTAGATCTTTTTTAGGATTTTTATGGATTTTAGGGTTTTAAGGTATTTTGACTGTTTTTATGGGTTTTAGGGTTTTTTCATTTTTAAGGTTTTTATCGGTTTTAAGTGTTTTTAGGATTTTAAGATTTTTCTAGGGTTTTTTTGGGTTTTTAGGTTCTTTATGTTTTTTGGGATTTTTAGGGATTTTTAGGATTTTATTGTTTTTAGGGTTTTTAAGGATTTTCAATATTTTTTATGGATATTTTTAGGATTTAGGGTTTTTTTAGTTTATTGGGGTATTTAAGGGTTTTTAGAGTTTTTTTTACATTTTAGAGGTTTGGAGGGTTTTATATTTTTAATGGTTCTTAGGATTTTTTACTTTTTAGGGTTTTTTTTGGGTTTCACATTTTTCAGGGTTTTTAGGGTTTTTCGAGTTTTTAGGGTTTTTAGGGTTTTTTGTGTTTTTAGCATTTTTTTTGTTTATAGGTGTTGGTATTTTTTTTTGGGTTTTTAAGGTTTTATTTGGGGTGTTTAGGGTTTTTTGGGGGTTTTAACTTTTTGTGGATTCTTAGGGCTTTTTATGATATTTATGGTTTTTTAGATTTTTTAGTGAATTTGAGGGATTTAGCAATTTTAGGGTTTTACGGTTTTTTTGATTTTTAGGGTTTAAAGGTTTTTTTTTATTTTTTTATAATTTGTGGTATTTAAAGGGATTTTAGAGTTTTTAGTGGTTTTAGGGTTTTTATTGGATTTTAGGGTTTTTTAATGTTGTTAGGGGTTTAGGGTTTTAGAATTTTAGGCCTTTTATGGTCTTTTAATAGTTTTTTAGGATATTTAGTGTTTTCGGTTATTTAGGGGTTTTAAGTGTTTTTCACTTTTCAAGGTTTTCTTATGATCATTCAGGGTTTTAGGGTTTTTATGGTTTTATACATTTTTAGGCTTTTTAGAGATTTTTTAGGATTTTTATGGGTTTTTAGGGTTTTTAGGGATCTGAGGGTTTTTTGGATTTTTATGGGTTTTAAGGGTTTTAAGGTTTTTAGGGGTTTTAGGTTTTTTTCGATTTTTAAGGTGTTCTTAATGTTTTTTAGGGTTTTTAGGTTCTCTTTATGTTTTATGGTATTTTTAGGTCCTTTTAAGTGTTTATGGTTTTTAGGGGAATTAGGTGGTTGTATAGTTTTTAGGGTTCATATGATTTTTTGGGGGATTTTAGTGATTTTGAGTTTTTTGGGTTTTTAAGTGTTTTTAGTATTTTTTTATATTTTATGGGTTTAAAGGGTTTTTAGATTTTTTAGTTGTTCTTAGGGGTTTTATGGGTTTTTAGTATTTTTTAATTTTTTAGGTGTTTTATGGGTTTTATGGTTTTTAAGGTTTTTAACACTTTTTAGGTTTTTAGGGGTTTTAAGTGTTTTTGGTTTTTTTATGTTTTCTTATTTTTTTCAAGGTTTTTAGCATTTTTTACTATTTTTTGGTATTTTTATGATTTATTAGGATTTTTATTGGTTTTTAGGGGTTTAGGGATTTTTAGTGTTGCTAGGGAATTTTAGGGGTTTTATGGATTTTTGGGATTTTTGGGTTTTAAGTGCTTTTAGCATTTCTATGTTTTTTGGGGTTTTAAGTGTATTTTTTTTTATGTTTTTCATAGGGTTATTCAGGGTTTTTAGAGGTTTTAGTGTTTTTTATGTTTTTAAGGATTTTTAGTGATTTTAAATGATTGTTATTGATTTTTAGGGTCTTTAGGGATTTGTAAGGATCTTAGGATTGTTTAGGGTTTTTATGGTTTTCTTGGGTTTTTAAGGATTTTCTTGAGTTTCTTTGGGTTTCAAGATTATTTTAAAAAATTTATGGGTTTAAAGGGATTTTAGAGTTTTCAGTGGGTATTTAGGGGTGTTATGGGATTTTATGATTTTATGGGGTTTTTATGGTTTTTTGTGGATTTTGGGGGTTTTGGGGTCTTTTTAGTGTTTTCAAGGGTTTTTATCATATTTTAGGTTTTTTAATGGTTATAAATGGTTTTATGTTTTTTATGTTTTCTTATGGTTTTTCAGGGTTTTAGGGTTTTCTATGTTTTTAGGGAATTTTTGGAATTTTTAGGATTTTATAGTTTTTATGGGTTTTTGAGATTTTGAGGGTTTTTTGGATTTTTTAGGGTTTTATGGTTTTTTAATGTTGTTAGAATTTTTTAGGATTTTTATGGGTTTTAAGTGTTTATAGGTTCGTAATGTTTTCTTCGGGGTTATCATGGTTTTAGGGTTTTTTATATTTTTAGGGATTAGTATGGATTTTTTAGGATTTTGATGGTTTTCTAGGGTTTTAATGGATTTTTAGGGTTTTAGGGTATTTTAGGATTTTTTGGTTTTTTTGGTGTTTTATGGTTTTTTTGAGTTTTTTAGGGGTTTCAATGATTTTTAGAGGTTTTAACCTTTTGGGGATTTAAAAAGAGTTTTAGAGTTTTGAATGGTTTTTATGGGTTTTTATGTGTTTTTAAGGTTTTATGGGTTTTATGGTTTCTAGGGGTTTTTAGGGTTTTTAGGGTTTTATGGTCTTTTAGGGTTTTTACGATTTTAAGTGTTTTTTAGGTTTTTATGTGTTTTTAGGTTATTATGGATTCCTTAGCTGCTTTTGGGGTGTTTACGTTTTTTAGGGATTTTATCGGTTTTTAGGGGTTTTAGGGTTTTTTAGGATTTTTAATGTTTTGTAGGTTTTATAGGTTTTATGTTTTTTAAGGTTTTAAGGTTTTTGTAGGGTTTTTCAAGGTGTTTAAGTTTTGTTGAGTTATTAGGGATTTTTATGGTTTTTTAGGACTTTTATTCTTTTATAGGGGTTTTTGTGATTTTGTGGGGTTTTAGGGGTTTTAGGGGTTTTTTTGGATTTTTTGCAGTTTCAAGGTTTTTGATATTTTTATGAGTATAATGGTTTTTTAGAGTTTTTTTTTACATTTTTACAGGTTTAATGGGTTTTTAGTGTTTTCAATAGGTTTTAGGGTTTTTTGGGTTTTTAGGTGTCTTAATGGTTTTAGTGGTGTTTATGGTTTTGTTTTTTGGGTTTTTTTATTGGTTTTAAGTTTTTTTATATTGTTAAAAATTTCGTAGCATTTTTATGTTTTTTAGGGTTTTTTTACATTTTAGGGATTTTAAGGGGTTTTGGGGGTTTTGGAGATTTTTTGTGGTTTTATGATTTTTTTAGCTTTTAGGGGTTTTGAGGTTTTTTAGAAGTGTATAACGTTTTTAGGGGTTTAAAGGGGATTTATATTTTTCATTGTTTTTTGGGGTTTATATGTTTTTATGGGTTTTACGGTTTTTTGTGGTTTTCAGGGGGGGTGGGTTAGGGTTTTTAATGTTCTTCGGGGTATTTGTGGATTTTAGTCCTTTTATGGTTTCTTAGGGTTATTAGTATTTTTAGGGTTTTAGGGGTTTTAAGTGTTTCTAGGTTTTTAAGCTTTTATTAGGGAATTTCATGGTTTTTATGATTTTTTAGGTTTTAAGGATTTTTAGTGATTTTTTGTAATTTTTTTTGTTTTGTAGGGATTTGTAGAAATTTGAGGGGGGGGGTGTTATTGTTTTTATGGTGTTTGGGTTTTTCTAAAGGTTTTTAGGATTTTTAATTGTTTTTGGGTTTTAAGGTTTTCTTAGGATTTTTTAGGGTTTTAGTTTTTTATAATTTTAGAGATTTTAGGGATTTTTATGATCTTTATGATCTTTATGGTTTTTATGGACTTTAAAGATTTTAGTGTTTTTAGGGTTTTTATTGTTTTTTAGGTTTTTATGTTTTTTTATTTTTCCATGTTTTTAGATTTTTTTAATGTTTTTAGGGGTTAAAGAGTATTTTGTGGTTTTTTTGGGTCTTTATGGGTTTTTAAGGTTTTTGGACGTATTGATGCTTTTTAGGGGTTTTAGATATTTTAGGATCTTATACGGTTTTTAGAATTTTTCATGTTTTTTAGGCGCTTTAATTATTTTTTAGTTTTTAAGGTTTTATTAGGGTTCTTCAGAGTTTTTAGGGTTTTTACTTCTTTAGTGGATTTGGATATTTTTTATGTTATTTTATGTTTTTTTATGTTTTTAGCTTTTTTTTATTTTAAGGGTCCTTATGGTTTTTTGGGGTTTTTAGTGTCTTTATGGTTTTTAGCATTTTTTAGGTTTTTAGGGGTTTAAAGTGTTTTAGGTTTTTAAGGTTTCTCATGACATTTCAGGGTTTTAAAAAATTTTAGGGATTTTTAGAGATTTTTTTGTATTTATATGGTTTTGAGAATTTTAAGGTATTTTGATGGTTTTTACGATTTTAAGGGTTTTAAGAGTTTTTTGGGTTTTTTGTATTTTTGGTCTTTCTTTGAATTCTATAGGGTTTTTATGGGTTTTTAGAGTTTTTTCAACATTTTTATGAGTTTAAAGGATATTTAGAGTTTTTAGTGGGTTTTAGGGTTTTATGGTTTTGGGGGGTTTTATTTTAATTAGGGTTATCTAGGGGTTTTAGGGTCTTTTTAGGGTTTTCTAGGGTTTTTAGTGTTTTTTAGGTTTGTAGTAGTTTTAAGTGTTTTTAGTTTTTTAAGTTTCTTTTATCATTTTCCTTGTTTTTAGGGTTTATTATGTTTTTTGGGATTTCTAGGGACTTTTTAGGATTTTTTAGGATTTTTATCGTCTTTTAGGGGTCTTAGGGATTTTTTGGGGTTTTTGGATTTATCAGGTTGTAGGATTTTTTTTATCTTTATTTTTTTTGCGGTTTTTATGGATTTTAAGGGTTTTAATGGTTTTTTAGTGTTTTCTAAAATTTGGAGGGGTTTAAAGGGTTTTTAAATTTTTAGTGGTTTTAGGGTTTTTATGGGGTTTCATGGTTTTTATGGTTTTCAAAGGTTTTTATAGTTTTTAGAGGGTTTTAGGGGTTTTAATTTCCTTTTATGGTTTTTAGTGTTCTTATAAATTTTTTAGGTTTTTAGGGGTTTAAAGTGTTCTTATATTTTTATGGTTTTCATATGTTTTTTTAGGGTTATTAGGTTTTATGGAATTTTTAGGGATTTTTTAGCATTTCTACTATTTTTTGGATTTTAGGGATTTTGATGGATTTGAAAGGTTTTAGGGGTTTTAAATGTTTTTAGGGTTTTAAGATTTTCTTTTGGGTTTTCGAGGTTTTTAGGGTTTATTATGATTTTATAATTTTTATGGGTTATTTATGATTTTTTTTGTTTTTAGGGTTTTTAGGGATTTTGAGAGTTTAGGTTTTTGTAGGGGTTTTATGGTTTTTTAAATTTTTTAGGGTTTTTAGATTTTGTTTAGTTGTTTTTTAGGTTTTTATGTGTTTTTTATTTTTATTTAATGTTTTTATCGATTTTAGGGTTTTAGGGTTTGATTTGTGTTCTTAGTATTTTTAGGTTTTGAGGTTTTTAGTGTTTTTAGTATTTTAATGTTTTGTTAGGTTTTTTTATGGGTTTTAGGTTATTTTAATGTTTCTATGGTTTATAGGTATTTTCTAGACATTTATGGGTTTTAATGTTTTTATGGATTTTGAGGGGTTTTAGGGTTTTGTGGTTTTATGGTTTTTTGGGGGTTTTATGGTTTTTTTAGTTTTTCAGGTCTTTAAGGTTTTTAGAGTTTTTAAAAGATTTTAGGGTTTAAAGGGTTTTTAGATTTTTAGTGTGTTTTAGGGGTTTTATTCATCAATATAGTCATTTTATTCAATTACCAGAAGTCAAAGATTTTATAAGAAATGGGAAGAGAAAAAGTTAGAAGGCATCAAGGGGGCCTATAGAAGTGAAGACCCAGGGAATCTCCTAAGTCAAAATCAAAACCCCCGGGGGGAAAGAGCATATGTAATTAAATGCCCTAAAGGGGACCTCATGAGAGGCCTTAGAGGCCAGACAGTCATAGAAATGGTTCCCTTCAAGCCATGTGTGGAGGATCACGGAGCAAGATTGAAGGAGGGATTTTCATTTGTGAATCAAGTAAATGATGTCCCAGGGAGTAGAAGAGAGGCCTATCAGAGAATCTCAGATAATCATTGAGTACGTCTCTACCAAAGTCAATGAGATACCATTAAAATATAATAAATAAATATTGTTTCACATATCCTATGCCTTATCCTTGAGAGAGTTTCCAACCCCATAGAAGGAACTAAAGGCGAGTAAAACGAAACCCCTAGTGTCGCAGACAACACCTCCTCCACACATGAGGCCTTGGGAACAAGATTCGTCGGTATTCAATTTAAGACTGTGCGGCGGGGGGTTCCACCTGACCCAATGACCCGCTATAAGGGGTTTGGGAAAAAGTAAGTGGATTCCTTCTGGCCATAAAACCTTGGAGATAAGAAGCTTTCTCCCACTGTTTGAAAACCCATATTAGCTTCACAACTAGGGACCTAGTTATAACAACAAGATCTGAATCAGTGCGAGGGATGTTGTGCCAAGATTGGATTCTTGCCTCCCATAAGATCCATCATCCCACCACGAGGAGGATGGAGCATGCCCTCTCCTCATATTTTTTTCCAGAGTCGCTAAACCAATAGTGGAGAAAGTCATTTGGGGATGACGTTGTAGAATCAAAACTAGTAAATTGACCCAGTAAGTTTCAAATCCTCTAATCATAGTCTCTAAAAAGGAAGATATGTGGCACAGACTTCTTTTGATGATAACTATAGCAAGAGAATTTGGAAGAAAGATGGATACCTTTCCATTTGACCATTGAGTCGGTGGGCATAGCGTTGTTCTGGAATATCCATAACAGAAAATTGATTTCCAAAAGGATAGTCTTGCACCAAAGATTCCCACCCCATCAATCAATAGAGTTATTTATACCTGCCACCTTCCAGTAGTCTTTGGTTAAAAAATATCCACTAGAGGAGCCTCTAAAGATGAAGGTCCTGGGCGCAGCAAAAGCTCGTGGGTAGATGTGCCCACTTGGCTTTTTATTATTAGCAATGATCAATCCGGGATCAATACGATGATAAATGCCAGACTCCACAGATCGAATCACAGAAATAGATAAAGAATAAGAATAGTCTTGGAAATACAAAGGAGGATCATCATAGGTTGATTATAATTAATGTAATTAATTGAAAATAAGTACCTTTTATTGCATTCTTTATTCATTGATATTTCTGATCACATTCCAATGTGATTCATCATTCCTTCGTAGAAGCCAAGTGTAGACTTCCTCTAGTGGTGATCCACACGTGCACCATATATCTCTGGACATCGCCAAAGGAGTCTTCGGGTGCTAGCGTGGAGAAGCCTTTGCTTGCATTGTCCGCCTTAGATCACATTGATCTGATGGAGGAGGATCTCTCTCGATCTTGAGAGCATTCTTGGAGAAAGGAGTTCTTTCGGCCGTGAGAGAATTCTCTAGAATTTCTATGCACAATGATCACAGAAAAGTGTTGGGGTTGTGAGGATATTTATAATTGGGTTTGAGGTTATATAGTTATGAAAATAAATAAATGTGTTACATGTTTTATTTATTTAATTAACTCTTATTGAAAATCCCATGTCGAATCATTAATTCCTTGACATGCATCTACGCTGAAGTTATATAGTTATGACAATAAAGAAACGTGTTAGGCATTTCATTTACTACATTAACTCTTATTGAAAACCCCATGTCAAATCAATAATTCCTTGACATGTTCCCATGATTATTATAATAAATATCTTTTAATAAAACAATATTATTTCCTCAAAATCCCAACTAAAAAATGACACGGCGTGTACTTGTTTTTCATTTCCTTTACAAAATTAAAACTACATGGCATGTACATTCAATGTACATGGCGTGTATATCTTGTTTTCATTTTATTATTTCTCTATCATTAAAACAATTTAGGATTCCTTGAATAATTATTAAATCACATACGGGAATAATCTTTATTCTACTTGAGATACTTGGATACACTTAGTGTGTGACTCTCTAGGCTTCTTTCTCGTTAGCATTATGATGGCTTGCCTAATGTCCAAGATTACTGTCTAGAAATGGGTCAAGGAACCCAAGAGAAAGAAGTTGATTCCGCATTGATGTGTCGCCTCATACGAACACTTACCATGTAATTTAATCCCTTTGTCTCAATATCTCATCAAGCAGGTTTCATGGAAGTGTCATAAACCTATATGCCTGATCCGTTATTCTTTGACTTCCAGAAATAATCTCGTCGTGACACCATGGCCATGAAATTTGGGAGACATTTATATTTTAATCAAAGGGACTGAGATATCAACTTCCATAAATATGGAAGGTACAAATCCTTCCTCGACTTATCTATTAACAACATGTCATTTGTGACGCACACAACGTACCCTATTTCCCGCCAACTGCCTTCGTGATGGTTTTTGTCAGAAAATCTAAGTGTGTGAGTCATGACAGGATTTAATGATAATATTCCATTCTAAGGACCATTACACACGCTCATATATATCAATTTTCGATAACACCAAGACATGTGGAATTACTATTAGCGGGTCTATTCTCATAATCTCCCATCCTGGATATTACCATGTGTGAACTCCATGAGAGAGAGAGTCTCATCTTCTTATGAGTACTCGCACATGACAGTATGTATACTATGTGTCCTATCATAGTATGTCATCCAACCGAATAACTTTATTTAAGAATATTGTTATAGCATTTCAAGGTTCTCATCATAGAGTGGATCTTCCATGACCTTATTAATGCAACAAATATTCCAGGACATTATTATATTATAGTCATGCAGAACAATGAGCAATATATAATAAGTGTACACTCATGTAATCAAAGTATAAATAGTTGGTTCTCAGGACACCAACTCTAAAAAACTCCCACTTGGACTAGAGCCAACTGCTTACGACTTTTATTCCGCTAGACCTCACATGATGATCATGTTTCTACCGAGTCAAGGCTTTAGTCAAGGGGTCCACCACGTTGTATTTCGTGGAAATACTACTCACTGAAACTTCACCTCTCTGAGAAAAATCCCTCAAGAGATGATACTTCCAAAGTATGTGCTTTTTCCACTGATGTGACCTTTTCTCTTTTGCAAGTGCCACCGCTGCAGTATTATCACAATAGTGTGTAATAGGATCTTTACTGCTAGGCACAACATCCAACTCTTGGAAGAAGCTTCACATCCTTAATGCTTCTTTATCTGCCTAAAAATATAGTATATACTTGGATTATGTTGTATAATCTATGACCATACCTTGCTTTGAGCTCTTCTAGCTCACTGCACCTCCATTCAAACTGAAGATGTATCCAGTCTGAGACTTCATGTCATCTTGATCAGTCTGGAAACTAGCATCTTCATGTATTCTGATGATTAGTTCCTCATCTACTCCACAAAAGAGGAACATACCCTTAGTATTCCTCAGATACTTAAGGATAGTCTTGACTGCCATCCAATGGCAGTTTCCTGGATCAGCTTGATATCTTCCTACTGCACTTAATGCATAAGCAACATCTAGCCTTGTATATAGCATAACATACATGACTGACCCAATCGCGTATGTGTAAGGGATCCTTCCCATTTTCTTTATTTCTTCATGTGTCTAAAGACACATTTTCTTGGAAATATGAATGCCATGTGACACTGGCAACAATCCCCTCTTGGACTGTTCTATACATAATCTTTTCAGTATCTTGTCAATGTATGTACTTTGACTCAGGCCTAGCATTCTCTTGGATCTATCATGATGGATCTTGATCCCAAGAATATATGTTTCCTCGCCCAAGTCTTTTATAGAGAATTATTTATCCAACAATGTCTTAACTTACTATAAGATATATACATCATTTCCAATTAGTAATATGTCATCAACATATACTATTGTTAAAATGACTGCACTTCCACTAATCCTTTTCTAGACAAAAGGATCACATTCATTATTAACAAATCCAAATTTCGTTACGGCTTCATCAAAATGAATGTTCCATGACCTTGATGCATGCTTTAATCCATAAATGGATTTCTGCAACTTGCATACCTTATTGGCATCCTTTGGAGTCACAAACCCTTTAGGTTGTGTCATCTAGACATCTTTCTAGAGGTTCCAGTTAAGGAATTATATTTTGACATCCATTTTCAAAATTTCATAGTCATGGTAAGAGAAAATGGCCAATAGGATTCTGATGTATTTTAGCATCACAACCAATGAAAAGGTTTCATCATATTCAATTACTTAACGTTGTCTAAAACCTTTTTCAACCTCTCGTGCCTCATAGGTGTTGACTTGTCCCTCCATGTCCAGTTTCTTCTTGAATACCCATTTATTACCAATAGGCTTTACATCAACTGGAGGATCTACCAAAATTCAGACTTGGTTTTGGTATATGGAATCAATTTCAAAATTCAGGGCTTCTTGCCACTTGGCAAAATTTGTGCCTTCAACTACTTCCTTGTAGGTAAGATGATCATCATTGTCAACCAATAATAAGTCCCCATCCTTGGTGACAAGAAAACCATATCATTCTTGTTCTCTCACCTCTCTCGTGATCCTACGTAGTTATTGTGTCTCTGGAATAGATTGTTCTTCCATGGGGCTTTATGGAATCTGTTCTTATACCAACTTCTATGTATCTTAAGCCTCGACTTCATCGAAGTCTATCTCGCACCCACTATCTCTTTTGGATATGTTCTCCCTCTCAAGGAATATGGCATGTATTTCAATTATAACTTTTTTATCTGAATAGTTGTATAGGTAATATCCCCTTGTTTCCTTGGGATATCCTATAAAGGTACACTTTGTGCCTCGGGGTGCAAGTTTGTTACCTGAAGAGGCCTTAACAAATGCTTCTCTACCCCACACATGTAAATTTGATAACATGGCTTTGCATCCACTCCATAACTCATATGGAATACCATTTATCAATTTAGTTGGTACTTGGTTTAGTATATGTGTTTCTATTTGTCATGCATATCCCCAAAAGTATAATGGAAGGCTTGCATGACTCATCATTGATCTCACCATGTCCAAAAGGGTGTGGTTCCTCCTTTCACTTACACCATTCTACAGAGGCGTTTAAGGAGGACTGAGTTGAGATATAATCCCAAACTCCTATAAGAAATCAATGAATTTTTTATTAAGATATTATCCTCCTCTGTCTGAGCAGAGTTTCTTAATCTTCTTACCAAGATGGTTCTGAACTTCATTCTTGTATTCTTTGAACCTATCAAAATAATATTACTTATACCTCATTAAGTAAATATATCCATATCTACTAAAATCATCAGTAAAAGTTATGAAGTACAAGAACCCACCCCTTGATTCAACTGGAAATGGTCCACACACATCTTTGTGAACTAATTCTAGAATCTCCTTATCCGTTTCACCTTTCCCACTAAATGGGTATTTGGTCATTTTGCCTTGTAGACATGCATGACATACACCAAGTGGTTTTAGTTCGAAAGAATCTAAATACCCATCTTGATGTAATATTGTCAAATGTTTCTCATTTACATGACCAAGCCAGTGATGCCAAAGTTTGTTATGGTATGAGTCATGTGAATTAACTTTTTCATCTATTTCTATTACTTTGTTTGTGTAGTCTAACACATAAAGGCCGTTATATAATTGTGCCCTACCAAAACAAATGCTATCTTTATAAAAGTAGCAACATTCATTTGCAAATTTGAAGATGAATCCATTAGTATCTAATCTGGATACTGAAATAATGTTTTTGGTTACAGAGGGTACATAATGACATCCTTTTAATACCAAGACCATCCCATTAGGCAATGTGAGGTGGTAGTCTCTGACAACTACAGTAGCGAGTCTGGCTCTATTGGCTACTTGTAGATCAACCTCACCTCATTCAATCATTCTAAATCTACATGGTTGTTGTATTTCGATACAGATGTGAGCACCACAAGCAGTATCTAATACTCAATTGGTATAAATAGATATATTTCATTCGATAACAAACGCACCTGAAGCTTCCCCCTGCTTCCATGGATGGGTGCAGTTTTTCTTCCAGTGGCCCTTCTTGCCACATGCGAAACAAACAACCTCATGTTCTCTTTCCTCCACTTTGATCTTACTTTTCTTGGAAGGCCTTGAATAAGCTTTGGGCTTAAATCTCTTCACCTTCCCTTTCCTTTTATTCACCATCAGGACATAAGGCTTTTCACGCTTCATATCATTGTCCACCTGGTGAATGAGGATAAGAAGATCAGATAGAGACTTCTCAATGTTGTTCATGTTGATATTTACAACAAATTTAGATAATCTCTATGGGAGTGATGCAAGAATGAGATCAGTACCCAGTTATTTGGGGAGTTTAAACCCTAGAACCTCCAAGTGCTCAATGTAGCCAATGAACTTGACTACATGAGGCATAGCTGGGGCACCCTCTCTAAGCTTGATCTGGAATATATCCTTGGAGATATCAAACCTTCCTTGTTTTTCTCTCTCCTAGTATAGACCATGGAGGTGCTCGAGCATGCTATAGGCATTTATGTCTTCATGAGACTTCATGAGCTCACTAGACATTAATGATAGCATCAAACATTTAATGTCAAGTGCATCGTTTAAATTTTGATCAAAGACCAGGAAATATTCATCACTCGCCCCTTGGGTAGGAGAATCCAGAAGTGAGGACTCTAGCGTGTAAAAATTTCATTCATGGCGTAGGATAACCTGAAGGCACCTAAACCATTCCTGAAAGTTACTTCCAGTGTGGATATTTTCTTTATCCAGAATTGATCGTAGAGAAAATGTGGTTGACGAGTTTGTCATATTGATTCTACAAATTAAAAGAGCATATTTATCAGTATCTTTTTATTACATTTTATAAAAAATAATAAATAAATTTATTAATTCTCCCACTATTTTATCATGTTTCAATGGACCCCACCATTGAACTTGGAATGCCTAGTTTCTTTGACATTCTAGTGTCAAGGATCCATATTCCCCTTCGCATAACCCCAAAAAGGGTTGGTCAGGCTATTTAAAGGTATTTAGGTATGCAGGTCTTTGCCAACTATGAGCTTACAGTTCTTTAATCTATTGAGTAGACTCCCCAATCCTGAATTCCTGACTTGGATTTCCCCAACACTTGGCTCCATTTTACAACCAGTTTAGAAAGGGATACACCTATTAATGTAAAATTTTTAAGTCAACCCAAAACTTTTATAATAGCTTCCTTTATGAAAGTAAGTTTCCCAACAAGGGTTGGTCAAACACATAGTTTTATTGAGTATTTCCCTTAATCAAGTAGCAGAAGGCTTAGTCTAACATAATATGGTATTTGAGGGATTTTATTCATTATGTGTAGTTTCGCATTATCACATGCTTGTTTATATTAAGTGATTCCTACTTAAGTGATTAACCATGTTATGATAATGTTTACGCATAGTCCGGTTTTTATTTTATTACATCTTTCCATGATTGTTCATTTCATTAACTATGTGATCACGACAACACATACATAATAAATAAACCATGCAATCAGACAGAAATAAAATAAGATGGAATGATCATGAGCTTCTACTGGTTAGCTTATCTAGATATTTTGATAAGCTAACCATGTCCTAGGGAAAAACACCTTGAACTCGATGGTTCATGCTTTGTAGCTCCCACCTGTCCACCTTTGAATCTTTTTGGGTTGTTTTTGCCTCATATTTGGATTTTTAACCATCCCCTCTATCTTGGGAGATCCTCCATTACATGGGGTTTACATTAAAGAAACCATGGGCACGCAAGTCGAACATTTTATTGGAAGAAGGCTCACAGGCCAATGAATTTAAATTAAATAAATTTAAATGAAACAATACACACACAAAGGGTCTTTGTTCTAGATCATGATCATCCATAGCATGAAACGAAATTTACGAATATTTAGTATTCAAATTCTTTTAATCATTATTTTAGTCAAGATAAGTTGCGCTTAAATTCAATTAATTATGATCTTATAAATAATCAATTCTTTATCTTAAATTCCTTTCTAAATTTCCTGAAGATTCTTCTCATCCATATTCCTTATACGGGTCATTGTACTTTGGAGAAAACCTGGTGAAATTCCATTTCTGGAAAGTACACAGTGTGTAGGCTACATTACACGACATGTATTTGTTTTCACCCTTTATCCAAAGTACACACTGGGGGATTTGGTGTGTTTTCTATTCTTTGGAAATTTTGGAGTACACGGTGTGTAGATTAATCTAAAATGACGTGTACTTCCTTATTACACGTTTACCGTCCTGGAAATCCTATGTACGTGGTTTCACCTGGGCTAGATCGAACTAAACGGCGTGTTGATTCAACATACACTCTATGTATTTTGGTTTCCACGTGTTGTTCAGTTTCGGTCAACACAATGTATTAAAAACATAGGTATGATCAATTCACATGGTGTGGTTTGGAAGACCAGTACTGATTCGTTGAACCTAAGTACATGGCATTTAGTTTTCAATATAGGCCGTGTATTATTGTGTTGTACAGACAGAATGAGTGGCTCCTCCAGATGAGTTACTCATTTTTATTTTAATAAAAATTAAAATTAAAAGGTTGTTTCTGTGATGTGAACCAAGAAATGAAGGAGGAAGAATAGATCTCATTAATTCAATTTTATAGAATGGTTTATTTGGAATTGAATCAAATATAAATGCATAAATTATCAATGAAAATTAAATAACTATAATCAACGTTGTGACCCCTCTGATACCACTTGAAGGTCCCAGGCGCAGCGGAAGCTCGTGGGTGGATATGCACACTTGGATTTTTGTCATTAGCAATGATCAATCCAGGATCAATACGACGATAAACGCTAGACTCGACAGATCGAATCATATAAATAGACAAAGAAGAAGAATAGTATCAGAACCAAAAAGGAGGATCATCATAGGTTGATTATAATTAATTTAATTAATTAACAAGAAGTTCCTTTTATGGATTTCTTTCTTTGTTGATATTGCTGACCACTTTTCGATGTGATTCATCATTGCGTCATAGAATCCAAGTGTATACTTCCTCTAGTGGTGATCCACACATGCACCACGTATCTCAGGACATCACCAAAGGAGTCTCTAGGTGCTATCATGGAGAATCCTTTGCTTGCGTTGTCTGCCTTAGATCGCCTTGATCCGATGGAGGAGGATCTCTCTCGGTCTTGAGATCATTCTTGGAGGAAGGATTTCTTTCAGCCTTGAGAAAATTCTCCAGAATTATTGTGCACAACGATCAGGGAAAAGTGTTGGGGTTGTGAGGATATTTATAATCGGGTTTGAGGTTATAGAGTTTTTAAAATAAATAAATGTGTTACGCATTTTATTTATTTCATTAAATCTTATTGAAAAAATCATGTCAAATCATTAATTTCTTGACAAGCACCTAAGTTGAGGTTATAGAGTTATGACAATAAATAAATGTGTTACACGTTTTATTTATTTTAGTAAATCTTTTTGAAAAAACCATGTCGAATCATTAATTCCCTGACTTGTGCCCATGCTGATTATAATAAATATCATTTAATAAAACAACATTATTTCCTCAAAATCTAGACTGAAAAAACTACACGACATGTATTCATTAATACATGGTGTGTACTTGTTTTTCATTTCCTTTCCAAAATGAAAACTACACAGCGTGTACATTCAATGTACATGGTGTGTATATCTTGTTTCCATTTTATTCATACTCTTACATTAAAATGATTTATGATTCCTTGAATAATTTTTAAACTACATATGGGAATAATCTTTATTCTGCTTGAGATACTTGGATACATGTAGTGTGTGACCCTCCAGGCTTCTATCTCATTGAAATTAGGCAGGCTTGCCTAAAGTCCAATATTACTATCTAGTAATGGGTCAAGGAACCCAAGAGAAATAAGTTGAAACCACAATGAAGTGTCACCTCATATGAACTCTTACCATGTGATTTAATCCCCTTGTCTCAATATCTCATCAAGCAAGTTTCATGGTAGTTTCATAAAACTATATGCTTGATCCTTCATTCTTTGAATTCCATAAATAAACTCATCGTGACACCTTGACCATGGAATTTGGGAGACAATTATATTTCAATCAAAGGGCCCGAGATATCTACTTCCATAAATATGGAAGGGAAAAATCCTTTCTTGACTTATCCATTAACAACATGTCATTCATGATGCACCCAACGTACCCTACTTCCCGCCAACTATCTTCATGAAGGTTTTTGTTAGAAAATGTAAGTGTGTGAGTCATGACATGAGTTAATGATAATCATCCAGTCTAAGGACCATTACACACGTTCGTAGATAGCAATGTCCGATGACACCAAGACATGTAGAATTACTACTGGTGGGTTTATTCTCATAATATCACATCTTAGAGATTACCAAGTGTGAACTCCATGAGAGAGAGTCTCAAATTCTTATGTGTACTCACACATGACAGTCTGTATACTTCGTGTCCTATCATAGTATGTCATCCAACTGTAGAACATTATTTAAGAATATTGTTATAGCATTTCAAGGTTCTCATCATAGCAGGGATCTTCCATGACCTTATTAATGAAACAAATATTCCAAGACATTATTATATTATAGTCATGTAGAACAATGAACAATATATAATATGTGTACACTCGTGTAATCAAAGTATAAATATTTGGTTCTCAGGACACCAACTCTAACAGAAGAAACAAGCATCAGGGGCGTCCTTAAGATAAATATTTTCATGGATTAGTCTTTTACTAGAATCAAGGAATACATTAATGAAGGTATGAAAATTTCTTGCCACTGTAGAGAAAATGTCAGGCTTGAGGAACCCAGGGAAACCTAGGACCTCGCCTACCCAATTTTTAGGGGAAAAAATTGATGTCATCGCACCCAATATTATAGCTTGAGTGGCATTGAAGTACTAGAAGATGGATTTGAAGAGACTTCCAAAGAGGGTAAGAGTTCCCTCTGATTGAGTTTAGTGAAATCCCCTACTTTTCATTATATAATATATTCCATAAATTATGACCCTCTAGAGATTACCAAGCTAATTTAACTTGAGGAAAATACATGGACTCCCCAATATTCCTCACATTGATACCTCTGGACTCCAATGGTCTCATGAGGCTCTTCCAAGAAGCCCAATGGCACATCCCATCACTCAAGTAACCCATATGAAGGCATTTAAGATTTTATAAATGTCTTTAAAATCCATCTTAGCAGCCTTCATCACCAAGAGGATGTGCATTAGGATTGATGTGAGAACACTGTTAACTAAAGTGATTATACCTCCAATGGATAGGAAATGATTTTTCTAGTTTTTAATGTGGCTAGTTATTTTACTGATCTAGACATCAAAGTTACTGATTAAAATTCTTCCCAAGGATAGAGGATCTCCAAAGTATTCCATAGGGAAGGACTTCATGTGAATACTCAAGCATGATTTAATATAAATCCTTTTTCTTTTCGAAAAGGAAGTTGGAAGAATATGGTGGATTTTTTCCTTGTTGATAACTTGTCTGCTCCACCTAAAGTAGTCCTCTATGGTTTTGTTAAAACCTCTGCTGGAGTCCTTACATCCATTTAAGAAAAATATCATGTCATTCGTGAAGAACAAGTGAGTCACCCCAGAGAGATGGGATATACAGTGAAAAGGTTTGATAATTCTAGGAAGAATATTGGATTTAAAATATATACTAAGTGCAACTTGGGCCATAATAAATATGATAGGAGATAAAGGGTCCCCTTTCCTTAGCCCGCTGACCAGTTTCAAGAATTTGTATTGTCTACCCATAAAAAAGAATATTGAACCATGGAAAGCTAAAACATATGAAGAACAAGTCAATCACCCATTGAGAGAATCCCATGTTCCACATAACCCTGAGGATGAAATTTCATTCAAGATGATCATAGTCCTTCTCCATATCCAAATTAATTTCAATATTAGAGCCCATCACCTTCCTATTAATAACACCAACTGTCTCCTGTGCAATGGCCATAGCTCCTTGATTAGACCTGCCTTGGATGAAAGTGTGTTGTTCATTAGAGACCCAATAGGTAATGAATTGGGTGAAACTTTTATTGATGGTGGTATCCAAGACCATGTAAGAGAATTTGAACATGCTGATGGGTGATAGTAGGATATATAGGAAGGATTGTGGTCCTTGGGAATGAGAACCATACTGGTAACACAAGCAACCCAAGGAAGGGGGTCTCTATAGAAAAATTCATGGATTGTCTCGACTAGTTTATCCTTGCAAATAGTCCACGATCTCACAAAGAAAGAACCTAGGAAACTATCTGGACAAGGGAAGCTCTCCATATTGATAGAAGTAATAGTAGACCAAATATTCTCTTACTCAGGGATCCTTTCCAAAAGGGCATTTTCATGGGGGGAGACCATGCAAGGGATGACATTGAATAGATCATCTTGTCTAGCAGGGTATCCATTCTGCATGCAAGGGTTAGGAATGCATAAAAGGGACTTAAAATGGGAAGCCATCATACCTCCAATAACCTCATGATCTAGAGTGAAATAGAAATCATTCTGGTGGATGTTAGGGTTAATTCACCGTCTCTTTTCTTTCAGGCATGTATGAAAGTATCTATTATTCTAGTCATCCTAATTGAGCTAAGTGGCATGAAATTTCTCATGAAGAAATATCTCCTGATCAAACATAATCTCACTGAATTTCTACTTCTTAAAACAGAGGGAAAAAATGAACATCATCCTCGGAAACCTCTATACTCTACTCTACTTTCTCAATCTCCCTTTTAATAGAATCCAAATTATGATAGGCATAGGAAATAGAAGCAGCCCAGTCTGAGAAGTCTTACCTCAAGCACCTCATCTTGTTGTGTAATTTCAGGTAGCATCTTCCATGAGTCGGTTTATCCCATGATCCACTTATTGTGGATATGAAATCTAGTTATTATGACCAACATCTAGAGAAGAAAATATTGTTTCCCTGAGATTGGATAGATCTAAGATGAATCATGAGGGGGTGGTTTGAAAACGCACGGACCACATAAGTAACCATTTTGTTAGGAAAAGAAGAAATGGCCTGAAGGTTTCCAAAACACCTATCCAATATTTAGAAAGTTCGATGTCTATCCCTTTGATTATTACACCACATGTATCTATCACCTAAAAAACTCCGGTCCATGATCTTTTGTTGGGCCTCAAAGGAAGAAAAAGAAAGAGATACCTATTGGGTGGAAAATACCCCTTCCTTATTCTCCTAAGTATCCATAATAGAGTTAAAGTCACCACCCACAAACCATGAAAAATCCCCAGGATTAAAAGCTTTAAAATCACTCTAGAGGCTCTCACAGAGCCTTGACTCACATTTATCATACACAAATGAGAATAAGCAAGTCTTCTCATCTGCATCTATATTGATAAACAATTACTGGTCTGAAGCTTCCAACAACTCCACCTTCACTAAGGGTTTATAAAAAACCCAAATATACAGGTTGAACAGATCTCTATGAAAAAAATATTGCATGCCAATTCTCCTGGAAAACTCACCAATCCTTGAGGAGAACCATTTGGGTTCATAAATGGTAACAACATAAGTTTTATTCCTCGACACCTCATTTGAGAGGAAGTCTATTTTAACCTGAGCGACCAGGCCCTACGCATTTCAAATGATTCGCATGATCAATGACAAGGGGTCACCTGGAACTGGCCCCATGCAAAGAAACCCCCTTGATCCTTGAACTGGTAGCAGTAGAAATCCTCCTAGGTTGGGATCTCGTATAAACACCATTAGGCAGGGGAAGAGATGATGGATAAAGGTGATCCTCCCTGAAGGATAAGGAATTGAATTGGACCCTTTTCTTTCTAGAGAGAGGAGAAGAAGGCCTAGATGGAGAATCCCAAAGGGAACTGAAGCTATCGGAAACTGGAAGTGAAGATAGAGAGAGGCTGGTATCAAGTTTAAGAGAAACCTGAAGGATGGAATGAAGGGTATCCTTTCCTCTGGATGCCTTGGGTGACCTCTGTAGAGGGGGTTGGGGGCAGGCAGGAGGCCAAATAAAGTGGACAGGGGGAAGAAAATGAGACAAAAAAATCATGGGGATCCAGAGGTAGGAGAGGGAGGGGAGGCATGAGAGGAGGGTGGTATAGGGATAGGAGGTTGGGGCTACTCAGGTAGGAGAGGAGGAGTGGGAGAGGGAGGGAATTATGGGGCTACTGAGGCAGGATATGAGGGGTAGGGGAAGCTATATCCAAGAAAACAGCAGAGGGAACCATCGAACCAATACAGGGAACCAAGACCACGGATGCTCGATCAAGGGAAAAGATTAATGAAAAAGATTACCTACTGTCCATAGGATTATAATGGAAGAAAGGGAGGATCTAAGAAGAATGCTTCTTATAGGCCACCATAAAGTGACCATGGAGAAGGCATCTCAAACCGAAGAGGGGAAAGGCATGATACTGGATGCCTTGTCTCCATTCTAGAGAATCTTCAACATGGAGCTGAACTTGGGAAGAAGGTGGAAAGAAGATATCCAAATCTAAAAAAATGCGGGCCACTGCAAAATCCTCTATTTTTAAGGTATGTAAATCCGCAAAAATAAACTCCCCAATAATGGCTCTAATCTTCTACAGTAACCCCAAATTTTAAAAGGGAAGCAAAAATCTTCGGAGTTTCAGTAAAACTGCCTCTAGAGGGTACTCCCGACCTCGGTGGGCCTCCATAGACAAGTTAAAGAGATGAAACCTCAATATGTTAAGTACTCTGGGACATTGGGAGAAATCCTTGATTAAATATTCTTGGGAGGCCAAGCTAATGAAAAGAGATTTCCTATTTAACTCATAGACATTGGTTGGGAGAGAGAGGCCCAAAAATGGATGAAGTATTTGAAGAGAATCAGTGGAATATTATAAACTCCAAAAGTGGGACAATAGGGTGTGTATAAGTAGATTTGAATCCACCCCAAAGGCCGATGTAGGAACCGAGATCATAGAAGTACCATCAATAAACCCAGATCTAAAAGAAGGCACCTGGCTTCCGCTAGCTAGGAAGACCTCAAAGGAAGACCCTGTGGAGATCCAAGAAAAAAATCCTTCATCGACGAACAAGGATGGATAGAAGGGACACTCCGTTGAGGTTCTTATAACTGGAAGACTTAATCCATCACACCCAATCCATCCGGGACCGACAAGAGGGGATCTATGACACTGTCGGGCCCACTAAGGGCACTGAGACCACTACAATGGTAGGAATGGGAGGGGAGGGTGGAGGTGCTTGGGGTACATTCTATAGAGATTCAAAAACACGATCCATAATAAGTATTAGGAGGGGAGGGTGGAGGTGCTCGGGGTAGCATTTTTATGGGTTTTTAGGGGTTTAAAGAGATTTTAGGATTTTAATATTTTCTTAGGATTTTCCAGGGTTATTAGCGTTTTTTTATGTTTTTAGGTGTTTTTAGGGCTTTTTTAGGTATTTTTTTCTTTTAGGGTTATTATGAATTTGGATGGTTTTGGGGGGTTTTAGATTTTTAGTGTTTGTAAGATCTTATCATTCTTTGGTTTTTTGGGGTTTTAAGTGTTTTTATGTTTTTAATGTTTTATTATTATTTTTCATGGGGTTCATAGTTTTTTAATTTTTTAATGATTTTTAGGGATTTTATGGAATTTATTGGTTTTTAGGATCTTTAGTGATTTTTCAGATTTTTAGGGTTTTTCATTTTTTTACTTGTTTTATGGTTTTTTAGGTTTGAAGTTTTTTTTGAATTTTTTGTGGGAGTTAAGGTTTTTTGTGGTATTTAATTTTTTTAGGGGTTTATAAGGATTTTAGAGTTTTTAGTGGTTTAGGGAATTTATGGGTTTTAGGGTTTTTAATGTTTTTAGGTTATTTTTAGGTTTTTAGGTATTTTTAAGGGTTTTAGGTGTTTTTAGGGTTTTTATGGTTATTATTGTTTTTTTGGGTTTTTTTAGTTTTTTATGGTTTTTAAGTTGTTTGATTTTTTTAATTTGTTTAGGGGTTTAAAGGGTTTTCATAGTTTTTAGGGTCTATAGGGTATTTATGGGGTGTGGGGGTTTTTTAAGGATTTTCAGGGATTTATGGTTTTTATGGTTTTTAGTGTATTCAAAGGTTTTTATGGTTTTTAATGTTTTTAATGTTTTTAGGGGTTTTAAATGCTTTTTAGGTTTTTAAGGTTTTATTAGGATTTGTCGCAGTTTTTAGGGTATTTTTATTTTTTAGGTATTTTAGTTGGTTTTTAGGATTTTTATGGTTTTTTGGGTTTTTAGGGATTTTGTGAGGTTTTATGGTTTTCATGGTTTTTTAAATTTTTATTATTTTTTTAGTTTTTTAGGGTTTTATGTTTTTTATATTTTTTAATGTTTTTAGGGTTTTAAGGTTTTTTAGAGTTTTAGTAGCTTTTAAGTGTTTTTTTGGGTTTTTAGGGATATTTAATGTTTTTATAGTGTTATAGAGTTTTTAGTGTTTTTTATTTTTAAGAGTTTTTAGTGTTTTTAGGTTTTTAGGGATATTAACTGTTTTTAGGTTTTTATGGTTTTCTAAAGTGTTTTTTGGGTTTTTAGGGGTTTTTACATTTTAAGTGTTTTGAAGTATTCTTTTTATTATTTTTGTTTTTAGGGTTTTTTTGGGATTTTGAGGTGTTTTAAGGGGTTTTAGTGTTTTTTTGGGTTTTTCATTGTTTTTATGTGTTTTTATTGTTTTTTCCATTTTTTGGGTGTTCATAGTTCTTAGAGTTTTTAATTTTTTTTGGGTTTAAAGTGTTTTTATAATTTTAGTGGTTTTAGGGTTTTACGGGTTCTTATGGTTACTAAGGGATTTAAGGAATTTTGGGGTCTTTTATGGTTTTTAAGGGGTTTAGCGTTTTCAGGGTTTTTAGAGGTTGTAAGTGTTCTCTTGTTTTTAGGTTTTTCTTAGGGTATTCTAGTTATTTTATGGATTTTTATTTGTTTAGTAATTTTTAGGTATTTTTTGGATTTTTATGGGTTTTTAAGGCTTCTAGGGATTTTGAGGTTTTTTAGGGTTTTATGAATTTTTAGGATTTCTTTGTATTTTTAGGGGTTAAATGTTTTTATAGTTTCTTAAATAATTTATGATTTTAAATGGGTTTGAAGTTTTTAGTGGTTCTTAGGGTTTTTATTAGTTTTTAGGGTTTTTATGGTTTTAGGGGGGTCTTATGGCTTTTAGGGGTTTTTTTGGTTTTTTAGCTTCTTTTAGAGTTTTTAGTAGTTTTTAGGGTTTTTAAGGTTTTAGGGTTTTATGGTTTTTTTGTTTTTTTGGTTTTTTTTGGCGTTTTAGATTTTTTTTGAGTGTTTTTAGTTTTTTAGTGTTTTAAAGGATTTTAGAGTTTTTTTTAACATTTTTAGGTATTTAAAAGGTTTTTATAATTTTTTTGTGGTTTCTAGGGTTTTATGGCATTTTAGAAATTTTCAATTTTTGTATGGGTTTTTATGGTTTTTATGGATTTTATGTGTTTTATGTTTTTTTCATGGTTTTAGAATTTTTAGGGTTTTTAGGGATTTTAGGTGTTTTTATTTATTTAAGGTCTTCTTAGGGATTTTCAGGGTTTTAGGCATTTTTGGTATTTTTTAGGATTTTTATGGGTTTTTATGGTTTTAAGGATTTTGATAGTTTTTAGGGGTTTTTGGTTTTTGGTGTTTAATTGATTTCTGGGATTTTTGGGGGTTTGGGTTCTTTAGGGTTTTCTGTTTTTTTAATGTTTTTTATCCTTTTCATGGGTTTCAAGGGTTTCGTTAGTTTTTAGTGGTTTTTTGGATTTTTATTGGTTTTTAAGGTTTTTTAATGTTTTTAGTGGTTTTTATCATTTTGGGGTTTTAGGGTATTTAGGATATTTTTATTTATTTTAGGGGTTTTAGTGTTTTTTAGGTTTTTCGGGGTCTTAATAATTTTTCAATTTTTAAGGTTTTATTGGGGTTTTTCAGGTGTTTTAGGGTTTTTTATATTTTTAGGTATTTTTATGATTTTTTGGGATTTTTATTATTTTTAAAGTTTTCAGGGATTTTGAGGGTTTTTTGGGATTTTTTGTTTTTTGGTTTTTCTGCGGTTTTAGTGATTTTTTGAATTTTTTACGGTTTTAAGGTTTTTTAGAGTATTTTAACATTTTAAGGGTTTTAAGGTTTTTTAGAGTTGTTATTGGTTTTTAGTGTTTATATTGGGTTTTTAGGGTTTTTAGGGTTTTTATGATTTTTAGTGTTTTTATGGTTTTTGGGGTCTTTTAGGGTTTTTTTCCTTTTATAGATTTTTAGGGGTTTTAGTGATTTTAGGTTTTTCAGGTTTTCTTAGGTTTTGTAGGGATTTTACATTTTTAGGAGTTTTTAGGGATTTTTTAGAATGTTTATGGTTTCTTATGATTATTAAGGATTTTGTGGGGGTTTTAATAATTTATGTTTTTTTAGGGTTTTTAATATTTTTTTTACATTTTTCAAGTGTTTTATGTTTTTTTAGGTTTTAAAGGTTTTCTTAGGGTTTTTCAGGGTTTTAGGGTTTTTATATTTTTAGAGATTTTTTGGTTTTTTTTTGTATTTTAAGGGTTTTTAGGGGTTTTTTGGCAGAAAAGGTGTGGGGTCAGACATAGCTGATCCCATGATTTATTCAAGAACATAAAATTAAAGTACAAAGCATTACAAAGGAGGCTTGCATATCCTGTTGTGGGTCGCCCCTTTCATGTTTGAGTCAACTGAAGACAAACAAAAGTCTGGAGTTCTGAAAGACCATACCGAAGACCCTTCATCAATTGATCTCTTGGAAAGAGCATCTGCAACCCAGTTTGCTTCCCTATATGCATGTGAGATGCTCAAAGTAAGTGTCTTGGCAGCATCGAGGCACTCGGTCCAGTGTTGGAGAAGACGCCATGGTACAAGTCGTGACTACTTCCTGAAGGCCTCCACCGCCAATGATGAATCAGATTCAATCCAGAGTTTATTCCATCTGAAATGGGTTGCATATTGAATCGCTTTTATAATGGCACAAAGTTCTGCCTCATACGCGGTACCGCTCCCAAGGAAGTGGTAAAAGCATCCTTTTACAAATCCCTGATAGGTACGAAAGACCCCACCACATCCCGAAGGACCCGGCGCACCCATGGAAGCGCCATCAACGTTGACCTTGATATATCCTGCTATCAGGGGAATCCATCTAATAAATTTCATCATCTTCGGTCTTCTGCATCTCCCTGGAATTCCAATTTTGTGCAAGACCAGAAAGTCGTGCATATCATTATTCATCTCCCCATTCTGGATACCCTCCGCTGCATGGATAGCTCTGTGAATGCTCACCATCCTTTCATGGAAAGAACATGTTTTATTCCAATGTGCCACCACATTTCTGGCAAACCAAACATATGAGAGCAATTCCGCCACCGCGGCTAGAAGAAGAGTGTAAAGCTACGGGCTTAAGCCGACTTCAGTTACCGCAACGAGAAGAATCATCATCTCTTGTTGCCTACTCAAATTAATATGAATTCCAAAGACATCCTGAATATAAATCCATAACTCAGAAGCCATACTACAGTGTATGAAAATATGACTACTAGTTTCCTCCGCCAACAAGAAAATGTTACAGCCTGAAACAATCTGCCATTCGGCCAGTTTTAGCGCTCCATGTAGAGGCAGTCTTCCTTTCCATATTTTCCATAGGAAAAGCTGTCTTGAAGGAGGAATAAACGGCTTCCTAAATTTGGAAATCCACGCTGGAATAGAGAAGCTATGCTCACATTTGTGCAGATATAATCCTTTGGTAGCAAGAATTCCACACAGATCAGGTTTCCACACTAAAGCATCAACATTGAAAAATTTATATCTCTTTATTTCCATGGCTATCGTGCTCGGAAGCATGCAAGCCATGTCGTCAAAATTCTGCAAAAACTCAGAAATTTGCATATTATGCATGCTGTCCGGTGGCTGAAGTATTGTATTTAGCGGAGTTTCCAACCAAGTACTAGTCCATAAGTTCAGGATAGATTGTTTCGAGACAATCCACCTTGAATTGGAGATAATATCATGGTATGTTGCTTTGATGGAGGGCCAAACCAAAGAGATAGAGTAGCCAACGGATTCATTCATCAGCCTTCAAACAAACCTATCATTGAGGAAGTCCAGTCCTTCATTTCTAGAATTTAGCAAATTCCAGACAAAGTTACCCAGGAGTGACTCATTGAACTTTCTCAAGTCCTTGATACCAAGGTCGCCCATGTCAATTGGTTTAGTACACTTTTTTCAGGCCACTGTGACAAGGTTCCTTTCATTGATGCATCCCGTCCACATGAAGTTTCTGATTTTCTCTTGCATTTTATTAAGCAGACTGATCAGCCACCTGTAAATCGAGAAGGCATGCACCAGCATGGGTATTAAAATCGAGTTGATCAAACAAACCCTTCCTTCTTGTGACAGATATTTCCCTTTCCACCGGGCAAGTTGGTTGATGGCTCTTGCTGCAATCGATTCAAAGTAAGAACATCTTGGCTTGCCCCAAAAGAGAGGAACCCCGAGGTATGTAAATGGTAATTAACTCCTCTTCACACCCATAAGATGGGAATATCGTATCTGCCTAGAATTGGAGATTCATTTTCCAAAGAAGATGAATGATTTCTCCCAACTAATGGATTTCCCTGCAGCCTCCTCATAATGCCGAAAGAGATTATTTATTGAAATAATTGTTGTAGGGTTTGCCTCCCCAAAAAGGATGATATCATCAGCATAGAGCAGATGAGATGGTACATGAAGATACCTATTTGCCTTAAGAGGTGTGAAGAATCTATAATTCACCAAGCCAATAAGACAGCAGCTTAAATAATCCTCCACAATGGAAAAAAGAAGACCTGATATGGGGTCCCCTTGCCGGACTCCATGAGAGCAGTGAAAGAAACCTCTTGGGGATCCATTTATCATGATAGACATTCTTGCACTCTCCAGGATAGATTTTATAATCTTGATGAAATTGCCAGAGAAACCATATTTTCCAAGGATATCAAAGATGAAACTCCATATAATTGTGTCAAAAGCTTTGGAGATTTCATGCTTTAGAGAAAAGCTTCCATGTCTGGTTTTCCTACACATAGCGTTAACTCCCTCTGAGGCAATGTAAAAGCAACTTTTAATATTCATTCCTGCAACAAATCCAAACTTATTTTTAGTAACAATATCATTGAGGATCTTTGATAACCTGATAACAATAATTTTACGGATGACCTTCGGGATAGTGTTCCCAAGTGCAACTGGGGGAAAATCCTTGATGTCAATCGCATTCTCCAACTTCGAAATCAAGGAAATAAAATTGGAGTTAGCCCCATGTGGTATAGAAGCAGTTCTAAAGAAGTCCTTTATCGCAGAGGATACCTCAACATGCACAATATCCCAAAAAAACATGAAGAACTTATTGCTGAAACCATCAGGCCCCACTCCGCTGTCCATGTTGAGTGAATATAGGGAATTCCTGATCTCATCATCAAAGGGAATAGTAGCCAGATGCATGTTCTGCTACTCACCGATACACGGTTCAATGGAATTAAAAATCTAGCAGGTCCGCGATGTTGGAGGTTCTGTGTATAGGTCCTGGAAATAATCCACCACTACACTAGCTATCTCAGGCTCTTCCGTAAAGAGGGCTCCATTAACCCGTACAGCACTAAAAGCATTCTTTGACTTTTTCTCCTTCTGAAGATAGTGGAAGAATTTTGTGTTCTTATCTCCTTCTTTGAACCATGTCACATTGAACTGATTTCTTATCAACCTCTCTTTTAGCAAAAGAAGGTCATACAGTTTTGAGGTAAGCTGCAATTCCTCCCGCGAAGGCTCATGTTGCTGCTGGTTCAGAAGTTGGCAATGAGCAAGATGAGATTCAGCCTCATTAATTTCATCGTCCTATTGGGAGAATGAATTCCTGCTCCATTCTCTCAGCTTTGATTTGATACTTTTTAACTTGGAGATCACTTTAAAGAAGAAATTACCTTGGTTATCATGACTCCAGCCACTAATGACAGCTTCTCTACACCCAGGAATTGTGAGCCATGCATTATTAAACATTAAGGGTAGAGGGGATGACCTTGCTGGACCATCTTGAAAATTTATCACCAACGGGTTATGGTCCGACTGGTACTTTGGAAGGGTATGCCCAGTAATTTCTGCAGGCACCCCATTTTTATTTATTCGGAGAAAACATCTGTCAAGATTACTAGATTTCCGTCCATTTCTAGTGAACCTTCCCCAAGTAAATTTATCCCCAACAATTGGGATCTCTGTCAAGTTGCAGGAATCAATGCAATAGGAGAATTCATCCGCTGCAGCACGAATGAAATGAGGACCAATTTTCTCCTCATGCCTTAAGACTGTGTTAAAGTACCCCACCACAATCCAGTGACAATCCACTTGATGGTTGATTCTTTCCAAATCTCCCCATAGCTCCTGTCTTCTAATTTAAGAGCAGGATGCATAAACGAAGGAGAAAGAAGCTGCAAGCCAATGAAAACCCGCTGATATGGTAATGATTTGAGGGAAAACTTCTACAGATAGAAGTTGAACCTCCTGATGGTTAAGGATCCATAATGATTATCCTCCATTGGAAACCCCATTATGTGCCACCAAGGAGTAGCGAAGGGAACTCCAACTGAAGCCTTTCCATTTACTAAACTCAACCTTGGGCTCGGCAAGTGCAATCAGCCCTGGTTTATAATGCGAAATAAAATATCTAAGAGCGGAGGCCATTGGGGAATTCCCAAGTCCTCTGCAATTCTAATATAGCATCTTCATTGATCCTGACGGTGTACCTTTCCCCCCTTCTTCTTTGGTGTCCACCTAGCCGGTTTCTTGATAGGCTTGGATTCAATAACCAAGTTTGCCCTATCATATTCATGTTGTTCTTGTGCCTGATCCGAGTCATCAGGCCAAAACTTACCTGATAATGGGGAGAAAGTTTTCAATGAGCACATTCCTTCCTGCATGGTTTTACCTTCAGGGTTCCGATTCGTACATATCTTTGGGGTAACTGTCATGAATCCGTCAGCTTTTGCAACCCCCTGAGCGAGATCAGGTAATGATTTCTCCACTTCTAGACTCATAAGAGGGGTCAATGTCTCTTGAAGAGTTTCAGCAGATGACAGCGCCTTACTGGCAGCCACAATGACATTCCCTGAGTGTGGCTCCTGCTGACTTGGATCCTCTGTTTCCCTATCCAAAGGTGTGAAAGGGGCTTTACATAAATCTGGAACAATTCCTCCAGAAATAGTAGGCGAAGGAGATCTGACAGCCAGTAGAACACCAGCCTCCTTGACTCCCTTATCATCAGTTAGCACGACACCAGAGACCTCAGGAGGTACCTTGTCCATAGAGCTAGCATTCCCTTCCTCCTCTCCAGCCTCCACAGGGGATAAAATAGCTTCACCAGTAGAAGTAGGGGATTCAGAAACCTGGACCGTAGAAACCTCCTTTAGATTACTGCAGTTAGTGTCATGTGATCCAGAACCCCCGGCCTCCATGGGGCCTATAATTCTTCCAGGCAGGGAGCTTATTGTAGGTGCCAATGCCTCATAAATCTTTGATTTTCCCTTTCTCTTCTGACAGTTAGCCTCAACATGACCTGTTGTTTTACAAAAGTTTCAGGTCTTGTTCCTTCTACAGTCCCCTGTAGAGTGACCTATTAAATTGCATACATTGCACAACCTGGGCCTCCTTTCATATTGTATCTCCAAGGTGAGGGTGTCATCAATGGTGGTCAAAACAACCTCTTAAACAAGGGTACTAGCCAAATCGATTTCCACCAGCACTCTTGCGTAATGACCAAATATCGGATTATTAGTTTCTATGTCAATTTGAATAGGAAATCCAACTGCTGACGCAATATCCCATAAAATTCTGGGATGCCAGTACAACCAGTTTAGCTTACAAATTCGAATCCACACTTGTGCACAAGTATTCTTCACATTATATGGGTCAAAATTCCGGTCACATTTTTGTATGCGAAGCAACCCCGGCTTGAGGGCGAGAGAACCATAGCTCTACGCTCTCCTCTTAAATTCATCCGAGGGAAAAACAAGGTGATAAAAATTGTTCCCCATGGCTGTCATTCTCCAATCCAAAAAGCCCCACATATCATAAATTCGCTTCACAAGATCAGAGAACTTCCAGAGGTGCTCACCCTTAGGGACCAAAACCCTTGCGATAATGGAGTAACGACATAGTTTGACACGTTCTTCAACATCCTCTTTATATTCCGTGACATGAGAGGTCCGCCCCTTTCTTATGATCTTCCCCAGAGAAGGAGCTTCAAAACCAGCAAAGGAGAATGAGGCCTCCGATTTTACAACCTCAACGAAATTTCTTTTTTCCCCAGCCGATGGCATGACAGTTGCTCTTGACTTTGCAACCCTGGGATTGCATAGTCGGAAGAGCACATTATGCCCCACTGGATTCTTCGAGCCCCTAGTCGGAGACGCAGAGATACCCAGTGTCGACGTATTCTGCTTCGAGGCAGTCGCCCCAAGGGCTTCCGTTCCTCCTTGTTCCTCCATCCTCATTCCTCAAGCCTTTGATTAGGGGTTTTATGGATTTTATGTTGTTTTATGTTTTTTTAGGGTTTTCAAAGTTGTTTAATAAAATTCTTGTTTTAGAGGGTTTTTATAGTTTTAGTGATTTTTTTGGGTTTTATCAGTTTTTAGGGTTTTTAATGGTTTTGACTGAATATATGGGTTTTAGTGGTTTTAGGGTTTTTAGTTCCTTTTAGGGGTTTTATCATTTTTAGGTTTTTATGGGTTTTAGGTGTTTTTGCTTATTAATTTTTTCATAGTGTTTTTTACGTATTTAGGGATTTTTAGTGTTTTTTAGGATTTTTATCTTTCTTTATTGTTTTTTGGGATTTTGAGGGTTTTTAGGGTTTTTTTGTTTTTTTGGATTCATATTGTCTTTAGGTTTTTAGAAGTTTTAAGTTCTTTAGGTTTTTACGTTTTTCTTATGGTTTTTCATAGTTTTTAGGGGGGTTTACATTTTTATGGATTTTTAGGGATTTTTTTGGGATTTTTATTGCTTTTTAGGGTTCTTAGGGATTTTTAGTGATTCCAGGTTTTTATGGTTTTTTGGGTTTTATAGTTTTTTTTGGGTTTATAGTGTTTTATTGAGTTTTTTTATGGTTTTTAAGGTTTTTTAGAGTTTTGTTATCGTTTTTAGGGTTTAAAATGTTTTATAGAGATTTTAGTGTTTTTATTTTTTTATTATTTTTTATGTTTTCTAATATTTTTCAGGGTTTTATGGTTTTTAGTGGTTTTTAGGGTTTTTAGGGTCTTTTAGGGCTTTTAGAGTTTTTAGGTTTGCTATTGGTTTTAAGTGTATTTAGGTTTTAAGGGTTTATTAGGGTTTTCAGGTATTTTAGGGCTTTTATGTTTCTTGGGGGGGGGGTTAAGTATTTTTTAAAATTTTTATGTGTTTTTAGGGTTTTATGGATTTTTGAGGGTTCTCGGGTTTTTTACATTTTTAGAGATTTTTAGGGTTTTTAGCATTTTTTGTTTTTTAGGAGTCTTAATTATTTTTGAGGTTTTTAAGGTTTTCTTTGCATTTTTCAAGGTTTTTAGGGTTTTTTATGTTTTTAGTAATTTTTAGGTATTTTTTAATATTTTTATGGGTTTTTATGATTTTTAGGGAATTTGAGGGTTTTTAGGGGTTTTTAGGGTTTTGAGCTTTTTTTAGGGTTTTATGGATTCTAAGTGCTTTAGGTTTTAAGATTTTATTATGGATTTTTAGGGTTTTTAGGGTTTTTATATTTTGATGGTTTTTTAGGATTTTTATGTTTTAATGGATTTTAGGGATTTTGAGGGGTTTAGGTTTTTTTAGGGTTTTAGGGTTTTTTTATTTTTTTTAATTTTTAGGGATTTTATGATTTTTAGTTGTTTCAATGTTTTTTGGAGTTTTTTAATGTTTTTAGGTATTTAAAGTTATTTCAATGTTTTAGTGGGGTTTTTTAGTTTTTAGGGTTTTTATGGTTTTAGGGGTTTTATGGTTTTAGGGGTTTTTATGTTTTTAGGGGTATTTATGGTTTTTCAGAGTTTCATGTGTTTTAGGAACTTTCACGGTTTTTTGAGTTATAGAGACCATGAATTGTGTTCCATGAACTTCTCTAAAAAATGTCCTCAACTAGGCTTAGAAATTTTGCAGTGCGACTCTACATTTTTCATGGGGGTCAGTGATGTTTGCGAAGGCACTGGCCCAAAGGGCTGGGAGCACAGTCCGACACTGATCCCAAGTAGGGGTGTGAGGGAGCAGCCCCCGTAGTACAGAGCAATAATTTCCTAAGTCCCCAAAGAGGTACCCATGGTACCTGCACACAAATACATGTGTTCCCCCTTGCTGGAGCTGATTGAAGTATTAATTTTGGCTATGTCATCGAGGTGGTTCCCTAGTCTATCCAAATCACTAGTGGCGTGTGAGTATAGATGGGAACCACCCATCTGGAACGCTGCCACTTGCGCGCCACAATTCTATTTTGCAACCCACTTTCTTGAACAAACTTCTTTCTCCCAAGGTCCTATTTTTCTTATAAATAGGCCCTTGGGGTCTTCATTTGTGGAGACGAACTTCCCCGAAGCTCAATTGGTACTCTGGTGACCCTAGTACTTCTCCCCTGTCTTTTGAAACATTCAAGGTAGTTCTTCAACACCTTGAGCAGAGGATTTAAGGGAGGATCATTGGACATAAGTCCTTTTAGGGTTCGAAAACCATAACACTTGTGCGCCTAAAGCGCCTAACCACCGCAAGTTAGAAATACTTGGGCACTGCCTATTCCTTTGATAGGAACTTGAGTGCCGCACTTCTAGGACCACTAGTGAATACTCTTGAAGGATCGAGCAAGTTCTTTCCCAAGTATTACCGTACAGGTTGTTTGTCGCTTAAGTGATCATCAGGTCACCCAAGCCTACTTGCACTCCCATACCTGTGTGCCCTTACCAACTTGGGCACCCCTCTTTGATTCACTTTCTCTATTCAGTCTACAATCCATCAATCCTTACTCAAATCCATTCATAGAAAGTCTTCTTCTTCTTTGGCTCCCTTATTTGAAAGGGATTTTGTTGATACCTCCACCAAAACCTCCTAACTTGTCAAAACTTTCGGAAATTCACATCAGCGTGTCTTCTATTTGGGTTTATATTTCCACAGTTAGAGGTTTCCTACATTTGTTTCACAAAGGGGTTCGGATTCATGGAATGTCTATGGATTTTTATATCCACAGTAACATTGACCTTTCTCCTAGGAACAATGTTGGGAAGTTCTTGGTTTGGAAGAGGGTTTGGGTCCTAGCCTCTCCTTTCTCAAAGAGAAGACTCGAACCCTCAGGTCTCTAGTAGGGAAGGTATGGTTTACACTTTCCTTTCCAATCAAGCATAAGAGAATTCTCTCTCCCCTACCAGGATCGATTCCAAGGGCATCCATCCTGGTGTAATCCCCTAACCTTCATCCCTTATTCTTTTCATTGGACCCTTGTCCAATATAATGTGAATAGAGGGAGGGCTCGTCACCTCACCCTCTTCCCGGGTTGACTCGACCTCATTCACCTTGGCCACCATAGGTGCGCCCTCATCCACTAGTGGAGGAGGAAAAGTGTGAGTTCCTTTTTTGAATCATTGACATCCTCTTGTTTCTCACATAGAGCATGAATCATGTGGGCTTAGAGATTTTTCATGGTCAGAAGATTTGAACAATCGAATGAACTACAAGAACTCTGATTCCTACCATAATCGGGATACATAGGAAGCCTTATCATGGCCCGATCTCACCGTATATCTTCTTTAGAAATCCAAGAAGGCATTGTTTTTAGGAAGTAATCCCAAAATTATTTCTCTCAAAGGACTATAATATCCTATGGGACTGAATAAACTATGAGAAATCTGATTCCCACCATAATCAGGATATGTAGGAAGCATTCTCAGGGCCCTAGATCACTAGATATCCTCTTCAGGAATCCAATAGTATCCTTTTCAGGAAGTAAGCCCAAACTTATTTCTATTAAAGGACTATAATCTCCTATGAAACTTATTGAACTACGTGTGATTTGATTCCCCTCTATATCGGATATGTAGGAATCCTCCTTGATGTTCAAACCCAATGCCTTAAATCAACCCTATTCTCCATTGGCCATATTCTCAACAGGGTATGATTCTACTTGGAAACCCATATCCTTTCCAAATTCCTTGGGTTGCTTTAGCATAAGTCCCACACTATGTTTTGACTAAGCACATTTCGCTTATATGTCCATACCACATGACATTAAACTGGATGGATATCTCTTTATCACATGACCTTAAAAGGTATGATGTGTCCCATTCAATGGAACTGGACTGTGAGGGTTCTGATTCCTTTCACAATGATACATAGGTAGCCCATTTTATGGGCATGATCCTAATATCAAAACAATCCTTTGTCTACCTGGATGACAATAAACTCCAGAGTGCCCCGCTGAGTGTCTTAAAAACCATCATCATTATAATAATGATTAAAAGAATCTTGAAATAGTATATTAAAGGATTTCGTTGATGGAGAACCTCAAATACATGTGGATATCTTCAATAATAAAGAACCTTGAATGAATACCGATGATTCTATATTCTACACATGTTAATAAATGATTGTAAATTCCAAGGGAAACTTATTTCATGCTTGGTGAATTAATAAGGATTCATGAAAATGTCTTAAATTTACAAAGAGAGTCCCGAAGTAGACAATAATTCCCCCCAAAAGGGTGAGATGAGTCCAACCTCTCATCCTATAGACCAATGTACGTTCCTAAGTATTGTAAATTTCAAACTTAATGAACAGTTGCCTTTGGAAAGTAGGTCCCCTTTGGATAAAGAACTATTGTAAGTTTCCAGTTCCATGAATAAATCCAATGGAAACTGCCCATAAATTTTGATTCGTAAAACTAGAGAACACGTTTCATGGACCAACGAAACAAGCATGTTTTTGGTTTTGTAGGGCAAGGAAGATGCGAGGGTCAGGCTATTCCCGACCCCCCCAAATTTATTGAAAAGAAAAAAAGAGACACAGCAGACAAGGGAGGGGAGGGGTCAATCGACCCACACCCAAAAACCCTTAACAACCCAAGACAAAAGACCCAAAAAAGGAAAAAAACAAGAGTGAAAAAAGAAAACACAGAAAACAAAGCAGCCACCACCACCATCCAACATCAACCAGCATCCAGTAGCTCACAGCTAACCAACAACCAGCATCCAAACTCAAACAGCAGTCCACATCCAGCAGCAGCACAACCATAAACCACAGCTTCAGCACCTCCCATCCAAGCAGCAACCAGCATCCAGAACTGTGAGCATCCAACATCACAGCACCACCAGCATCCAACATCACATAACCACCAGTGTCCAGTCTCACATAATCCAGCATCCAACACATCCTCACCAAGGAGATCCACCATACGAAGCACCATCATCCAACATTCACCAGCAAGGTACATCAACCAGCACCAAATAATACAACAGCCAAAAACTCTCGACGCTCCGCACCCTACCACAGAGCTAATAACACACCACCAAAACCCAATCCCAGAACCAGGCCGCAGAACCCAGCACCCAAAATACCGAAACCAGCTCCAGGAAATCGCCCCAGCAGAATCGCGTAGCAACACAATACCACTCCTAAAATTCCCCAGAAAATCCAGTAACCAGAACCCGCAATGGCTCATGACTAGCACCACAACCAAATAACCATGGGTCTTAATACTCAAAGACTTCCAAATAGAACCAGCATCAACAGCGCGCAGCAAGGGAAGAATCATATGCACCTGAAAATGAAATTTCCGCACAAACCAATGCCAATCCGCCATCATCTGTGCCCCTTGAAACCCTTGAGCAGATCTAAGAGCCCCCATCACCACCTTACCGAAACGCGTAGAAGAACAAAGCAGCAAAACCGGAAAGATCACCCGTCGTTGTGTCCAGAATCCGCATTGTCGGTGCACCATGCTCCATCGTTGATACTGCCGACTCTGTTGACCTTCCTGAGGTCCCAGATCTGCGAGGTCAACCCCAATACGCGATAGAAATCCATGAAGGAAGCCAACCGCCAATGAGCCTTCATCGCCACAAGCCAGATCAGAACAATCTGAGTCTGCAGCAACCTTGCCTCCCTAATCGAGGATCTCCACCGTCAGATCCGCAGGTCTTGAAACCCTAGAAACTGATTAGAGATCTGTCGATCCCGCACTACACCACTGCATAAATCCGTCCATAGCGAAGCCAACAACGACCGAGAAACACCACCGGAGCCTAGATCTGTCAAGGATAAACCCCGACACATGCAAACGCGCCTCCAGCCTTACGAAAACCGTGCCATCCACACCTCTGAAGGTCATGAAAACTTGATCCACAAGCTGCTTGAAGAGGTTCAAGAGCATAGATCCAAGCCAGTAAGAAGCCCCACCGCCAAAAACCGCATCTGCATCCCACCTCAAGGTCTTGAAAGGAGCAGTGAAGCCATCGGGAAGGGTTCAAGGAGGAGTTCCTGGGAAGCGCGAAATCGGGAGAGAACCTGGAGAGAGCGGCGACATCCTCCTCCTTGGTTTTTTAGGGGTCTTATGTATTTTTAGGATTTTAAGGTTGTATTAGTATCTTTTAGGTTTTTTTTATGTTTTTAGGTATTTTAAGTGCTATTTTTAGTATTTTTATGGTATTTAGAGATTTTGAGGGTTTTTAGTATTTTTTGTTTTTTAGGGGTTTAAAGTGTTTTTAAGAGTTTATGTTTTCTGAGGGGTTTTTAGGGTTTTTAGGGTTTTTACATTTTTAGGGATTTAAAGGTATTTTTTAATATTTTTTTAGATTTTTAGGATTTCAGGTATTTTTAGTGGGGTTTAATCATTTTTAGGGTTTTTAGTTTTTTTAGGATTATTTAGAGATTTTTTGGTTTTCTGAGGTTTTAGGGTTTATTATTATTTTTAATTTTTTTAACGTTTTTAGGAGTTTAAAGGGTTTTTATAGTTTTTAGTGGTTTTAGGGTTTTTATGGGTTTCATGTTTTTTTTTTGCTTTCTAAGGTATTTTGGGTTTGTATGGTTTTTTGGGGGTTTCATCATCTTTTATGTTTTAGCATTTCTTAGTTTTTTACGGGTTTTAAGTGTCTTTGTGTTTCTAAGGTGTTTTAATATTTTTTAGGGTTTTTACATTTTTGGACATTTTTTGGACTTTTTTATGTTTTGTTTTTTAGGGTTTTGGGGACTTAGAGGGTTTTTAGGGTTTTTAGGGTTTTATGGGTTTTTAGAGTTTTAAATGGTTTTTAGAGATTTTAGGATTGTAGGGGTTTATGTGTTTTAATTTTTATGGTTTTCTTAGGGTTTTTTAGAGTATTTAGGTTGTTTTGTTTTTTAAATATTTTTAGTGTTTTTAGGATTTTTAGAGATTTGGTGGTTTTAGGGGTTTTAGGGTTTTTAGGGTTTTTTTGGTGTTTTAGTGTTTTTTTGACTGTTTTATGACTTTTCATGTTTCTAGAGATTTTAAATGTTTTTAGGGTTTTCAAGGGATTTTATAGTTTTTAGAGTTTTTAGTGGGTTTTTAGGGTTTTATGGGTTTTTATTGTTTTTTATGGGTTTAGGGGTTTTCATAGGTTTTTGGGTTTTTGGTTCTTTTAGGATTTTTTTCATTTTTTGGTTTTAGGGGTTTTAAATAATTCTGGGTTTTTATAGATTTCTTAGGGGATTTCAATGTATTTAGGGTTTTTTTATATTTTAGGGATTTTGGGGATTTTTTAATATTTTGTTATGGTTTTTAGGGATTTTGAGGGATTTTATGGTTTTTAGGGCAGTTTTTTTATGTTTTTAAGTTTTTTTAGTGGTTTTATGTGTTTTTAATTTTTTAAGGATTTCTAAGAATTTTTTAGGGTTTTTTATATTTTTGGGGATTTTTTTTGGCTTTTTTAGAATTTTTGTGATTTTTAGGGGCTTTAAGATTTTATGGGTTTTATGGTTATTAAGGGTTTTTAGGGTTTTTAGGGTTTTTTAGATCTTTTAGGGTTTTCTTGGTTTTATGGTTTTTTAGTATTTTTAGAATTTTTTAGGTTTTTAAGGGATTTATGAGTTTTTAGGTTTTAAAGGTTTTCTTAGAGGTTTTCAGAGTTTTATGGCGGTTTTACATTTTTAGGTATTTTTGCACTTTTAGGGATTTTAAGGGTTTTAGTGTTTTTTAGGGCATTGAGGGTTTTTTGTGTTTTTACCTTTTTAAGTTATATAGGTTGTTTTAATTGGTTTTAGATTTTTAAGGGTTTCTTAGAGTTTTTTACGATTTTAAGGGTTTTTACATTTTAAGGGATTTTTGGGATTTTTAAATAATTTTTGGTTATTTAGTGTTTTAGGGATTTTGAGGGTTTTAGGGTTTTTAGGGTTTTAGGGTTTTTAGTGTTTTTTGTTATTTTTTATATTTTAAGGGGTTTTAATTATTTATAGTTTTTTAAGGATTTTTTAGGGGTTTTCAGGGCTTTAAGGTTTTTTTAGTTTTGATGGATATTTAAGGTTTTTTTTGTTTTTAATGTTTTTTTTGGGATTTTAGATATTTTGAGGAGTTTTAGGGTTTTTTTAATTATTTTAGGGTTTTTATGGTTTGTTTTGTGTTTTTAGGGTTTTTTGTGTTTTTAGGAGTTTTAATGTTTTTTAGGGTTTTTATGAGGTTTTAGGGTTTTTTAAGTTTTTAGGATATTTTATGGTGTTTTGGGTGTAATGGTTTTTTATGGTTTTTACAGTTTTTAGGTGTTTAATGTTTTTTATGGTTTTTAGTTTATCTTATTTTTTAATGGTTTTTTAAATTTTTTACGTGTTTAGGATTTTTTAGGGTTTTTTAGGATTTTTTTGGTTTTTGATTATTTTTTGGAATTTTGAGGGGTTTAGGTTTTTTTAAGGTTTTTAGGATTTTATGAAATTTAGGATTTAAGGGTTTTTATGGTCTCTAGCATTTTTAAGTGTTTTTAGTGTTTTTTGGTTTTTAGGTTATATTATTTTTTTTTGGGTTTTTTACGTTTTTTACGTTTTTAGGATTTTTACGGGTTTTTTTAGGATTTTTTGGTTTTTCCGGATTTTTAGGGAATTTGAGGGTTTTTAGGGTTTTTTATGGTTTTTAGCATTTTTAGGTGCTTTAAGTGTTTTTTGGTTTTTAGGTTATCTTATTATTTAGGGTTTTTTAAAATTTTTACATTTTTAGAATTTTTTAGGGTTTTTTGGTTTTTTGGGGTTTTCAAGTTATTAGGGATTTGGGGGGGTGTAAGGGTTTTTAGGATTTTTTTAGTGTTTTTAGTTTTTTAGGGGGTTAAAGTGTTTTTATTTTTTTAAGGTTTTCTTAGGGGTTTTCAAGGATTTTAGAGTAATTTACATTTATAGATTTTTTAGAGTTTTTTTAGGATTTTTATGGGTTTTATGGTTTTTAATTATTTTTAGGGGTTTTATATTTTTAGGGTTTTAGGGTTTTATGGTTGTTTTATGTTTTAGGGTTTTTTGAGTTTTTTAGAATTTTATGGTTTTTAGAGTTTTTTAATGTTTTTAGGGGTTTTAATGATTTTTTAATATTTTTTGGGTTTTGGGTTTCTATGGGATTTTAGAGTTCATAAGGTTTTTAGGTGTTTTTTATGATTTTTAGGGGCTTTTAGAGATTTTGGGGTATTTTGGGATTTTTAGCATTTTTAGGGTTTATTGGGGTTTTAATTTTTTTATGTTTTTTAAGGTTTTCTTAGGAGTTTTTAGGTTTTTAGGCGTTTTTTTGTTTTTAGGTATTTTTAGGGTCTTTTCAGATTTATATGGTTTTTAGGGGTTTTGGGGATCTTGAGGGTTTTCTGTGGTTTTATGGTTTTTTACAGTTTTTAGGGTTTTAATTATTTTTTTTGGTTTTTTATAGGTTTTATGTTTTTGTAGTGTTTTCATGTTTTATTTTGGGTTTTCAGGGTTTTATATATTTTCATGGATTTTTAGAATTTTTTTATAAAAAAATATGGTGTTTAGGGTTTTTCGGGGTTTGGAAAGTTTTTAGTGTTTTTTTGGTTTTTTTGGTTTCCAGGGTTTTTAGGGTTTTTTTTGAGTTTTTTTGGGGTTTTAAGGTTCTTTGTATTTTTTTTTACTTTTTAAGGGATCAAAGGGTTTTTAGATCTTTTAGTGGTTTCTTATGGTTTTAATGGGTTTTTAGTTTTTTTAAGGATTTTAGGTGTTTTTTCTGTATTTAGGATTTTTAGGGTTTAGGGTCTTTTATGGTTTTAGAGTTTTTGGGTTTTTTATTGGGATTAAGTGTTTTTAGGGTTTTAAGGTTATTTTAGGGGTCTTTAGGGTTTTACTTTTTTCTACATTTTTACGTATTTTTAGGGACTTTTTAGGATTTTTTTAGTGTTTTTAGTGATTTTTAGGGTTTTTAGTGTGATTAGAGTTGTTAGGGTTTTTTAGTATTTTTAGAGTTTTTTAGGTTTTTAGGGGTTTAAATCATTTTTAGGTTTTAATTTTTTTCTTCATAGCGTTTTTTGATGTTTTTATATGTTTTTAGTTATTTTTAGGTCTTTTTAATATTTTTATGGGTTATTAGGGTTTTTAGGGATTTTGAGGGTTTTAGGGTTTTAGAGTTTTTTTTGTTTTTTTTGTTTCAAGGGTTTTTTTGATTTTTAGGGTTATTAAGTTTTTTTATAATTTTTTAATCTTTTTTGGGTTTAAAATGGATTTTATAGTTTTTACTATTTTTAAGGGTTTTATGATATTTAAAGGGTTTTTAAGGTTTTTAGGGGATTTCATATTTTTTTAGGGGTTTTGGGTTTTTAGGTTCTTTTAATATTTTTAGCATTTTTAGGTTTTTTGGTGTTTTAAGTGATTGTAGGTTTTTAATTCATTCTTATGGTTTTTTAGGGTTTTAGGGTTTTTTATGTTTTTAGGGATTTTTGGGTAATTTTTGGAATTTTATGGGGTTTTAGTGATTTTGACAGTTTTTTGGATTTTTTATGGGTTTTAGGGTTTTGGTATTTTGGGGTTATTAAGGGTTTGTTGAGTATTTAAGGGTTTGTGGGTTTTTAGATTTTTTTAACATTTCAAGGGGTGTAAATGACTTTTAGGGGTTTTGTGGTTTTTTTATGGGTTTTTAGGGTTTTAAGGTTTTCATGGGTTTCGTGGTTTTGTGGGGGTGATTAGGGTTATTAGGGTTTTTAGGTTTTTTAAGGTTTTTTGGTTTTTTTGGGGTTTTAAGTATTTTTAGGGTTTTAAGGTTTTCTTAGGTGTTTTAAGGGTTTTAGGGGTTTTTACAATTTTATGGATTTTTAGCGATATTTTGGGGTTTTTATGGTTTTCAGTGTGTGTATGGATTTTGATGGGGTTTAGTGGTTTTAGCAATTTTATGTTCTTCATGGGTTTTAAGTGTTATTTGGTTCTTAAGATTTTCTTATGGTTTTTGTGTTTTTTAGTGTATTATAAATTTATAAGTATTTTTAGGTATTTTTTAGGATTTTTATGGTTTTTAGGATTTTTAGGGAATTGTAGGGTTTTTAGGGGGTTTTTGAGTTTTTTAGGGTTTTTATGTTTTTTAAAATTTTTGTATGTTAATAAGGATTTAAAAGCTTTTTATAGTTTTTAGTGTTTTTAGGTATTTTATTGGTTTTTATGGGTTTTTATGGGTTTTATGGGTTTCTAGGGATTTTAGGGCCATTTAATGTCTTTAACGTCTTTTAGGGTTTTAGGGGTTTTAAGTGATTTTAGGTTTTTAATGTTTTCTTAATGGTTTTTAGGGTTTTTTGTTTTTAGGTATTTTAGGTATTTTATAGTATTTTTTAGTATTTTTATGGGTTTTTTGTGTTTTTATAGATATTGAGTGTTTCTAAGGATTTTTTGTGTTTTAGGGGTTTTAGGGTTTTTAGAATTTTTTAGGTTTTTTATGGTTTTTACATTTTTTATGTTTTTATGGGTTTCTTAGGGTTTTCAAGGCATTTAGTTCATTTTATATTTTCAGGTATTTTTAGAGTTTTTTAGGATTTTTATGGGTTTTTAGGTTTTATCAGGATTTTGATGGTTTTTAGTGTTTTTTAAGGTTTTTAGGGTTCTTATGGTTTTTTGGATTTTTAGCGTTTTTTTTATTTTTAGGGTTTTAAATATTTTCTAGAGTTTTTCAACATTTTAGGGGTTTAAAGGGTTTTTAGAGTTTTTAGTTTTTTTAATGGTTTTGTGGGTTTTTATGGGTTTTAGGGGTTTTATGGTTTTTAAGGGTTCTTAGGGGTTTTAGGGTCTTTTAGTGTTTTTTTATCATTTCATAGTTTTTTAGAGGTTTCAAGTGTTTTTAGGTTTTTAAGGTTTTCATATGGGTTTTCATAATTTAAAAGGGTTTTTTAATTTTTTGGGGATTTTCTGGATTTTTTAGGATTTCAATTGTATATAGGGAGTTTAGGGAATTTGAGGTTTCTTAGGGTTTTTATGGTTTTTATGGTTTTTAGGGTTTGTAAGGTATTTTTTTTGTTTTTTTGGGGTTTTAAGAGTTTTTATAGTTTTTTAAATTTTTTAGTGGTTTAAAGGGATATTATAGTTGTTATTTGTTTTAGGTTTTTATGGGTTTTAAGGTTTTTTACGGGTTTTATGGTTTTTATGGGATTTTAGAGTGTTTAGAGACTTTTCGGTTTTTTAGCATTATTTAGGTTTTTTAGAGGTATTTAGTGATTTTAGGTTTTTAATATATTCTTAGGGATTTTTGAGTTTTTTTAGGATTTTTGAAACATTTATGGATTTTGGGGGATTTTAGGTTTTTCATTGTTTTTTTAGTTTTTAGTGTTTTTAGGGATTTTAGGCTTTTTTATGGTTTTTAGGATTATTATGTTTTTTTAGGTTTTTTGGGTTTTTAAGTTTTTTAAGGTTTTATGGTTTTTAAATTTCTTGATGGTTTTTATGGGTTTAAAGTGTTTTTAGAGTTTTTTATGATTATTTGGGGATTTATTCTATTTTAGGTTTTTTAATGTTTTTAGGAGTTTTATGGTTTTTAGGAGTCTTTTGTGTTCTCAATGTTTTTTTGATTTTTTAGTGTTTTTTATTTTTTTAGCAGTTTTAATTGTTTTGAGGTTATTAAGTTATTAAGGTTTTCTTAGGGTTTTTCTAGATATATATATATATATATTTTACATTTTCAGGGTTTTTTGGGAATTTTATTGGTTTTTAGGGATTTTAGGGATTTTGAGGGTTTTATGGGTTTTTATGTTTTTAAGGATTTATAGGGCCTTTTTAGGATTTTATGGTTTTATAGGGATTTTATGGATTTTTAGGGTTTTTAGAGACTTTTTAGGGGTTTTATGGTTTGCTTAGGGTTTTTTTATTTTCTCAGGTTTTTAATGTTTTTACAGTTTGTTAATGTTTTTATAGTTTGTTAATTTTTTTATGTGCTTAAAGGATTTTTAGAGTTTTGATTGGTTTTATAGTTTTTATGGTCTTCTGTGTTTTTTAAGGTTTTAGGGCTTTTAAGGTTTTTAGAGACTTTTAGGGGTTTGAGTATTTTTTTAGTTTTTTAGTGTTTTTAAGTGATTTTATATGGTTTTCTTAAGATCTTTTATGGATTTTATGTTTTTATGTTTTTAGGGATTCTTAGGGATTTTTTAGGATTTTTGTGGGGTTTTAGGTTGTTTAGGGATTTTGAGGGGTTTTAATGTTTTTAGGGTTTTGGGGGGTTTTAAGGTATTTAGTGTTTTTTATAATTTTTAGGGTTTTAATTAATTTTAGAATTTCAAGGTTTTCTAGGGTTTTTCAGGAATTTTAGGGAATTTTATGTTTTTCGAGGTTTTAGGGCATAGTTAAGATTTTCATTATTTTTTAGGGTTTTTAATGATTTTGAGGGTTTAAGGTTTTTTATTGTTTTAGGGGTTTTATGGTTTTCTTGGGTTTTTAGGGTGTTTTGTGTGTTTTTAAGGGTTTTTAAGTTTTTTTAGAGTTTTAAAATTTTTATGGGTTTAAAAGAATTTTTTAATTTCAGTTGGTTTTTAGGGTTTTTTTTTAATATTTTTTAAGGGTTTTTGGTGGTTTATATTTTTAGGGGTCTTTATAGTTTTTAGGGTCTTTTAGGGTTCTAATTTTTGTAAGTGTTTTAGAGGATTTAAGTGTTCATATGTTTTAAAGGTTTTCTTAAGGTTATTAGGGTTTTTAGGGTTTTTTACATTTTGGGGTTTTTTAGATTTTTTAGGATGTCTATAGTTTTTTTGGGGGTTTTAATAATTTTAGGGTACTTAGGGTTTTTTTAGTGTTTTTAGGGTTTTTTAAGGTTTATAGTGTTTTTAGGTTTTTTAGGGTCTTAAGTGTTTTTAGGTTCTTAAGGTTTTCTTTGGGTTTTTTGGGTTTTTTAAAATTTTAGGGATTTTTAATGATTTCTTAGAATTTTTATGGTTTTTAGGGGTTTTTGGGATTTTTAAGGGTTTTTTGGGTTTTTTGGGTTTTTAGGGTTTTATGGGATTTCTAGTTTTTTTGGGGTTTTAGGGTCTTTTTTTGGGTTTTATAAGGTTGTAAGTTTTTTTTATTTTTTTTCCATTTTTAGGGGTTTAAAGGGTTTTTAGAGTTTTTAGCAGGTTTTAAAGTTTTTTATGGTTTTTTTCAAGTTTTTAAGGTTTTTAGAAGTTTTTATGGTTTTTAGGGAAAGGAATATGCGAGGGTCAGGCTATTCCTAGCCCCCCTAAATTTATTATAAAGAAAAAAGAGACACAGCAGACAAGGGAGGGGTTTTAAGATATTTAGGGTCTTTTAGGGTTTTCGTGTTTTTTAGGTTTTTAGGGGTTTTAAGTGTGTTTAGTATTATAAGGTTTTCTTTGGGGTTTTAAGGGTTTTTAGGGGTTTTAGATTTTTAGGGATTTTTAGGGCTTATTTTTTATTTTTATGGTTTTTAGGGGTTTTAGGGATTTTGATTATTTTGGGTTTTTTAGGTTTTTAGAATTTTTTAGGTTTTTAGTGGTTTTAAGTGTTTTTTAGGTTTTAAGGTTTTCTTATGGGTTTTAGGTTTTTTTGTATATTTTTACATTTTTATGCATTTTTAGATAATTTTTAGGATTTATATGGTTTTTTGGTTTTTTAGGTATTTTTACATTTATTATGGTTTCTAAGGGTTTTATGGTTTTTCAGGACATTTATCATTTTTTTTAGTTTTTTGGGGTTTTATGTGTTTTAGGTTTTTATGGGTTTCTTAGAGTTTTTCACATTTTTTTGGGTTTTTTATATTTTTCAGAATTTTTAGGGATTTTTAGGGATTTTAATTGCTTTCAAGTGTTGTTTGGGATTTTTACGGTTTTTATGGGTTTTTAGGATTTTAGTGTATTAATGTTTTTTGTTGATTTTTTTGGGATTTTTTGGCTTTTATGGTATTTTAGAGTTTTTAAAAAAAAATTGGGATTAGAGGGTTTTTAGAGTTTTAGTAGTTTTTAGGGTTTTTATTGGTTTTGGGTATTTAATGTTTTTAAGTGTTTTTATAGTTTTTTGGGTTTTTTGGGTCCTTAAGTGTTTTTACCTTTTTTAGGTTTTTATGGGTTTTAAGTGTTTTTATGTTTTTATGTTTTTCTTATGGTTTTCAGGGTTTTAGAGTTTTTTTAGGATTTTAGGTATTTTTTAGTATTTTATGGTTTTTAGGTTTTTTTTCGGGTTTTTGAGGGTTTTAGGGTTTTTTAGTTTTTTAGGTATTTTATTGGTTTGATAATTTTTTAGATTTTTAGTGGTTTTAATTGTTTTTTGGATTTTATGTTTTGGTTAGGGGTTTTTAGGATTTATATGGATGTTTACGTTTTTAGGGATTTGTTGGGTGGTTTAGGATTTTTATGGTTTTTTCGGGTTTTTATGGATTTTGAGAGGTTTTATGGTTTTTTATGGTTTTTTGGGGGGTTTAGGGTTTTTTTGACTTTTTTAGGGTATTTAAGGGTTTTTAATGTTTTTATCATTTTTAGGGATTTAATGGGTTTTTAGAGTTTTAGTGGGTTTTTAGTGGGTTTTTTAGTGTTTTTATATGTATTTTTTGCCAATGAGCCCGTACCCGAGTGGTAAGGGCTAATGCTTGGCATCCAAAAGACCCAGGTTCAAAACCGGGTGGAGACGAATTTTTGAGGTACTGTAACAGTACTGTAGCAGTACTATAGCAAACACTATAGCAGCACTGTAGCAGATACTGTTCAGTATTGTAGCAGCCAGAACTATTCACCCAATTTGGGCTTTTGGGCCACCGGTTTGGGCCTACTGGTCTCAAGGGCCTTCAGGCCATCAAAGGCCTTCGGGACAAAGGGCCTTTGGTCCATTGAAGACCATGAAGTAGACCAGTTCACACAGAGCATGCCTCAGAAGAGGATCATAGCACTAGTTGCAGTCACCAGAAGCAGAGTTAACCGGATTGGAAGAATGAGAGGGTATGGAAACCGCAATCAGGACTAGGTACCGTGTAGCTTTGTACGGGGTAGTTCTAGTCGATCAGCAATGCATGTGGGGTGATAAAGGTGATCAATGATGCAAAACCTGGGGAGGGGCAATTCTAGTGGGCTGGGCCTACGGGTCATGTTATGGGCATGGTATGCCTCTGGGCCTTTGGGTCATGTATTTCGGGTCATGTTAGGCCTTGTTCCTTGGACCTACAGGTCATGTACGGGTTTCCCTTCAACCCTTAAAAGGGGTATTATCTATAATAAAACAAAAGGCCTTCGGGCCATTCGGAGTATGTGTATTTTTTGGGTTTACACATTTTTTAGGTGTCGTTTATGGTTTTTAGGGTTTTTTTGGTCTTTTAGGGTTTTTATCATTATTATGTTTTTAGGTGTTTTATGTACAGTTAGGTTTTTAATGTTTTATTATGGGTTTTCAATGATTTTAGGGTATTTATGTTTTTAGGTATTTTTAGGGATTTTTAGGATTTTTATCGGTTTTTAGGGGTTTTAAGGATTTTGAGGGGTTTTAGGGCAAGGAAGATGCGAGGTTCAGGCTATTCCTAGCCCCCCCAAATTTATTTGAAAGAAAAAAGAGACACAACAGACAAGGGAGGGGAGGGGTCAAACGACCCACACCCAAAAAACACTTACAAACCACACAGAAAAAGAGAAAATCAAAAAGAGAAAAGTGCACAAAAGGGGAAATCAGTCAATGTCACCACCGAAATCATCCAGCTTCGCACCACGATAAACAAAGACCACACTAAAGCCATCACCCACCTCATAAAAGTTGTAATCTGACTCAGCACCCGTGTCCATAGAATCCCATCCGGACTCGGACTCCTCCTGCATTCTATACCTAGATAGAAGCTTCACTTCGTTGAAAATCACAAAGGCTCTCAGAAATCTCAGCTTTGCACGTGCAAGTCTAAATGCAATGACTGTGTTTTTTTCAAAGAAATTGTTTTCTATTCACGCAAGTGCATTAGTTATGACACGTGTGCGCTAAAAACAGGAGCGACACACTTGCATGCTAAAACATCCCTTGCACGCCTTAATGAATTTGTCAAATTTTCTTAATTTTTTTTGAAAATTTTCCAAAAACGAACTCACTTTGAGATGAATTTTGATCTCCTTTTCATGTTCAAATAGATCCTAAGAGAATTGGAACTACTTATGAATTGGATAGGAAGATAATTGATGACATGATGTAGTTCATCAGGCATGATTACTATGATTTCGGTTACACTAATATTCCCGGTCTGGAAAAGTATCTGAAGAAGTATCACCAAGATTTTCCAAGGAGTATTTGTCTTCCAATTTAAAATTATGATCATCTCCAGGATGCCAACATACCAGATCAAAATAACTATGTTCTAGTTTCTTGGTTTCAAGACCATACCAATTTATCATCTTCTAATGTTTCAATTGCAGGCACATATATCAATGCTGGGGCAGAATCCAAGGCCCATTTCATACATCACAGCCCATGCACTTCATATTTGATGGCATATACACCCTAATTGTAGCTGCACTGTTATTCATTCATTTTTCAAGATTCTAAGATGGATCAATTGAAGGGTTAGAAGAAATTTTTAGAATTTCACCTAGTTGGGGGTGTTAAAACCATGTAGATGTGGGAATACTGGGTGCGCAAAACATGTGTGAAGTTTACAGATGATTTGAAAGGTGTTGGAATTTATGAAGTCGTGTGGGTAGGGAAAACCTATGTATATAGGAATGATGATTTTGTGTCAGAGCTATTGAGCTGATGGAGTCTAGAGACAAATTCCTTCCACTTGACACATGGAGAAGTAGGCATCAGTTTTTGGGATGTCTATAAGATTTTTGGAGCTCCTATCCTTGGAGATATGTATAATGGATTTATTCATCCAAAGGCAACATGGAATGATGCATAAAATACACCAGCCTTGGTACGTTAGTTTTTGAAGATATTTTATAAAATCAAGAATGTATATATAATAATGTCCCACACAAGAAAAGATATTCACCCAGAGGAGTGGATGTAAATATTCTTGATAAAGAAGAAGTATAAAGGTCCCACCTACAAGCGTCCAACAAGTTGTACAAAGGTAGAAAATAGAGGTGTACCATAAACTTTTTGGCCAACATTAGATAAGAGAAAGTTTGAAACATGGGGGTATGAATTAAACTCCAAATTTCTTGTGAATACATGTCCTGCAGGTTTCCTAGACCTGTGGATTAGTTATATTTGTTTCCTATTCATGATTCAAATGGAAGTGTGAGGCTTGGAACTTTTTTTATAGTAGATAAGCTAGCAGATAGTAAGATGGTGGGGTTTGATTCCCCTTTTCTGATGATGATCCATAGGAGTTTGTTTCATGTCCATGGAGGTAATATTTCTTTTATAATAGTAGTATAATTCTAGGTTTTATGGGTATAGATCACCACTCATTTCAGAACCTATGCTATGCAGAGTGGGATCCAGGTCCTTGGAAGTTCATTATGATCATCTATTCAATATTTCTCTAGTATTCTGCCTTCATCCTTGACAACTTATGACATTAAGATATGGTTGATAATGTTCAATGATTTTCATCTTTTCCCTTACGGGAATTTGCCTATGGGATGATTAGTCGATGATGGGTCTACCAGCTTAGAGCTAAGGGAAAATATGTTGGCTTACTGAGATGGTGTATTAGCCACTAGGATTAATGGAGAGATCATATGTGAGGCCTGCACTCCTTAAATATTCACTCGTCAATTCAAGTATCTGCAATGGATTACTATATCTCCTCTAGTGTATGTCATATTATAGCAACATCTGATGGTGTCTCAACAATTATGGTTGCTAACGACTATAGAGAAGATTGTGGAAGTGTTTAATTTACCTACTGTTGATTCAACAAGCATATTGACTATCTGGTATGATGATATTTGGGTTGCATCATACCCTGAAGGGGTGATAAACAATGTTTCCCTTGTATTAGAGTAAAGAGATTTAGTAGTAAGGAACCCTATCATTTGAAAGGTGATTCATAATCATCTGGTGCGGATTCATCAGAGTCATAGGGTAAGGGTGATGAGGCTCTAAGATCACTGAAATTACCTCACGTAGTATATGATCCACCTTCTAGAGTTAATATAGCTACACCATCAGTACCAAATGAAACTGTCCTGAGGTGGTCTAGTCTCCATCATTCAATAGTGTAGCGGGTCCCATTTTCTCCACCACCGTTTGTGATGGCAGAAATCAGGAAGCCTATCATATGTAAGATTATAGGATCATCTTCATAGGGATTTGGGATGTACTCTGAATATGTATAATAATAGGTAGTTCTAACATGGAAAAATTTGTACCGTGACGCTGAAACCATGTGGGTGATTTTATGCAAGGGGTTTCATAGTCTGGGAATAGGAGATCTTCGAGCCTCATCTAATATTATTTTTGAGAAAGATTCTAATGAAGTAAGAATTTATATCTGGGATCTAGATATTCTCATATATGTAACTGAAAAGTCAATCCCCACAACAAAGTGAGTGAAATAAATGAAGATCATGGTGCCGTCGAAGGAATTGGTCCTTCTCTTGTTGACAAATGGTGTAATTTTTTCAGACCTGAAGATGTAATTTTCTTTATTCTCGTATTATTTTCTACTTTTTTCCTTTCAATTTATCTAAAGCGTTATTTATCAAGGGAAATAACGTCTTAAATTTTAGTTAGCTAAGGGAAAATTGATTGAAATTCCATCACCACGGTATATTCCTGGTGGTAGTGAACTCAGGGTTGTTGAATCACCTCATGAACCAGGAGAGATATCTCCAGGACATCAGGCCAAGAAGGATGAGATGGAAGGAGGATTACCATCTCCAATACCTATTTTTAGAGATGACGATTCTAGTCCTCTCAAGAAAAAAAATAAAAAGATACACCGAAGAAACAAAATTGTGGTTAAATGTTTTCTCAACAGTTTTAAGCATCCCTGATAGCATTATCTTCGGCCTCATTTGTAGAAAGTGTTTAAACTTCTTAAAATTGCAGGAACTTCTTCTTTTTCTTACCTTAGGTAAATTACTGATGAGCCTCGAGGAACCTTGGAGGGTACTTTTGATCAAGTACAGATTCTGATCAATGAAGAAGCTATTTTGACTGAAGAGGCATCTAGGCTAGATAAAAAACATTTATTCCTTCCACTATTCATATTCCTAATACTGGGAGAGATAAGGATTTTGGTATGTTATAAGTTCTTCATGAGAAGTTATGCGTATTAATAAATGACTTCCATTTCTGTAACAATTTAGGTACATCGTATGCACTGGAAACTCCTGAGATGACTCATGTTGATCCTGCAACTATCAATGTAGAGGTTTCTTGGGTTCTAAAGTCATCATAGGAAGGTCTTGAACCAACTACTCCAATTTCTCTCATAGGTGGCACTAATATAGAACTATGTAATTCATGGGAATCTATAACAAATCTTGTCATGTCTTTTTAAGAAGTGTTAAAACATTTTAATACGCCCACTACATTAGAAGAAATTGAAGTTCCTTATATAAAACAAAAAGGCTGTGAGTTTTATTTTATATCAAATTAATTTTATTATACCTAATTTAACAACCATAATTGGTTTAAATACATAGATCCATCTATAGAAGCTACTACAATAAGGGTTTCTGGATAATAGATTGACATCGTTGTCGATCCCACAGTTGGGGAAGTGTTGAATCAAGTGAACCACGAAATAGAAAATCTTCCTGAGGTTCATCTGGAAACCCCTAAGAATGTTCAAGAAAGCACTCCCCAATAAAGGATGTCAACCAAAACTACTGAGGTTGGGAATATTGGGGAGGAGTCTTCTCAATCTGTTGAACTCTTTTTAGGTAAGGGTTACCAATATGGTGATTATAACCACTCTTGCTATTCTTTTAAAGCTAACCATGATTTTAATTAAATGTGTAGGATTGTCATCTTCAATTTCTAGGTCTGAAGGTGAAATTTATACATCATCTAAACCAACATCAGGAAGTAACACATCTATTGTTAGGTAAGGATTAGAAAAGTTCACTTCTTTAAGTGAGTTAATCAGGGAATACGTTCCCCATTATGATAGCAATTTTGAATTAGATCTAGATCTCCAAAAGGCTTTTATCCTTTCATGTCGCAAGGCCTAGCAGAGCATGTGGAAGGTAATATCTGAGGTTCCCCTTGAGGAACAATCCTCATGATATCCACTACTTTCATCTCTATTTTACATGTTGGGATTTGGTGGATTTGATAACCATGAAATCCATACTATGGTGAAAGAGACAATACATAGAATAGATAAAGAGAATAGACATCGGAAATATCTGATAAAAACTAGAATATTTTCCAACAATTATGAATTTTGAGCAGCATTATCCAAAGATGAATCCAATCATACTGTGAAGTTGATAGGATTCAGATAGAAAGTAAAAGAGAATATTGTTCAAATGTTTCATCTTCAATAAGATTTGGATAATATTATGTGGGAACTCGACTGAATTCATTTCTCAATAGAAGAATCTAAAAAAGAAGGGGAAAATACATTGCAGATTCCAAGGAAGCACTTCGTGAAGCTGAAGAGAAAAAGTTTGGAAGACAGGATGGACTTCAATAGGTGGTTAATGGGGCTCAAGAGGCTATACAACAAATGAAGAGTTATGTCGACAACCTTTTGTAATTCATGATAGAGAGAGTCCATTTTTTGGATGTTCCTCTAGAGGTTTTATTACACATAAATGAAAAATAATTTTTCATCTTAATCATTTATGTCTTCATCCCTGCACTTTTAATAGTAATGTTGAAAATATATTTCCATGACATTACATTTTCACACTGTATAATCATAATTACAATGATAGGGATCGGGATGCTCTAAAATTTTACCTAATCCAATGGTCCTAGTGATCATAGTTTGACTATTTCTAGGGTCCTATGAACAACCCTACAAACTTTGTATCTTTTGAATTTGATTTTTTTAAATTTCTCAATATTTCCTAAACCATACATATTGTATGTCTAGAGAGATGAGACTCTACTTTTATCTAGATTTCCCTTTATGGGTTTTTAATTTGGTGATTACTATGCTTCTTTTCATTGTAATTTTAAAGTCATGCATGTTGGAATAATATGGCTAGTGTTTTAGTTCTAACAACTTTGACCATGAATTTTGAAATTACAACCCAAACAATGCTTTTATGTATAGGAAGGTCCCAAAATATATTTTTTTAGACACATCTATGGGGAATCATGAGTCATGATTTTTTTATGATCACCAAATCTAAAATTCAAAGTATATGAATAAAGGAGGTATTTTCCAAGAATGAAGTTATCATTGTTTGACAAAATCATTATGGGGGTTTATTATGTAGGGCCAACTAGAGCTTGTGTTTTATAGTCAATAATGGAATCCTTAGGCTGAAAAACCTGTTATGGGGGATGATTTTATGCAAGGCCAAATGGAGAACATACTACATAGTTAGGTAAAGGATCTCTCAAGAATTTTGAAATTCTATTGCTGATAGAAAACGGGGGAAGAAGATTTGGATTTCTCAAGACCACAGTGGGAGGTTTTTACAAGGAATGGTTTCTGAGAATAAAGGTTCATTTATGCTAACATAGGCCATGAATGGGGGAAAAACTCTTACAAGAATTTTATGTGGGATGAATGGTTAAAATTTTTCAAAAAGGGGGATTTTTTATATTGTGTTGTGCAGTTTAAAGTCATGCAGTAAGAACATTAGTGGGGGCTCTGTAGTTTCAAGTCATGTAGAAAGGACATTATGTTTTACAGTTTCAAGTCATGCAACAAGAACATTAAGAGGATTTAATTTAAGGTATTTATCTATGACCAAATATTTATGAATATCCAATTTCTTGGGAATTTTTCTGGAAACGGGTTACCATATTTAGTTATGGAAAGGGAGAATTGTAAAATATGATTTGGGAATTTCCAGATTCAAATAATGACATGGGAAAAGGGATAATAGAATTAAAAGATTTTTCTTGCAAGAATGAAGTTACCATTTCTTGAAAAAACTGTTGTAGTGGCTATGTTATGTAGGGCCAACTGGGGAATATGTTGCATAGCCAAATAATGGCATCCTTATTCTAATAGAACTATTATGTAGGAAAATTTTATGCAAGGCCAACCGTGGCACATGCTATATAGTCAAGTAAAGGGGATCTCAGGAATTCTGACATTATCTTCCTAAAAGCTAGAGAAAGTTTATGGAGATTCAAATTTCCCCAAACATAGATTCAGATTAATGGAGAAAAGTTCCTAAATCTATAAAGAGTATTTCTAATCATGATTTCCAAAGAATCATAGGAATAGGATATCTATGAAGGTCTGACCAAAATGTAGGAAATATAGTGTCTCTAGTTTTAGTTCATATGACTATGACCAAAGTATTATGGAAACAATGGATGATATGTGTTCAAATGATTCAGGTTTACTTCAATATGCTTTAAACAAGTGAAGGGGGAAAGTGTAAACCATGGTCTTAGAGATTTTTAGGTCAGGATAAAGGATATGGGGAAAATATGAAAAGGATGACCATTTTAAATTATGGATTCATTCATACCATCATAAAATCTTATAGGGTATAGAAGAGGCTTCTACAAAGAACAAAATTACTACTATTTGAAAACCTTGTTATGGGGGTTGTATTATGCAGGGCCAACTAGGGCATTTTCTGCATAGTCAAACAGTGGCATCCTTTGGTTGACAAACATATTATGTAGGTGATTTATTCAATGCCACCTAGGGGCATGTACTACATAGTTAGGAAAATTATATCTTAGGTATCAAAAATTCTACCACCAGAAACTGATGAAAGATTATAAAGATCTAAATGTATTCAAGATTAGGAGTATGAAATGAGAAAGGGGTAATGTCCAATGCAGAAGGGAAGTATTTGGACTGATATTGGCCATAATTTTAGAGTCCCTTACATAGATCTAAATCATATGTATAATGGGAAAATTTTATGTTTCCTTGGTGATCTCTCTAATAAGAGAATCCAAAATAAAGACTCCTGTATAGATTTTCAATTGTATGCGAGAGAGGGGAATAATTATCCAATGGTAGGGACTAGGAGATAAGGCCTAGTCTTCACTATGTATCTCAATGGGATGAGAATCAATCCATACATAGTTCTCCAGGTACTATGCATTTTAAATTCATGAAAAAAGGAAATTATGTTTTGCAGTTTAGAGTAATGTAGTGAGGACATTAGGGTCTTTAATATGAAGATCAATTGAATCTTCTCATGTAAATATAATTCATATATGGTATAGAAGACGTTTTTTCATATCATGATGCAGATGGGTTCAGAATTGAAAATATGGATGTCACTACATATCTCATATAGATGAGAATCAATTCACATGTACTTCTTGTAGGTACATGAAGTTTATCATCATGGGGTGAGGATGTGAAGTAATTCATATGTGAAAATGAAAATTATAGTTGGACTAGGGGATAGGACCTAGGAGTAACTATGTATATTTTTGGGAGAAATAATTAAGCCACACATAATTCTTAAATAAAGGTTCCCCCACTATCATTAAATTCACAAGTGGATAATAATGAGGGTTTCTTGAATACAGGTTTATACGTAACATAAGAACTCGTATTGATCTCCTTGTGTAGATCTGACTCATACATGAGATAAAATAGGAATTAATTATATGATGTTTTTGATGGGTCCAGTATTGAACTGGGGATGTCACTATGTATCTCATATGGATAAGAATCAAGCCAAACATAGTTCTTGATAGGGTATCCCATGAAGGTTTGATCCATACATGGGGAGTGGGTGATTTTAATGTTATAGTTGAACCCGAGATAGTAGATCTAGATGTCACTACATACCTCAATAAAATGAGAGTCAAGCCATAGGTAGTTCTTGAACTTCCATGCAGTTTAATGTCATGCTGTAAGGACGAAGGCGAACTGATATGAAATAACTACAAACCTCATGAAAATAATAATTGAATTACACAACGTTATTTTAGAAAATCTTGTTTTTTATTATTATGCGATGAAGAAATATGTTGTGTCTTTTAAGGTCTTACAACCCATACCATTAATAACTCCAAATAGGAACTAAGATACCTTATTTATGTAGAGAATATCGTTACACAATTCCTAAGCCCATGTGAGTTGTGCTCAGTGTGAGAAAAATGGGTGGTATAAGATTCTTTTAAAACACAATGGTTCAATAAGTAAATGATAAGGGTATAATTATTGAATGGTTTCTGATCCAAGATATAGGGCCCAAGCATCACTATGTATCTTGCTAGGGGAAAGAATCAAGACATATATATTTCTTGAAATTATTCCCCATATCATCAAGTTTTGACATGTGGAAGAGGGATTTTTTCTAAATTTTCAGGATGAAGGTTCAGCCTAAAGTAGGAAGTCTATGCATCACCATGCATTTCTTGAAATGATAACCAACTTACAATTTCGAGAAGAGATCTCTATGTGAATTTGATTTGTGCATGGGTAAAAAGAAAGAGGGTTTTCTTTTATAAAATTGATGTTGGACCCGAGATAAGAGATCCAAGATTCACTACGTATCTCACTAAAAATGAGAATCAAGCCACACGTAGTTCTTGAAATATTCCTTATGCATGTTCGATTCATAAACATAGGGAATTAAGGGACTTGTTATTTTTTTATCGTGGTTGGGCCCATGATTGGAGATCTATGCATCTCTACAAATCTTTCTAGGAGAAAGAATCAAGACAAACATAAGTCTTGATGAGATTCTTCACCCCAACAAGATTTTGATGTGAGGAAGGATTTTTTTTAGTTATGGATGGACCCGAGAGAGGAGATCCATGTGTCACTACATATCTCATTGGAATGAGAATTAATCCAAATGTTGTTCTTGAAATGATCATTCCCCACACCAACTGGAATATTTCTATGTATAGGTTTAGTTTATATATAGAAAAGGGGGAAATAAATTTCTTTATGGTTGTGGTTGGGACCAAGATTAGAGATCCGAGCATCACTATGAATCTCATTGGAATGAGAATCAATCCATATGTAGTTCTTGAAGAACTATGTAGTTTAACATCTTGTAGTGAGGACGTGAATCACTTGATGTGAATGAAACATTGCAGCTGAACTAGGGAATAAGACCCAAGTATCACAATATATATTTCTAGGAGAAATAATCAATCCATACATATTTCATTACAATGTGTCCCTATGTAGATATAATTTGAATGTAGGGAGAAATGGAACTCAAGTTACACTAAGGAGTGGAAATGATGTGAGTAATGCTTTCACCTGGGAGATAATCATCTTCAAAGGACTATAAGGAATATCAATTAGTGATATCTAGGGGGATTTCTTAATGTAAAATGAAGTAGATGTTAACCATATATTTTAATGTCATGTAATGAGGATGAAGATGTTGTGTAGTTTAACATCATGTGACAAGGACAAAGAATATATTCATTTTAATGTTGTACAACTAAGAAGATGTTTGGTATGTAGTTTAATGTATTGAAACTAGGACATATATTGTAATGTATTTTATCATCATACAACAAGGATGATCTTTGTATGATTATACAAAGTATTTCTTCAACAACCTTGCATTTCTTGGAGTTGAAATGAGTTCTACATCCATTTATATTATGAAATAAGCTCCATTAGAGTTGAACTTATGTATGGAATAAGGTCCTTCCCACTTTTACTCAATATTTTGAGGCTTCTTTCCTAGTATCATCAGAGTATTGAGAACAAAAACCAACTCTCATTAAAGGAAAGAATGAAGGAGAAATTTCTTATTGAGAGCTCATGCTATTATTTTCTGATAGACTTCCAAGTGATGCAAGGTATGCAATATATTTTCATCTAATCACTCGAGCTCATCTAGCCACTTCTGATACTGATCATATATAAATAACTGGTCATAAATAGCATTTTCATGTCATCTTGATCAGTCTGGAAACTAGCATCTTCATGTATTCTAATGACTAGTTCCTCATCTCCTCGATAAATGAGGAACATATCCTTAGTACGCCTCAGATACTTAAGGATAGTCTTGAGTGCCATCCAATGGCAGTCTCCTGGATCAGCTTGGTATCTGCCTACTGCACTTAATGAATAAGCAACATCTAGCCTTTTATATAGTATAACATGCATGAATGACCCAATCGCGGATGAGTAAAGGATCCTTTACATTTTCTTTCTTTCATCATGTGTCTGAGGACACATTTTCTTGGAACGATGAATTCCATGTGACACTGGCAACAATCCCCTCTTGGACTGTTCCATACAGAATCTTTTCAGTATCTTGTCGATGTATGTACTTTGACTCATGCCCAACATTCTCTTGGATCTATCACGATGGATCTTGATCCCAAGAATATATGCCTCCTCGCCCAAGTCTTTTATAGAGAAGCATTTATCCAACCATGCCTTAATTTACTATAAGATAGGTACATCATTTCCAATTAGTAATATGTCATCAACATATACTATTTCTAAAACGATTGCACTTACACTAAACCTTTTGTAGACACAAGTCTCACATTCGTTATTAACAAAGAAAAATTTCGTTACGGCTTCATCAAAATGAATGTTCCATGCCCTTGATGCCTTCTTTAATCCATAAATGGATTTCTGCAACTTGCATACCCTATTGGAATCCTTTGGAGTCACAAACCCTTCAAGTTGTGTCATCTAGACATCTTTCTGGAGGTTTCAGCTAAGGAATTCTGTTTTGAAATCCATTTTTAAAATTTCATAGTCATGGTCAGTGGCAATGGACAATAGGATTCTGATGTATTTTAGCATCACAACTAGTGAAAAGGTGTCATCATATTCAATTCCTTGATGTTGTCTAAAACCTTTTTCAACCAGTCGTGCCTTATAGGTGATGACTTGTCCCTCTATGTCCAGTTTCTTCTTGAATACCCATTTATTACCAATAGGCTTTACATCAACTGGAGGATCTACCAAAATTCAGACTTGGTTTTGGTATATGAAATCCATTTCAGAATTTATGGCTTCTTTCCACTTGGTAACATCTGTTCCTTCAACTATTTCTTTGTAGGTAAGAGGATCATCATTGTCAACCAATAATAAGTCACCATCCTTGGTGATAAGAAAACCATATTGTTCTGGTTCTCTCACCTCGCTCATGATCCTACGTAGTTCTTGTGCCTCTGGAATATATTTTTCTTCCACGAGGCTTTATGTAATCTGTTTTTGTACCAACTTCTGTGTATCTTAAGCCTCGACTTCATCGAAGTCTATCTCGCTCCCACTATCTCTTGGAGATGTGCTCCCTCTCAAGGAATATGGCATGTATTTGAACTGTAACCTTTTTATCTGAAGAGTTGTGTAGGTAATATCCCCTTGTTTCCTTGGGATATCCTATAAAGGTACACTTTGTGCCTTAGTGTGCAAGTTTGTTACCTGAAGAGGCCTTAACAAATTCTTCTCTACCCCACACATGTAAATTTGATAACATGGATTTGCGTCCACTCCATAACTCATATGGAATACCATTTATCGATTTAGTTGGTACTTGGTTTAGTATATGTGTTTCTATTTTTCATGCATATCCACAAAAGTATAATGGAAGGCTCTCATGACTCATCATTGATCTCACCATGTTCAATAGGGTGTGGTTCCTCCTTTCACTTACACCATTCCACAGAGGCGTTTAAGGAGGACTGAGTTGAGATATAATACCAAACTCCGGTAAGAAATCAATGAATTCCTAATTAAGATATTCTCCTACTCTATTTGAGTAGAGTTTCTTAATCTTCTTACCAAGATGGTTCTCAACTTCATTCTTTTATTCTTTGAGACGATCAAAAGAATCTGACTTATACCTCATTAAGTAAATATATCCATATCTACTACAATCATCAGTAAAAGTTATGAAGTACAAGAACTCACCCCTTGCTTTAACTGGAAATGGTCCACACACATCTTTGTGAACTAATTATAGAAGCTCTTTATCCCTTTCACCTTTCGCACTAAATGGGGCTTTGGTCATTTTGCCTTGTAGACATGCATGAAATACACTGAGTGGTTTTAGTTTGAAAGAATCTAAATACCCATCTTGACGTAATATTGGAAAACGTTTCTCATTGACATGACCAAGCCAGTGATGCCAAAGTTGGGTGTGTTATGAGTCATGTGAATTAGCTTTGTCATCGATTTCCATTACTTTGTTTGTGTAGTCTAACACATAAAGGTCGTTATATAAATGTGCCCTACCAAAACAAATGCTATCTTTATAAAAGTAACAACATTAATTTCCAAATTTGAAGATGAATCCATCAGTATCTAATCTGGATACTGAAATAATGTTTTTGGTTATAGAGGGTACATAATAATATCCTTTTAATACCAAGACCATCCTAGTAGGCAATTTTAGGTGGTAGTCTCCGACAGCTACAGTAGCGAGTCTGGCTATGTTGGCTACTTTCAGATCAACCTCACCTCATTCAATCATTCTAAATCTACATGGTTCCTATATTTTGATATAGATGTGAGCACCACAAGTAGTATCTAATACCCAATTGGTAGAAATAGATATATTTCCTTCGATAACAAATGCACCTGAAGCTTCCCCCTGCTGCCATGGCTGGGTGCAGTTTTTCTTCCAGTGGCCCTTCTTTCCACATGCGAAACAAACAACCTCATGTTCTCTTGCCTCCCCTTTGATCTTAATTTTCTTGGAAGGCCTTGAATAAGCTTTGGGATTAAATCTCTTAACCTTCCATTTCCTTTTATTCACCATAAGGATAGAAGGATTTTCACGCTTCATATAATTGTCCACTTGGTGAATGAGGATAAGAAGATCAGATAGACACTTCTCAATGTTGTTCATGTTGAAATTTACAACAAAGTTAGAGAATCTCTGTGGGAGTGATGCAAGAATGAGATCGGTACCTAGTTCTTTGGGGAGTTTAAACCCTAGAACATCCAAGAGTTCAATGTATCCAATGAACTTGACTACATGAGGCCCAGCTGGGGAACCCTCTCTAAGCTTGATCTGGAATAGATCCTTGGAGATCTCAAACCTTTCTTGTTTTTCTCTCTCTTAGTATATACCATAGAGGTGCTCGGGCATGCTATAGGCATTTATGTCTTCATGATAATTCATGAGATCACTAGACATTAATGATATCATCAAACATTGAATGTCGAGTGCATCATTCAAATGTTGATCATAGAACAGGAAATATTCATCACTCGCCCCTTGGGTAGGAGAATCAGGAAGTGAGGACTCTAGCATGTAAAACTTTCATTCATGGCGTAGGATAACCCGAAGGCTCCTAAACCATTCCTGAAAGTTACTTCTAGTGAGGATATTGTCTTTATCCAGAATTGATCGTAGAGAAAATGTGGTTGACGAGTTTTTCATATTGATTCTACAAATTAAAAGAGCATATTTATCAGTACCTTTTTATTACATTTTATGAAAAATAATAAATAAATTTATTAATTCTCCCACTATTTTATCATGTTCCAATGGTCCCCACCATTGAACTTGGAATGCCTAGTTTCTTTGACATTCTAGTGGAAAGGATCCATATTCCCCTTCGCATAACCCCAACAAGGGTTGGTCAGGCTATTTAAAGGTATTTAGGTAGGCAGTTCTTTGCCAACTATGACCTTATAGTTCCTTGATCTGTTGAGTGGACTCCCCAATCCTGAATTCCTGACTTGGATTTCCTCAACACTTGCCTCTATTTTACAACCAGTCTATAAAGGGATACTCCTCTTAATGTAAAATGTTTAAGTCAACCCAAAACATTTATAATAGATTCCTTTATAAAAGTAAGTTTCCAAAAAAGGGTTGGCCAAACACATAGTTTTATTGAGTCTTTCCCTTAATCAATTAACGGAAGGCTTGGTCTAACTTAATATGGTATTTGAGGGATTTTATTCTTTATGCGTAGTTTCACATTATCACATGCTTGTTGATATTAATTGATGCTTACTTAAGTGATTAACCATGTTATGATAATGTTAACGCATAGTCCAGTTTTTATTTTATTACATCTTTGCATGCTTGTTTATTTCATTTACTATGTGATCGCGACAACACATACATAATAAATAAACCATGAAATCAGACAGAAATAAAATAAGATGGCATGATCATGAGCTTATATTGGTTAGCTTATCTAGAGGTTTTGATAATCTAACCCTGTCCTAGGGAAAAACACCTTGAACCCGATGGTTCATGCTTTGCAGCTCCCACCTGTCGACCTTTGTATCTTCTTGGTTTGGTTTTTCCTTAGCTTCGAATTCTGAACCGTCCCCTCAGTCTTGGGAGATCCTCCATTACATGGGTTTACATTAAAGAAACCATGGGCACGTAGGCCCTACATTTTATTAGAAGAAGTCTCACAAACCAATGAATTTAAATTAAATAAATTTAAATGAAACAATACACACACAAAGGGTCTTTGGCCTAGATCATGATCATTCATAGCATGCAACGACATTTACATATATTTAGTATTTAAATTATTTAAATCATTCCTTTAGTCAAGATAAGTCATGCTTAACTTCAATTAATTATGATCTTATAAATAATCAATTTTTTATCTTAAATTCCTTTCTGAATTTCCTTGAGATTCTTCTCATCCATATTCCTTATAAGGGTCTTTGTAATTTGGAATAAACCTAGTGAAATTCCATTTCTAGAAAGTACACAATGTGTAGGCTGCATTACACGACATGTATTTGTTTTCACCCTTTATCCAAAGTACACACTGGGGGCTTTAGTGTGTTTTCTGTTCTTTGGAAATTTTGGAGTACACAACATGTAGATTAATCTAAAATGACGTGTACTTCCTTATTACATGGTTCATGGGCTAGAAATCCTATGTACGCGGTTTCACCTGGGCTGCATTGAACTACACGGCGTGTTGATTCAACACACACTCTATGTATTCTGGTTTCCACATGTTGTTCAGTTCTGGTCAACACAATGTATTAAAAACTTAGGTATGCTCAATTCACCTGGTGTGGTTTGGCAGACCAGTACCGGTTCATTGAACCTAAGTACATGGCAGGTATTTTTCACTACAGTCTGTGTATTCTTATGTTGTACAGACAGAATGAGTGGCTCCTCACGATGAGTTACTCATTTTTATTTTAATCAAAATTAAAATTAAAAGGTTGTTTCTAGGATGTGAATCATGAAATGAAGGAGGAAGAACATATCTCTTTCATTTAGTTTTATAGAATAATTTAACTGGAATTGAATCAAATATAAATGCATAAATTATCAATGAAAATTAAATAACTATAATCAACGTTGTAACCCCTCTGATACCACTTAAAGGTCCCAGGCGCAGTGGAAGCTCGTGGGTGGATGTGCCCACTTGGATTTTTGTCATTAGTAATGATCAATCTAGGATCAATACGACGATAAACACTAGACTCCACGGATCGAATCATAGAAATAGACAAAGAAGAAGAATAGTCTCGAAACCAAAATGGAGGATCATCACAGGTTGATTATAATTAATTTAATTAATTGACAAGAAGTACCTTTTATGGATTTCTTTTTTTGTTGATATTTCTGACCACATTTCGATGTGATTCATCATTGTGTCACAAAATCCAAGAGTAGGCTTCCTCTAGCGGTGATCTACACATGCATCACGTATCTCAAGACATCGCTAAAGGAGTCTCTGGGCGCTAGCATGGAAAATCCTTTGCTTGCGTTGTCCGTCTTAGATCACCTTGATCCGATGGAGGAGGATCTCTCTCGGTCTTGAGATAATTCTTGGAGGAAGGAGTTCTTTCGGCCTTGAGAAAATTATCCAGAATTATTTTGCACAATGATCAGGGAAAAGTGTTGGGGTTGTGAGGATATTTATAATTGGCTTTGAGGTTATAGAGTTATTACAATAAATAAATGTGTTAAACATTTTATTTATTTCATTAAATTTTATTGAAAAACTCATTTCAAATCATTAATTCCTTGACATGCGCCTACGTTGAGGTTATAGAGTTATGACAATAAATAAATGTGGTACACATTTATTTATTTCATTAAATCTTATTGAAAAAACCCATGTCGAATCATTAATTCCTTGACATGTGCCCACACTGATTATAATAAATATCATTTAATAAAACAATATTATTTCCACAAAATCGAGACCAAAAAAACTATATGGCGTGTAATCATTAATACATGGCATGTACTTGTTTTTCATTTCCTTTCCAAAATGAAAACTACACAGTGTTTAAATTCAATGTATACAGTGTGTATGTCTTGTTTCCATTTTATACTTCCTCTAGAATTAAAATGATTTAGGATTCCTTGAATAATTATTAAACAATATATGGGAATAATCTTTTTTCTCCTTGAGATACTTGGATACACGTAGTGTGTGACCCTCCAGGCTTCTATCTCATTGAAATTAGGCAGGCTTGCCTAAAGTCCAATATTACTATCTAGAAATGGTTCAAGGCACCCAAGAGAAAGAAGTTGACACTGCAATGAAGTTTCACCTCATATGAACGCTTACCATGTAATTTAATCCCTTTGTCTCAATATCTCATCAAGAAGGTTTCATGGAAGTTTCATAAAACTATATTCTTGATCCTTCATTCTTTGAATTCCAGAAATAAACTCATCGTGACACCTTGTCCATGGAATTTGGGCGACAATTCTATTTCAATCAATGGGACCGAGATATCTACTTCCATAAATATAGAAGGGACAAATCCTTTCTCGACTTATCCATTAACAACGTGTCATTCATGATGCACCCAATGTACCCTACTTCCCGCCAACTATCTTCGTGATGGTTTTTGTCAGAAAATGTAAGTGTGTTGGTCATGACATGAGATAATGATAATCATCCAGTCTAATGACCGTTACACATGCTCGTAGATAGCAATTTCCGATGACACCAAGACCTGCAGAATTACTACTGGTGGGTCTGTTCTCATAATATCACATCTTAGAGATTACCAAGTGTGAACTCCATGAGAGAAAGTTTCGACTTCTTACGAGTACTCACACATGATAGTATGTATACTTTGTGTCCTATCATAGTATGCCATCCAACCGTATAACTTTATTTAAGAATATTGTTATAGCATTTCAAGGTTCTCATCATAGAAGGGATCTTCCATGACCTTATTGATGCAACAAATATTCCAGGACATTATTATATTATAGTAATGCAGAACAATGAACAATATATAATATTTTTACACTCGTGTAATCAACGTATAAATAGTTGGTTCTCAGGACACCAACTCTAATAGAAGAAACAAGCATCAGGGGCATCCTCAAGATAAATATTTTCATAGATTAGTCCTTTCCTGGAATCAAGGAATACATTAATGAATGTATAAAAATTTCTTGCCAATATAAAGGAAATGTCATGTTTGGGGAACCCAGGGAACCCTAGGACCTCGCCTACCCAATTTTTAGAAAAAAAATTGATGTCATCGCACCCAATAATATAGCTTGAGTGGCATTGAAGCACCAAAAGATGGATTTGAAGAGACTTCCAGAGAGGGGAAGAGTTCCCTCTGATTGATTTTAGTGAAATCCTCTACTTTTCATTATATAATATTTTCCATAAATTACGACCCTCTAGAGATTACCAAGCTAATTTAACTTGAGGTAAAATACATGGACTCCCCAATATTCCTCACATTGATACCTCTGGACTCCAATGGTCTCATGAGGCTCCTTCAAGAAGCCCAATGGAACCTCCCATCACTCAAGTAAACCATATGAAGGAATTTAGGATTTTATAAATGTCTTTAAAATACATATTATAAGCCTCGATCACCAAGAGGATGTGCATTAGGATTGATGTGAGAACACTGTTAACTAAAGTGATTATACCTCCAAAGGATAGGAAACGATTTTTCTAGTTTTTAATGTGGATAGTTATTTTACTGATCTAGAAATCAATGTTCCTGATAAAAATTCTTCCCAAGGATAGAGGATCTCCAAAATATTCCATAGGGAAGGCCTTCATGTGAATACCCAAGCTTGATTTAATATAAATCCTCCATCTTTTTTAGAAGGAAGTTGGAAGAATATGGTGTATTTTTTTCCTTGTTGATAACTTGTCTGCTCCACCTAAAGTAGTCCTCTATGGTTTTGTTAAAACCTCTGATGGAGTCCTTGCATCCATTTAAGAAAAATATCATGTCATTTGTGAAGAACAAGTGATTCACCCCGGAGAGATGGGATATACAGTGAAAAGTTTTGATAAGACCAGGCTGAATATTGGATTTAAAATATATACTAACTATATCTTGGGCCATAATGAATATGATAGGAGATAAAGGGTCCCCTTTCCATAGCCCACTGCCCAGTTTCAAGAATTTGTATTGTCTACCCATAAAAAAGAATATTGAACCAGGGTGAGCTAAAACAATGAAAGAACAATTCAATCACCCATTGAGAAAATCCCATGTTCCACATAACCCTGAGGATGAAATTTCATTCAAGATGATCGTTTTCCTTATCCATATCCAAATTAATATCAATATTAGAGCCCATCAACTTCCTATTAATAACTCCAACCATATCCCGTGCAATAGACATAACTCCTTGAATAGACCTACCTTGGATGAAAGTGTGTTGTTCTTTAGAGACCCAAGAGGTAATGAATTGGGAGAAACTTTTATTGATGGTGGTATCCAAGACCTTGTAAGAGAATTTGAACATGCTGATGGGTGATACTAGGATATAGAGGAAGGATTGTAGTCCTTGGGAATGAGAACCATACTGGTAACATAAGAAACCTATTGAAGGGGGTATCTATATAAAAATTCATGGATTGTATCAACTAGTTTCTCCTTGAAAATAGTCCAGGATCTCATAAATAAAGAACCTAAGAAACCATCTGGAAAAGGGAAGATCTCCATATTGAGAGAAGTAATAGTAGATCAAATCTTATTTTAATCAGGGATACTTTCCAAAAGGGAATTTTCATTTGGGGAGACCATGCAAGGGATGGAATTGAATAGCTCAGCTTGTCTAGTAGGGTATCCATTTTGCATGCAAGGGTTAAGAATGCATAAAAGGGACTTAAAATGGGAATCCACCATTCCTCCAATAACCTCCTGATCTTGAGTGAAAGAGAAATCATTCAGGTGGATATTATGTTTAATACACCGCCTCTTTTCTTTCAGTCATGTATGAAAGTATCTATTGTTCTAGTCATCCTCTTTGAGCTAAGTGGCATGAGATTCCTCATGAAGAAATATCTCCTGCTCAAACATAATCTCACTGAATTGCTACTTCTTAAAACAGAGGGAAAAAACTGAACACCGTCCAAGGAAACCTCTATACTATACTCTACTTTCTCAATCTCCCTTTTAATAGAATCCAAATTATGATAGGAAGAGGAAAGACAAGCAGCCCAGTCTGACAAGTCTTACCTCAAACACCTCATCTTATTGTGTAATTTCAGGAAACACCTTCCATGAGTCGGTTTATCCCAGGATCCACTTATTTTGGATATGAAATCTAGTTATTATGACCACCATCTAGAGAAGAAAAAATGGTTTCCCTAAGATTGGACAGAGATAAGATGAATCAGGAGGGGGTGGTCTGACAACGCACGGACCACATAAGTAACCATTTTGTTAGGAAAAGAAGAAATGTCCTGAAGGTTTCCAAAAAACCTATCCAATATTTATAAAGTTTTATGGATACCCCTTTGATTATTACACCACATGTATCTATCACCTAAAAAACTCAGGTCTATGATCTTTTCTTGGGCCTCAAAGGAAGAAAAAAAAAGAGAGACCTATTGGGAGGAAAATACCCCTCCCTTATTCTCCTAAGTATCCATAATAGAGTTAATGTCACCACCCACAAACCACGCAAAATCCCCAGGATTAAAAGCTTTAAGATCACTCTAGAGGGTCTCAAGAAGCCTTCAATAACATTTATCATAAACAAATGAGAAGAATCAAGTCTCCTCATCTGCATCCAGATTGATGAACAATTACTGTTCTGAAGCTTCCAACAACTCCACCTTCACTAAGGGGTTATAAAAAACCCAAATTTACTGGTTGACCAGATCTCTATGAAAAAAAATGTTGCATGCCAATTCGCCTGGAAAAATCACCAATCCTAGAGGATCACTGTTTGGGTTCATAAATGGTAACAACATAAGCTTTATTCCTCGACACCTCATTGGAGAGGAAGTATGTTTTAACTCGAGAGACTGGGCCCTAGGAATTCCAAATGATTAGCATGATCAATGACAAGGGGTCACCTGGAACTGGCCCCATGCAAAGAAATCCCCTTGATCCTTGAACTGGTAGCAGCAGAAATCCTCCTGGGTTGGGATCTTGTATAAACACCATTAGGTAGGGGAAGATATGAGGGAGAAAGGTGATCCTATTTGAAGGATAAGGAACTAAATTGGACCCTTTTCTTTTCAGAGCGAGGAGAAGAAGGCCTAGATGGAGAAGCCAAAAGGGAACTGAAGCTATTGGAAATTGGAAGCGAAGATGGAGAGAGGTCTGGATCAAGTTTAAGAGGAACCTGAAGGATGGAATGAAGGGTATCCTTTCCTCTGGATGCCTTGGGTGACCTCTGTAGAGGGGGTTGGGGGCAGGCAGGAGGCCAAAGAAAGTGGATAGGGGGAAGAAAATGGGACAACGACAAAGCATGGGGATCCAGAGGGAGGAGAGGGAGGGGAGGAATGAGAGGAGGGTGGGAGAGGTAGGGGAGGTTAGGTCCACTCAGGTAGGAGAGGAGGGGTGGGAGAGGGAGGGAAGAATGGGGCTACTGAGGTAGGATATGATGGGTAGGGGAAGCTATATCCAAGAAAATAGTATAGGGAACCATCAGACCTATATAAGGAACCAAGACCACGGATGCTCGATCAAGGGAAAAGCTTAATGACAAAGATTACCCACTGTCCATAGGCTTATAATGGAAGAAAGGGAGCCTCTGTGAAGCATGCTTCTTATAAGCCACCATAAAGTGACCATGTAGAAAGAAGCTCGAACCAAAGAGGGGAAAGACATGATACAGGATGCCTTGTCTCCATTCTAGAGAATCTTCAACACGGAGCTGCACTTGGGAAGAAGGTGGAAAATAGAGATCCAAATCTAAAAAAATTCAGGCCACTGCAAAATCCTCGAATTGTAAGGTACGGACATCTTCAAAAATAAACTCCCCGAGAATGGCTCTAATCTTCTCCAGTAACCCCAAATTTTAAAAGGGAAGCTGCAATTTTGGGAGTTTCAGTCAAACTGCCTCTAGAGGGTACTCCAGACCTCGGTGGGCCTCCATAGACCAGTGAGAGAGATGAAACCTAAATATTTTAAGTACTCTGGGACATTGGGAGAAATAATTGATAAAATATTCTTGGGAGTTCAAGCTAATGCAAAAAAGATTTCCTATTTAACTCATAAACATTGGTTGGGAAAGAGAGGCCAAAAAAATGGATGAATTATTTGAAGAGCATTAGTGGAATCTTATCAACTCCAAAAGTGGGACACTAGGGTGTGTATAAGGAGATCTTAATCCACCCCAAAGGTCATTGTAGGAACTAAGAGCATAGAAGTACCATCGATAAACCAAGATCTAAAAGAAGGCACCTGGACTACCGCTAGCTAAGAAAGCCTCAACGGAAGACCCTGTGGAGATCCAAGTAAAAAAATCCTTCATCAACGAACAAGGAGGGATATAAGGGAATCTTCTTGGAGGTTCTTATAACTGGAATACTGAATTCATCACACCCAATCCATCCGGGACTGACAAGGGGGGATCTCTAACACCGTCGGGCCCACTAAGGGCACTGAGACCACTGCAATGGTAGGAAGGGAGGGGAGGGCGGAGTTGTTTGGGGTACATTCTATAGAGATTCAAAAACACGATCCATAATAAGTATTAGGAGTTTTATGGGCTTTTAGGTTTTTTATGTTTTCAGGGGGTTTATGGTTTTTTGGAGTTTTAGGGTCTTTTAGTAGTTTTTATTGTTTCTAGCATTTTTTAGAGGTTTTCAGTGTTTTCAGTTTTTAAGCTTTCCCTTATGGTTTTCAGTGTTTTTATGGGTTTTTGTGTTTTTAGTTATTTTTAAGATTTTTTAGGATTTTTATAGTTTTGAGTATTTTTAAGGATTTTGAGGGTTTTTTTATTTTTTTGGGTTTTTAATTTTTTAGCGTTTTAATAGGTTTTTAGTGTTTTTTGTATTTAATGTTTTCATAGGGGTTTTAGGGTTTTTAGGGTTTTCAACCTTTTAGGTATTTTAATTTTTTTTAGGATTTATAGGGTTTTTAGGGATTTTGAGGGTTTTTAGTGTTTTGAGGGTTTTTGAGTTTATTAGGGTTTTTAAGTTTTTTGATATTGTAATGTCTTTTGGGGTTTAAAGGGGTAGATTTTTTTGTGGGTTTTAGGGTCTTTACTGGGTTTTATGGTGTTTAAAGGTTTTTATCATTTTTTATTACTTTTAGAGGTTTTGGTGTTTTTAGGGCCTTTTTAGGGTTTTTACCATTTTTAGCATTTTTATGGGTTTTTAGGGGTTTTAATAGATTTTAGGTTTTTAAGATTTTCATAGGATTTTTCAGGTTTTTTAGGGTTTTTTTATGTTTTTAGGGAATTTTTGGAATTTTTTAGGAATTTTTTTTCTTTTAGGGTTATTATGAATTTGGATGGTTTGGGTCGGTTTTATAATTTTTAGGGTTTATAAGATTTTATCATTATTTGGTTTTTTTGGGTTTTAAGTGTTTTTATGTTTTTAATGTTTTCTTAGTATTTTTCATGGGGTTTATAGTTTTTAAATTTTTTAACGATTTTTAGGGATTTTTTAGGATTTTAATGGTTTTTATGGTCTTTAGGGATTTTTCAGATTTTTAGGGTTTTTCATTTTTTTAGTTGTTTTATGGTTTTCTTTGGTTTGAAGGTTTTTTTAATTTTTTGTGGGAGTTAAGGTTTTTAGTGGTATTTAATTTTTTCAGGGGTTTAAAAGGTTTTTATAGTTTTTAGTGGTTTAGGGAATTTATGGTTTTAGGGTTTTTAATTTCTTCAGGTTATTTTTATGGTTTTTAGGTATTTTTAGGGGTTTTGGGGGTTTTAGTGTTTTTATGGTTATTTTTTTTAGTTTTTTATGGTTTTTAAGTTGTTTGAGTATTTTATGTTTTTTAGGGGTTTAAAGGGTTTTCATAGTTTTTAGGGTCAATAGGGTATTTATGTGTTTTTAGGGTTTTTAAGGATTTTCAAGGTTTTATGGTTTTTATGGTTTTTAGTGTATTCAAAGGGTTTTATGGTTTTTAATGTTTTTAATGTTTTTAGGGGTTTTAAATGTTTTTAGATTTTTATGGTTTTATTAGGATTTGTCACAGTTTTTAGGGTATTTTTACTTTTTAGGTATTTTAGTTATTTTTTAGGATTTTTATAGTTTTTTGGGTTTTTTGGGATTTTGCAGGGTTTTATAGTTTTCATGGTTTTTTTAATTTTTATTATTTTTTTAGTTTTTTAGGGTTTTAAGGTTTTTTATATTTTTTAATGTTTTTAGGGTTTTAAGGGTTTTTATAGTTTTAGTAGCTTTTATGTGTTTTTATGGGTTTTTAGGGATATTTAAAGTTTTTATAGTGTTTTAGGGTCTTTAGGGTTTTTTATTTTTTAGTGTTTTTAGGTTTTTATGGATATTAATTGTTTTTAGGTTTTTATGGTTTTCTAAAGTGTTTTTTTGGGTTTTTAGGGGTTTTTACATTTTAAGTGTTCTGAGGTATTTTTTTTATTATTTTTGTTTTTTAGGGATTTTTGGGATTTTGAGGTGTTTTAAGGGGTTTTAGTGTTTTTTGGGTTATTTATTGTTTTTTTGTGTTTTTATTGTTTTTTCCATTTTTTGGGTTTTAATAGTTCTTAGATTTTTTAATGTTTTGGGGTTTAAAGTGTTTTTATAATTTTAGTGGTTTTAGGGTTTTATGGGTTCTTATGGTTACTATGGGATTTAAGTAATTTTGGGGTCTTTTATTGTTTTAGGGGGTTTAGTGTTTTTAGGGTTTTTAGGGGTTTTAAGTGTTTTCTCGTTTTTAGGGTTTTCTTTGTTGATTCCAGTGATTTTAGGGATTTTTATGTTTTTAGTAATTTTTAGGTATTTTTTTGGATTTTTATGGGTTTTTAAGGCTTCTATGGATTTTGAGGGTTTTTAGGGTTTTATGATTTTTTTTGTTTTTAGGGTTTCTTTTTATTTATAGGGGTTAAATGTTTTTAGAGTTTCTTAAATAATTTATGATTTTAAAGAGGTTTAATGTTTTTAGTGGTTTTTAGGGTTTTTATTAGTTTTTAGGGTTTTTAAGGTTTTAGGGGTTTTTTTGGTTTTTTAGGGTCTTTTAGGGTTTTTATTAGTTTTTAGGGTTTGTAAGGTTTTAGGGAAAAGGAAGGTGCGAGGCCAGGCTATCCCTGACCCCCCATTTATAAAAAGATGAGGAAAAAAAGCAAACAAGGGAGGGGCAGGGTCAAACAACCCACACCCAAAGCCCTGGGAACCCACACAAAAAGTAAAAAAACCTGAAGTGCAAGACAAATACAAAACAAAATCATCACTGTCATAGGGATCACCATCAACTCCATAACCCGTGGAAGCATCTGAGTCCATCGACTCCCATTCAGAGGATTCATACTACTTAAGAAAGGCTGCATAATATTTTTTCAGTTCAACATCCGGTTTCACATTGGTAAGTAGATCTCACCTGCCAAGAGAGTTTCATTTACCTCTACTGGACTTGGAATAAGCTCTGGTCTCCATAGGCCTGGGTAGGGAGGAATAGTCCCTTCAAGCCCTCCATTTCACCAGAGGGTCACTCTGAATCTTGCTCTTCCTTTGAGCTGGGGCGGCAGGCGCAACCATGTCCTCCTGCTTGCTGCATTCAAGGTCAGACCACAGCCGTCTCATTGGCTTACCACCATATGAATCAGAAAAGACCCATCATTTCTTGTGCCTTCTTAATTCTGTTCAAACTGGCATACATGAGATCATCACGGTCCCCAAGGATTTCACCAAGACTTATGTGCTCATCATTCTCATATACGAGGAAGATCACCGGCTGCAGGTCTGGCTTGGGGAATATATCGTAAATATGCTACTCAAGTGATATCTTTAAGAAACCCAGCATAATCGGGTCAGACTATTCAACACAAGGCGGAAGCTTCTTGAACAGAACAAGGGTCATTCTCTTATCAGGATGATCTGTGCTCCAATTATCAGGGAAAGGGCTGCCAAGGGAATGTTGGGCAAAAATACCATCATCCAGGTCAAGCCCAGCCACAGTAAGGTCATGTGGCACTTGCTCCTGAGGGGATGTAGTGGTAAGAGGACATTCAATTTCCATGAACCAAAAAAAGGGGAGATCAGATCTGCATACTTAAGGGTATCATCAACTTCCACCTCCTATGGGACCAGCCTCCCCTGGACCCTTTCCTCAGTACCCATGGGGAGCAGATGATTCATGTCAATGGAACGATTCCGGAAAAGAGTCAACTCATGACCACAACCAAAATCCACTGAAGGGCTGGACAAAGGCACCCCCTCTATACCAAGACAGGCCAGCTTAGAGGCCAAGCCTATGCCTCTTCCAGTATTAGGCTGCGGGGCATCTCCCATTTCAGAAGAGGCATCTCACCCCAGGCCCGAGTGACCCCTCACTCTTTTGAATATGCTCTTGACCAAAACAGGCTCTCCCGTAGTAATCCGAGGGGATATGCCCCCATCCTCCACCTTGTCAAAATCATGAACGTCCATCAGAGAGTCCCTAGGGACAACATTCCTTGACTCCATGTCTCCTGTTGAGCTAACCATCAAGGGGATGAACTCCTGGCAAAACATAGCCACCACAACATCCATCCGACTACAATCCCTTTTCAAATGACCAAGAGAAAAACAAGTGGAGCAGTAATTTTCCCATGATTCGAAAACCACCGGCTGCTTCCAACAAAGCTCTTCACCAATCTCAATCTAGACGAAATCCACTGGTTCGTTCGAGATATTGACCTCAACACAAACCCTCGGAGAAACCGGGTGACAGAGGGCCCTGTTCCGGCTATCCACACACAAAAACCACCCAACCAGATTCCACATCATGGAAAGAATAGAAAAATTTTGTACGGGAAGATGGATCTCAGATAATCTTACACAAATCTCCATCATATGGGACTCGCGGTTCAAGTGAAATTCAAAGTTCCACCAGACCCACAGGGTCAAAATATGACTGGAATCCACCAGCCCAACATCTACGAGGGTATGAGGACCAGGCCCAGATGAGGTCCTCCTCTGATGAGAAATGAATCAAAATATGACTCAAATCAACCAGAACCATAGTGGCACGATCCCTGAGATCCTAATGCTCAAACATGAACCTACCAAAAACATCAACTGAGGGATTCCAGCTCAAGAATTTGTCCACCAGTGTCAAACTGTGGAGTACATAGGCCTTGTTGAACTCCACAATCGACAGAGGGAGTTGCGGTAGCCCTTAATGCAAGCCTGGAACTATATGGCAGAGATCAATCTGTGAGAAAGCATGAATTGAGTCAAGATCTGAGAAGGGATAGAATATTCCCTTAGCATGGGGCGGAAGTGGCCCCTCCCCAGCAGAGGGGGGAGGCCATGGCACCACCATTCCATCATCTTCAAGCCATCAGTGGAGTGGTGGGAGCGCCATCGTGGGAGATGAGCAAGCAGAGTGCCATCATCCCCTTTTGGATTCTTTGTAAGGTTTTATGGGGTCTTATGGATTTTAGGGTTTTTTGGTTTTTTAGGGTCTTTTAGGGTTTTTAATGATTTTCAGGTTTTTAGGGGTTTTAAGTGTTTTTAGGTTGTTAAGGATTTCTTGGTTGTAACGCCCCGACCCAAGTTACCCAGAGTCGGTGCATTATTACATAACATTGGCATGATCACAAGAAAGATCAAATCTTGAAAGACCGATTGGTTTAGTAGCCTTGGAAACACTAGATATATTCATAAGTTTTACATTACATCATAAAATGAAAAACTACTACAACAACATAATGTCTCCATAATCCACACTCATATCCCCACATAATATCCCTGCAGGTCATTCATAATTTACTTCTTCACTTCCTGGGAAAAATAAAACATAGAAAAGGGGTGAGCTCAAATGCCCAGTAAGGATAACAATATAGCGGAAACTTTCATAAATTAGAATAAACATTTAAGGAAATGTATAACTAAAACAACAGCCTTTCAAACTTGAACTTTCAACATTGTATGGCATAAATAAAATGAAATAATTCCATTTACTCATTCACATGGATATTCTACTAATAGAATAATCACATGAAAAATCAATAACCACTTTCATAATGTTGGAATGCATATTGCCAGACTATCATAACCACATAGCCAAGGCCTCGTGCCAAGACTACAAATAAGATTTTGTCAAGGCCTTGTGCCAAGACACTAGTTTGTCTCATGAGACCTACCGATGCATCGAGGAGCTATAGCGGGCTCCACCCGTCACATATTAAGTCCAATGCATTCCCATATGAAAAGGTTTAAACATAACATAAACATTCGTATTAAAACTAGCATACGAAATGTCAATAATTTCACCATAAACTATGAATGGTATAAAAATAGCACATCCACAGTCAAACATATCACAAAACCTTCAATACAATATAGAAGTTTTGTATCATAATAAATCAACTTCAAATAAGCGTAAAATCCATCAAAGGATATTGACATAGATGAAATCAAAACACTTTTTGGAGAAATATCTCTTTCTATTTTTGAAAGCATTTAAGATCCATATAAAATAAAACATTTTCTTGAAAATATTCTTATAAGCTTGTAAGGAAAGCTTTGAAGATTTTATAACGGCAGAAAATAACCGCACTCGCCGTATAAGTTAAAAAAAACATTCTTACCTTAATTCTGTCGAAAAGGTTAAAAAGGACCTTGTTTTGAAAACGACGGAAAGATTCCTCTTATAAAAAGTCAAACAAGGGTATAAATGACTTTAACCCATATTCTTTTAAATAATAAAAATGTTTTGAAATACATTTTGAAGAAACATGGATGTGGATGATAAAGAGAATCCAGTAGATTATTACATATAAACAACCTCGAATAATGAAGAGATTGTGAAATAACCCTTACCAATTTGGTAACTTATGAAACATACAACCCCTGAAAGAGGTATCATACAATGAATATGTAAATACACATAAATTAGAGTGTATTATACAAATAATATAATTATGGGCAGTACATACACCACACAAAAGGTGGTGGTGGCAATATGGCATGAATCTCACAGGAATAAGGAGTGAGATGAAAACCCCTTACCTTGTACTTTTCCTTGGTTGGGGTAGGTTAACCTCCTGTATAATGGTGAAATAATTGTTATTAAATTATAAAAGAATCATATACATTAATATGATATCATATATGATCTTTTAATATTGATTTGATATTAATATCTTAGTATTATCATTGTTTCAGGTGTTAACTTACTTGTTTTCTTTTATATGTTTTGTTACGTAAGACATGTTTGTAAAAGATAGGTTTTATATTATTCATATCCAGAATTATATCAAGTCCTTAAACATCATTTTTTAAATCATCAAATGATAATTATACTTGAATGGATACGATGGAGAATGAATCTCATCACGTTCGTGGAGACGGTAGTCCGTACGTACGCACGAGCGACAATATCATTATTTTGATATTAAAATAATATATAAATGGATGGTATATCATATATACAGAATCATTAACATGTTATATTTATTATTTACATGAGTTAAACATCATTATTATACCCATCCAAATAATATTATATTGAATAACAATTACACCACGATGTGGAGACGGTAAGCAGTACGTACGCACGTATGGTGACATGTTATTCAAAGGGTGGATAGAATAATGAATATGGTTGTACCATATTTATAATAACATCACAGTATATATATGATACTGGAGTTATTATTTTAGAATGGTAAAAACAAATGAAGAAGAAGTGGAAGAAGAAATGAACTTGGAAAAGGGTGGTGAAATCATTACCTCTTCTTCGGGTTCTTCCTTTTGATTTGATCAAAAGGGCTCCTTAGGTTGGCTTTCTGATCAAACTAAGGCTCCTAGGTTGTAGTGAGGGAAGTTTGGAGATTATTTGGGCAGAGTTTGGCCGAACCAAACGGCTTTGAAGGTGTGAATAAAAGAGAAGGAGGAGTGCCCTTTTATAAGAGGGGTGAGGGGCACCTTTGGAAAAGCTAGAAATATTAATTTATAATAAATTCATATTCGGTTTCTAATGGTTCCAAAGTTTATTATTTAAATTTTAAGGTGGGGATGGGTCTAAAACAACTCAACCAATAGAATTTATACAGGTTTGGGTACTTATATTAACCTTATCTTTAAGTATTAACTCTAAGTTAATTAGTTTCACTTTTACAATGTCTCTTTGTATTTTTATATAATATGGTTAATAAAATTACTAAATACATCAAAGTGACCCCCAAGTGGTCCCTTAATGATGAGCCTATCATGATATAAGTCTCTTGGCCGAACCTTAGATTTTTAGGAATTTAATATCAATTAATAATATAATATTTGTTTTAAGAACTCTTTTATATCAATTTTGACACTATTCAATAGTTTATTTTTGTGAAACTCATAACAGATTGATTACTTCGAAAAAATTCAATTAAATCAATCCTAATATATCATATTATCCTAGAAAATTAGTTTAATTCATTAAAACTTTCATATTATATTTATTTGGGTATTTATAATATCAATTAGTTTAATTTTTCACTATTATAGTAATTATTACATCATCATTGTGTCATAAATAAATTAAATAATTTAATGTCTAAAAATTATAAATAAAATATAATTATGTAGGAAATATTTTTATATTTCTAATTAATATTTATAATCTAAAATCCAACATATATAACCCTATTTAATAATTGTTTTTCTAAAAGATATATGCTTGTGTCATTTTTGTATTCATTTTAACTTAATTAAAAAAAATGTCCCTATCACCTACAAGTGGCACCATGGGGTCCCAAAATCGACCCAAAGATGCCTATGGTCGAACATGTATCAACCAATAAGTCTAGGACACGTTTTAGGGTAATTTAGTATTATTATAATATTATTTTTTAACCCTTATTTACCAGATTTACCCTTAACCATGGTAAATAAAATATTTACCACAGTAATTATTCAAAATGTCTAAAAATAAAAGTTACCTATTTACACAATTTGGACATCCTGATTCCAAATATGGAATCCATTTTTCTAAATTCAAAACACAGAAGTGGCAGAAATTAATTTAAAATTAATTCCCGTTGTCAAAACAAAAAGCGTGTTTTTAAGAGATAATAACTATCAAAAGATTGACACTTGTTTATGTTCGGTTTAATTTTAAAATTATGTCCAATGACCAACATTATATTAAATGGTAAAAATATATTCTAAATATACTTTAAAACCACTAAAATTCATAATTTATCACTATTAATTATTTTGATTAAAAAATTTGTTTTTAATTAAAATTTAGTAATTTTCACTATTCATCAAAATATTAAAGTTATCCGAAAAGTACCAAAATTTAATCTTAGGATAAATTAGATATTCCGAATCCAAAAATTAAGTCCATTTTAAAATATAAGATATATATATATAATTTCAAAAAGTAGGTATTACTATTCATAACGGCTAGTTTGATTGGTTGTTAGAACTCGGTGTTGCGAACAACACACGCTGTCGCATTATTCAAAGAGAAGTGTACCGTAGAAGCTTGGGGTGTTACATTCTCCCCTCCTTCAAATAATTTCGTCCTCGAAATTTCTAGAATACTACCGCATGAAAAGACTCGGGTGGTTCTTCATCATAAGTTCCTCGGGTTCCCACGTTGCCTCTTCCATCTTATGGTTTCTCCACAAAACTTTTACCAGACGCGTCGTCCGGTTTCTCAGTACTTGTTCTCTCATATCAAGAATCCTGACGGGCTCTTCACAATAGGAAAGATCGGGTTCCAGTTCTAATTCATCATAGGTGAGTACATGCATTGGGTCAGGCATGTATTTCCTCAACAGAGATACGTGGAACACATCGTGAACTTTGGAGAGACTTGGCGGCATTGCCAATCGGTAAGCTACAGCCCCAATTCGTTCTAGAATTTCAAAAGGTCCGATGTACCTGGGACTCAATTTACCTTTCATACCAAAACATATGACTCCCTTCCATGGAGATACCTTCAGGAAAACATGATCACCGACTTGAAATTCCAAATCCTTCCTTCGATTATCGGCATAGCTCTTCTGCCTACTTTGAGCTGCTTTGATGTGATTTTGGATTACTTTCACCTTTTCCACCGTTTCCTCCACCAGTTCTGGGCCTACAAGTTTTCTTTCACCAACGTCATCCCAACAGGTTGGTGTACGACATCTCTTTCCGTATAACGCTTCATATGGTGCCATCTGAATACTCGAATAGAAGCTATTGTTATAGGAAAATTCTACCAGTGGTAAATATTGATCCCACATACCCTGAAAATCAAGTGAGAAAGATCTCAACATGTCTTCTAAGGTCTGAATAGTCCGTTCTGATTGTCCGTCTGTCTGAGGGTGGTAAGCAGTGCTCAAATGAAGTTCAGTATCCAGGGATTTCTGAAGACTTTTCCAAAATCTTGAAGTAAAACGGGGATCACGATCAGAAACAATCGATAAGGGTACTCCATGAAGTCTCACAACTTCATTAATATATAGTCTTTCTAGACGTTCCAGGGGTAGATCTTCTCTTATAACAAGAAAATGTGATGACTTGGTAAGACGATCAACAATAACCCATATTGCATCGTTCCTTCTAGGAGTCTTTGGTAGCCCCATGACAAAGTCCATCGTAATATTGTCCCATTTCCACTCCAGTATGGGAAGAGGTTGCATGACTCCTCCAGGCTGTTGCCTTCCAGCTTTCACTTGTTGAAAAACCATACATCTTGACACAAAATCAGCAATCTCCCTCTTCATGTTGTCCCACCAAAAATGTTCCTTCAAATCTCTATACATTTTGGTGCTCCTAGGGTGTATAGAGAAATTGTAACTATGAGCATCATCCAGCAATTCCCTTTTTAGATCAGGTATATTGGGAACACAAAGTCTCTTCCCGAATTTCAAAATTCCATCTTCATACACAAGGTCTCTCATTCTCCCATCATTCATAGCTTTAATCTTCTTTTGGAATTCTTTATTATTGGTCTGAGAACTCTTAATCCTTTCTAGTAAAGATAGTTTGGCAACCATTTGAAAAAGCATTGATTTTTTACCTTCCCTGGTTATACCCATGTCCATATTTACTAGATCCATAAAAATTGGATCCCTTTCCATTCTCATCATGTTCAAAACTCCATGGTCTTTTCTACTCAAAGCATCTGCCACCTTGTTTACTTTCCCCGGGCGGTAGAGTATCGTGCAATCATAATCCTTGAGTAATTCAAGCCATCTCCTTTGCCTCATGTTGAGTTCTTTTTGTGAGAAAATATACTTCAAACTCTTGTGATCAGTATAAATCTCACATTCTTCACCATAGAGGTAGTGCCTCCATATCTTCAAAGCAAAGATTATAGCTGCTAACTCAAGATCATGAGTAGGATAGTTTTGTTAATTAATTTTCAACTGTCGTGATGCATAGGCAATAACTCTATCATTCTGCATAAGGACACAACCAAGTCTTTTCTTTGATGCATCACTATAAATAACGAACCCATCATTCCCCGATGGTAGAGTCAATATAGGAGCATTGACTAATCTTCTTTTCAGTTCTTCGAAACATTCTTCACACTCTTTTGTCCAAACAAATTTAACCCCTTTACATGTGAGCTTCGTTAATGGGTTAGCCAATCGGGCAAAATTTTGGACGAAACGTCGATAATAACCTGCCAAACCAATAAAACTGCGTACCTCAGTTATACTCGTAGGTGCTGGCCATTCTTGGATTGCCTTGGTCTTAGAAGGATCAACAGAGATTCCATATTTAGAGACAATATGGCCAAGAAAAGAAATCTCCTGAAGCCATAATTCACACTTGCTAAACTTCCCATATAATTCATGCCTCCTCAGAGTCTTCAAGATAATGTGCAAGTGATTTTCATGATCTTCGTAGGTTTTGGAGTATACCAAGATATAATCAATAAATACCACCACAAATTCATCGAGATACTCCTTGAAAACTCTATTCATCAGATCCATGAATACAGATGGTGCATTAGTCAATCCAAACGGCATTACAGTAAACTCGTAATGCCCATACCTGGTTCGAAATGCTGTTTTCAGAATGTCTTCCTTCTTCACACACAACTGATGGTATCCAGATTGAAGGTCAATCTTTGAAAAGTATTGAGCTCCATGCAGTTGGTCAAATAAATCATCAATACGAGGTAGGGGATACTTGTTCTTTATCTTTATAGCATTGATCTCCCTATAGTCGATACATAACCTCAAAGATCCATCTTTCTTTTTAACAAAAAGAACAGTGGCTCCCCATGGAGAAACACTAGGGCGAATAAATCCCTTATTACTCAATTCCTCTAGTTGTTTCTTTAGTTCAACTAATTCTACAGTGGCCATTCTATAAGGGGTCTTCGATATAGGCCTTGATCCAGGAATCAAATCAATGGAAAACTCAACTTCTCGTTCTGGAGGATGTCCAGGTAAATCTTCCGGAAATACATCTACAAATTCTTTCACAACAGGTACATCCTCTATTTGAACATTCCTTTCCTCACCGATAGTTATTTCATTATTTTCCTCCCCAATAATTGAATTAAGTTGAGCTACTGGGGGTGGATCTAAATAAGAATTAGGTGGTGACGATTCTGCTCTAAAGATAAGGTGTTCCTTATCATTATCATCAAGAATCGTAACCTCTTTCTTTTTACAATAAATCTTCGCATCATAGTACGAAAGCCAATCCATACCGAGGATTATATCAAAATCAATCATAGGTATGACGATGAGATCAGCAGATAACGAACATTTATGTGCTCTAATGGGGACTGATTCACAAAACTTTGTTGCAATGATACTTCCCTTAGGAGTTTTAACTGACAACTCCCTTATTAAATCAAATTGGAAATATCTAATTTTCTTAGCAAACTGGGAAGATATGAAACAATGCGATGATCCAGAATCAAATATTGCATTTGCTAAACTTGAGGAACCCATTAAATTACCTGCCACCACGTCTTTCGGAGCTTCTACCTCAGCAGTAGTGGTAGCATAAGCCTGGCCTTGATCCCTTGGCCTTTTCTGAGGTAAGTTCTCCTGACGCTTAGGACATGCATTTGCATAATGCCCCATCTCCCTACAACTGTAGCACTGAACGTTGCTAGCTTCCTTCTTCCCCTTGCAATCACGAGCTTGGTGGCCTTTTTCACCACACTTGTAACAGACTCCCATTCCCTTCAAGCAAGTACCAGGATGTTTCTTCCCGCATTTACCACAAGATGGATATTCAACCTTTCCCTTATTCCCCTTATTTCCATTCCCAGATTGATCAGCAGGTCTCTTCTTCTCTTTGTTTGCTTTAAAGTCATAAGACTTAGAGAATTCCTTTTCGGTCTTGATAGCACATGAGACAATGTCTTCGATCGATGAAAAGTATTGTGAGACTAATGCTCGACGGAGAAATGGTTTTAACCCATAAAAGAAACAATCAATCTTACTTCTTGGGTTGCGAATATAATCTCCAGCATACCTCGCTAACCTTGTAAAGTTAGCCTCATACTTTGTGACATTCTCATCCTCCTTTTGTCTCACACTCAGAAATTGCCTTTCCATATCTGCTCGATGGTCGCGAGGAAAGTATTTTTCTAAAAACAGATCTTTGAACTCCCTCCATTCCATATTTCATACTTCATCATCTTCCTTCATGTTTTGAATCAATGACCACCATTGATCAGCATCTCCAGTGAGGCGGTAAACTGCCATGATAACTTTTTCCCTTTCACTGCTCCCCAAAGCCTGAAATATTTTCTCTAGGGAATTTATCCATTGCTCGGCTACTAATGGATTTTTACTCCCATTGAACGTTGGTGGTTGTTGCCTCATGAATCGATCTAACATTGATCCTCCACGCTGTGGATCAGGGTTCTCCATACGGGTAAGGTTATTATTCATAACCTGAGTAAGTTGTCCCAGTATGGTGATTAGCTGATCGGCACCAGTTGCATCACCAGCCCCACTATAATTATCTTGAGCAGGAGGGAAATCCCTACATGGAGTGTGTGCATTGATACGGTTTCCATTTCTTCCACTAGGCGCCATTTCTAAACAATGGCATAAACTAGATCAGTTTATGATTCAAAATACATAATCCCATACTTATAAAACACTTAACATAAATTGAACTATTTATGGATATAATCCATAATCATAAAAATGTTTTCTTTGTGCAATTATATACTCATAAACCCTTCATAATGATTTGTAAAGAAAATGAGAGTTATCCTAAGCATATCCCCCGGGAGTGTTGTAACCAAGAGTGCAGAAAGTCCCGTTGTCGTGCACCAGTTCCCGTTCGAGTCTAGCTCAAAGCGGTGTTTTCGGGTTTTACCCCTAGGTACAACTGTGCCAGAGCCGCCTCTACCTGCTCGTATCCAGACAGGGATGTATTGCTCGGAAAACTCACAAAATCTCTACAATACCAAAATTCTAGGAAGTTCTTCTATACTAATCCTCAAAGTTCATCTTAGGTCTACGTGCTCTAATCAGATTTTATCTAAATCTAGCTTCCAAGGTTTGTACTAAACTTCCTCTGATACCAACTGTAACGCCCCGACCCTAGTTACCCAGAAGCGGTGCATTATTACATAACATTTTTAAGATCACAAGAATGATAAAATCTCGAAAGACCGATTGGTTTAGTAGCCTTGGAAACACTAGATATATTCATAAGTTTTACATTACATCATAAAATGAAAAACTACTACAACAACATAATGTCTCCATAATCCACACTCATATCCCCACATAATATCCCTACAGGTCGTTTATAATTTACTTCTTCACTTCTGGGAAAAATAAAACATAGAAAAGGGGTGAGCTCAAATGCCCAGTAAGGATAACAATATAGCGGAAACTTTCATAAATAAGAATAAACATTTAAGGCAATGTATAACTAAAACAACAGCCTTTCAAACTTGAACTTTCAACATTGTATGGCATAAATAAAATGAAATAATTCCAGTTACTCATTCACATGGATATTCTACTAATCGAATAATCACATGCAAAATCACTAACCACTTTCATAATGTTGGAATGCATAATTCCAGACTATCATAACCACATAGCCAAGGCCTCATGCCAAGACTACAAATAAGATTTTGTCAAGGCCTTGTGCCAAGACACTAGTTTGTCTCATGAGACCTGTCGATGCATCGAGGAGCTATAGCGGGCTCCACCCGTCACATATTAAGTCCAATGCATTCCCATATGAAAAGGTTTAAACATAACATAAACATTCGTATTAAAACTAGCATACGAAATGTCAATAATTTCATCATAAACTATGAATGGTATAAAAATAGCACATCCATAGTCAAACATATCACAAAACCTTCAATAAAATATAGAAGTTTTGTATCATAATAAATCAACTTCAAATAAGCGTAAAATCCATCAAAGGATGTTGACATAGATGAAATCAAAACACTTTTTGGAGAAATATCTCTTTCTATTTTTGAAAGCATTTAAGAGCCATATAAAATAAAACATTTTCTTGAAAATATTCTTATAATCTTGTAAGTAAATCTTTGAAGATTTTATAACGGCAGAAAATAACCGCACTCACCGTATAAGTTAAAAAACATTCTTACCTTAATTCTGTCGAAAAGGTTAAAAAGGACCTTGTTTTGAAAACGATGGAAATATTCCTCTTATAAAATGTCAAACAATGGTATAAATGACTTTAACCCATATTCTTGTAAATAATAAAAATGTTTTGAAATTCATTTTGAAGAAACATGGATGTGGATGATAAAGAGATCCCAGTAGATTATTACATATAAACAACCTCGGATAATGAAGAGATTGTGAAATAACCCTTACCAATTTGGTAACTTATGAAACATACAACCCCTCAAAGAGGTATCATACAATTAATATGTAAATACACATAAATTAGAGTGTATTACACAAAGAATATAATTATGGGCAGTACATACACCACACAAAAGGTGGTGGTGGAAATATGGCATGAATCTCACGGGAATAAGGAGTGAGATGAAAACCCCTTACCTTGTACTTTTCCTTGGTTGGGGTAGGTTAACCTCCTGTATAATGGTGAAATAATTGTTATTAAATTATACAAGAATCATATACATTAATATGATATCATATATGATCTTTTAATATTGATTTGATAATAATATCTTAGTATTATCATTGTTTCGGGTGTTAACTTACTTGTTTTCTTTTATATGTTTTGTTATGTAAGACATGTTTTTAAAGGATAGGTTGTATATTATTCATATCCAGAATAATATCAAGTCCCTAAACATCATTTTTTAAATCATCAAATGATAATTATACTTGAATGGATACGATGGAGAATGAATCTCATCGCGTTCGTGGAGACGGTAGTCCGTACGTACGCACAAGCGACAATATCATTCTTTTGATATTAAAATAATATATAAATGGATGGTATATAATATATAGAGAATAATTAACATGTTATATTTATTATTTACATGAGTTAAACATCATTATCATACCCATCCAAATAATATTATATTGAATAACAATTACACCACGATGTGGAGACGGTAAGCCGTACGTACGCACGTATGGTGACATGTTATTCAAAGGGTGGATAGAATACTGAATATGGTTATACCATATTTATAATAACATCACAGTATATATATGATACTGGAGTTATTATTTTAGAATGGTAACAACAAAGGAAGAAGAAGTGGAAGAAGAAATGAACTTGGAAAAGGGTGGTGAAATCATTACCTCTTCTTCGGGTTCTTCCTTTTGATTTGATCAAAAGGGCTCCTTAGGTTGGCTTTCTGATCAAACTAAGGCTCCTAGGTTGTAGTGAGGGAAGTTGGGAGAGTATTTGGGCAGAGTTTGGCCGAACCCAAAGGCTTTGAAGGTGTGAATAAATGAGAAGGAGGAGTGCCCTTTTATAAGAGGGGTGAGGGGCACCTTTGGAAAAGCTAGAAATATTAATTTATAATAAATTCATATTCGGTTTCTAATGGTTCCAAAGTTTATTATTTAAATTTTAAGGTGTGGATGGGTCGAAAAAAACTCAACCAATAGAATTTAGACAGGTTTGTGTACTTATATTAACATTATCTTTAAGTATTAACTCTAAGTTAATTAGTTTCACTTTTACAATGTCTCTTTGTATTTTTATATAATATGGTTAATAAACGTACTACATACATCCAAGAGACCCCCAAGTGGTCCATTAATGATGAACCTATGATTATATAAGTCTCTTGGCCGAACCTTAGATTTTTAGGAATTTAATATCAATTAATAATATAATATTTGTTTTAAGAACTCTTTTATGTCAATTTTGACACTATTCAATAGTTGATTTTTGTGAAACTCATAACAGATTTATTACTTCGAAAAAAGACAATTAAATCAATACTAATATATCATATTATCCTATAAAATTATTTTAATTCATTAAAAGTTTCATATTATATTTATTTGGGTATTTATAATATCGATTAGTTTAATTTTTCTCTATTATACTAATTACTACATCATCATTGTGTCATAAATAAATTAAATTATTTAATGTCTAAAAATTATAAATAAAATATCATTATGTATGAAATCTTTTTAGCTTTCTAATTAATATTTATAATCTAAAATCCAACATATATCACCCTATTTAATAATTGTTTTTCTAAAAGATATATGCTTGTGTCATTTTTGTATTCATTTTAACTTAATTAAAAAAAATGTCCCTATCACCTACAAGTGGAACCATGGGGTCCCCAAATCGACCCAAAGATGCCTATGGTCGAACATGTATCAACCAATAAGGCTATGACACGTTTTAGGGTAATTTAGTATTATTATAATATTATTTTTTAACCCTTATTTACCAGATTTACCCTTAACCATGGTAAATAAAATATTTACCACAGTAATTATTCAAAATGTCTAAAAATAAAAGTTACCTATTTACAAAATTTAGACATCCTAATTCCAAATATGGAATAAATTTTTCTAAATTCAAAACACAGAAGTGGCAGAAATTAATTTAAAATTAATTCCCGCTGTCAAAACAAAAAGCGTGTTTTTAAGAGATAATAACTATCAAAAGATTGACACTTGTTTATGTTCGGTTTAATTGTAAAATTATGTCCAATGACCAACATTATATTAAATGGTAAAAATATATTCTAAATATACTTTAAAACCACTAAAATTCATAATTTATCACTATTAATTATTTTGATTAAAAAAGTTGTTTTTAATTAAAATTTAGTAATTTTCACTATTCATCAAAATATTAAAGTTATCCGAAAAGTACCAAAATTTCATCTTAGGCTAAATTAGATATTCCGAATCCAAAAATTAACTCCATTTTGAAATATAAGATATATATATAATTTCAAAAAGTAGGTATTACTATTCATAACGGCTAGTTTGTTTGGTTGTTAGAACTCGGTGTTGCGTACAACACACGCTATCGCATTATTCAAAGAGAAGCGTACCGTAGAAGCTTGGGGTGTTACATTGGTTTTTTTCAGCATTTTTTGTGTTCTTTCTGTTTTTAGGGGTTTTCAAGGATTTTTTAGTATTTTATTGTTTTTTAGGGTTTTTAGGGATTTTGAGGTTTTTATGGGGTTTTAGGAATTTTATGGTATTTCATGGTTTTTAGGATTTTTAGGATTTTGGGATTTTAAGGTATTTTATGTTTTTTAAGATTTTCTTAGGAGTTTTCAAGGGGGTTCAAGGGGTTTTATGTTTTTATGTAGTTTTATGGCTTTTTAGGATTTTTACGGGTTTTCAGGGTTTTGGGATTTTGATGGTTTTTTATGTTTATTTGGTTTTTTGGGGGTTTTAGATTTTTTTGACTATTTTTAGTTTTTAGTGTTTTAAAGGATTTTAGATTTTTTTAACATTTTTAGGTATTAAAAGGGTTTTTATAATTTGTTGTGGTTTCTAGGGTTTTATGGATTTTTAGAACTTTTAAATTTTTTTTCAGTTTTTATGGTTTTTACGGCTTTTATGGGTTTTAGGGTTTTTTCATCATTTTAGAATTTTTAGGGGTTTTAGAAATTTAAGGTTTTTTTATTTATTTAAGGTCTTATTAGGGATTTTCAGGGTTTTAGGGATTTTTTATTTTTAGGGTTTTTTGGGATTTTTTAGGATTTTTATGGGTTTTTATGGTTTTAGGGATTTTGATAGTTTTTAGGGGTTTTAGGTTTTTGGTGTTTAATAGTTTTCTGGGATTTTAGGTGGTTTGAGTTTTTTAGGGTTTTAAGTTTTTTAATGTTTTTTATTCTTTTTATGGGTTTCAAGGGTTTCTTTAGTTTTTAGTAGTTTTTTTGGATTTTTTTTGGTTTTTAGGTATTTTTAATGTTTTTAGTGGTTTTTATCATTTTTGGGGTTTTAGGGTATTTTTATGTATTTTAGGGGTTTTAGTGTTTTTTATGTTTTTCGGGGTCTTAAGAATTTTTCAATTTTTAAGTTTTTATTGGGGTTTTTCAGGGGTTTAGGGTTTTATAGATTTTTAGGGATTTTTTTTATTTTTAAGGTTTTCAGGGATTTTGAGGGTTTTTTGGAATTGTTTTTTTGGTTTTTCTGGGTTTTTAGTGATTTTTTGAGTTTTTAGGGTTTTATGGTTTTTAGAGTTTTTTAACATTTTAAGGGTTTTAAGGTTTTTTAGAGTTATTAGTTGTTTTAGTGTTTATATTGGGTTTTTAGGGTTTTTAGGGTTTTTAGGTTTTTATGGTTTTTAGTGTTTTTATGTTTTTCGGGGTCTTTTAGGGTTTTTTCATTTTATATATTTTTAGGGGTTTTAGTGATTTTAGGTTTTTCAGGTTATCTTAGGTTTTGTAGGGATTTTACATTTTTAGGGATTTTTAGGGATTTTTTAGAATTTTTATGGTTTCTTATGATTATTATGGATTTTTTGGGGGTTTTAATATTTTATGGTTCTGGGGGTTTTTAATATATTTTCACATTTTTCAAGTGTTTTATGTTTTTTAGGTTTTAAAGGTTTTCTTAAGGTTTTTCATGGTTTTAGGGTTTTTATATTTTTAGAGATTTTTTGGTCTTTTTTAGGATTTTAATTCTTTTTGTGGGTTTTGTGGATTTTAAGTTGTTTTATGGTTTTTTAGGGTTTTCAAAGTTGTTTAATAAATTTTTTAGTTTAGAGGGTTTTTATATTTTTAGTGATTTTTTTTGTTTTTATCGGTTTTAGGGGTTTTAATGGTTTTGTTTGGTTTTATGGGTTTTAGTGGTTTTTAGGGTTTTTGGTGTCTTTTTGGGGTTTTATCATTTTTAATTTTTTAGGGGTTTTAAGTGTTTTTGGTTTTTAAGGGTTTCATAGTGTTTTTTACGTTTTTAGGGATTTTTAGTGTTTTTTAGGTTTTATATCTTTCTTTATCGTTTTTTAAGATTTTGAAGTTTTTTAGGGATTTTATGGTTTTTTGAATTCTTAGTGTTTTTAGGTTTTTAGCAGTTTTAAGTTCTTTATGTTTTTATGTTTTTCTTATGGTGTTTCACGGTTTTTAGGGTGGTTTACATTTTTATGGATTTTTAGGGATTTTTTGTTGGAATTTTATTGCTTTTTAGGGTTCTTAGGGATTTTTGTGTTTCTTGGTTTTTAGGGTTTTTATGGTTTTTTGGGTTTATAGTGTTTTATTGAGTTTTTTATGGTTTTTAAGGTTTCGTGAATTTTTGTTATCGTTTTTAGGGTTTTAAAGGTTTTATAGAGATTTTAGTGTTTTTATTTTTTTTATGGGTTTTTAGGTTTTCTAATATTTTTCAGGGTTTTATGGTTTTTCGTGGTTTTTAGGGTTTTGGGGTCTTTTAGGGCTTTTAGAGTTTTTAGGTTTTCTATGGGTTTTAAGTGTATTTAGGTTTTTAAGGTTTTCTTAGGGGTTTTCAGGTATTTTAGGGTTTTTTATGTTTCTTTGGGGGGGTTTAAGTATTTTTTATAATTTTTATGTGTTTTTAGGGTTTTATGGATTTTTGAGGTTTCTCGGGTTTTTTATGTTTTGAGAGATTTTTAGGGTTTTTAGCATTTTTTGTTTTTTAAGTGTCTTAATTATTTTGAGGTTTTTAAGGTTTTATTTGAATTTTTCAAGGTTTTTAGGGTTTTTTATGTTTTTCAGAATTTTTATGGTTTTTTTAATATTTTTATGGGTTTTTAGGATTTTTAGGGAATCTGAGGGTTTTTAGGGGTTTTTAGGGTTTTGAGCATTTTTTTGGTGTTTTATGGATTCTAATTGTTTTAGGTTTTAAGGTTTTCCTATGTATTTTTAGGGTTTTTAGGGTTTTTATGTGTTGATGGTTTTTTAGGATTTTTATGTTTTAATGGATTTTAGGGATTTTGAGGGGTTTAGGGTTTTTTAGGGTTTTAGGGTTTTTTTTTTGTTTTTTTTTTGGTTTTTTTTTTCTTTTTTTATTTTTAAGGATTTTATGATTTTTAGTTATTTCAATGTTTTTTGGAGTTTTTTAATGTTTTTAGGGATTTAATGTTCTTTCAGAGTTTTAGTGGGGCTTTAGGGTTTTTATGGTCTTTATGGTTTTAGGGGTTTTATGGTTTTAGGGGTTTTTATGGTTTTAGGGGTTTTTATGGTTTTTCAGAGTTTCATGTTTTTAGGAACTTTCAGGGTTTTTAGAGTTGTAGACACCATGAATTGTGTTCCATGAAATTCTCTGAAAAATTTCCTCAACTTGGCTTGGAAATTTTTCAGTGTGACTCTACATTTTTCATGGGGGTCAGTGATGTTAGTGAAGGCAGTGGCCCAAAGGGCTGGGAGCACATTCCGACACTAATCCCAAGTAGGGGTGTGAGGGAGCAGCCCTTGTAGTATGGAGTAATAATTTTTCTAAGTCCCCAAAGAGGCACCCATGGTACATGCACAAAAATACATGTGTTCCCCCTTGCTGGAACTGATTGAAGTATTAATTTTGGCTACGTTCTTGAGGTGGTTCCCTAGTCTAGCCAAATCACTAGTGGCGTGCAAGTATAGTTGGGCACCACCCATCCGGCACGCTGTCAATTGCATGCCACAATTCTGTTGTGTAACCCACTTGCGTGACCAAACTTCTTTCTCCCAATGTCCTATTTTTCTTATAAATAGACCCTTGGGGTCTTCATTTGTGGAGAAGAATTTCCCCAAATCTCAATTGCTACTTTGGTCACCCTAGTACTTCGCCCCAGTCTTCTGAAACATTCAAGGTAGTTCTTCAACACCTTGAGCAGAGGATCTAAGGGAGTATCATTGGACTTAAGTCCTTTTAGCGTTTGAAAACCATAACACTTGGGCGCCTAAAGCACCCAACCTCCCCAAGTTAGATATACTTGTGCACTATCTATTCCTTTCATAGGAACTTGAGCGCCCCACTTCTGGGACCACTTGTGAATACTCTTGAAGGATAGAGCAAGGTCTCTCCCAAGTATTACCATACAGGTTGTTTGTCGCTTAAGTGATGATCAGGTCACCCAAGCCTACTTTCACTCCCATACTTGCACGCCCTTACCTACTTGAGCATCCCTCTTTGATTCACTTTCTCTATTCAGTCTACAATCCGTCAAGCCTTCCTCAAATCCATTCATAGAAAGTCTTCTTCTTCTTTGTATCCCTTGTCTGAAAGGTATTTTGTTGATACCTCAACCAAAACCTCCTGACTTGTCAAACCTTTGGGAAAGTCACATCAGTGTCTCCTATTTGGGGTTGTATTTCCACAGTTATATGTTTCCTACATTTGTTTCACAATGGGGTTAGGATTCATGGAATGTCTATGGATTTGTATATGCACAGTCACATTGACCTTTCTCCTAGGAAAAGTGTTGGGAAGTTCCCGGTTTGGAAGAGGGTTTGGGTCCTGGCCTCTCCTTTCTCAAAGATATGACTCGGAACCTTAGGTCTCTGGTAGGGAAGGTACGGTTTACACTTTCTTTTCCAAGAAAGCATAAGATAATTCTCTATCCCCTACCAGGATCAATTCCAAGGGCATACATCCTGGTGTAATCCCCTAAACTTCATCCCTTCTTCTTTTCATTGGACCCTTGTCCAATATAAAGTTAATAGAGGGATGGATCATCGCATCACCCTCTTCCCAGGTCGACTCGACCTCATTCACCTTGGCCACCATAGGTGAGCCCTCATCTACTAGTGGAGAAGGAAAAGTGTGAGTGCCTTTGTTGAATCATTGACATCCTCTTGTTTCTCACACAGAGCATGACTCATGTGGGATTAGAGATTTTTCATGGTCACAACATTTGAACAATCGAATAAACTAAAAGAACCTTGATTCCCACCATAATCGGGATACATAGAAAGCCTTATCATGGCCCGATCTCACCGGATATCTTCTTCAGGAATCCAATAAGGCATCCTTTTCAGGAAGCAATCACAAAATTATTTCTCTCAAAGGACTATAATATCCTATGGGACTGAATAAACTATGAGAACTCTGATTCCCACCATAATCGGGATATGTAGGAAGCATTCTCAGGGCCCTAGCTCACTAGATATCCTCTTCAGGAATCCAACAGTGTCCTTTTCGGGAAGTAAGTCCAAACTTATTTCTCTCAAAGGACTATAATCTCCAATGAGAATTATTGAACTACGTGGGATTTGATTCCAATATATATGGGACATGTAGGAATCCTCCTTGAGGTTCAAACCCAATCCCTTAAATCAACCCTGTTCTCCATGGGCTATATTCCCAACAGGGTATGATTCTACTTGGAAAACCATATCCTTTCCAAATTTCTTGGGTTGCTTTAGCATAAGTCCTACAATATGTTTTGACTAAGAACCTTCCGCTTAGATGTCCATACCACATGAAATTAAACTATATGGATATCTCCTTATCACATGACCTTAAAAGGTATGATGTGTCCCATTCAATGGAATTGGACTATGAGGGTTCTGATTCCTTTCACAATGATACATAGGTAGCCCATTTTATGGGCATGATTCTAATATAAAAACAAACCTTCATCTCCCTGGATGAAAATAAACTCCAGAGTGACCCGCTGGGTGTCTTAAAAACCATCATCATTATAATAATGATTAAAATAATCTTGAAATATTATATTAGAGGATATCATTGATGGAGAACCTTGAATACATGTAGATATCTTCATTAATGAAGAACCTTGAATTCATATTGATGATTCTATATTCTACACATGTTAATAAATGATTGTAAATTCCAAGGGAAAATTATTTCATGCTTGGTGAATTAATAAGGATTCATGAAAATATCTTGAATTTACAGATAGTCCCAGAGTAGACAATAATTCCCCCTAAAAGGGTGAGATGAGTCTGACCTCCCATCATCTCGACCAATGTACGTTCCTAAGTATTGTAAATTTCAAACTTAACGAACACTCGCCTTTGGAAATTAGGTCCCCTTTGGATAAAGAACTGTTGGAATTTTTTGTTTCCATGAATAATCCAATTAAAATTTCCCAGAAATAGTGATTTTTAAAACTAGAACACATGTTTCAAGGACCTACGAAACAAGCATGTTTTAGGTTTTCTAGGGGTCTTATGTATTTTTAGTATTTTAATGTTGTATTAGTATCTTTTAGGTTTTTTTATGTTTTTATGTATTTTAAGTGTTATTTTTAGTATTTTTATGGTATTTAGAGATTTTGACGGTTTTTAGCGTTTTAAGTTTTTTAGGAGTTTTAAGTGTTTTTAGGAGTTTATGTTTTCTGAGGGGTTTTTAGGTTTTGTAGGGTTTTTTCATTTTTAGGGATTTGAAGTTATTTTTTAATATTTTTTTGATTTTTAGGATTTTTAGGTATTTTTAGTGGGGTTTAAGCATTTTTAGGGTTTTTAGTGTTTTTAGGTTTATTTTGAGATTTTTGGATTTTCTGAGGTTTTAGGGTTTTTTATTATTTATAATGTTTTTTAACGTTTTTATGGGTTTAAAGGGTTTTTATAGTTTTTATTGGTTTTAAGTTTTTATGGGTTTCATGTTTTTTTTTGGGTTTTTAAGGTATTTTGGGGTTTTTTGGTTTTTGGGGGGTTTCAGCATCTTTTAGGTTTTAGCATTTTTTAGTTTTTTACGGGTTTTATGTGTTTTTGTGTTTTTAAGGTGTTCTTAGGTGTTTTAAGATTTTGTAGGTTTTTTACATTTTTTGACATTTTTTGACTTTTTTATGTTTTTTTTAGGGTTTTCGGGACTTAGAGGGTTTTTAGGGTTTTTAGGGTTTTTAGGGGTTTTATGGGTTTTTAGAGTTTTAAAGGGTTTTTAGAGTTTTTAGGATTGTAGGGGTTTATGTGTTTTAAATTTTATGGTTTTCTTAGGGGTTTTAAGAGTATTTAGGTTGTTTTATTTGTTTCAATATTTTTAGTGTTTTTAGGATTTTTAGAGATTTGACGGTTTTTGGGTTTTTTGGGTTTTTTTGGGTTTTAGTCTTTTTTTGAGTGTTTTATGATTTTTCATGTTTCTAGAGTTTTTAAATGTTTTTAGGGTTTTAGAGGGTTTTTATAGTTTTTAGTGTGGTTTTTAGAATTTTTATTGGGTTTTTATGGTTTTATGTGTTTTTATTGTTTTTATGGGTTTTAGTGGTTTTTAGAGGTTTTTGGGGTATTTGGGTTTTTGGTTATTTTAGGATTTTTTTTCATTTTTAGGTTTTTAGGGGTTTTAAATAATTTTGGGTTTTTATAGATTTCTTAGGGGATTTCAAGGTATTTATGGTTTTTTTATATTTTAGGTATTTTTGGGGATTGTTTAATATTTTGTTTTGGTTTTTAGGGATTTTGAGGGATTTTAGGTTTTTAGGGCGGTTTTTTTATGTTTTTATGTTTTTAGTGGTTTTATGTGTTTTTAGTTTTTTAAGGTTTTCTAAGAATTTTTCAGGGTTTTTTAGATTTTTGGGGATTTTTTTTGGATTTTTTGGATTTTTTGTGATTTTTAGGGGTTTTAGGATTTTATGGGTTTTATGGTTATTAAGGGTTTTAAGGGATTTTAGGGGTTTTTTAGGTATTTTAGGTTTTTCTTAGTGTTATGGTCTTTTAGTATTTTTAGAATTTTTTAGGTTTTTTAAGGGATTTATGAATTTTTAGGTTTTAAAGGTTTTCTTATGGGTTTTTAGGGTTTTATGGTGGTTTTACATTTTTAGGTATTTTTGCGCTTTTAGGGATTTTGAGGGTTTTAGTGTTTTTTTGGGTGTTGAGGGTTTTTTGTGTTTTTACCATTTTAAGTTATATAGGTGTTTTAAGTGGTTTTAGGTTTTTAAGGGTTTCTTAAAGGTTTTTATGGTTTTAAAGGTTTTTACATTTTAAGGGATTTTTTGGATTTTTATAGAATTTTTTGTTATTTAGTGTTTTAGGGATTTTGAGGGTTTTAGGGTGTTTTAGGGTTTTAGGGTTTTTAGTGTTTTTTTTATTTTTTATATTTTAAGGGGTTTTAATTATTTTTAGGTTTGTAAGGATTTTTAGGGGTTTTTAGGGATTTAGGGTTTTTTTAGTTTTTATGGATATTTAAGGTTTTTTTGTTTTTAATTTTTTTTAGGGATTTTAGAGATTTTGAGGGGTTTTAAGGGTTTTTTAAGTTTTTTAGGCTTTTTATGGTTGTTTTTTGTTTTTAGGGTTTTTTGTTGTTAGGAGTTTTAATTTTTCTTAGGTTTTTTTAATGTTTTGTAGCGGTTAAGACAGTTTTAGAGTTTTTTGTGGGTTTTTAGGGGTTTTATGGAGTTTTAGGGTTTTTTACGGTTTTAGGGTTTTTTATGGTGTTTTGGGTGTAATGGTTTTTTATGGTTTTTACATTTTTGAGGTGTTTAATGTTTTTTCTGGTTTTTAGGTTATCTTATTTTTTAGTGTTTTTTAAATTTTTTACGTGTTTAGGATTTTTTAGGGTTTTTTAAGAATTTTTTGGTTTTTCAGGATTTTTTGGGATTTTGAAGGGTTTAGGGTTTTTTAAGGTTTTTAGGGTTTTATGGAATTTAGGATTTAAGGTTTTTTATGGTTTTCATCATTTTTAAGTGTTTTAAGTGTTTTTTGGTTTTTAGGTTATATTATTATTTTTAGGGTTTTTTACGTGTTTTACGTTTTTAGGATTTTTAAGGGTTTTTTAGGATTTTTTGTTTTTTTGGGATTTTGAGGGTTTTCAGGGTTTTTTTAATGGTTTTGGGGTTTTTTATGGTGTTTAGGGTTTAATGGTTTTTTATGGGTTTTAGAATTTTTAGGTGCTTTAAGTGTTTTTCGGTTTTCAGGTTATCTTATTTTTTAGGGTTTTTTACATTTTTTACGTTTTTAGGATTTTTTAGGGTTTTTTGGTTTTTTGGGTTTTTCAAGTTTTTAGGGATTTTGGGGGGGTTTAAGGGTTTTTAGAATTTTTTAGTGTTTTAATTTTTAGGGGGTTAAAGTGTTTTTATGTTTTTAAGGTTTTCTAAGGGGTTTTCAAGGATTTTAGAGTAATTTACATTTATAGATATTTTTAGAGATGTTTTAGGATTTTTATGGGTTTTATGGGTTTTACAGATTTTTAGGGGTTTTAGATTTTTAGGGTTTTAGGGTTTTATGGTTTTTTTAGTTTTTAGGGTTTTTTGAGTTTTTTAGAATTTTTAGGTTTTCATAGTTTTTTAATGTTTTAATGGGTTTTAATGATTTTTAATATTTAGTGGGTTTTGGGTTTCTATGGGGTTTTAGAGTTCATAAGGTTTTTAGGTGTTTTTTTATGATTTTTAGGGGCTCTTAGAGATTTTAGGGTATTTTGGGATTTTTAGCATTTTTAGGGTTTATTGGGGTTTTAAGTGTTTTTAGTTTTGTAGGGTTTTCTTAGGAGTTTTTAGGTTTTTAGGTGTTGTTTTGTTTTTAGGTATTTTTAGGGTCTTTTCAAATTTATATGGTTTTTATGGGTTTTAGGTATCTTGAGGGTTTTCTGTGGTTTTATGGTTTTAATTATTTTTTAGGTTTTTTATAGGTTTTATGTTTTTGTAGTGTTTTCATGTTTTATTTGGGGTTTTCAGGGTTTTATATATTTTCAGGGATTTTTAGGATTTTTAAAAAATATTATGGTTTTTAGGGTTTTTCGGGGTTTGGAAAGTTTTTAGGGTTTTTTTGGTTATTTTGGTTTCTAGGGTTTTTAGGGTCTTTTGAGTTTTATTTGGGGTTTTAAGGATCTTTGTATTTTTTTAAGGGATGAAAGGGTTTTTAGAGCTTTTAGTGGTTTCTTATGGTTTTAATGGGTTTTTATTTTTTTTAAGGATTTTAGGTGTTTTTTCTATTTTTACGATTTTTAGGGTTTTAGGGTCTTTTAAGGTTTCAGCATTTCAGGGTTTTTTATTGTTTTTAAGTGTTTTTAGGGCTTTAAGGTTATTTTACGGGTCTTTAGGGTTTTACCTTTTTCTACATTTTTATGGATTTTTAGGCACTTTTTAGGATTTTTTTGTTTTTTAGTGTTTTTAGGGATTTCTAGGGTTTTTAGTGTGATTAGGGTTGTTAGGGTTTTTAAATATTTTTAGATTTTTATAGGTTTTTAGGGGGTTAACTCATTTTTAGGTTTTTATTTTTTTTCTTAGGGTTTTTTGAGGTTTTTATATGTTTTTAGTGATTTTTAGGTCTTTTTTATATTTTTATGGGTTATTAGGGTTTTTATGGACTTTGAGGGTTTTAGGGTTTTAGGGTTTTTTTTGTGTTTATAGGGTTTTTTTATTTTTTAGGGATATTAAGGTTTTTTATAATTTTTTAAACTTTTTTGGGTTTAAAATGGATTTAATAGTTTTTACTATTTTTAAGGGTTTTATGATTTTTAAATGGTTTTTAAGGTTTTTAGGGGATTTTATATTTTTTAGTGGTTTTTCTTTTTTAGGTTATTTTACAATTTTTATCATTTTTAGGTTTTTTTGTTGTTTTAAGTGATTTTAGATTTTTAATGTATTCTTATGGTTTTTTAGGGTTTTAGGGTTTTTTATGTTTTTAGGGATTTTTGGGAAATTTTTGGAATTTTATGGGGTTTTAGTGATTTTGACAGTTTTTTATATTTTTTATGGGTTTTAGGGTTTTTGGTATTTTGGGGTTTTTAAGGGTTTTTTTAATATTTAAGGTTTTAAGGCTTTTTAGATTTTTTAACATTTCAAGGGGTGTAAATGCCTTTTAGGGGTTTTCTGGTTTTTTTGTTTTATGGGTTTTTAGGGTTTTTAAGGTTTTAATGGGTTTTTTGGTTTTGTGGGGTGATTAGGGTTATTAGGGTTTTTAGGTTTTTTAGGGTTTTTTGGTTTGTTGGGGGGTTTAAGTGTTTTTAGGTTTTTAAGGTTTTTTTAGGTCTTTTAAGGGTTTTAGGGGTTTTTATGATTTTATGGATTTTTAAGGATATTTTAGGTTTTTATGGTTTTTAGTGTGTGTATGGATTTTGAGGGGTTTTAGTGTTTTTTAGCATTTTTATGTTCTTCATGGGTTTTAAGTGTTTTTAGGTTCTTATGATTTTCTTAGGGTTTTTCTGTTTTTTAGTGTATTATAAATATATAGGTATTTTTAGGTATTTTTTTAGGATTTTTAAGGTTTTTAGGATTTTTAGGGAATTTTAGGGTTTTAGGGGGTTTTTTGAGTTTTTTTAGGGTTTTTATGTTTTTTAGAATTTTTTAACGTTATTAAGGATTTAATGGTTTTTTAGAGTTTTTAATGGTTTTAGGGATTTTATTGGTTTTTACGGGTTTTTATGGGTTTTATGGGTCTCTAGGGATTTTAGGGCCATTTAAGGTCTTTAACGTCTTTTAGTGTATTAGGGGTTTTAGGGTTTTTAAGTGTTTTTAGGTTTTAAATTTTTTCTTAAAGGTTTTTAGGGTTTTTTTGTTTTTAGGTATTTTAGGTTTTTTTTGGATTTTTTAGTATTTTTATGGGTTTTTTGTGTTTTTATAGATTTTGAGGGTTTCTAGGGATTTTTAGTGTTTTAGGGTTTTTTTAGGGTTTTTAGAATTTTTTAGGTTTTTTATGGGTTTTACATTTTTTATGTTTTTATGGGTTTTTTAGGGTTTTTCAAGGCATTTAGTTCTTTTTATATTTTCAGGTTTTTTTAGAGTTTTTTAGGGTTTTTATGGGTTAATAGGTTTTATCAGGATTTTGATGGTTTTTAGTGTTTTTAGGGTTTTTAGGGTTCTTATGGTTTTTTGGATTTTTAGCGTTTTTTTTAATTTTTAGGGTTTTAAATATTTTCTAGAGTTTTTCAACATTTTAGGGGTTTAAATGGTTTTTAGAGTTTTTAGTTGTTTTTTATGGTTTTGTGGATTTTTATGGGTTTTAGGGATTTTATGGTTTTTCAGGGTTTTTAGGGGTTTTAGGGTCTTTTAGGGTTTTTTTATCATTTCTTAGTTTTTTAGGGGTTTTAAGTGTTTTTAGGTTTTTAAGGTTTTCATAGGGGTTTTTATAATTTAAAGGGGTTTTTTAATTTTTTGTGGATTTTGGGGACTTTTTAGGATTTCAATTGTATTTAGGGATTTTTGGGAATGTGAGGTTTTTTAGGGTTTTATGATTTTTATGGTTTTTATGGTTTTTAGGGTTTATAAGGCATTTTTTCAGTTTTTTGGGGTTTTAAGAGTTTTTATAGTTTTTTAACTTTTTTAGGGGTTTAAAGGGATATTGTAGTTGTTATTTTATTTAGGTTTTTCTGGGTTTTAAGGGTTTTTACAGGTTTTAGGGTTTTAAGGTTTTTGTGGGATTTTAGAGTGTTTAGAGACTTTTTAGTTTTTTAGCATTATTTAGGTTTTTTAGAGGTATTTAGTGCTTTTAGGTTTTTAATATATTCTTAGGTATTTTTGAGTTTTTTAGGGCTTTTTAAACTTTTATGTATTTTGGGGGATTTTAGGTTTTTTATAGTTTTTATGGTTTTTAGTGTTTTTAGGGATTTTAGGCTTTTTTAAGGTTTTTAGGATTATTATGTTTTTTTAGGTTTTTAGGGTTTTTATGTTTTTTAAGGTTTTTTGGTTATTATATTTCTTTATGTTTTTTATGGGTTTAAAGGTTTTTTAGAGTTTTTCATGATTTTTGTGGGTTTTATTCTATTTTAGGTTTTTTAATGTTTTTAGGAGTTTTATGGTTTTTAGGAGTCTTTTGTGTTCTCAATGTTTTTTAGATTTTTTAGCGTTTTTTATTTTTTTTAGCAGTTTTAATTGTTTTTAGGTTATTAAGGTTTTATTAGGGTTTTTCTAGATTTATATGTTTTTTTACATTTTCAGGGTTTTTTAGGAATTTTATTGGTTTTTATGGATTTTAGGGATTTTGAGGGTTTTATGGGTTTTTAAGGGTTTTTACGATTATTTGTTTTTTTATATTTTTAGGGGTTTAAAATGTTTTTAAAGTTTTAAGTCTTTCGTAGTTTTTTTTGGGGGTTATAGGGTTTTTATGTTTTTAAGTATTTATAGGGCCTTTTTAGGATTTTATGGTTTATAGGGCATTTATGGATTTTTAGGGTTTTTAGAGTGTGTTTAGGGGTTTTATGGATTGCTTTGGTTTTTTTCATTTTCTGAGGTTTTTAATGTTTTTACAAATTTTTAATGTTTTTATGTACTTAAAGGGTTTTTAGAGTTTTGATTGGTTTTATAGTTTTTATGGTCTTTTGTGTTTTTAGTGGTTTTAGTGATTTTAAGGTTTTTAGAGACTTTTAGTGGCTTTAGTATTATTATTATTTTTGGTTTTTTAGTGGTTTTAATTGATTTTTGTATGGTTTTCTTAAGATCTTTTAGGGATTTTATGTTTTTTATGTTTTTTATGTTTTTTAGGGATTCTTAGGGATTTTTTATGATTTTTATGGGGTTCTAGGTTTTTTTGGGATTTTGAGGGGTTTTACTGTTTTTAGGGTTTTATGGGGTTTTAAGGTATTTAGAGTTTTTTAGTATTTTTAGGGTTTTAACTAATTTTAGAATTTCAAGTTTTTTAGGGGTTTTCAAGAATTTTAGGGAATTTTAAGTTTTTAGGGTTTTAGGGCATAGTTAGGATTTTTATTATTTTTTAGGGTTTTTAATGATTTTGAGGGTTTAAGATTTTTTATAATTTTAGGGTTTTTACGATTTTCTTGGGTTTTAGGGTGACTTATGTGTTTTTAAGGGTTTTTATGTTTTTTTAGAGTTTTTAAAAATTTTATGGGTTTAAAGGAATTTTTTAATTTTAGTTGGTTTTTAGGGTTTATTTGGTTTTAATGTTTTTTAAGGGTTTTTGGTGGTTTATATTTTTAGGTGTTTTTATAGTTTTAGGGTCTTTTCGGGTTATAATTTTTTAAGTGTTTTAGGTGATTTAAGTATTCATATGTTTTTAAGTTTTTCTTAAGGTTTTTAGGGTTTTTAGGGTTTTTCACATTTTTGGGGTTTTTTAGATTTTTTAGGATGTTTATAGTTTTTTGGGGTTTTTAATAATTTTAGGGTACTTAGGGTTTTTTTAGTGTTTTTATAGTTTTTTAAGGTTTATAGCATTTTTAGGTTTTTTTAGGGTATTAAGTGTTTTTAGCTTTTTAAGGTTTTCTTAGGGTTTTTAGGGTTTTTAGGGTTTTTTATGTTTTTAGGTATTTTTAATGATTTCTTAGAATTTTTATGGTTTTTAGGGGTTTTGGGATTTTTAAGGGTTTTAGGGGTTCTTAGGGATTTATGGGATTTATTCTTTTTGGGGGGTTTTAGGGTCTTTTTTTGCGTTTTATAAGGTTGTAAGGTTTTTTTATTTTTTTCCATTTTTAGGGGTTTAAAGGGTTTTTAGAGTTTTTAGCGGGTTTTAAAGTTTTTTATGGTATTTTTTCAAGTTTTTAAAGGTTTTTAGAAGTTTTTATGGTTTTTAAGATATTTAGGGTCTTTTAGGGTTTTCGCGTTTTTTAGGTTTTTAGTGGGTTTAAGTGTGTTTAGTATTATAAGGTTTTCTTTGGGGGTCTTAGGGTTTTTAGGGGTTTTATATTTTTAGGGATTTTTAGGGATTATTTTTTATTTTTATGGTTTTTAGGGGTTTTAGGGATTTTGATTATTTTGGGTTTTTTAGGTTTTAAGAATTTTTTAGGTTTTTAGTGGTTTTAAGTGTTTTTTAGGTATTCAGGTTTTCTTATGGGTTATATGGTTTTTTGTATATTTTTACATTTTTATGAATTTTTAGTGAATTTTTTGGATTTATATGGTTTTTTGGGTTTTTAGGTATTTTAAGATTTATTATAGTTTTAAAGGGTTTTATGTTTTTTCAGGACCTTTATCATTTTTATGTTTTTTGGGGTTTTATGTGTTTTAGGTTTTTATGGGTTTCTTAGAGTTTTTCACATTTTTTAGGGTTTTTTATAGTTTTCGGTGTTTTTAGGGATTTTTAGGGATTTTTAGGGATTTTTATTGTTTTCTATTGTTTTTTGGGATTTTTAGGGTTTTTATGGGTTTTCAGGATTTTAGTGTATTATTGTTTTTTTTGTATTTTTTGGCATTTTTGGGATTTTTATGGTATTTTAGAGTTTTTATAAAAAACTGGGATTAGAGGGTTTTTATAGGTTTAGTAGTTTTTAGGGTTTTTATGGGTTTTGGGTATTTAATGTTTTTAAGGGTTTTTATAGTTTTTTGGGGTTTTTTTTGGGTCCTTAAGGGTTTTTACCTTTTTTTAGGTTTTTTATGGGTTTTAAGTGTTTTTATGTATTTTTGGTTTTCTTATGGTTTTCTTATGGTTTTCAGGGTTTTAGGGTTTTTTATTTTTTTTAGGATTTTAGGTATTTTTTAGTATTTTTATGGTTTTTTGGGGTTTTTGAGGGGTTTAGGGTTTTTTAGTTTTTTTAGGGATTTTATTGGTTTGAGAGTTTTTTAGATTTTTAGTGGTTTTAATTGTTTTTTGGATTTTAAGTTTTGGTTAGGGTTTTTTAGGATTTATAGGGATGTTTACGTTTTTAGGGATTTGTTGGGTGGTTTAGGATTTTTATGGTTTTTTCGGGTTTTTATGGATTTTGAGTGGTTTTATGGGGTTTTATGGTTTTTATGGTTTTTTGGGGGGTTTAGGGTTTTTTTGACTTTTTTAGGGTATTTAAGGGTTTTTAATGTTTTTATCATTTGTAGGGATTTAATGGGTTTTTAGAGTTTTAGTGGGTTTTTAGTGGATTTTTAGTGTTTTTATGTGTATTTTTTGCCAATGAGCCCATACCCGAGTGGTAAGGGCTCCTGCTTGGCATCCAAAAGACACAGGTTCAAAACCGGGTGGAGGCGAATTTTCGTGGTACTGTAATAGTACTATAGCAGTACTGTAGCAGGCACTGTAGCAGATACTATTCGGTACTGTAGCAGCCGGAACTATTCACCCGATTTCGGCTTTCGGGCCACCGGTTTGGGACTACGGGTCTCAAGGGCCTTCAGGACATCCAAGGCCTTCGGGCCACAGGGCCTTTGGTCCATTAAAGACCATGAAGTAGCCCAGTTCACACAGAGCAGGCCCCAAAAGAGGATCAGAGCACCAGTAGTAGTCACCAGAAGCAGAGCTAACCGGATTGGAAGAATGAGAGGGTATGACAACTGCCATCAGGACCAGGTACCGTGTAACTTTGTATGGGGTAATTCTAGCCGATCAGCAATGCAGGTGGGGAGATAAAGGCGATCAATGATTCAAAAGCTGGGGAGGGGTAGTTCTAGTGGGTTGGGCCTACGGGTCATGTTATGGGCAAGGTATGCCTCTGGGCCTTCGGTTCATGTATTTCGGGTCATGTTAGGCCTTGTGACTTGGGCCTACAGGTCATGTATGGGTTTCCCTTCAACCCTTAAAAGGGGTATTATCTATAATAAAATTAAAAAAAATAAGGCCTTCGGGCCATTCGGAGTATGTGTATTTTTTGGGTTTACAAAATTTTTGGGTGTCGTTTATGGTTTTTAGGGTTTTTTTGGTCTTTTAGGGTTTTTATCATTATTAGGTTTTTAGGTGTTTTATGTGTAGTTAGGTTTTTAAGGTTTTCTTAGGGGTTTTCAATGATTTTAGGTTATTTATGTTTTTAGGTATTTTTAGGTATTTTTTGGATTTTATCAGTTTTTAGGGGTTTTAGGGATTTTGAGGGGTTTTAGGGCAAGGAATATGTGAGGTTCAGGCTATTCCAAGCCCCCCCCCCCCCCCAAATTTATTTGAAATAAAAAATAGACATAACAGACAAGGGAGGGGAGGGGCAAAACAACCCACACCCGAAAACCCCATACAACCCACGTAAAAAATAGAAAATAAAAAAGAGAAAAGTTCACAAAAGGGAAAATCAGTCGATGTCGCCACTAAAATCATCCAGCTTCGCACCACGATAACCAAAGCCCACACTAAATCCATCACCACCTCAGCAAAGTTGTAATCTGACTTAGCACCTGTGTCCATAGAATCCCATCCTGACTCAGAATCCTCCTGCATTCTAAGCCTGGATAGAAGCTTCATTATATCCCTCTCTTGCTCAGCAGATCTTGGGGGTCGCTCCTGCTTATTAACTTTTAGCTTTAGCCTGACCACCCTTGATGTGGCCCTGGTTGTCATAGGTCGTGGGAGGGCAGAATAATCCTTCCGCTGTCTTCGCCTTGGGGGGCATAGGTGGATTCAGCTTCATTACCTCGTTTCACACAAGTGACTCCATCACTGGCAGCAGATGGGACCTTCCCTTTCTTACCTGCAGACCCAGGATTTTCAGCACCTCTTTTGTTCATTGGAGGGGTTTTAGAGGTTTTATGGATTTTTTGTTTTTTAGGGGTTTTTAGGGTTTTATCTTTTTTTAGGTTTTTTATGGGTTTGATTGCTTTATGGTTTTTAAGGTTTTCTTAGGGTTCTTTAGTGGTTTTAGGTTTTTTTTGTTCTTATGAAGTTTTAGGTATTTTTTTGGATATTTATTGTTTTTTAGGGATTTTAGGGATTTTTAGGTTTTTAGTCTTTTTTAGGGTTTTTTGGGTTTTTTAGGTTTTTTGGGGTTTTTATGGGTTTTTTATCTTTTTAGGGTTTTAAGGTTTCCTATATTTTTTAACATTTTTGGGGGTTTAAAGGGTTTTTAATGTTTTTAGTGGTTTTCTGTGCTTTTAGGGATTTTTAAGATTTTAATGGTTTTAGGTGTTTTAGGGTTGTTTGGTGTTTTTAGGGTCTTTTAGGTTTTTTAGCGTTTTTAGGTTTTTAGGGGTTTTTATTTTTTTAGGTTTTTAAGGTTTTATTATGGGTTTTTAGGCTCTTTTAGGTTCTTTCTTCCATGTAAATGAATGGAGTGTCAACAAATCCCCCCTGGAATTGGATCTGAATGAAAAGCGGGTCTTATACAGAGGTAAAGTGATAAAAAAAGGTCCAATGAGTTTTTCTTGATATGATTTTCAAGGTAGTGGTATTCAAGGTAGTAGTGTGCAAGGTAGTGGAATATAGGGAAGATTCGTCATCTATATATAGACCTTTCACTTCGTTGAAAATCACAAAGGCTCTCAGAAATCTCAGCTCCGCACGTGCAAGTCTAAATGAGATGACTGTGTTTTTTTCAAAGAAAATGTTTTATATTCATGCTAGTTCATTAGGTATGACACTTGTACACTGAAAACAGGAGTGACACACTTGCGTGATGAAACATCCCTTGCACGCCTTAATGAATTTGTCAATTTTTCATAATTTTTTTTGAAAATTTTCTAAAAATGAACTCACTTTGAGATGAATTTTGATCTCCTTTTCATGTTCAAATGGATCCTAAGAGAATTGGAACTACTTATGAATTGGATAGCAAGATAATTGATGACATGATGAAGTTCATTAGGAATGATTACTATGATTTTGGTGACACTAATCTTCCCAATCTGGAAAAGTATATGAAGAAGTATCACCAAGATTTTCCAAGGAGTATTTGTCTTCCAATTTACAATTATGGTCATCTCCAGGATGCCAGCATACCAGATCCAAAGAACTATGTTCTAGTTTCTTGGTTTCAAGACCATACCAATTTATCATCTGCTAATGTTTCGATTGTGGGCACATATATCAATGCTGGGGCAGAATCCAAGGCCCATTTCATACATCACAGCCCATGCGCTTCAGATTTGAAGGCATATACACCCGAGTTGTAGCCGCATTGTTATTCATTAATTTTTCAAGATTCTAAGATGGATCAATTGAAGGGATAGAAGAAATGTTTGGATTTTCACCTAGTAGGGGGTGTTAAAACCATGTAGATGTGGGAATACTGGGTGCACAAAACATGTGTGAAGTTTACAGATGATTTGAAAGGTGTTGGAATTTATGAAACTATGTGGGTTGGGAAAACCTATGTATATAGGAATGATGATTTTGTGTCAGAGCTACTGAGATGATGGGGTCCAAAGACAAATTCCTTCCACTTGACACATAGAGAAGTAGGCATCAGTTTTTGGGATGTCTATAAGATTTATGGAGCTCCTATCCTTGGAGATATGTATAATTAATTTATTCATCCAAATAAAACATGGAATGACGCAGAAAATACACCAGGCTTTGTATGTGAGTTATTGAAGATATTATAAAATCAAGAATGTAGACATAATAAAGTCTCATAAAAGAAGAGATATTCACCCAAAAGAGTGGATGTTAATATTCTTGATAAAGAAGAAGTAGAAAGGTCCGACCTACAAGCGTCCAACAAGTTGCCCAAAGGTAGAAAATAGAGGTGTGCTATATACTTTTTGGCCAACATTAGAGAAGGGAAAGTTTGAAACGTGGGGGTATGAATTAAACTCCAAATTTCTTGTGAATACACGTCTTGCGGGTTTCCTAGACTTGTGGATTAGGGTATATTTGTTTCCTATTCGAGATTCAAATGGAAGTGTGAGGCCTGGAACTTTTTTTATAGCAGATAAGCTAGCAGATAGGAAGTTGGTGGGGTTTGATGCCCCTTTTCTGGTGAAGATCCAAAGGATTTTGTTGCAAGTCCATGGAGGTAATTTTACTTTTATAATAGTAGTATCATTCTAGGTTTTATGGGTACAGATCACCACTAATTTCAGAACCTATGCTATATATAGTGGGATCAAGGTCCTTGGAAGTTCATTATGACAATCTATTCAAGATTTCTCTAGTATTCCTCCTTCATCCTTGACAAGTTATGACATTAAGATATGGTTGAGAATGTTCAATGATTTCCATCTTTTCCCTTATGGGAATTCGCCTACGGGATGATTAGTCGATGATGGGACTACCAGCTTAGAGATAAGGGAAAATATGTTGGCTTGCCGAGATGGTGTATTAGCCACTAGGATTAACGAAGAGATCATATGTGTGGCCTGAACTCCTTAAATATTCACTCATCAATTCAAGTATCTTCAATGGATTACTATATGTCCTCTAGTGTATGTCATATTATAGCAACATCTTATGGTGTCTTGACAATTATGGTTGCTAACAACTATGGATAAGATCGTGTAAGTGTTTAATTTACCTATTGTTGATTCAAAAAGCATATTGACTATCTTGTATAATGAGATTTGGGTTGCATCATACCCTAAAGGGGTGATAAACAATGTTTCCCTTGTATTAGAGTAAAGAGATTTAGTAGTAAGGAACCCTGTCATTTGAAAGGTGATTCCTCATCATCAGGGGCGGATTCATCAGAGATAGAGGGTAAGGATGACGAGGCTCTAAGATCACTGAAATGACCTCATGTAGTATATGATCCACCTTCTAGAGTTAATATAGCTACACCATCAGTACCAACTGAAACTGTCCTGAGGTGGTCTACTCTCCATCATTCAATAGTGTAGTGGGTCGCATTTTCTCCACCACCATTTGTGATGGAAGAAATCAGGAATCCTATCAGATGTAAGATTATAGGATCATCTTCATAGGGATCTGGTATGTACACTAAATACGTATAATAATAGGTAGTTCTAACATGGAAAAATTTATACTGTGATGGTGAAACCATGTGGGTGCTTTTATGCAAGGGGTTGCATAGTCTGGGAATAGGAGATCTTCGAGCCTCATCTAATATTCTTTTTGATAAAAATTCTAATGAAGTAAAAAATTTATATTTGGGAGATAGATATTCTCATATATGCAACTGAAAATTCAATCCCCACAACAAAGTGAGTGAAATAAATGAAGATCATGGTGTCGTCGAAGGAATTGGTCCTTCTCTTGTTGACAAATGGTGTGATTTTTTCAATCCTGAAGATATAATTTTCTTTATTCTCATATTATTTTATACTTTTTCCTTTCAATTTATCCAAAGAGTTATTTATCAAGGGAAATAACATCTTAAATTTCAGTTAGCTAAGGGATAATCAATTGAAATTCCATCACCAGGGTATAGTCCTCGTGGTAGTGAACTCGGGGTTGCTGAATCACATCGTGAACTGGGAGAGATATCTCCAGGACAGCAGGCCATGAAGGATGAGATGGCAGGAGGCTTACCATCTCCAATGCCTATTTTTGGAGATGAAGATGCTAGTCCTCCCAAGAAGAAAAAAATAAGAATATACACTGAAGAAACAAAATTGTGTTTAAATGTTTTCTCAATAGTTTTAAGCATCCTCGATAGCATTATCTTAGGCCTCATTTATAGAAAGTGTTTAAACTTCTTATAATTGCAGGAACTTCTTCTATTTCTTCCCTTAGTGAAATTACGGATGAGCCTCGGGGAACTGTAGAGGGTATTTCTGATCAAGTACAGATTCTGATCAATGAAGAAGCTCTTTTGACTGAAGAGGCATCTAGGCTAGATAAAAAAACATTTATTCCTTTCACTATTCATATTCCTAATACTGGGAGAGAGAAGGAATTTGGTATGTTAGAAGTTATTTATGAGAAGCTATGAATATTAATAACTGACTTCCATTTCTGTAATACTTTAGGTTCATCGCATGCACTGGAAACTCCTGAGACGACTCATGTTGATCCTGCAACTATTAATGAGGAGGTTTCATGGGTTCTGAAGTCATCATAGGAAGGTCGTGAACCAACTACTCCAATTTCTCTCAAAGGTGACACTAATAAAGGTCTATGGAATTCATGGGAAGCTATAATAAATCTTGTCATGTCTTTTTAAGAAGTGTTAAAACATGTTAATACGCCCACTACTTTAGAGGAAATTGAAGTTCCTTATATAAAACCAAAAGAATGTGAGTTTTATTTTATATCCAATTATTTTTATTATGCCTAATTTAATAACCATGACTGGTTGAAATACATGGATCCATCTATAGAAGATACTACAATAAGGGTTTTTGGAGAAGAGATTGACATCGCTGTCGATCCCACAGTTGGGGAAGTGTTGAATCAAGTGAACCTCGAAATAGAAAATCTTCATGAGGTTCATCTGGAAAACCCTGAGCAAGTTCAAGAAAGTACTCCCCAACAAGGGATGTCAACCAAAACTACTGAGGTTGGGAATATTGGGGAGGAGTCTTCTCAAGCTGTTGAACTATTTTTAGGTAAGGGTTACCAACATGGTGATTATAACCACTGTTGCTATTCTTTTAAATCTAACCATGATTTTAATTCATCATGTAGGATTGTCATCTTCAATGTCTAGGTCTGAAGGTGAAATTTATACATCATCTCAACCAACATCAGGAAGTAACACATTTATTGCTGGGTAAGGATTAGAAAAGGTCACTTCTTTAAGTGAATTAATCCTGGAATGTGTTCCCCCTTATGATAGTGATTTTGAATTAGATCTAGATCTCCAAAATGCTCTTATCCTTTCACGTCTCAAGTCCTAGAAGAACATGTGGATGCTAATCTCTGAGGTTCCCCTTAAGGAACAACCCTCATGAGATCCACGACTTTCATCTCTATTTTACATGTTGGGATTTGGTGGATTTGATAACCGTGAAATCCATACTACAGTGAAAGAGACTATCTATAGAATAGAGAAAGAGAAGAAACATCCAAAAGATCTAATAAAAACTAGACTATTTTCCAACATTGATGAAATTTGAGCAACATTATCCCAAGATGAATCCAATCATACTGTGAAGTTGACAAGATTCAGATAGCAAGTAAAAGAGAATATTGTTCAAATGTTTCATCTTCAATAAGAGATGGTTAATATTATGTGGGAACTTGACCGACTTCATTTCTCAATAGAAGAATCTAAAAAATAAGGGGAAAATACATTACAGATGCCAAGGAAGCACTTCGTCAAGTTAAAGAGAAAAAGTTTTGTAGACTGGCTGGACTTCAATAGGTGGTTAATGTGGCTCAAGAGGCTATCAAACAAATGAAGAGTTATGTCAACAACCTTTTGTAAATCATGATAGAGAGACTCCATTTTTTGGATGTTCCTCTAGAGGTTTTATTACATATAAATGAAAAATAATTTTTCATCTTAATCATTTATGTCTTCATCCCTGCACTTTTAATAGTAATGTTGAAAATATATTTCCATGACATTACATTTTCATACTGTATAATCATAATTACAATGATAGGGATCGGGATGATCTAAAATTTTCCCTAATCCAATGGGCCTACTGATCATAGTTTAACTATTTCTAGGGTCCTATTAATAACCCTACAAACTTTGTATCTTTTGAATTTGATTTTTTTAAATTGCTCAATATTTCCTAAACCATACAGAGTGTATGTCTAGAGAGTTGAGACTCTAATTTTATCCAGATTTTCCTTTATGGGTTTTTAATCTGGTGATTACTATGCCTCTTTTCATTAGAATTTTAAAGTCATGCATGTTGGAATAATATGGCTAGTCTTTTAGGTCTAACAACTTTGACCATGAATTTTGAAATTACAACCCAAACAATGGAATACTTATGCTAATAGAACTGTTATGTAGGAAACTTTTATGCAAGGCCAACCGTGGCACATGTTGTATAGTCAAGTAAAGGGGCTATCAAGAATTCTAACATTATATTCTTAAAATCTATAGAAAGTTTATGGAGATTCAAATTTATCCAAACACAGATTCTGATTTATAGAGAAAAGTACCTAAATCTAGCAAAAAGTATTTCTAATCATGATTTCTAAAGAATCATAGGAATAGGATATCTATGAAGGTCTGACCAAAATGTAGGAATTATAGTGTCTCTAGTTTTAGGTCATATGACTAAGACCAAAGTATTATGGAAACAATGGATGATATGTGGTCAAATGATTCAGGTTTACTTCAATATGCTTTAAACAAGTGAAGGGGGAAAGTGTAAACCATGGTCTTAGAGATTTTTAGGTCAGGAGAAAGGATATGGGACAAATATGAAAAGGATGACCATTTTAAATTATGGATCCTTCCATACCATCATAAAATCTTATAAGGGATGGAAGAGGCTTCTACAAAGAAAAAAATTACTACTATTTGAAAAACCCATTATGGGGGTTGTATTATGTAGGTCCAACTCGGGAATTTTCTGCATAGTCAAACAGTGGCATCCTTTGGCTGAAAAACTTATTACGTAGGAGACTTATTCAAGGCCACCTAGGGGCATGTACTACATAGTCAAGAAAATGATATCTTAGGTATCAGAAATTCTATCACCAGAAATTGATGAAAGATTATGAAGATCTAAATGTATTCAAGATTAGGAGAATGAAATGAGAAAGGGGTAATGTCCAATGCACAAGGGAAGTATTTGGACCGATATTGGACAGAATTTTAGAGTCCCTTACATAGATCTAATTCATATGTTTAATGGGGAAATTTTATGTTTCTTTGGTGATCTCTCTAAGAAGAGGACCCAAAATAAAGACTCCTGTATAGATTTTGAATTGTATGCGAGAGAGGGGAATAATTATCCAATGGTTGGGACTAGGAGATAAGGCCTAGTCTTCACTATGTATCTCAATAGGATGAGAATCAATCCATACATAGTTCTCTGGGTACTATGAATTTTAAATTCATGAAAAAAGGAAATTATGTTCTGCAGTTTAGAGTAATGTAGAGAGGACATTAGGAGCTTTGATATGAAGATCAATTGAATCTTCTCATATAGATCTAATTCGTACATGGGAGAGAAGAAGTTTTTTCATATCATGATGAATATGGGTTCAGAATTGAAAATATGGATGTCACTACATATCTCATATAGATGAGAATCAATTCACATGTAGTTATTGTAGGTTCATGTAGTTTATCATCACACGGTGAGGATGTGAAGTAATTCAGATGTGAAAATGAAAATTATAGCTGGACTAGGGGATAGGACCTAGGAGTCACTATGTATCTTTTTGGGAGAAAGAATTAAGCCACACATAATTCTTAAATAAAGGTTCCCCCACTATAATTAAATTCACAAGTGTATAATAATGAGGGTTTCTTGAATAAAGGTTCATACATAACATAATAACTCGTATTGATCTCCTCGTGTAGATCTGACTCATACATGAGAGAAAAGAGTAATTAATTGTATGATGTTTTTGATGGGTCCAGTATTGAACTGGACGTCACTATGTATCTCATATGGATGAGAATCAAGCCATACATAGTTCTTGATAGGGTATCCCATGAAGGTTTGATCCATACATAGGGAGTGGGTGATTTTAATGTTATAGCTGAACCTGAGATAGGAGATCCAGATGTCACTACATACCTCAATGAAATGAGAGTCAATCCATAGGTAGTTCTTGAACTTCCATGTAGTTTAATGTCATGTAGTAAGGACGAAGGCGAACTGATATGAAATAACTACAAACCTCATGAAAATAAGAATTGAATTACACAAAGTTATTTTAGAAGATCTTGTTGTTTATTATCATGTGATGAAGACATATGTTGTGTCTTTTAAGGTCTTACAACCCGGACTATTAATAACTCCAAATAGGAACTGAGATACATTATTTATGTAGAGAATATCTTTACACAATTCCAAATCCCATGTGAGTTGTGCTCAGTGTGAGAAAAAAGGGGTGGTAGAAGATTATTTTGCAACACAATGGTTCAATAAGTAAAAGATAAGGGTATAATTATTGAATGGTTTCTAATACAAGATATAGGGCCCAAGAATCACTACGTATCTTGCTAGGGGAAAGAATCAAGCCATATGTATTTCTTGAAATTATTCCCCATATCATCAAGTTTTGACATGGGGAAGAGGGATTTTTTCTAAATTTCCAAGGTGAAGGTTTAACCTAAAGTAGGAAGTATATGCATCACCATGCATTTCATTGAAATGATAATCAACTTAAAATTCTGAGAATAGATCCCTATGTGAATTTGATTTGTGCATGGGAAAAAAGAAAGAGGGTTTTCTTTTTTAAAATTGCTGCTAGAACCAAGATAGGAGATCCAGGCTTCACTATGTATCTCAATAAAAATGAGAATCAAGCCACATGTAGTTCATGAAATATTCCTTATGCATTTTCGATTCACAAACATAAGTAATTAAGGAACTTGATATTTTTTATCGTGGTTGGTCCCATGATTGGAGATCTATTCATCTCTACATATCTTTCTAGGAGAAAGAATCAATCCAAACATAGTTCTTGATGAGATTATTCACCCCAATAAGATTTTTATGTGACGAAGGATTTTTTTTAGTTATGGATGGACCCAAGATAGGAGATCCATGTGTCACTACATATCTCATTGGAATGAGAATCAAGCCAAATGTTGTTCTTGAAATGATCATTCCCCACACCAACTGAAAGAGTTCTCTATATAGGTTTAGTTCATATATAGAAAAGGGGGAGATAAATTTCTTTATGGTTGTGGTTGGGCCCAAGATTAGAGATCTGAGCATCACTATGAATCTCATTGGAATGAGAATCAATCCATATGTAGTTCTTGAAGAACTATGTAGTTTAACATCTTGCAGCAAGGACGTGAATCACTTGATGTGAATGAAACATTGCATCTGAACTAGGGAATAAGACCCAAGTATCACAATATATCTTTCTAGGAGAAAGAATCAATCCATACATAGATCTTTATAAGGTGTCCCTATGTATATCAGATTTGAATGTAGGGAGAAATGGAACTCAAGTTCCACAAAGGAGTGGAAATGCTGTGAGTAATTCTTTCACCTGGAAGCTACTCATCTTCAAAGGACCACGAGGAATATCAATTAGTGATATCTAGGGGGATTTCTTAATGTAAAATGAAGTAGATGTTAACCATATATTTTAATTTCATGTAATGAGGATGAAGATGTCGTTTAGTTTAACATCAAGTGATAAGGACAAATAATCTATTCATTTTAATATTGTACAACTAAGAAGATGGTTGGTATATAGTTTAATTTATTGAAACTAGGACATATATTATAACGTATTTTATCATCATACAACTAGAATGATCTTTGTATGATTATACAAAGTATTTCTTCAAGAACCTTGCATTGGTTGGAGTTAAAATGAGTTCTACATCCATTTAGATTAAGAAATAAGCTTCATTAGAGTTGAACTTATGTATGGAATAAGGTCCTTCCCCCTTTGACTCAATATTTTGAGGCTTCTTTCCTGGTATCATCAGAGTCTTGAGAAAAAAAACCAACTATCCTTAAAGGAAAGAATGATGTAGAACTTTCTTGTTGAAAGCTCGTGCTATTATTTTCTGATAGACTTCAAAGTGATGCAAGTTATGCAATCTATTTTCATCTAATCTCTCAAGCTCATCTAGACACTTCTAAGACTAATCATATATAAATAACTGGTCACAAATAGCAACCCAGAGTGAAGGAAATTGAACTTCAATGGGAGGAATGCCTCTGTCTTTTAAACCAATGAGTACGGGGTTGATCGTGTGGTAGTACAGGTAGTAGTCTAGTATGACCATAAGAAATTCAAGAGTTTATCAGGCCAAGAATTTTTTTCCTTATACACCATATTCTAGAGTATATTTGATAGTTATTTGTTGAAAGCCTCTATCTTTCCATTGGCTGATGCATGATATCAAGATGAATGGTTGGATTTGATATTGTGCTCTTGATATAGTTTCTTTACCTCTGTAGAATAGAAATTAGTGACATTGTCCATCAATATGGTATAAGGTACACCAAATCTGGTAACAATATTATCTTTTACAAAGATAAAAATGATTTTGGCTCAGAATTCTTTGAGAGGTATTTCCTTATCCCATTTAGAGAAGAAATTTGTAGCAATAATAATATTCTTGAACTGCTTAGCTATAGCAAGAGGATAAGGTCCCACTACATCCATTCCACTTATAAAAAATGTCCAAGAGTATTTAGCTGTTTGTAGAAACTCTGGGGGTTGATGAATGAAGTTGTCATGCATTTGGTAGGATTGAAAATTATTAGTGAAATTTGTGAAATCTTGTGTCACTGAAGGCCAAAAGTATCCAAGCCTTTGGATTTGATCAGAAAGACTATGCCTAGAATGGTGGGAACTACATGCTTCTGCATATACTTATTTCATGATAGTTTTAGTTTCTTCTCCATCAATACATATGAAGAGGATTTGGTTGAAGCCTCATTTATAAAAAATATCCTGGTGATCTGGGATATCATAAATAGTAAAATTGACCACTCGTCACTAGATTTGTTCTTTTCTATCTCTATCTGGAAGATGTAATCCATTTAGGATATATTCTAGGATGGGTGCCATATATCCTGTGGTATGACCATATAACTAGGAAATGGGGTTGATTTCACTGATTTCATCTATTCTAATATAAACAAAAGGTTAAACCACATAAAGATGGGAAATAATGATAATTGTCTCATTCGTATTTGGATCTTCTAGGGTTGAGATTGCATTTTCAATGCATCATCTTGGGAATTTTGTGATCACAGAACATATGAAAATATTGGCTTTGAGGTAAATTAAGCAATTAACCCTCAGAATATAATCACATAGAGGTATTAAATCTTCTTTTCTAATAGTGTAATCCCTGTTAATTTGTTTGATTACCAATTCTGAATCACCTTTCACATTCAGTTAATTCACTGGTACCTGGAGTGCCAATTGTAGGCCTGTAATAAGAGCTTGATATTCTACCTCATTGTTGGTAACACCTTCCGATAACATAAAGTAATATAGTAACACTACCTTTTTTGAGGAGATAATAATAATTCCTAACCCAAATTTTTTGAGTTTAGGATATTACATTCACCTACCCATTAGAATTCTAGAAGCACCATCAAATCACATTTCCCATATTCAGGGATTGTGTTGAATAGAGAAGATTTATTCATTAGGAAGTTCAGTATTCAATGATGTCGCTTCTACAGATGGGTTCTTAACAAGGATATCTACCAAGTCTTGGCCTTTTACTTCTTTATGAGGCACAAATTGTATATCAAACTATTATAGAATAACTTCCCAACATGCTAGACATCCTGTAAGTATAGGATTACTGAGGATAAATTTGAACAGGTTATTGAGAGATACCAAGTGGACCTAGTGAAGCTTCAGGTAGTGCCTCAACTTCTGAACTACAAATATTAATTCTAGTAAGCTCTCATCAATATCTAAATATCGAGTATCTGTATTGAGCATCATTCGACTGAGATTGTGAAGGTTGTTTTCATTCCCATCATCATTATTTTGTGAAAGGAAGGAATCCAGTGATCACTCTAAGTTTGTCACATATAGAATGAGTGGTTCCCCTTCAATAGGTGGTATCAATACTGGTGGACTCAAGATATTTATTGAGGGTATCAAATTCCTCTTGGCAGTCACTGGTCCATTGATATGTGACCCCCTTGTTCATCAATTTAGTGAATGTAAAACACTTTACTACTAGTTTGGCTATGATGGATATAGGCCAAGTTTCCTTAAAGTCCTCTCAACTCCTTTAAGTTTCGAGGGGGTGAAATTCCAATAATAGAATTTTTATTCTCAGGATAAACTTATATGTCATGATGATGTACCACAAAGAGAATAAATTTTCCTAAGGTAACCCAAAAATCACATTTCAAAGGGTTAATCTTCAGATTATGTTACCAAAACTTACTGAATATACTCTTCAGATTAGCTAGGTCATCAGAACATTTTCTGGGTTTAACCACTAAATCATCCACAAATCATTTGACAAATTTCCCCAGTAAGGGTTTGAAGATGTGATGCACTGCACGTTGGTATGTCTCACCAGCATTCTTCAAGAAAAAGGAAATTACCCAATAGAAAAATAAACCTTTATGGGATGTAAAGGGTATATAATCCTTATATTCTAGGGCCATTTGGATTTGATTGTACTCGGAGTATCCATCCATGAAGGAGAGAGCTTTATATCTGGTTATTGCATCAATTAAGAGCTCAGTGATTTGAACTGGGAAGCCATCATTGGGACAATGCCAGTTGGTATATCTAAAATCAAAGAAAAATATAATTTTCCCATTCTTATTTTTCATTGAGACAATATTAGCTATCCATTTTGGATATTTCACCTCCCTGATAAAGTTATCTTTGATAATCTTGTCAACTTTAGCCTCAATTTTAGAGGCATTATTTGGGTGTGTTTTTCTTACTGCCTGCTCAAATCCATGATGCTCTTCTGGAAAACCCATATGATGGGTGGCCACATTGGGGTCAAGGCCTGGAATTTCAATATAGTTCCAAGAAAAAACATCCCAATTTTTCATTAAAAAGTAAATATATATATGTTGTTCTTCAAGAGTCATGGCTGCACTGATCAAAGTGGATCGTTGGTCTTATTATGTACCCTGATTTATTTCTCTGAGTTCATCTATAGTGGTGGAGACACCTTCCTCAAATGTTAGAGGGGTTTCCTTGAGATCTTATTCATCTTCCTCATGTGTCACTTATTCTACCTCTACTCGGAGAATGTCTTGGAGGATAATCAATGAATCAAGATTTTCAAGATTAGGAGGACTGTCATTATTTGGGCATCCTGAAGAAGAAGCAATAATTTCTAACCCAGACAATGATGGAGGGTATTTCTAAAGATTTAAAGGGAAAATTATGGATTGAGAATAAATATCCATGTCCTTATCCATTAATGAAATAACTTATTATAGCCTAGCTGATGAGGCAAAGGCTTGTTGAAGCTCATGGGATTAAATGAGTGAATTTTCATTCGGGCCTTCATCACTGTTTAGAGAGTTTATTATTTTTCCTGTACTGTTAGATTCAAATTCTACAACTGACATTATGGATATTACTGAATAAACACCTTGATTTATGTCTACCATTTTAATTTTATTGATAGGTATCACATAATCTGCACTGTGATGCTTGAATGGGTTATATGGGATATTTTCCAAACCATTCAGAGCATTGATTCTTATTGCATCCCTTGTCACATACTACTTTCACATTGTGTGATAAAACTCTTCATCAATATACTGAGATTCAAAAGTTTTGAACAGGGCCTTATCATCATGAAATGGGCTAATTTTACCATTGAATAAATACCTGAGACATTGGTGATATGAAGAAGGAATGGTCACATGTTGATGTATCCAAGGCCTTCCCAACAGAATTTTGAACACTATGTCCTTCCAAACAACCATGAAATCTTAATTAGATACAAGATCTCTAAACTGAGTTCTAACTATGATCTCTCCTAGAGTTTCTTTTCCATTATTATCATAGCCTTGCAACATAATAGTGGAGGGGGACAAGTCAGATTCAGTAAGACCCAACCAACGAAGTGTATGGATGGGAATGAGGTTGACTCTTAAGCCATTATCAATGAAGGCTAGTCAGATATTAGCATTGCTAACCTTGCCAGATAGATACAGGGGCATGATATGTCCATGTACAACATCTTACTCATCTTGGTCTATGAAAGATATAACTACATGAAATTATATAGGATCATTCTCTATATGGTAGAACTCAGTAGAAGAAACTTAACTTTCAAATTATTAAGGTTTTGAAAAAGCCTCAATAAGTGAATCTTAGAGATCTTTTGACAAATTCAGAGCATCCAAAATTGATAACATGGATGGTACATGGGTTAGTTGATTCAGAACATCATACTCCGGGTCCAAAGGTGTGTGCTTCCCCTCATAGTGATGCTCTTCAGGAAGTTCCTTGGGATTCGATGTCCCTGATGTAGAGGGACCATATTTTGAAGTAGGAACTTGAATTTTTTATGCTCTTGGTGGATTGGGTCGAGTAGAACTAACCACCTACTAATGAGATGGTGGTGTATCCTATAACTTTTCTTCCAAGGTGACTATGTTAGGGTAGGCTCTGTCATATGTGGGAGAATTTCCTTATTCCAGCTGAGCCCTCGAGAGGGATCTCCCATGAGTTTCTACCACATAAAGGGTTTGAGCAGGGGTATGGTTGAATTAGTGACTTCTAGAATGACCACATCTTCCCCTATATCCTCAACCCCAATGACTCTATACTTCAGTTTCCCAATAAAATGTGTAGATATAGTGTTCAGAATCAGAATAATCATGTGCATAGGGATCCATTAAATGAATAACATTAACAGAACTAAAGATTAATTCTTCATCAAATGAAGATTCTTCTTGACAGGTTGATTATTTTTGTGTCATTTGGTGGGGCGGTGCCTATGTTTTTGAGACAGTTGGCTTGAAATATTCCAAGGTCAAGGAAAATTTTGTCCTTAAAATATACTCACCTTATTATAATAATTCTTTATCCTTCTAACCATGTCACTTCTTTGAGGATTGGCCTTTGAAGGATAGAGCTTTTGATGTAGAAGGTTTTGCTACAGTGGAGGTGGAAGGAGGAACAACTGGTTTCTTCAACTGTGTTAATAGAATGGCATGAGTTTGATTGATCATTTCCCTGATCATCCAATAACAAAACTTCTTCACATTATTACTTTTAACTTTTTCCATTCGCCTTCTTCCTCTGGATCGATAGCAGTAACACATGCTACCTAGGATGATCAACCTTTCAGTTTCACTTTTCTAGATTCCACTATCTTTTACAGGAGATATTTGAAAACAAAACACTACTGGATAGGGTTCCCTAACATTTTATGAAAGGGGATGTAGTTTGGGAGGTACTAAACTTCTTCCTTGTTTGGATTATTGGGTCTTGGAATCTAGGCTAAGTTGTTTTCTAAGGTTGAAATGAATTATTTGGGAACCTGTTGATTCCCAAGGGAATATAATTTGTTTTATAACTCCTCAAAATATTTTCTCCTATGATATTTTTTATCATCTTGACAAGTATGTCATTTTTTTCTGACACTTGGTAGGTGGAGACCTATGGTATTATGAGGGATTTCAATTAGAAGAAGGTACAAGTGTTTGTTTAAGTGTAACTATAGAAGCCTCTTATTTTCCTTTTATTCTTCCCAGAGCTGATTGAATTACTTGGTATTTGGATTTAGTCTCTACAATGGAGTTTTACAATTGTTTAGAAATTAAATCAAGGTTCTAAAACCCTCATTTGTACTTCACACGGATTAAAGGTGTGTGAAACTCATCATGGATATTGGAAACATAAATAGGAAAAAACTCTTCTAGAGCAAGCGGTATATTTGAGGAGTATGTTAATCCTTTACACTGATCAATGGAATCTGAAACTCTTCCATTATCCCTTTGATTTCAGTTTGTAAGATCGAAGACTATTGTCATCTTCATTATTGAGTTGAATCGGAAAAGGATTTTTTTATGGAGATTTTCCCATCTAGTAATCGATCGAGACTCTAAGCTCATGTACCAGATGAAGGATAGACCATCCAATAATTGTATGATGTATTTGAATTTCATTGCTTTTTATTGCTCAGGGGTATCCATTATAGGGTCATATTAAGAGACAAAAATGTGCCAAGTGCTACTCCAGATCTCCTGATCAATTGAAGATTGGAAATTTGGGATTCCCAAAATTTAGTTGGGGATGAGTCAAATCTAACCATTAGGGATGAAACTTATTTTATGATTGAATTGGTGAATTTCTTCCTTCTATAGATTCCAATAAAGTCATAAAAGACTCAATGGCATTCATCAGCATTTGAGGAACATCTAGCTGAGCTGAGACCTAAACAGGTGCAATGGATGGAGCCTGGATGGGTGTAGTAACCAGTAAGAATACTAGTGGTGGAACTGCTAGAATCTTTCATGGGTAACCCATTGGGATAGGTTTTTAAGGGTGTGACTGTAATGGAGGAAGTTCTTGATCTTACTCAGTTATTGTGACAAATTATCTTGATTGATGTGCTCCAACTGGAAGTGCCAGTTGGGGATCTACTTATTTAGAATATCTGGGAAGAAGACTGCCTTGGAGTAACTATACATTTAATATTCTTAACTCCTTCATTTATTATTCTTGTTGTGAAAATATTTATTCCAAAAAAATGGAATGACCTTATCCAGGGGGAGGGTGATACATGGTCTGACTTTTAACGTTATCTTTGTTAGGTGCCTTTCGAAAAGGTGGAAGTGGATTATTTAAGGGGCGCCTTGATTTTAGGAAATCCACTAATTTCTGGTATGCACACCCCCTTCATTTTCTTCAGTGTAGAATGTATTAAGAACAAGAACCTCCTCTTCTATTTCCCATGATTTGGACTCATGCTCTGGAGGATCTACAGTGATGAAATTGATGACATTTACTAATTCATAATGCATTTCAGCAGTTCTGTCAGTATCTCTGTGAGATCGTCTTCTTCTACATCCTTCATGAGACCTGGTCCTTCTATTGGTTGATTCCACAAGAAACAACTAGTGAAGAGTAACTTGAAGATAATCCTATGATAGTTCAGTTATGCCTTAATTTTGTTGCATCTTCTCTAATCAGGAGAAAACTGACTTTCACTAAGGTGGATATTGTGAATATGAAAAATCCCCCAGCCCTGTGGGTTGAGGATATTTCAGTTCTTTTTTCTCAACCATTCAAGTTCTGTTTGTTGGTTCTGAGGGTGGGGTTAAAAATCCCCCATCCTAGTGGGATAAAGTTTATCCTGAACTGCGATGGCTAATATTATCATAGCTACTCTTCTAATATTATGGATTTTTTTAAGAACATTGGATGGATGAATTATCCCTCATTCACTCAAATCACCTATTTTATATGAACATTGTGCTATTTCAGACATTTTCTCAATCCGGTGATAAACATCCTCTAAATGAGAGGCCTTCTTAAAGTTTTTAGCTGATTGATGCAAAAGTCATTCAATATATGACTCTCTTTGGGATTGAATTTGATGAGAGCTAGTCGAAGCCTGATCTTAAGCATATCATTGGTTAAAAAAATTCTATTGTATCCATCCTTGGGAAATAAAATTTCATGAGACCATTTTTGGTAGGCTTTTCTAACTCTAGAGCACAGTTAAATGAAATTCTCCATGTGCACCCCATCCTATAATATGAATACCAAATGTGGTTTCAATGATTAAGTAGAATATCCTCTTTCGTGCATCAAGGCATGCATACTAAAGGGATCTCTGCTACTTCTCAACCTTTGGATGTTGGGAAACTGAGAGAGACGCCAAGTCAATTTGGTGATGCAACCCTTATATTACCTTTACATGACTTTTATATTTGTCATACGGTAAAAAAAATTTCCTTAATATGATGAAGATTCTTCCATATGTTGAGGCAGATATCATAAATACAATATTCTACCAACATATCTAGAATACTATATTGAGGAGTGACCAATTTCCAAAGCATGACTGGTACTTCATTTTTCACCAGTTGATTCCTCATATTCAACACATCCTATTCATATTTCACTAGAGGATATTCTACCAAATTGGACCAAATTTGGTCTTTCATTATCGTTTCCTAAGTATCAACAATATTGTTAGAGAGTTCATCTATTTTATTAGAAGATAAATGGACCAGGGGTGGTTCAGAGAATGACTGAAGCCTTGGGATATCTTCTATATGAGAAAGTATTTAACCTGCCAATGACAAGATATCATATATGACTGGCCTTGTGTTTTCAAGTGCCTCGAGATAAGAGGGATTTCTCATCACTGCATTGACCACTGGAGAATTTCCTTATAAATTTGAATAACTACTATAGAGAGGACTTTCATAGTGAGCATCATCATGGTGAGGAACACCATGGTGGGTTATAGCAATGAGTAAACCATCTTGATCCTTAGTCTTCTAAAAATACAAAGGGTTTCCATGGCTCTCATGAAGAGATATTTTCTCAATATTGACCAAATTATCATGAAGTAAGACTTAATGAGTAAGTATCTGATGAGGAACTTCAAAAATACCACTAATGCTCCCAAATTTTGGTAATGGGAGGGTAGGATCTTGATATGCAAAAGATAATTGTCTTTGGGCTTCAAGAACTCTAGCATTGAGTGGATCTAGGTCCCAGATTAGCTGTTTATATTTGAACTAAGTTTTATGAGACTTTTTATTAGATGTATTACTACTAGAATTTGGGTCCACTTGCTGGGAGAAGTGGTTATCATGAGTAGGTGTATGTGTCAGCCTTGGAGTGGATATCGAAATAGGTTGGTTAACTCTAGTTGTATTGGGTGTATGTGCTTGATCTGGTTGTCTATATGACATTGGGGAGTATGCCCCATGACCCTCCTGGATAGGAACAAAGGTATTTTTCTGCTCCAGGGTGTCATGTTTATGAGCAACCCTATTTTGGGGATAGAGTTATGATTATGTTCCTCATGTATTTCCATTGTCTCCATGATGATATCTTGGTAAGTCTCTAGGATATGGGAAGGGATATATTTTTTCCCATTCACCATTAAAAAGATGTGATTAGTGAATTAATTAGCTGGAACATGAATATAAATCCATTCTATATTTGTAGTAGGTGTACTTATCTTCTCTAGTCCTACCTTTCCTATTATTGGATCTAACAGTACTCGCGTGTGGGATAGAGAGTTGAGTCTGACATCCACCTATCATTGGGACGTTATGATTGACTTCTCTGGGTACTTCTAAATGATACTATTGGAAATCTTGATGAATGTTGGTAGGTGTATGTGCATGCTGACTGTTTGACTCTGTATTTGGTTGGAAAGCTTCTTTGAATGTAGCCAGGAGAGACTTCTGGATGGATAAAAGATTGTAGACAGGTGTATATCCCTGCTCATTGTACTCCACCAGATTTGAATGGCGGGATTGGTTACGTACTTCTAGATGATTCTGTTGGCTTGCTGGGTGAGTATTGGAAAGTGTATGTTCCTGCATATAGTAATCCACCTATGAATGGTGATCTTAATTGGATTCCACCAGATTAGTCTTTTGATGAACTGATTGCAGGAAAATGGGTGTATGTGCTCATTAGATGTTTTCTAACAAAATGGGTTGGTGGGATTCTTCAGAGGGGGAAAAGTTAGGAACTTTATCCATATTATGCAATTGTTGTCCCCGGTAGGTCGTCTTGCATGTTCGGGTTTTAGGAACCTAGACCGGAATACCGAAGGCAACACCCCCATCATGTTGAGGGTTCACTGCTGCAAGGTGTTGTTGATGGCAGTTGATGGTAGGATCCCTTGGGAAGGACTCTTATGTCTTTTATATGAGGCTATAGGTGGCATCTTGGTTTACCTACCTGGAGTATGTAAGGGATTTGTGATTTCATTCTGGGGATAATCTCCCAAAACAGTTGAAGACGGTAACTAGAACCGTCTTCTTCTGAACCACTGGTTACCACTGACCAGATGATCAGGGTTTTTTACTGGTTTGGATGGCCTGTTGGGAATCTTCCAAGGTCGGGATAGTACCGTGTTGATGGTACTATCAAACAAGTGCATTGGAGATATAGATTTGTATATATTGAGTGGGTTATCTATTCCTTCTAGTGGAAGAGTATCCAACTTGAGCAGTGGTTGGGGTGTTCACAGGTGAAAACCTTAAGGAATCCATTTGTATTTTCAGGATATTTTTGGAAAAGAGTGCTTGTATTTATGAAAAACACAAATAATGAAATTTTTCATTTCATTTGAGTGAACTAATTCCTGATGGATTTCCTTGTCAAACCTAATTAACTTGGTTAAGGATTTACATCGAGTTCACTATTTTTTCCCACTAGAATGTGTGTTCTTTTTAAGAAACACTACTTTTGGACGGTTTCTAACAGATTTGTTTATGGAACCAGAAACACCCAATGGTTATTTATCCAAAACAAAAAAAAATTCTAAAGGCAGGTGTTCATTAGGTATTTTGACCTATGACTCTTAATATCTCTCATTGGTTCAGAGGATGGGAGGTCAGGCTCATCATGCCCTTTTGGGGGGAATTATCACCTACTCTGGGACTCTCTTATAGATTTAAGATATGTTCATGAATCATTTATTAATTCACCAAAAATAGGTAGGTTAATCCAATATTGGAAATCAATTATCAGTAATGTATTGAATTTGATAATCATTTGTATATATCTGAGGATATTAATCAATGGATACATCTATATGTATCCTAGGTTCTCCATCAATGGTAGCCTCTGGTATACTACTTAGAGATTCTTTAGTTTTTATTACAATGATGCTGTTTTTGAATCCACAAAGTGGGGCACTATGGAATTTATGGTCATCCATGTAGAATAAAGTCTCTCTAGGGTTTTTTTTCATCTAGGTAGACAAATGTTACTCTATAATTTATCATCATCTAGGGATATGGAAGTTTATTCTAGATTTTATCATCATCCAGGAGATGGAAGTTATTTTGATGTTGGTATTGAACCCATAGATGGGATACCTATGTATCCTTGTGAAAGGAATCATAACGCACATAGTTTGGTGCTAATTAATGGGACACATCATACCTTTTACGTTCATGTGATAAGTACCTAACCATACAGTTCAACATCATGTGGAAAGAACGATAGGCAGAAGATGACTAGTCAATGTTTGGTGCGGGGCTTATACCGAGTCATCCCAAGGAACTTGGAAGGGATATGAGATTACAAGTTGGATTAGACCCTACTGGGAATGTGGCCCAGAGATAATAGGGTTGATTTTCGGGTGTTGGGTTTGAACCTTATGGAGGATTCCTATGTATCCCATTTGGATGGGAATTAAAGCCCACGTATTTCGGTTAGACTCACAGGGGATTATGGTCCTTTGAGTGGAATAGTTAGGGGCTTACTCCTAATAATAATTCCCTATAAAAGGTATCACGAGCTATGTATTGACTTATGATGACATGGGGGTTTAATTTGGGGATTACTCATAAGGAATATGCCTAGTAATGGTAGGGTCCCTGAGAAGTGTGCTCACTCATAGAGATTTGGGTGTCTTAACTCAAGGATTACTCCTAATTAAGATTCCCTAATTAAAAGAATTTGAGTTAGTTTCTCATTTTATAGATGAGAAGATAGCGATCTTGGGCCTTAGGAAGGTTTCCTATGTATCCTAGTTATGGTGGGAATCATAGATTTTATTGTTCATTCTATTTGGGGCTTACACCTAGGAGGAGGCCTGAGTGAATTTTGGGTTTTGGTTAGAACTAACTTCTAAGGAAAACATCCTTTGAGCTCAGGCCCTAAGTGGGATTTATAAATATCCTGGTTAGAGAAGGAATCAGAGTTCTTATAGTTCAATCCTTTTGGGTGGATTGTGCAGTTTTTGAGATCATAACAATCCTATGTGCCCATATGATTCATGATTAATGTGATAAAAAATAGGATGTGAAAGATTCAACAAAAGAACACACTATCCTTCCTATTCTGATAGAATAGTATGGGTCTATGGCAGAAGAGGCAGAGGTGAAAGTCGATTAGGGCACGGAGAAATGAACCTTTCAATTTGAAATGAAAGTGAAGGTCATTAGGTCTAGACTAAATGGCTAGGGGATTATGCTATGATTGATGCCCTAAAATTTATCCCAGTCGAGGAAGGATACTTTTCATTTGTCAAAATGAAAAGAAGGTGTGAACCAAACTTTCCCTACCAGGGACCTCAGGCTCTGGATCTTAGAGATGAGAAGGGGGGAACAGAGTCCCCCCCCCCCGAGATCCAAGACTGGGAACTCCCAAACACTATTCCAGGGAGAAAAATCCATGTGACTATATATATAGAAACCTATAGGCATCCCAATGATCTTCAATCCCTTATAAAAAAAAATGTGGGAAACCTATGACCTTAAAAATAGAAACCCAAATGGGAGACACACTAATGTGCATTTCCCAATGGTTTGGTAAATCATGAGGTCTTTATGGAGGTTTCCATATGATCCCTTTCATATAAGGGGGAAAATGAATAAGAATATATTCCATGAAAGGATTTGAAGGAGGCTTCATTAAAGGCTCAAATATGTTGAAGAGATGAGGTGAACCAAATAAGGTCACTCAAGTCTCCGGTGCGCAGGTATGGGGTGTGAAAGTAGGCTTGGGAGACCTGATGTCAGCTTAAGTAATGAACAACCTAGATGATAACACTTGGGAGAAACTTGGTTCAAGCTTTCCAGAGTCATCACAGGTATTCCCATAATAGGGGTGCTCATGTCCTTGTATAAGGAATAGAGGGTGTGCAAGTGTTTCTTGAATTAAAGAGGCTGGGTGCTTGAGGTATGCAAGTGTTATTGATTTTAAACACTAAATGGACTTAATTCTTATGATCCTCCTTTAATTACCTCTACTTAGGTGTTAAACAACTACCTTGGAGGTTTTAGAGGACTTGGGAGAAGTACTAGGGTGACTAGAGTAGCAATTGGGCTTCAGGGAAATTCATCCTTCTAAATGACGACCCCAAGGGTCTATTTATCGGAAAATATAGGACCTTGGGAAAGTGATGATTTGGAACACAAGTAGGTTTTACACCAACATAGTGTAATGAAAGTGGATGTGTGTAGATAGTGACTTGGATTAACTGGGGTGATCCTAAACTTGACCCTTTGAAAATGATGAAATTCTCCATGTATTTTCTCTTATTTTTTCTAAGGTATTTCCCTTTGTCATTCTTTCATCCATGTAAAGGGATAGAGTGTCAATAGTTCCTTATGCAGATCTGAACCTTGTGAAAGTAGGGATAGGACAATATAGTTTCATGGTTAGACCCAAAATATGGTATTTTGATGTCGTTATGTATCCTGTAAGGGTAGTAATCAATCCATACATAGTTATTTTCCAAGTTTATATGTATGTGGATCTGATTCGTGCATATGGATGGGGAATTTTTATTTTGGATGTGGATTCACCAATGTGGTGGGCGTGTACCAAATTTCCCTATGTGAATTCATTTCATGCACAGAAACATGAGGGGAAATATGTTTTGATGCAACCTAGCCAAAGGTTGAATACTAAGTATCGAGTATCATGCAGTTTAAATTTCATAGAATTAGGTCCTCAATATAGACTCCCCAAGTAACTGGAGGGTAATCGGTCTAGGATGTAACGACATTTCTAGGATGTGGGTAGGAAGTAAAGTGTAAACCCTAGTTTTGAGGGTTATTGGAATAGGAAAAATGACACTGGGCTTGGAGTCCATTAGGTGTACAAAAATCCTCTCCTGTGGATGAATTGTCCTTTTGTTGATAGGTCATTTTTTAGGCAACGTATGCAGAGCCATCAAGGCATGATGTGAATAGTCAAAAAAAGGTTTCTATAGGACACTGAACATCCATTCCTAATGGCCATGCATTATTATGATGATCCAAGATCACTCAAAGCATGGAGTTTGATACATGTTAGGATTGTGCCCAGATACATTAGAAACATTCAACCTGTGATTTTCCCATAGAACCGATATTACCCCTACATAGATCTAGATCATACATAGGGTTGAGCATTTTGATTCCCTCGTTGGGGATGGACCCAAGTTTGAAGATTCACGAGTCTAGAGATTAGATACTCGACATAGGACTGATCCTTAGGCAAGGGGAGGGATATTTATTCTATATTTGGGATACATATAGTTTAACATTGTGCAGTTAGGACTTGAGGCTACCCATTGTGGGGAATAGAACTCCAAAATTCATTTTAAGGTCGTGCCACTAGAACCAAAATCATTGATACAATTTTACATGGCTCTATGATGAATTCCCATCTAGGGTCTCTAAGCCCACGTGAGCTACACTTGGTGTGAGAAACAAGGGATGGAAAGGATTCCAAGTCACCACCCAAGGATGGAACAATCAGTATAAAGTAGAATTTTGTGCTTTGGATGATGTTTTGTAGTTTAATTTTTTATCATAAGGACAATTTTTATACAACCTATATTTATGTGGAGAGGACATAAATTAATCCCATTTTGAAATAAGGGAAATGTGATAACCCCTAAGACAGTCCTATAGATAGGGAATGTCTAGTATTTCTCTGCTTTGATTCAATTTGTTCATAGAGGAGGGTGAATTTCAATGCTCTCTATGGATGAGCCTGGATCATAGGATTTTATTATTGCTACATATCCTTCAGAAGGTTAATCAAACCACACATGATCTTAATGAACAATTCCCACATAGGTCTATCCCGTACATAGGGGAGGGGACACATTTTTTTACTGGGGATGTGCTAGGATAGGGATCCATGCATCACTATGTATCTTATGAGGACATTAATAGAGCCATACGTAGTTCTAAGACATGGCATGGTAGGCGATCGATGTCGAGGGTGATGTTCTCTCAGGTGAATACACTATTGTGTTGTGCAGTTTAATTTCATATAGGTAGAACATTATATCCTTGTAGTTTAAAATCATGTGGTGAGGATGCTGGAAATATGATTCAAAAGAAATAGATACGATGGATCCATGTAGTTTTCAGTCTTGCAGAAAGGACATTGGAAGCACAATTTAATATCATGTTGTGGGGACAAGTTTTCATAAATACCACAAATATCTATGGTTTAATAAGGATGGGATATTCTAGCATACCCTATACATGGTCAAAGATAGAAGGTGTAAACCATAGTCCCGAGGGTCCTCAGATCAGGAGGAATGACATGGGGATTTAGAATCCATTATTGTATGGAAGTAGGAAAATCCTCTCATGGGGATGAATTTTCCTTTGGTTGAAAGGCCATTTTTGTAGGCAACATATATAGAGCCATTGGGTCATGGTGTGGATAGTTAAACAAAGGTGTTCACAGGACACTGGCCACCCATTTCTGATAATGTGGATGTTTATGGGGATCCATGATTTCCTAGATTATGGAGTTTGATTAATGGAAGATATGTGTATGTTAATGTAAGAAATATTCATACCACAATTAGCTTTGAAATATGGAAACCTCTACAAGGATCTTACTTGTATGTTAGGGGAAGGATAGTATTTTGAATCTTTTTAGGTGTCGTAATTCAGACATGGAATTTATGTCATCTCTTTTCATTTCACGTGTGGGAGACTGGGGGCATATTCTGAATCTTGTTATTCCAGGAATCAGGCCACACATGATTATTAGGTAACCTTGTAGTTTAATGTCATGTAGTTTGGACCTTTAATGGACTCCCTTGTGAAAGTCTAACCTATACGTAGGGAAAAAGGAGCATTTTTTTGCTGGTGGTTAGACAAAGATCTAGGGTCAAGGTGTCAATACATATCCTTCAAGGGAAAAAATCAAGCCACATATAGTTCTTAACATATCTTCCTATATAGTTCTATCTCATACATAGGCGGGGGGCATTTTAAATGATGGATGAACCAAGATGTGGGATCCAGGAAACACTACATATCCTAGAAGGGTAGGAATCAATCCACATGTAGTCTTTAAAGTTCCCTATATTGGTTGAACATGCACACAACAAAGGTGTAATTTTTATACCATCCTTTTCAGGTGAGGGGCCTATCATATTCCCCTATCCTTTTTTCATAGAGGGAAATCCTTATCCCCAATTTCTAAGCTCACGTGATTCATACTCGATGTAAGAAAAAAGGATCGAGAAGGATTTCCTTTGTAGTGTGGGGAAACAAAAGATATAATAGAGTCATTTTGTGATATATGACGGCTAGACCGTGATAGGGATCTAGGTGTCACTATGTATCTCATTGATGAATGGGAATCAAGTAATACCTAGTTCTATAAAATTTCATCCATGCATACGTTCGAACCATAAGCAAGGAGGGGGGGTCATTTTTTCTATATTGATAGTGGTTGGAGAAGGACTTGGGATCCTAGAATCACCATGTATACTATGAGGATAATAATCATGCCATATATAGTTATTAAATCCCCTCCCTATGTCAGTTTGACCCATACACAGGAAAATACATTTTTATCTTTTATCTTCTCATGAATTTGACTCGTGTGCGATGGATCATCAGCTAGAACGTAATGAATAAAATTAAGTTTAATGTCTTGTAGTAATGACCAAGATGTTAAGTAGTTTATCATCGTGCAACATGGATGATTTCATCATGGATTTTAACATCATGCGGTCAGGATGTTTCCATTTTGGGTACATGAAATACTTCTTCAAGAACTTTGAATTGGTAGGAGCTATGGTGATCTTCCCATCCATCGAGATTAAGGAATATGCTCCATTATAGTATAACTTGTGTATGAAATATGGTCCCTCCCATTTTGGATCCAAATTTAGAGTTTTCTTCCTAAGAATCATCAGGCATCTGAGGAGCAACACCATCTCACCTTCAAGGAAAGATTGGAGGTGAACCTTTTTGTTGAAGGCTCGTGCAATCTGATTTGGGTCGACTTCCAAATGGTGAAGGGTATGAAACCTTTTCTCGTCCAATCTCTCTAGATTATCAAACTATTTTTGGGATTTATAATCATGGATAATTTATCACAAATGGAAATATTGAGCAATGAAAATTGAATTTCAAATGGTAGGAATGCCTCTGTCCTATATACTAATGTGTATGGGGTAGCTTGGGTGGCAGTGTGAGTTGTGGTCTGGTAATCCCACAGAGCAAGGGGGAGATTTTCCGAACACAATTTCTTCTCTTTGTCCACCGTTTTCTAGAGTATGTTGGATAGGGTCCTATTGAAGGTATCTATCTGAACATTGGCTATTGCATGTTAGCTGGATGAATGGTTGGCCTTGATACCATATTCATGGTATAACTTTTACAATTTATAAATGTATAAATTGGTTCCGTTTTCCATCAATATTATATGAGTGACATCAAATATAGTAATGATATTGGCTTTCATGAAGCTGACAATGTTCCTTTCCCCGACCTATTTAAGGGGTACGACTTCTACCCATTTCGAAAAGAAGTCTTTTTCTATGAGAATAAACATGAACTAGATGGACATGGAGGGAGGATAGGGTCCCACACCATCCATTACCCATATGGAAAATGGCTTGGAGTACTTGGTTGTGTGTAGCAACTCCAGGGGTTGGTGAATGAAATTGGCATGGACTTGGTAGGATTTTTACTTCTTGGTGAACTCAGCACAATCCTTCATCATAGTGGGACAATAATATCCAAGACTTCTAATTTGATGGGAGTGTTTGGATACTGATTGGTGTTCCCCAAAAGTTCTGGAATTAACCTCTTTCATACTGGTGCCAGTCTCTTCTCCATCAATTCACCTGAGAAGGACTCCATCAAGGCCTCATTTATAAAGAACCTTTAGTTGGTTTGTGCCATCATGCAGAACAAAGTTTACTACCCACCTCTGGATCCATTCTCTTCTAGCCATATCTGGTGGGAGTTATCCCCTCCATAGGTAATTTGAAATGGGATTCATCCAATTGATGGTATGACAATAAGACTCAAGGATGGGTCTAATCTCATTGATTTATTTCGTGTTGTCCTGAATGAAAGGTAAAACCATCCAATGATGGGAAATTTTGATGACTATTTCATCGTGGTTTGGGTCATCTAGAGTTGTGGTTACATTTTCTAATGCATTTTATTGTACATTTTGTAACTGGGGAATATAATTCAATGTTGGTTCTGATGGTAATTCTTCTATTAGTTCTTTGATGAGGTTCATCAAAGGGAGAAGATCCTCTTTATTGATGGCATAATCACCATTGAATTTAAGAGCTCGGCTTCTTATTGAAGTTTTAGTTCTTGGCCTGTAGTAAGGACCTGGTATTCTGCTTCATTGTTTGTGCATCCTTCCAATAGTAGGAAGGAGTAAGGTAGGATTTCCTTTTCCGGAGATATGAGTATGACTCCCAGCCCCACTCTATTGAGTCTGGGGTCTTCCATCCTTTTCCCTTCTAGACTTTAAGATACACCATCAAAATGCATCTCCCATGTCTAGGAACCCTCTTGAGTATAGAATACCTCTTCAACGAGAAGTTCAACATCCAATGGAGTTACTTCCATTTAGGGATTCTATACCAGTAAATTTTCTAATTCATGGCCTTTGGAAGCCTTCTAGGGGATGAACCATAGATCAAACTGTTGTAGGATGACTACCCACCATTAACATGCATCCAATCAACATTGGACAGCTAAGAATATAATTGAGTGGGTTTCTGCGAGAGACCAAATGGACCTCATGGTGTTGTAGGTAATTCCATAATTTCTGGACCATAATGATTAGGTCTAGACATCTCTTCTAGATATTTGAGTAATGAGTCTCAGCATCGATCATGGTTTGGCTGAGATAATAGAGACTATTCTCACTACCGATGTCATTATTCTTTGTAAGGAAGGTTCCCAGTGATCTTTTTAAGGAATTCACATATAGGATGAGTGGTCTTCCTTAGACTGGTGGAATTAGCATTGGAGGGCTCAAAAGATAATTTGTGAGGTTGTTGAATGGTTCTTGATAGTCACCAATCCACTAATATGTGACCCCCTTCTTCATCAACCTGGTGAAAGGAAAACACTTTACTGCAAGGTTGGCTATGAAGCACTAGATATATGCCAGATATCCCTAGATACCTCTCAACTTGGTGAGGTTACAAGGTGGTGACATTCCAATGATGGAATTTTCTTTCTCAGGGTCGACTTTGATGTTGTGATGGTGTACAACGAATCTAAGGAATTTCCCTGAGGTAACACCAAAAGTACATTTGAGGGGGTTCATTTTTAAAATATGATGTTGTAGTTTAGTGAAGACAGTTTCAAGATATGTCAGGTGATCTGATCATTGTCTTGATTTAACCACTATATCATCGATATAGCACTTGATGAACATTCCAAGTAAGGGTTTGAAAATGTGATGCATGGAATTCTAATATGTGGCTCCAGTGTTTTTCAAACCAAAGGGAATCACCTTGTATAAAAACACTCCTTGGGGGCTCTAAAATTCATGAACTCTTTATCTTCCTAGGCCATTTAAATTTGATTCCAACCCCAGTACCCATCCATGAAAGAGAGATCTTCATATCTAGTATCCGCATTGATCATCAGTTTTGTGATTGGGACTAGGAAATCATCTTTTGGGAAATGTCGATTGAGATCCCTAAAATCAATGAAGGCTCTGATCTACCCATTCTTATTTTTAATAGGGAAAATATTTTCTATCCATATGGGATGTTGAACCTCTCTAATAAATTTGGATCTAATAAGATTGTCGACTTCAGCCTCTATTTTTTCCGTATGGGTGGGGTGTGTTCTTCTAGAAGCTTACTTTTAGCCACTATGGTCTTTTGATAGACCCAGATGATGAGTGGACACTTCAGTATTGAGACCTGAAATCTCTGTATAATTCCAGGTGAATACATCTTGATTCTTCTTTAGTAAAGAGGTGAACACCTCTTTCTATTCAGAAGGCATGGCCGCACTAATCATAGTGGGCCACGAGTCTTCTTTTATCCCCATGTTTATTTCTTTGAGTTCATCAATAGTGGTGGAGACACCTTCCTCAAAAGTTGGAGGGGCATACCTGAGGTCTTCTTCATCTTCCTCATCCTCTTCCTCCTCTTCATCTTCCTCTTCCTTTGATGGGGAAATAATTCTAGAGATAAGATGCTCAGAATTGGGATAGGAATCATGATAGTGATATTTAGAGATTGAAATAGCTTCTTTGGTCCCGACTAACTGTGGGGAATCTTCTAGAGAGAATGGAGTGAGGGGAGGAGGAGTGTCCCCACCTTCTTTTGGTGACATGACATATCCTTTTTCCTTAGTGAGTAAGGTATGGATTGTTTAGAGCCTTGAGGATGGGTTAAGGGCATCTTTCTCCAAGAATTCACCTTGTTCATGGGAATTCATGGTCTTTTCAGCATTATCAGGATCGATGGTCATGACTAAGATCATGATTACCACTGAATATGAATCCGATCTTGGACTTGTGAACTCGATCTGACTGATGGGAAATATGTATTCTTTCCTATGCTATTTGAGGGGGTCAGCATGAGCCATTTCTAAACCGTTCTGGGTGGCAACCCAATCAATTTCATCAGCCAAGGGTTACTTACCCTTTATCTCATGGAACCCTCTATAAATATGGTTTGACTCACATAAGTCAAATAGAGACTTATCTACATGTAGTGTCTCACTTTACCCATTAACTCTATATTTGTGGCATTGATGGTAGGAGGAGAGAATTGTTGGCATGTTGATGCATCTAGGGCCTTCCCAACAAGACGCTAAAGGTCATATTTTTCTAAACCATCAGAAATTTTAAATGGCCTATGAGATCACCAAATTGGGTCTCGAGCTTGATTATCCCCAATGGTTTCTAATCGCTCTTATCATAGCCCAATAGGGTTGCGGTGCAGGGTGTTAGACCATCCTTATAGCATCCTAGCCAATGGATTGTTCATAGTGGGAGGAGATTAACTCCAGATCTATTTTCAATAAATACCTTTATGACATCGATGTTATTTACCTTATAATATACATATAATGGTTTTATTTTCCCTTGAATGATAGATTATTCGTCTTGATATGTGAAGGAAATAACTATGTGGCACTAAGTAGGGTTGGTCTTCGTTCGATAGACTTTAACAGCTGCTACTTTGGCTTTGAACTCCTAGGTATTTAGCATAGCTTCTATAAGTTCTTCCCTGAGATCTATTGATGGATTCAAGGCATAGAGGATCAATATATTGGCTAGTAATGAATCTATATACTTCATAATTACATATTTCTTCTCTAAAGGATGGATTTCCAACTTTGGGGTTCTCTTTCATAGGCACTTTGGGATCTTGAGAATTGGATGTCAACATTATGGCTCCTGGGGCAGAAGATGGTGGTTCTTTTTCACTGTGTGGACTTGGTCGGGCAGGTCTGGTAGCGTGTCATGGGGGATTAGACATTTGTTCCTACACGAACATATATTCCATGATTATTGGGCCAGAGTGACCTCTCACAGGGGTAGGAAAATTTTCCTGCTCCTATTGGGTTCACTGGAGTGCTCTTCTATGGGTTTCTGTAATATTGACGATTTGAGAGGGGGTGCAGTCAAGAATTTGATTTTTGTAATGTCTGTGTCTCCCTTGACATATCAGTCTTCTGTGACCCCTTCCCCCAGCTCCTCAATTGGGTGTGGGTAATTGAGTTTGATAACAGTACTCATCATTAGAGAAGGGATCCATTAGGAAAATGACATTAACGGAGCCAAAGGATCAAAAGATCAGTTCTGCATCAGATGATGACTCTACCTCTCCGTATGACTCTAGTGGTGCCATTTGGTAGGGCAGTTCCTATTTCCTCAGATCTCCTGGCATGAAGTTTCATATTGTTAAGTCCAATTTTTTCCTTGATGCAGGTTCATATTCTTGAACTTTATCTTCTCCCTTCTGATTGGATTACTTTTCAGGTGGTCAAATTTTGGAGGATTGTGGGGCCGAAGATGTCAGTTGTGTCGCATCAAGAGCTGTTGGTGGCACAGTTGGTTGTTTAAACTACTCCTAGAGTATTCCATGAATTTTTTTTACTATTTTCCAAGTCATCCAACCATAAAAATTTTGTTCATTTTTTCTAACAACTTGGTGCCACTCCCCTTATTCATCTGGGTCAGTGCTGGAAACATATTCCACTTGTTCTAGTGATGGGCCTATCTTGACTTGTCCAGAATCAACCATTGTTTATAGGAGTTCCCTAAATAAGAAACACTCATGTATGTTTTGTCCCAATATTTGGTGGAAGTGACGATATTCTAGGTGGTCATTGAGACCTGCTTCATCATCCAGTTTCAGCTATGGTACACATATGAAGTTTCAATTCATGGCAGCTATGAAGTATCCATGAACTTGGTCATATTATAATGAGTATAATTTATTCCCTTGTTACTATAATTTATTTCTCTTAGTGTCCCTTAAATCATATGTTTAGGGTGGGGGCGGCTGCAGACGTCTAGGGGGTCCTACACGATTTGGTGTAGTCCTGGGATCTTGAACTGGTGGATGGGGTGGCATAAGTGTCATGGATGCCGCTTTAACTCTTCCTATTATTTTTACTATGTATGATGGGGCTTCTTGGGATTTGAGGTTAGTCTACTGTAAGGAGTCTTCTATCCTCTAAGAAATGGAGGAGAAGTCTTGAAACCCACTTGTATACTTCACTAGTATGATAGGTGTTCACACTCATCATGGAGTTTGTTGATTCGCATGGCCATTATTTCATCTTAGGGGAGCGGCCGGTTCAGGGAGTAAGTCAGACCCTTCCATCTGGTGATGAAGTCTAAAAATCTCTAATTTTCTCGTTGTTTTCAATTCATAAGATCATTGACTATTGTTTCTGGAAATGTCAAACTAAACTAGAATAGGAATTTTCATCAGATATCCTCCCAATATGTTGTTGAGTTAGATAGAAAACCAGTGTACCACATGAAAGATGAACCTTGCAGAGTTCACACGAAGCATCTAAGCTTTACTGATTTTTATTGCTATGAGTTTCCCCTCATGGGGTCATAGTAAGACACATAGGGCATCAGATGTTGCACTAGGTCACCTGAGCCATTGAACATTGGGAATACAGGGTTCCCAAAATTTGGTGGCGGTGGAATGCTTCTTACCCAGTCAGGGTATGGCTTCAGTTCTAGATGTATTGGTTAACGCCACCCTTCCATGGCATCCAATCGAGTGTTCAATGGATTAATAGTATTCATGAGCCCTTGATGAGAATCTTGATAAAACTGGGCATGGGATGGCATAGTAGGGGGTAGAATTGGATGTGTTGAGTTTTCTAGTGCTTGATCTGGATATCTAGACATGGGAATCCTATGCAGACTCACTGGAATCTATTCCGGCTACTTCCTCAATGGAAGGAAATATTGATATCCCATTGAGGCTAGATTCAGGTATACTGATGGTCTTGGTGCTGTTTTGGATGAGATTTCAGGCTTGGATTCATTTTTCAGGATGATCCCATAGGGAAGAGGCACATCTGACAGAATTATGAGCTGATGCTCCACTTGGGGAACATACTCGATGGGATGTCTCACTCGGAGCAACTAAATTTTGATTCACCTCACCTCTTTAATTTCTTCTTCCTGTCAATAAAATCTCTCTTCAATCATTGAGGGATCATTTTCATGGTGAGGAGGAGGTGGGTCATATAACTTTCTCTTATTCTTATCCTTATTAGGGACTGGTAGAAGAGGTAATAATAGATTAGCTGAGGGATCACCAATATTTACGGCCTCTCTCAAGTTCTGGGTGTGCACACCTTCAGGCTCAATATGGACCACCTCTGGGATGGAACCATACTCTCTTGAAACATATTCATTTTTATAATTTCCCATGAGGTATGTGGGACTAATTTCCACAACGTTCACTAATACATACTGCATTATGGGTGGCGTACCTAGTGCCGAGTGTTATGAGATCTTCTTGTGTCTTTTGTTGGACATTATCCTTCAATTATGTGTTATTATTCGGGTTTCTTAGAGAAGAGTGGATTGAATGTAGGCTTTATCTGACCTCCCAATATGCCTTCACTCTAGGGAACATGAGTCACAATACATGATGGAATGAGTTACCTCTATTTTGATCATCCTTCCTAGATGGGAAAAGACTGACATCCATTGGGCGGGTGGTTGAGGTAAAAATTCCCCAATTCCAACAGGCTGGGGTTGATCTCGTTCCTCTATTATTGTTCCTCAGTCCAGGTTTTCCAGCCTTATAGGGGAATTTTGTGTTAAAAAATCTCTATCTGTACAGGCTGGGGTTGCTCGCATATTGTGGTAGTTTCTACTTCTATTTCCACCTTCTAGATATCGTGCATTTCCTTATGGGTGTGATCTATATATGGTGATGGGTTTGTATGTGAATTTTTTGATTCTAAAGAAATGAGAAATTCACTTTTATTGGATTACCTTAGGTGGGAAGCTTACTGTATGTTCTCAGTTTCCTAGATTAGGAGATTTTTAATGGCTTGCTGTCGTCAGGCCAGATTCTTTTGAGACTTACTCAAGGCCAGTTCTTGTCAAGCATGCCACCTTTCTTGAGTAGGGATATCACATGGTTGCAGTCTGGGGATGACGAAATCACTGGATTCCACATCTATTGGGTTCTTTTGGATGGGATGTAGGCTGAAGTATAGATCTATATGTACTTCCCATCCTCGAATATAAACACCAGACGGGGAATTGCCGATAAGGAAATTCAATTTGTGGATTTCATGAATGAAGGAAAGTTCAAGGTCTTTCTTCTGCCTTTATGATTATGGCCGCCATGAATACAAGAGGGATTCTAGGTTGATTTGATGGTGAATCTATCTCAATATATTGACATAGTCTACATACCCTTCATAGGGCAAGAACTTCACTTTTAGCTGGTGGATATTTGTCGAGGTATTGAGGGGGATATAATGAAAAAATTACTTATACAACTCCCTTGGTAGGTCGAACTGAGAAGTGGTAGTGGGACAATACATCACTGGAATGTTATCCCAAGCTAGTTTTCTTCTCATAAGCAACATATCCTATTGTTGTTCTGTCAGGGAATCCTCTACTTGATCTCCCCAGCTTGATTTCTTCTTAATGATTTTGTTCCAACTAGTGGGGCTAGTGGGATCCTAATTGATATATGACCGGCATGGGGGTGGCTTGGAATAAGAGCATGGCCCCAGGACATATTTTGGTTGAGAAAGGAAGTCACTTGTCATTGAAAGAGTTTCAAACATGTTTTACTCCATCTTTCCAAGCACCTCAGCATATAAGGTCTTTCTCACATTTGATTCAGTGAGGGGATGGCCTCCTTGCTGGTGCGTATGTTGACTATGGGGAGGACCTTCATAGTTGGTTCCACAATATAAAGGGCTACCATTGCAACTTGATGTCTGACCGTGGGGAGTGTCCCTATGGAGTATACCCTATGGAGGACCGTAGTGATGGGAAGACATTCTTTTTGCTTGATGTTATTGAGGGGAGGACCTTTACAATGACTGTTATTATGGAGAGTACTACCATCATAGATCAGGATGTAGGGAGACTATCAACGGTACAAATTCTGGGGAGGACCTTTAGGATGTAATGAAATGAGAGGAGGACTTTCTCGTTGCTTGGTGTCACTGCGGGGGGGGGGGGGGGGGGACTTCACATTGACTACCATCATAGCGATGGATACAAAGAAATATTGACGTCCGAATATAGGGAGAATAATATCTATAGTATATACCCTAGGGAGGAACATTAGGGAGGACGACAGTAAGGGGAGGACCTTCTTACTGTTCAATCTTCTGGTCGGGGGGGGGGGGGGGCTACCCTGACACGCATCAGGAGAAAGGCTCTTGGGATCAATCATTTCTGGCCTATAGAGTAAGCCCCCATGGGTGATCTGGGGAGGACCTTCAGAGCTACTGGTATCAACATTGCAGGTAGGACCATTGAAACTCTTAATACCACTTCCATAATTTGGTAATGGATCATCAGGATCTTAAGCCTCTATTGATAAATGTTTGATTGCATCAAGAACCCTAGCTTCCAGTATAGCAGAATCATGAATATTATCTTCATTTTCTAGTTTCTTTTGACACATTTCATTTCTGGAGACTCTATTATGGGCGACTGGGGATGATTTCTATTGTTAAAGAACTTCATATATAGGTCCCTATTTTTTTGGTTCTTATGATGCCACTTGGATTTTCTGACTGGAATCTTGAATTCTTATAGGGATATATGCATGCCCTAGAGTAGCCACCATGATGGACTGGTGTCCCCCAGTTGGAATGGGTATGTGTTACTGATACGGTTGTCCTTGTATTATAGGATATAGTCATAAACCCTCTTGGACTAGATTAGGGATATAGAACTGCTTCGGAGTGATTATATGATTTTATGGATGAATCACCCCAGTCAGGGAGACTAGGTCATGGGCCTGGTTCCTTACCATTTCCAATAATGTAATAACATTTTTCTAGTTCTGGATGATATAGTCTTGAATCAACATCTAGTCTTTCATCTTACCAAGATTTGATTAGATACATCTTTAACTGGAAGGGGTATGAATTCCCATTACGATGTCTGAGCAGGAGTTTGTGTCTACTCCAGTCCTCCATAGGTTTCCAGTGGATACTGGAAGTTATCCTATTTTGAGGAAGAGGAATGAGTCTGTCCCCAACTTGTTTCACAGGTTTCCACCATATTTGACTTGTGGGCTTCATATTCACAAGGATGAATTTGTGTATAATCATTTTCTGCAGTATTTTTCTTATGGGATTTGCCTTCATTGATAGGAATTTGAATATTATTATATTTTCTTTCCACCATATTTGACTGGTTGGCTTCATATGAATTGGAAATGTTATATGACTGCCTATAATTTTCTACCCTATTTAGATTGTGGGATTTCTATGTGTTATTGGGAATTTTTTCCTACTTATAGCTGGTTATCATCCTACTTAGATGATGAGATTCTGGTGCATTGGCATTGATTTTCATCTGCCTATAATTTTTCACTCTATCTATGCGGCGGTACTAGAGAGAAATGCCAGGAATGTGAATTGGCTCATACTATGCCACTTTATTCTTGTGGTAGGCTTTATAAGAGAGAGTAAGAATTTTCATCCGCTCATAGAATTCCATTGAATTTCCATGGTGGACTTCAAGAGAGGAGGAATAGGTGTGTGTCTTTCATGGAATGTTTTCATGTATGTATGGTGGATCTCCTCCTCTAAAACTAGTGTAATGACATGCTCCTGATTATATGTTTTCCACCCTCAGTGGGCAGCCCGAGAGGCACGTTTCCTTTGAACTTTAGCAGGTTCCCTGGGCATGATATCCTCTTTAGGGTGAGAATATTTGGTCATGTGGAATTGGTGATGATTTTCTCCAGTAGGGTCCAGTTAGTAAGACCCTCGTGCAGTTGGGATGAATTCATCATCATCAACTTCATCTACCTCCCTGGGGTAGGGGAGGTATTCTTTTTCATGTTCTGGGGACAGGCTCCAGAAGTGATTGGAGATGGCCAGAGGGTCTCCTTGTTCTAGATTGTCAATCGAGGCTAAAGATATAGCTGGAAAGCTTTTATAGATTAGAGGGACTGTCTTGAAGCCTCTATAGTGGGAATAGTATCGTTTTGGTGGTACTCTCTGATCAATGTGTTCGAAACCCAGCATTGAAGATGTTGGGTAGGTGATGGGGTCTTGTTCTTTATTGGGGACCCAACCACCTATGTGGTTGTCGAGGCACATGTCTGATTCAGTGATCAAGATTCCATTTAGATTGAAGGATTCTCTAGAAACCAGAAATATATGTAACAAGTATAGACAAAAAAACCTATCAATGTATCATATCATTATCCTATGCATAATGGATGATTTTTCCTGGCCCTCTTCCATTTACAAGGAGAATGGGATTTAGTGGGGTGATACCTTCACATAGGTTAAGGATTCAAATCGGGTTCACCATTTTTGTTTCGACCCAGTTCGTGTCATACTGCTTTTCATCTCGGTGAGATGGTCCCACTATGATTGAGAAGTATATCCTTTTTATGTTATGAAGGAGGTGCCTCATTTTCATGGTCTTAGTGGGAGGTTGTAGGGGGTTAAGTGTTTGTAAAATTGGCCCATGTCAAGTATGATGTCCCCAGATGGTCTCTAGTGGGTTTTTTCGTGGATCCAGAAACACCCAATGACCCTTTTATCCAATATTCATGGACCTAATTTTAAAATTAAGGTTCTTGTTGGATGATTTGGCCAACAACACTTAAAGACGCCCTTGGTCAAGAGGATGGTAGGTTGGGCTCATCACGCCCTTTTAGGTGTAATTATTACCTACTCTGTGACTCTCTTATAGATTTAGGTTATGTTCATAAGTTCACGAATCCTTTGTTCATTCCCAAGAATGTGTTAGTTGTGTACTACTAGGATAGCAAGATCAATATAAGCATTCCTGAGTTTGGTATTTTTCAAGACAATGCAGAATTAATCCATGTACTGAGGCGCTCTAGAGTTTACCATCATCTTGGGGGGGACGAGAGATATTTTTATGTCAAGGTAAAACCCATGAGATGGGATTCATATGTATCCTCATGAGAGAAATCAGATCTCACGTAGTTCAATGCCACTTAACTTGACACATCGCCTTTTAAGGTCATGTTACGAGGACCCATCCATGAAGTTTAACGTCATGCGGCACAGATGTCTAGCAAAGAGATGCCTAGTCAAGGTTCGGTGTGGGACTTATTCCAAGGTTTCCTAGGAACCCAGGAGAGATGTGGTCTCTCAGGATAATATAACCCTACAAATAATATGGCCCATGGAACATTAGGGAGATTTGGGTGTCGGATTTGGACCTCGGGGAGGCTTCCTATGTACCCTAGACAGCTGGGAATCAAATCCCTCATAGTTTGGTTGGACGAGGCTCATGTGTGGAAGATACCTTCTTAAGGGGATATGGTTGTTATATACACTATAGGGGAGGCCTTTCTTGAAGAATGGTATGAGGGATTATACCTGTGGAGGATGACCAAGTGATTCATGGGGTTCATTGGGACTAAATTTTAAGGAGAATATCAATTGAGATTGAGCCTTAAGTAGGTATCCTACATATCTTGGTCAGTCAAAAAATCAGAGTTATCTTAGTTCATTGAGAATATTTATTTCGTAGATCTTATGGTCATAACCAACCTCTAAGACTATGTGATTCATGATCGGTGTGAGAAACAAGAGCATGTGAAAGATTCAACAAAGGCACACATCTTTCCTTCTATGCTGATGGAAAAGGAGGATGATGACTATAGAAAAGGTTGTGTCTATGAGTCTAAAGGGATAGGGAAAGGGGCTTGGGATGTGATAACCCTCACCCATGTTGATATCCAAGATAATCACATCTAGTGATCTATCCAGACACATCTGGAGCTGATCCTAAGAAGGTTAAGAGTGCCTCCTCCCATGAGAAAGACTAGGGACTTACCATAGGAGGACTGCCCAGAAACTGGTTCTGGGAGAGGGGAGGAGCAACATCCCTCATCAAAGGGAATGGAAAGCTTGAGATCCTCATTTTCCACTAGCTCTCATGGAACAGAAAATCCAGTGACAAACATCGATCCCTAGAACATGGAGGTTCACATCTGTATCCCAAGGTGGGAATCCTGGTTACCATTGGAATGTGGACTTAGAGACATTCTAGGGTCTCATGTCATTGCAAGGATTATCTACATGCCTCCTCTTACCATGGGTATGAGAATTGAGAAGGGCATGCTGATGTGTCTAACGGTATTTTCATATGGGTTTGGTGGATTTGGAAGAGGCATTGTCTGAATGCTCATGGAATAGTTAGAGGATGGGCCATAGAGGATGTGACATGAATGGAAGGACAAGATCGGAACAAGAATGTGGGGTACCCAACGGCACCCAATTCCACATACCATTTTCTCATACGGGGTAGGGGATTTCTCGCATAGCGTACTGCTATGCAGGTGGAGGGGTCGTCCACATACCAAAGTGGTACACAGACTTGGATGCGAGCCGCTGCATACCATGGAAGTACGTAGACCTAGGTTCCATCCTCATAGTGTGGTGTTATGTGGTGCGGGGTCTTGTCCTCATAGAGACACGCTCTTCGGTTCTCTAGATTGAAGGAGGTGCATTGTGCCTGTGGTTTGCAGAAATTTCATCCGTGAAGGGCCTACGGTTCTTGGTTCTCCAATTAGGTTCACATCTAGTTGATTATTATTAACTTCCCTTATTTTTATGGTTCACTGCTATTTTATACATACTGCAAAATGGTTCCTGGCCCTTCGTCGATCGTTCACCGTCAAAGTCTTCTGTACGAATACTAGAAGTCTCAATCCTCCATTATCAAATTCCAAAAACTTGATCTCTAAATGCCTCGTTTTTGCAGTTCCCATGGTGTTCCTTTTATAGGGTTCCAGGGAAGTTGTATCTACAAGCACACAAAACATTTTTCAGAAGCCCATGGAGGAATCATCAAGCCCGCAGATGACTCAGTCAACCAAGGTTCACGGGGTTGTGGTTCATAGGACATCGTCGCCTTCGTCTAATTCAAAAAATGCTTGGTTCATTGTGACAGTATGCAGGGACATACATCTCCATCATGTTTTCACCAATGACATGATTCGCAGAAGCAGCGTTTCATAGGTTGAAATTATCCTCCTTCATTCTGACAATGACACCATTCACAGGGGGTTTTCGTACACAGAGGAAAATTTCTCCAACTCTATCCCACCAATGACATTGTACGTGGTATTTGATGCATTATCCTTCATTTCGTGTACTTCTCGGTTCACGAGAAATACCTTCCACAAACTATTCACAGTATTTAGTACGCGGACGGATTATTTTCCTTTTCTAAATTTTTCTTCTTCAACATTCATCTTTGATCTTCTTCACCATTTTATTTCTTTCCTTTGATGAGTTTGATGAATTTTTTTCCGTCTTCAATATAGAATTTTTAAGAACCTATAATATTTTTAGGGGTTTAAATTGTTTTTATATTTGAATGGTTTTCTTTGGGTTTTTTTGGTTTTTTTATGTTTTTAAGTATTTTTAGGGCTTTTCTAGGTTTTTTATGGTTTTTAAGTTTTTCAGGGTTTTTTATGTTATTTAGGTTTTTTTGGAATTTTATTGTTTTTTGGGGGTTTTAGTCTTTTTTAAGTTTTTTAGGGTTTAAAGGTTTTTTATAATTTTTAATGGTTTTGGGGGTTTAAAGTGTTTTAGAGTTTTTAGTGGTCTTTATTTTTTTATGTTTTTTTGGATTTTTATGTTTTAGGGGGGGTTTTGTGTTTTTTGGGTGTTTAGGGATTTTTAGGGCTTTTTATAGTTTTTAGTGTTTTAGGTTTTTTAGGTATTTAAGTGATTTTAGGTTTTTAAGGTTTTATTAGGGTTTTAACATGGTTTTTAGGGGTTTTTTTATGTTTTAGGGTTTCTTATATCTTTTTTAGGATTTTTATTTTTTTTATGGTTTTTACGGATTTTGAGTGGTTTTAGATTTTTTAGGGTTTTTATGTTTTTTTGGGGTTTTAGGGTTTTTTGAGTTTTTTTTGGGTTAATGAGGTTTTTTTAACTTTTTTAGGGGTTTAAATGTTTGTTAGAGTTTTTAGTATTTTTTTAAGGGTTTTATGGGTTTTAAAGGTTTTCTAAGGTTTTTAGGGGTTTTATGGTTATTATAGTTTAAAGGGTTTAAAGGGGTTTTGGGGGGTTTTTGGCAGTTTTTAGGATTTTGGGGATTTAAAAGTTTTTAATTTTTTAAGGTTTCTTAGGTTTTTTCAGTTTTTTATGGGCTTTTACATTTTTAGAAAATTTTAGGGTTTTTTAGTGTTTTTATGGTTTTAGGGTTTTCAGTGTTTTTTTTGGGGGGGGGGGGGTTTAGGGTTTTGTGGTTATTTGTGGTTTTACATGTTTTTTTTGAGTTTTTTGGGTTTTAAGGGAATTTTAGAGTTTTTTAATCTTTTTGTGGGTTTAATGGGTTTTATAGTTTTTAGCATGTTAAGGATTTTTTGGGTTTTTTGGGTTTTTAATATTTTTAGGGGTTTTTTGGTTTTTAGGGTTTTAGTGTTTTTAGGTTTTTTTTTTGTGTCTTTAGGTTTTTTGTTTTATCAATTTTTCTCTTTTTTATGGGTTTTAAGTGTTTTTATGTTTTTAAGGATTTATTAGTATTTTAGGGTTTTTAATGTTTTTTAAGTTTTTATAGATTTTTAGGTGTTTTTAATATTTTTATTTTTTTAGAGATTTTATGTATTTTTAGGGTTTGTGGGGTTTTTTAGGGTTTTTATGATTTTTTGGGTTTAGTGGATTTTTTGAGTTTTTAGGGTTTTAAGGTATTTTCGATTTTTTTAACATTTTTAGGTGATAAAAGGATATTTAGAGTTTTTTGTGGGTTTTGGTGGTTTTATGGGTTTTTATGTTTTTTATGTTTTTGGGGGGGTTTTATGGGTTTTAAATATTTTAGGGGTTTTAGGGTTGTTTTAGGGTTTTTAAGGTTTTTATTGTTTCAAGGTATTTTAGTGGTTTCAACTGTTTTTAAGTTTTTATGGTTTTGTTTGGGTTTTAGGGTTTTTTACATTAGAGGGATGTGTAGGGATTTTTAGTAATTTTATGGTTTTCATTCTTTTTATGGATTTTGATGGATTTTATGGGGTTTATTATTTTTAGGGTTTTTTAGGGGTTTATAGCATTTTTTAGATTTATAGGGGTTTTATATGTTTTTAGGTTTTTAAGGTTTTCATAGGGGTTTTCAGTTTCTTGAGGGTTTTTTATTTTTTGTGGGATTTTTATTGATTTTATGGATTTTATGGTTAATTAGGGTATTTAGGGGTTCTGAGGGATTTTAGGGGTTTTAGGGTTTTTATTGATATTTTAGGTTTTTAGGGTTTTTTTGAGTTTTTAGTGGTTTTTAGGATTTTTATGGAGTTTTGGGGTTTTTTAATGTTTTTAGGGGATTTATGGTTTTAGGGTTTCTAGGGATTTATAGGGTTTTTATCATTTTTTAGGTTTTATAGGGGTTTTAAGTGTTTTTTAGGTTTTTAAGGTTTTCTCAGGTGTATTTCAGGATTTTTATGGCTTTTTTACATTTTTAGGGCACGGAAGATACGAGGTCAGACTATTCATGACCACCCAAAATTTATAAGAGAAAAAAACACAGGAGAAAAGGGAGGGGCAGGGTCAATCAACCCCCACCCAAAAACCCTGGACTCCCCCACAAAACCCAAAAGTCCCCAAAAGACCCAAAAGTCACACAAAACCATAGGAAGCAGAAAAACAGAAGCATCACCAACAACATCTCCCAGCCAAACATCAACCAACAGTGGTGAAAATCAGCACCTTCAGCACCTGCCATCAGAGAAACAACCAACATACAACTTCACTGTCTCCAGCCTCCATCACCTCCTCACCAGTTAGAACAACTTCTAGCAACACAAAACTTCCATCACCAAAAACATAGACATCAGCTTTACCATTTTCCGACCAAGCATTTTCCAAACTCCAAAACCTCAGTTTCCAACAGCTAGCACCCTCTTTAACCATATCCATCCAAGCAGTATCCATCAACCAGCATCTCAGTTCCCAACATCCGAAACCTCCTATCCTGATAGCTTCCAACATACTGCACCTAGAAGAATAACCAGCAGCACAGGACCACCAGCGCCCATGCAAGCTTCCCGACCATTCAACTTCCAGCACACGAATATCAGACCACCAACATTCTCCTCCTCCACCAGCAACCTCAGTAGATTCATCCAAATCCATTAACACGAACATCAAAATCTCCTCCAAAGCAATATACACTGATTCACCTAATACCAATAGAAAGATTATCCAAGAGAAGATAACGCACAGTAGAAAATTCAAAAACCACATATTGATCTCTTGGGTAGACACCTGAGCACCACCATCCCAGGCAGCCTCCAAGCTTGGTTTCCATAACCAGGAGCCCCAACCCACAGTTGTGACCATCATGCATCCCACTGTCAACCACCCTAGAAGAAATAATCCCTCAAACCACCTTGTACACAAACATAATGCCAGATTCGCAGTTCGTCGCACCGTATCTACACCTGTAACTTCTCAAGACAAAGAAGAACCTGGGGAAAAACCCCCGCCATCCCAAGCTAAGAACTATACTAATGTGCCTGGAGAAAACCAGCGCCATCAATGAGACCACCTGACAAACCAGATCCAGAGATCCACACCACCGTCGAATCTCCACGCCACGCCAGATCCCCTCTCAAGCCACGCAGATCTGAATAGGAGAAGCCTAAATTTGTCTTCTTCCACACACACCAAACCCGCCAACAAGCCAAAAGCGCCCAGATCTTCCACTCTTGAAGCAGGACACCTATTTCCATAGATCACATCACCACCAAAGACAGACGCCACCAAGAACCGCCTAAATCCACCACCGCCATAGACCAACACCGCTAAGAACCGCCAAAGAAAGCCGCAACCACCATGGTGAAAAGCAACATCCCGATCTAGAATTAGCGAGACTCCATGACCTGAAGAGCGCCTCAACCCTTGTAGAAGATCGAAATCCAGATCTGCCAAAGCCGAGCCAAACCAGGCCAAGCCAGTTCCAACCTTGCTCGAACAGAGCCTCCCATCTCCAACAAGAAAATGCCTCGTCACCCACAATCACAACACCAGTGAAGAAGACCATTTCCCATCTACATCATGATCAAGTTGGAAGATGAGGCTTCCATGGGGAATTCCACAAGGGGATGATGCAGATCACAGCGTCGGGAGGGAGAACCCAAGAGAGAGTAGTGTCAACTTCTTTTCTTTTACATTTTTAGGGATTTTTACAATTTTTATGAATTTATGGTTTTTAAATATTTTTAGGTATTTTTAGGGATTTTTAGGGTTTTTAGGGGTTTTAGGGGTTTTATGGTTTTTTTGGTGTTTTTGGTTTTTTTAGTTTTTTGGGGTTTTAAGGTTTTTTAGAGTTTTTTAATTTTTTTAGGGGTTTAGAGGGTTATTATATTTTTTAGTGGTTTTAGGGTTTTTATTGGTTTTAGGGTTTTTTGGATATTTTATGGTTTTTATGGTTTTTAGGGGTTTCTGGGTTTTTTGGGTATTTTTATGGGTTTTAAGGTTTTTAGCATTTTTAGGGGTTTTATGGTTTTAAGTGTTTATTTAAGGTTATCTTATAATTTTTCAGGGTTTATTGGGTTTCTTACATTTTTAGGGATTTTTATAGCTTTTAGGGTTTTAGATATTTTTTAGGGGTTTTAGAGTTTTGAGGGGGTTTAAGTGATTTTGTGTTTTTATGGTTTTCTTATGGATTTTCAGGGTTTTTAGGGGATTTTATGTTTTTAAGGATTTTTAGGGCTTTTTTTATTTTTATTGTTGTTAGTATTTTTTAATATTTTGAGGGTTTTAGAGATTTTTTTAAGTTTTTATGGTTTTTTAGTTTCTTACCAGTTTTAAGGTTTTTTGATTTTTTTTACGTTTTTAGGGGTTTAAAGGTTTTTTAGAGTTTTTGGTGGTTTTAGGGTTTTTATATGTTTTTAGGGTTGTTAATGTTTTAGGGGTATCTATGATTTTTAGGGGTTTAAGTGTTTTTAGGGTCTGTGAGGTTTTTTATAATTTCTTAGGTTTTAAAGGTTTTCTTACGGTTTTTTAGGGTTTTTAGTGTTTTTATGATTTTATGTATTTTTAGTTTTTTTTAGGATTTCTATGGTTTTTATGGATTTTAAGGTCTTTAGGGTTTCTAGAGTTTTTAGGGGTGTTTAGGGGTTTTAGCATTTTTAGGGTTTTTAGGGGGTTTAATTTTTTTTAGTTTTTAAGATCTTCTTAAGGTTTATCTGGGTTTTCTAGATTTTTTACGTTTTTAGGGATTTTTTGGTATTTATAGTGTTTTATGGTTTTTTTGGATTTTTTTGGGTTTTTGGGTTTTTTAGGGTCTTTAAGGTTTTTGGGGGTTTTTTCGGTTTTTTGAGTTTTTTAAACATTTTTAAAGGTTTTTATAGTTTTTTAATGTTTTTAGGTTTTAAAGGGATTTTAGATTTTCTAGTTATTTTTAGGTGGGGTTTTGAGTTTTTAGTATTTTCAAGGCTTTTATGAATTTTTGGGGGTTTTACGATTTTTAGGGTATTTTAGGGTTTTTAGTGTTTTTAGTTTTTTTAGGGGTTTAAATTTTTTTTAGGTTTACTTAGGGTTTCTAGGTTTTCATATATTTTTTCACGTTTTTATGGGTTTTTACATTTTTAATAATTTTATTTTTTTTTTGGTTTTGACGTATTTATATGGGTTTTAGGGTTTTTAGGGGTTTTAAGGTTTTTTAGGGTTCTTAGTATTTTTAGGGTTTTTAGAGGTTTTAATTGTTTTTTGGTTTTTAAGGTTTTCTTATGGTTTTTAAGGTTGTTTATGTTTTTTTCGTTTTTTAGGGATATTTTAGGTATTTTACGATTTTTATGGTTTTTAGGGTTTTAGGGTTTTTAGGGTTTTATGGATTTTAAGTTTTTTAGGGGGTTTTAGGTTTTATTTTTTTTAGGGTTCTAAGGTTTCTTAGAGTTTTTTTGAATTTTTTTTTGTTTAAATGGTTTTTAGAGTTTTTAATTCTTTTATTGTTTTTATGAGGTTTTAGGGTTTTTATGGTTTTTATGGGGTTTTAGGTGTTTTTTAGGGTTTTTAGATTTTTTAGAGTTTTTAGTTTTTTTATGTTTTAAGGGTTTTAAGTGTTTTTAGGTTTTTAATGTTTTCTTTGGGTTTTTAGGGGTTTTTTTGTTTTTGGGGATTTTTAGGGTTTTTTCAGATTTTTATGGGTTTTTGGGTTTTGAGGGATTTTGAGGGTTGTAAGGGTTTTTCGAGTTTTTATGTTTTTTAGCTTTTTAGGTTTTTTGGATTTTTTTAGGGTTTATAAGGTTTTTTGTAGTTTTTAACATAATTAGGGGTCTAAATGGTTTTAAGAGTTTTTAGTGGGGTTTTAGGGTTTTATGGGTTTTTAGGGATTTTTAAGGTTTTTAAGGGTTTTAACATTTTTAGGGTTTTTGGGTTTTTTGGGGTTTTTTTAGGTTTTTAGCGTTTTTTAGGTTTTCAGGGGTTTTAAGTGTTTTTAGATTTTTAAGGTTTTATTAGGGTTTTTAAAGGTTTTTAAAGTTTTCTTCCTTTTTTTGGGATTTTTATGGTTTTTTAGTATTTTTATGGTTATTTAGGGTTTTTATGGATTTTGAGGGGTTTTTGGGTTTTTAGGGTTTTTAGCATTTTTTAGGTGTTTTAGGGATTTAAGTGTTTTTATGTTTTATGGTATTCTTATGGTTTTCAAGGTCCCCTGGTATTTTTATGTTGTTGGGGATTTTTATAGATTTTTTAGGATTTTTATGCTTAATTAGGGGTTTTGGGTTTTTTATGGTTTGGGGTGTTTAGGGTTTTTAGGGTTTTTATGGTTTTTTTAGGTTTTTATTATTTTTTAGTTTTTATAAGTTTGTACGGTTTTTATAGGGTTTTATAGTTCTTTAAGATTTTTAGGGGATTTTATTGGTTTTAGGTTTTTAGGGTTTTTAGGGTTTTTAGCATTTTTTTTTGTTTTAGGGGGGTTTAAGTGTTTTTAGGGTTTTTATGGTTTTCTTATGATTTTATGGGTTTTTAGGATTTTTCAATTTTTTTACACTTATTGTGATTTTTAGGGTGTTTTTAAGATATTTGTTTAGTGTTTTTTGGGATTTGGGTGTTTTAATGGTTTTTAGGGGGTGGGGTTTTGGTTTTTAGGGTTTTTAGGGTTTGTTATTGTTTTTATGGTTTTTAAAAAAATTAAACATTTTTAGGGGTTCAAATTTTTTTATAGTATTTAGATTTTTAAGTGGTTTTTATTGTTTTAAGGTGCTTTAATGTTTTTATGGGTTTTATGGTTTTCAGGTTCTTTAGGGGTTTGGGGGTTTTTTCATATTTTTAGCATTTTTAGTTTATTTAGGTATTTTAAGTGTTTTTTTTGTTTCTTATGATTTCTTAAGGGTTTTTAGGGTGTTTACAGTTTTTAATGATTTTAGGGATTTCATAAGATTTCATAGGATTTTTATGGGTTTTTATGGTTTTTAGGGATTTTGAGGTGTTTTAGGGTTTTTTTTGGATTTTAGGGTTTTATAATTTTTTGGGGGTTTTAGGATATTTTTTATTTTTTTGGGTTTAAATTTTTTTATATTTTTTTAACATTTTTAGTGTTTAAAAGGGTTTTTGGAGTTTTTAGTGGTTTTTTTTGTTTTATGATTCTTTAGGGTTTTTTTATGTTTTTAGAGGTTTTATGGTTTTTATGGTTTTTTGTGTTTTTAGTATTTTTTAGTTTTTTAGGGGATTTAAGTGTTTTCAGGTTTTTTATGATTTCTTAGGGGTTTTCATGCATTTTATGGGTATTTTTATTTTAGGTATTTCTAGGGATTTTTAATATTTTTATCAAATTTTATGTTTTTATAGATTTTGAGAGTTTTTAAGATTTTTAAGATTTTTAGGGTATTTAGTGTTTTTTGGTTTTTTGGGGTTTTAAGTGTTTTTAGGTTTTTAGGGTTTCCTTAAGGTTTTAAGTGTTTTTAGGTTTTTAGGGTTTTCTTAAGGTTTTAAGGGTTTTTATTGTTCTTTAAGTTTTTGGGATTTTTAGTGTTTTTTTGGATTTTAAGGGATTTTTAGGGGTTTTTGGGTTTTTGAGGGTTTTTATTGGCTTTTAGGGTTTTTATTAATTTTTTGTTTTTTTGGGTTGTTTCTATGTTTTTAGGGGTTAAGGGTTTTTTAGAGTTTTTTGAAAATTTTTGGGGTTTCAGGTTTTTTAGAATTTTTAGTTGGTTTTGTGGGGTTTCATAAGTTTTAGGGTTTTAAGGTTTTTAGGGGTTTTATGTTTTTTGGGATTTTACCATTTTAGAGTTATTTAGGGTTTTTTATGATTTTTGGGGTTTTGAGTGTTTTGAGGTTTGTATGTTTTTCTTAGGGGTTTTTAGGGTTTTTAGGGTTTTAATTTAATAATTATTTGTTGGGTTTTTTGGGATTTTTATGGGTTTTTATATTTTTTAGGGGTTTTTAGTGATTTATAGGAATTTATAGGGTTTTATGGTTTTTATGTTTTTTGTGTTTTTGAAGGGTTTTTAAGTTTTTAGATATTTTAATATTTATTTAACGTTTTTATGAGTTTAAATTGTTTTTAGAGTTTTTAGTGAATTTTAGTATTTTTATGTGTTTTTGGGGTTTTTAAGGTTTTTGGGGGTTTTTATCATTCTTTGGGGGTTTAGAGTTTTTATGGTCTTTCAGGGTTTTTATCATTTTTAGGTGTTTATGGGTTTTAAGTGTTTTTGGTTTTTTATAGTTTTCTTAGGTTTTCAGGGATTTTAGGGATTTTGTGTTTTTAGTGAATTTTAGGGATTTTATAGGATTTCTATGGGTTTTTACGGTTTTTAGGGATTTTGATGGGTTTTCGGGATTTTGATGGTTTTTAGGGGTTTTGGGGGTTTAGGGGTTTTATCATTTTTAGGGGTTTAGGGGTTTTAAGAGTTTTTAAGTATTTTAGGTTTTCTTAGGTTTTTAGGGTTTTTTTATAGTTTTATGTATTTTTAGTGCTTGTTTAGGATTTTTATAGTTTTTAGGGGTTTTGAGGGTTTTCATGTTTTCATGTTTTTTTAGGGTTTTTATGGTTTTTGGGGGTTTTAGGGTTTTTATGAGTTTTTTAGGATTTTTTAGGATTTTTAGATTTTTTTAATGTATTTAGTGGTTTAAATTGTTTTTTGAGTTTTTAAATTCTTTTTAGGGTTTTAGGGATTTTTAGGTTTTTATGGTTTTTATGGTTTTTATGGTTTTATGGTTTTAGGGTTTTAGGGTTTTTAGGGTGTGTAATGCTTTTTAGGTTTCTTAGGCATTTAAGTGTTTTTTCGTTTTAAATGTTTTCTTATGGTTTTTATGGGTTTTAGAGTTTTTAGAGTTCTTAGGTATTTTTTATGTTTTCTAAGGTTTTTAGTGTTTTTAGGGATTTTCAGTGGTTTTTAAGGTTTTTAGGGGTTTTTTTGGGTTTTAAGGGTTTTTTTTGAGTTTTTAGGGGTTTTAGGTTTTTAAAGTTTTTAACATTTTTAGGGGTTTCAAGGGTTTTTAGATATTTTAGTGGTTTTAAAGGTTTTTATGGATTTTTATAGTTTTTAACATTTACTTGGTTTTTTATGGTTTTTAGTGTTTTGAGGTTTTAGGGTTTTTTAGGGTTTTTATTGTTTTGAGAGTTTTTAGGGGTTTTAAGTGTATTTAGGTTTTTATGTTTTTCTTATGGATTATTTGGTTTTTCAGGTTTTTTTAATTTTTATAGAATTTTAGGGATTTTTTAGTGTATTTTTGGTTTTTAGGGTTTTTAGGGATTTTTAGGGATTCTATGTTTTTTAAGGGTTTTTAGGGGTTTTATGTTTTTTTGGGTTTTATGGTTTTTTTTTTGAGTTTTTTAGGTTTTTTATAATTTTTATAGTTTATTAAAAAAATTGGGGTTTAAATGGTTTTTTGAGTTTTTGGTGGGTTTTTAGGATTTTATGGGATATTTGGATATTTTAAATTTTTAGTGGTTTTATGGTTTTAGGGTTTTTAAGGTTTTTAGTATTTTTTAGGGTTTTTAGCATTTTTTTAGTTGTTTTAGGGGTTTAAACGATTTTTATGTTTTTATTTTTTTATGGTTTTCCTTGGGGTTTTCATTGTTTTTAGTGTTTTTTACGTTTTTAGTTATTTTTATGGATTTTTTGGATTTTTATGGATTATAGGGATTTTGAGGGTTTTGGGGTTCTTAAGGTTTTTGGAGTTTCTTTTTTGTTTTTTGGGGATTCTAAGGTTTTTTTGAGTTTTTAGGGGTTTCAAGGTTTTTTATAGTTTTTTAAAATTTTAGGTGGCTTAAAGAGTTTTTATGGGTTTTTTGGGTTTTTAAAGGGTTTTTTGGGTTTTTTATGGTTTGTAGGTTTTTAGAGTTTTTAGGGTGTTTAGCATTTTTAGATTTTTTGGGGGTTTTATTTTTTTAGGTTTTAATGGTTATCTAAGGGTATTTCATTGTTTTTAGGATTTTTTATGTTTTGAGGTATTTTTAGGTATTTTTTAGGATTTTTATAGATTTTCAGGTTTTTAGGGATTTTGGGGGGTTTGTGGTTTTAGGGATTTTAGGATCTTTTAAGTTTTTTAATTTTTTTAGGGGTTTTGGGGTTTAAAGTGTATTTAGGTTTTAAAGGTTTTCTTAGGGTTTGATGAGGATCCCGGAACACATGGGCATCGAGGGGTTGAAGGTGGACTTGATGGGGATGGAAGAATGTGCATGATTGCACAAGACCTATGGTGAGGAGTTGGTGGCCCAATGGAAAGGGAGTGAAGTAATAAAATGAAGGATGCCTTAAATGTGTTAATTATATAATTCCAAGGGGTGGCCCAATTCCCTTGCTTGGGGTAGGATTCTGGGTAAATATTTACATTAATTAAGGTCCAAACATACTTTTAAAGAACCATCCGATGGTGTACTATGAATTTCCAGCCCACCCCACCATGGAATCTTCAAAGTCAACAGTGGTGGGCTAGTTGTCTTTATTTTCAGTATGGTGTGCTACTAGTCCCTTAAAGTCATATACATGTGCAAAAATTATCGAAATCATCATTTAGGTATTTTGACTTGTGGAAACTAGGTGTTAGACTTTTGTATCACTCTTTGGATATAAATATACAGACCCATGTACTCTTTGAACATCATGAATGAAGCTAATGTTATTATGGTGATCTTTTCTTAAAACCTTTGTGTTCTTGCTTAATTATTGACTTATCAAATTATTTTTCATTCTTTGTGGCATCTTGTGGCTATAGTTCTTAGAGATAAGTTCTCTTTGGGTTTACCTTGACAAACTCTCTCATTTCTTCCTTATTTCTACCATTTATATACATTATTTCTTTTTTCTTGTGGAGGTCTAGGTGATAAACACACAAACATTGAATAAGGATTCCATGACACTTCCTAGACGGTATTAGATCACATATCATTTGGAATCAAAGTCCAATTGCAAGAAATTTGGTTCTTCATTTTTTATCCCTTCTTCAATCTTCTTTTCTCATTGAATCAGGTTGACATCAATTCTGGTCCATTTTTTTCTTCTCCTATATACATCAATTATTCTTCATTTTTTGAATACATTATTTTAATATTGTACTTGAAAAGATCATATTTATTCTCCATTTGTAATAATTGAAATCAAATCTATAAATCATGAGATATGGTGAGTTCAATTTTTTTTGATGAATTTTGTGATTTTAAAACAACGAATGTAGAACCCCTAGTTTTTGGTAATTGAAATTTTATTTATGTATTTTATGTATATGAATGACTTTTTTATGTTTTGAGAGGTTCAGATGATCTTTGTAATATTTTTGAGGATTTTATGAAGGTGTGCAGTTTGATCCTGGTTAGTAGAAATCCTAAAACACCTCCAGGAAATCATGCAACTAAAGCAGTAGGAACTAATAAGGTGTATGGTTAGGTGAACATTTTTGCCAAACCATGAAGCTGCCTAGTAAAAACCATGAAATATTGGATAGTGGGGTATACCATAATTAGGACATAATTTTTGCAACTCTGTTATCCAACCATGTTAATAGATGTAATTCTCATTTGAATTATGGTTTTAGAAATCATGGGAATTGGTTGGATTTTTGGAAAACCATTGTTTATAATTTTAAAATGGTGATTTAAAAAATTATGGTTGGTTTATACATGTAAATTATTTTTTTGTAATAGTTTGATATGATTTGGTACTAACTGTTGTTCATGAGTTGAATGGAATGGGTAATGGTTGTGAAGTACCACAATCAAAGGGATATAGTATGTATGTGAAGTTCCACTATCAATGTTAACACCGGGATTGAGTGTGTTTTTGTGTTTAGGATGTGTGTGTGCATGAAACTTTTTATTCCAAATCATAAATTGGGAAATGGTTAAAATATTTTTTGATGTTCCTTGAAAATTTATTGTGTTAGTTGTTGATTTATTCCTTAAAAAATGGTTTTGAAGAATTATTTGATTATTTTCCTTAGAAAACTGATTTTTTAGATATGGAATACGTTAAACTATTTTAAAACTATTTTATATAAATGTTTAACATGTTAAATCCTAGTGGCATGAGATGGGAAGAAATTGGGTAAATCCTATTGATTTTTATACTCACCCCCTACTTGGGAACTATTGTGCATTTTCAAATGTTATATATCGAGACACTGGTAAATGCAAGGAATCCTAGTAATTTAGTGATTCTTTTTGATACATTGGGTTGGGAATGTGTATTTAGAGCTTGGAGTAGATTTTGAGTTGTTGTTGGTGTCTTTGGTGTCTTTTGGTTTTGTTATCATTTGGTTCTATTGGTTTTATCACATTGATTCCGCTTATACTCTGATATGGTCTTTTGGTTTAGTCTTGTATTGGCTTGAATTTTTGAACTCATTAATAATTAAGAAGTTTGGTTGTTATGGTTATATTTGGTTTGATTGTTTTATCTTAAAATTAAAAATCATCCCCCAACTGTTTATGATGCCCTTTTCATTTATTTCCAACATTTTGTGTCTTGGGGATGTCACCTAAGGCCTAGTAGCTCCCCTATCACTTCTCAGGCCAATGAGGAGGGGTGGGATGTCACAAATGTTATCATCTTATTCGGTTCATGGCATTGAAATCATATTGGTCAGTCTCTTGGCACTACTACAAACTGCACCTTTATCAGCGCTAAAAACCAGCATTAACAGCGCTAGAAAAGCGCTGTTAATGGCGGCGTAGATATAGGGGGGGTCCCCTTTATCAACGCTCTGAGAAGCGCTGTTAAAGGGGACCTTTATTAGCACTTCTTTTAGTGCTGATAAAGGTCTCCTCTATCGGCACTTAACGGAGCGCTGATAAAGTCTTCCTTTATCAGCGCTCCTCTAGCGCTGTTACAGGTGTCCTTTATCAACGCTAAAAAAGTGTTGATGAAGGCCCCATCGCCTGCACCTACAAAATAGGACCTGCGCACCTGTACACCAGAATACCTGCACAAAGTAGCACATGCACACCTGCACACCCTAGCAACCGCACACAATATTTTGACCGACAATGGTATATACATTTACTTAACATCATGAATACAAAAAAACGCATTGCTATATACATTTCAAACATTGTTTTACATGGTTACAATTACAATTATTCAACAACAGTTATAAACATTCATGTTTCATCCTTTGATATCCGTGATCCGCTCTCGATGGTATTTGTTTCCAAAAAAAGCATTCGAACTCAAGGAAAAAAATTCACCTATATAAGAAACCAAATATTATGTTAATAATGAAATAATGAAAGAAATTAAAACAGTAATATGAAAGAATACATTAATATGGAAATGTGAAACTAAAATATGAAATTTTAAACTCAAATGTTTTCATTTTCAAAACAATGAAAGGGAATAATGTAAAATCAATATGTTTTTGATTTATTTATCTCATTTAATATATACTGATTCTTTATCTAATAAAAAGACTTACCGGTCACACCGTGTGTCGGTCGGATTGAGGTGAGGTCGATTCGTACACGTCACAAATGACTCATGGATCGTTGTCCTAAAGTATCAAAACAATCCGAACGCGTTTGCTTGGTTTGCCGTATGTCATTGGTGTTGTTTTCCAAAGTTTATCTCAATTTGAAACTAATATCAGACACTTTTAGCCATACCGGTCACACCGTGCGTTGGATTGAGGTGCGGTCGATTCGTAAACGTCACAAATGAATCGTGGATCGTTTTCCTAAAATATCAAAACAATCAGAACACGTTTTCTCGGTATTCCGTATGTCATTGGTGTTGTTTTCTAATGTTTATGTCATTTTCCAACAGATAACAGACACTTTTAGCCATACCGGTCACACCGTGCGTTGGATTGAGGTTCGGTCGATTCATACATGTCACAAATGACTCGTGGATCATTGTCCCAAAGTTTCAAAACAATCTGAATGCGTTTGCTCGGTATTCCGTATGTTAGTAGTGTTGTTTTCCAAAGTTTATGTCATTTTTAAACTGATATAAAACACTTTCAGCCATACGGGTCACACCGTGCATCGGATTGAGGTGCGGTCGATTCGTACACGTCACAAATGACTTGTGGATCGTTGTCCTAAAGTATCAAAACAATATGAACACATTTGCTCGGTTTTCTGTATATTATTGGTGTTGTTTTCCAAAGTTTATCTCAATTTGAAACTGATATCAGACACATTTAGCCATACCGGTCACACCGTGCGTCGGATTGAGGTGCGGTCAATTCGTACACATCACAAATGACTCGTGGATCATTTTCCTAAAGTTTCAAAACAATCCGAATGTGTTTTATCAGTATTCCGTATGTCAGTAGTGTTGTTTTCTAATGTTTATGTCATTTTGAAACTGATATCAAACACTTTGAGCCATATGGGTCACAAAATGCATCGGATTGAGGTGCGGTCGATTCGTACACGTCACAAATGACTCGTGTATCATTGTCCAAAAGTTTCAAAACAATCCGAATGCGTTTGCTCAGTATTCCGTATGTCAGTAGTGTTGTTTTCTAAAGTTTATGTCATTTTGAAACTGATATCAAACACTTTGATCCATACAGGTCACACCGTGTGTCGGATTGAGGTGCAGTCGATTTTTACACGTCAAAAATGACTCGTGGATCGTTGTCCTAAAGTATCAAAACAATCTGAACGTGTTTGCTCGGTTTTCCGTATGTCATTGGTGTTTTTTTCCAAAGTTTATCTCAATTTGAAATTGATATCAGACACTTTTAGCCATACCGGTCACACCGTGCATCAGATTGAGGTGTGGTCGATTTGTACACGTCACAAATGACTCTTGGATCATTTTCCTAAAGTTTCAAAACAATCCGAACGTGTTTTCTCGGTATTCCATATGTCAGTAGTGTTGTTTTCTAAAGTTTATGTCATTTTTAAACTGATATAAAACAATTTGAGCCATACGGGTCACACCGTGCATCGGATTGAGGAGCGGTCGATTCTTACACGTCACAGATGACTCATGGATCGTTGTCCTAAAGTATCAAAACAATCCGAACGCGTTTGCTCGGTTTTCCGTATGTCATTGGTGTTGTTTTTCCAAAGTTTATCTCAATTTGAAAACTGATATCAGACACTTTTAGCCATACCGGTCACACCGTGCATCGGATTGAGGTACAGTCGATTCTTACACATCACAAATGACTCGTGGATCATTTTCCTAAAGTTTCAAAACAATCCGAACATGTTTTCTCGGTTTTCCGTATGTCATTGGTTTTGTTTTCCAAAGTTTATGTCATTTTCCAACTAATAACAGACACTTTTAGCCATACCGGTCACACCGTGCATCAGATTGAGGTGTAGTCGATTCGTACACGTCAGAAATGACTCGTGAATCATTTTCCTAAAGTTTAAAAACAATAATAATGCGTTTTATCGGTATTCCGTATGTCATTGTTGTTGTTTTCTAAAGTTTATGTCATTTTCCAACTGATAACAGACACTTTTAGCCATATCGGTCACATCGTGCGTCGGATTGAGGTGCGGTCGATTTGTACACGTCACAAATGACTCGTAGATCATTTTCCTAAATTTTAATAACAATCCAAACGTGTTTGCTCAGTATTCCGTATGTCAGTAGTGTTGTTTTCCAAAGTTTATGTCATTTTGAAGCTGATATAAAACACTTTGAGCCATACGGGTCACACCGTGCGTCGGATTGAGGTGCGGTCGATTCGTACACATCACAATTGACTCGTGGATAGTTTTTCTAAAGTTTCAAAAGAATCCTAACACGTTTGCTTGGTATTCCGTGTGTCAGTAGTGTTGTTTTCTAAAGTTTATGTCATTTTGAAACTGATATCAAACACTTTGAGCCATACGGGTTACACCGTGCATCAGATTGAGGTGTGGTCGATTCGTACACGTCAAAAATGACTCTTGGATCATTTTCCTAAAGTATCAAAACAATCCAAATGCGTTTGTTCGGTTTTCCATATGTCATTGGTGTTGTTTTCCAAAGTTTATCTCAATTTGAAACTGATATCATACACTTTTAGCCATACCGGTCACACCGTGCGTCGAATTGAGGTGCGGTCGATTCGTACATGTCACAAATGACTCGTGGATCATTGTCCTAAAATATCAAAACAATCAAAACGCATTTTCTCGGTATTCCGTATGTCATTGGGGTTGTTTTATAAAGTTTATGTCATTTTCCAACTGATAACAGACACTTTTAGCCATACCGGTCACACCGTGCGTCGGATTGAGGTGCAGTCGATTCGTACACGTCATAGATGCTCAATAAGTGTAAAGAGAGATATCAATGACCATATAAAGATAACATAAGTATTAGGAATTCACCTTCATTGTTTTATTTGTTTACATTCTTCCATCAGGTACGTTGCCCATTCGTTTCTAAAGACATTTATATCATCTTCTGAATAGGAGTTTTTGCGACAGTCATAGTAGTACTGAAAAAATATAAATACACAAAGTATTAATAATTATTTTAAATAAAGTAGTAATTATTTTCAAAAATACCTCTTCAGGGATGCTAGTTTGTTCATGAAATATGATCTCTTTCACAAATTTACAAACATAATAACCACAGTCCTTGCCATTTGTTTGTTTCGGACACTGTAGAAACATCGAGAAAAATAAGTAATCTGTTTTGATATGTATTTTTATAGTGAAATATAATTATATATACCCAGATACTTCTCCATTTGTAGATCTTGTGGGCATTGTCGTCTATATGCCCTGGATTCATTCCATCCTTTAGACGATATTCATACACCGCCCTATCATAAAAAAAATCCTCATTAAAAGATAATATAAATTATACAACTAGATATTTAGTTCTAAAATGTTGGATCTAGTGTATTACAAATTGACAATCGCCGTCATGTGTGGTCGTTTAGTTGGATATCCATGCAGTGAATCCAGAAAATAAATCTTTAGAGTATCCAAATTGACTGCAATGAGCATCCAATGTTCCCTAAAAACACAAAAAAGAAATAAGTACTGATAGAAATGAAAATATAATTGATATGATTAAAATGTAGAGTTTTACCCTTGCATCGTTGGTATTAAAAAGAGCCTGTCAGTTTTAATTCTTCTTTGAAACATTTTAAGCAGATTTGACATCAATTCAGCCTGAACATTAGAATCTACTTCTCTTCCTTGTGTAGAAATGGTGTGAGGACTAACAAGTCCAAATTTGTATTCATGGGAAAATCCCTTCAATTGTTTTTCATATATACGCCTGTCAAAAATATGAGATATATTTATCCATAATTATCAAAATATATCAGCTTCTGTAAAATCAAATCATGAAAACATACCTCATGTATATATTTATAACTGAGGCACCTAGCCAGTCGTATGTGATGATCTCAGAAACAGCGTCTGCACTAACGAAATCTAATGTTTCCTCTTCGTACATATCTTTTTCAGAAACAATTGTATGACTCTTTCCGTCTTTCATTTTCCTATCCACATGAGCTTGCAATGCTATTAAATGTAGATATAGAACGGGCGGGGTGAACGTGCTCTCAGTAGATCGTTTTGATCGGTTGGTTGATCCAATGTTGGAGTCGCTCTTTCGTTTTAGCTTCTCCATTTTATCCTTCTGTAAAAAAAATTCATCTGTTCAGCCATTTTCTAATTTAATGTTAAAGTTTCTACTTGAAAAATGAACTAAAAATGAATACCTCCTGCTCGACATGTTTTTTTACAAGATTCGACGGCCATGCAACGAATGTTCCAACAGCGTTTTCCACTGTATGAATGTCATCATCGTCATTTGGCACGGGTAGCTCGGTGCTCGGCTCATGAGCTACATTAATCGACACTTTTACATGACTGCTTGGAAGTGGTCTGGAGTGTAGTGTGTCATTCTGCATCTTGAACATCATAGCCCTCGCTACAAGGCGATGGGTGGGAGTTTACAGATATAAATCACAGTTATTTTCACCCTGCATAATATCATTACATGAAAGGTATCAGTGTCTATGTGATTCACATCTCACAAAAACAAATATTATAACATTGATTACCTCGGTTAAGTCAGGTCTTTGAGGGGAATGGCTCGCCTCAAAGCTGGTGAGGGGTGGATCTTCTCGCGGGGGTTTTTCCTGAGTTGTTTGTTCTCTTCGCCTATCTTCCATCAAACTCTTTAGCATCTCTCCCTATGTTTGGATTAGTTCTTCAAGGGTATCTACTTTATCTCTCATTACATGCAATTCTTTAGTTTGTTCATTCTCTTCTTTTTTTTCTTAAAATATGCCCGGGGTGACACCCCAAAACCCACACCTCTGACGCGGCCATACTGTTCTGCCTGTTTCAAGGCCGTTGAAAGTATGTCTACATCCGGTGCGGGTTTTGTTGATTCCTGTGACTATGTCAAATAGAAAATATGAAAAAATAAGTAATAATTGTTATGTAATAGTGATTTAAAGCAAAACAAGTTTATATTATGTCATACTTACTCATGTTTCCCACACTTTTTGTGTGTTTTCATCTATCAGTTTACCCTCTTTATTAACACGAGCCTCCTTCCATAGCACATGGCGTGGAATGGAAGTGACTTGAGATTTTGCTTCATCAATCTGCATATAAATAGAGAAACATGGTTACAGTGTTGTTTTATGTCACATAAAATTATTACAGTACTTTTAAAATACATACCAATTGTTTTTCAATTGAAGCGTACCCCAACCTTACTTTATGGTAGGGGTACGCTGGTTTTGTTGCTCGTTCCTTATTTTCAGCACTCAGTTGCTGTTTCATAAATAAAAACCTATCAATCAACGTGATGAATACAAGCAACGTTATACAACGTGTAACCAAACACAATGTACCTGAAAATTTTGTTTCGCATGACGGCTACAAAACGCATCCCACGTTCCTTGGGATATCAAGTGTGCATAAAGAGGAGGCGGGTGCGGCTTGATTTTCCCTTCGGCATCTTTCAGATGATGTTTCGTTAAAATGGTGCGAAAGCCTCTATGAATGTAACGCCCCGACCCTAATTACCTAGAGTCGGTGCATTATTACATAACATTGGCATGATCACGAGAAAGATCAAGTCTCGAAAGACCGATTAGTTTAGTAGCCTTGGAATAACTAGATACATCCATAAATGTTTACATTACATCATAAAAAAACATCTTGTCTTCATATCCCCTCATACTATCCCTGCAGGTCATTCATAAATTACTTCTTCATAATCCTGGGAAAAATAAAACATTGAAAAGGGTGAGCTCGGATGCTCAGTAAGGATAACATTATAGCAGAAGCCTTCATAAATAATAATAAACACTTAAGGCAATTTATAACTAAAACAAAAGCCTTTTAAACTTGAACTTCAGCATAAAATGGCAAAGGTAAAATGAAATAATGCCATTTACTTACTCACATGGATATTCTACTAGTCGAATGATCACATGAAATATCAATAACCACTTTCATAATGATGGAATGCATAATGAAAAACTTTAATTTTTTTCAAGGCCTCTTCCCAAGACCTTGGGGCTAACTGTAACTGGAACCCAACCCGGAGTGCCTCTAATAACCGGACACCAACCCGAAGTGCCTCTAATAACCGGACACCAACCCGGAGTGCCTCTAATAACCGGAGACCAAACCGGAGGGCTTACTTTTACCAGTCCCTAACCTGGAGGGCTTACTTTTACCAGTCCCCAACCTGGAGGGCTTACTTTAACCAGTCCCCAACCTGGAACACACTTGTCCAACACATTCATATGAAGTAAAGGTTGAAATATAACATAAACATTCTTATTGGAACTAACATACGAAATGTCAATACTTTACTCATAAACCATGAATGCTATAAAAATAACACATCCATAGTCAACCATAACTCATTCGATATAATATGGAAGATTGTATTGTATCACATTAACCTCAATCAAGAATAATGAAGGATGTTGACATAGATGAAAATAATCATCAAAACAATTTGAGAGAAATATCCCCCTTTTCTTGAAATCATTCAAAAGTCACAATATTTGTCAAGAATCCATTTAAAATAGATTTTTGAATCAAAGTGTCCCATACCACTTTGAAACTTTTAAAAGGAGTTTTGATTTTAAGAATTTAATTTCCATATAAATAAATCCTTAAAACCATTTTTAAAACATGGACATTAATGAGCAAGATTTAGAAGAATAACTCTTTAAAACATTTAAAAATGGTATTTTAGTTAGAGATTCTAACCAAAAGAGACACTTGAATACAAATAATTGAGGTAATAAAAACTTTTTAATATCATGAGAATAAAGGGATTCATGATATACAATGTCAAAGTACATTATATACACCACATAAAAGTGATTTGGTGTATATCAACAAAGAAGTCTCAATGGAATGTAAATTGAGATGAAATATCTCATAAAGACCGTATCTTTAGGTTAAGGATAAATCAACGACATAATTATGTGTGACAAATATAAATACAGTAAATATGATTGGATATTCAGTGTAAAACAATCAAAGGATATTCACACATATTCTTGTAAAAACAACACCAACGAATTGGATGTTTAACTCAACAAATGGTGAATGAGTTAAAATTACTCTTATCAAATTCATATCAATGACTTGAGAATTACCAATGAGTGATTATGTGTATCAAACTTATATCCATAGGAAGGGGAGTGTAAATTATGACATAATCAAATGAATAGTGATTCCACACATAATCATGGAGTAATATAATCAATGAAATATGCGTAAAGCCAAATGAGTGAGAATTGAAATCTCAAATTCCCTTACCGATTAGGTAACATACGAAACATACACCCATGAAATAAGTATCATACCATGATGATGTGAATACCCATAAATTAAAGTATATTTCACAATGAATACAATCATGGGCAGTACACATACACCACATGCAATAATTAAGTGGTGATCAATGGAAATCTCACGAAATTAAAAGTGAGATAAGAAACCCCTTACCACGTTAATCAACTGAGTCATATGGCCAAAAGTTAATAACCACCAAATGATTTACAGAATAACATGAATATAAATAGAATCATGAATATATATCAAATGGCAGTACACAATACACCACTTTCAATAATTTAGTGGCGAAAAATGGAAATCTCACGGAATTGAAAGTGAGATAAGAAAATCCCTTACTTTGTACTTTTTCCTTGGTCGATGGTAGGTTTACCTCCTGTATAATGGTGAAATAATTGTTATTGAATTATACAAGAATCATTTACTTTAATATGATATCATATATGATCTTTTAACATTTATTTGTTAATAATATCTTAGAATTATCGTCATTTCGGGTGTTAACGGGTTCATTTTACTTTATATTCTTTGTTATGTGAGCCATATTCGTTATTAATGGGATGTATATTATTCATATCCAGAATGATATCAAGTCCTTAGATACTATTTTTAAATCATCAAATGATAATTATACTTGAATGGATATGATGGACAATGAATCTCATCGCGTTCATGGAGACGGTAGTCCGTACATACGCACAAGCGACAATATCATTCTTTTGATATTAAAATAATATATAATTGGATTTTATATCATATATAAAGAATCATTATCATGTTATATTTATTATTTACATGAGTTACACATCATTATTATACCCATACAAATAATAATATATTGAATAACAATTATACCACGACGTGGAGACGGTAAGCCGTACGTACGCACGTATGGTGACATGTTATTCAAAGGATGGATAGAATACTGAATATGGTTGTACCATATTTATAATAACATCACAGTATATATATGATACTGGAGCTATTATTTTATAATGGTAATAACAAATAAAGAGGAAGTGGAAGAAGAAAGGAACTTAAAAAGGGGTGGTGAAAACATTACCTCTTCTTCGGGTTCTTCCTTTTGATTTGATCAAAAGGGCTCCTTAGGTTGGCTTTCTGATCAAACTAAGGCCTCTAGGTTGTAGTGAGGGAAGTTGAGATAGTATTTGGTCAGGTTTTGGCCGAACCAAATGGCTTTGAAGGTGTGAAGAAATGAGAATGAGGAGTGCCCTTTTATAAGAGGGCTGAGGGGCACCTTTGGAAAAGCTAGAGATATTAATTTATAATAAATTCATATTCGGTTTCCAATGGCTCCAAAGTTGACTATTCAAAGTTTAAGGTGGGGATGGGTCGAAAACAACTCATACAATAGAATTTAGACAGGTTTGGGTACTTATATTAACCTTATCTTTAAGTATTAACTCTAAGTTAATTAGTTTCACTTTTACAATGTCTCCTTGTATTTTTATATTATATGGTTAATAAACTTACCATATACATACAAGAGACCCCCAAGCGGTCCATTAATGATACAACTATCATTATATAAGTCTCTTGGCCAAACCTTATATTTTTAGGAATTTAATATCAATTAATAATATAATATTTGTTTTAAAACCTCTTTTATGTCAATTTTGACACTATTCAATAGTTGATTTTTGTGAAACTCATAACAGATTTATTACTTCGAAAAAAGTCAATTAAATCAATAATAATATATCATATTATCCTATAAAAGTATTTTAATTCATTAAAAGTTTCATATTAGATTTATTTGGGTATTTATAATATCAATTATTTTAATTTTTCACTATTATAGTAATTACTACATCATCATTGTGTCATAAATAAAATAAATTATTTAATGTCTAAAAATTATAAATAAAATATAATTATGTAGGAAATCTTTTTATCTTTCTAATGAATATTTATAATCGAAAATCCAACATATATAACCCTATGTAAAAATTGTTTTTCTAAAAGATATATGCTTGTGTCATTTTTGTATTCATTTTAACTTAATTAAAATAAAGTGTCATTATCACTTACAAGTGGCTCCATGGGGTCCCAAAATAGACCCAAAGATGCCCATGGTCGACCATATATCAACCAATAGGGTTAAGACACGTTTTAGGGTAATTTGGTATTATTATAATATTATTTTTTTTTAACCCTTATTTACCGGATTTACCCTTAACCATGGTAAATAAAATATTTACCGCAGTAATTATTCAAAATGTCTAAAAATAAAAGTTACCTATTTACACAATTTGAACATACTGATTCCAAATATGGAATCCATTTTCCTAAATTAAAAACATAGAAGTGGAAGAAATTAATTTAAAATTAATTCCCGCTGTCAAAACAAAATGCATGTTTTTAAGAGATATTAACTATCAAAAGATTGACACTTGTTTATGTTCGGTTTAATTGTAAAATTATGTACAATGACCAACATTATATTAAATGGTAAAACTATATTCTAAATATACTTTAAAACTACTAAAATTCATAATTTATCACTATTAATTATTTTAATTAAAAAAGTTGTTTTTAATTAAAATTTAGTAATTTTCACTATTCATCAAAATATGAAAGTTATCCGAAAAGTACCAAAATTTCACCTTAGGCTAAATTAGATATTTCGAATACAAAAATGAAGTCCATTTTGAAATATAAAATATATATAATTTTAAAAAGTATGTATTACTATTCATAACGGTTAGTTTGATCGGTTGTGGTGTGTGTTAAAACTCGAAGTTGCGTACAATGCACGCCATTGCATTATTCGAAAGGAAACATACCGAGGAAACTTGGGGTGTTACATTCTACCCTCCTTCAATAAATTGCGTCCTCGCAATTATTAAAATTTTTCTTGGGAATATATTGGAAAGTCCCACATCGGAAAAAGAGCCAATAAAACTATCACTTTAAAAGAAAGTAAGAGAGGTATAAGGGTCATCCAAGATAACCCATACTAGGATTCCATGTAAGAAAACATGGATATGGATGATAAACTAAGTGTCAAGTTCTGATGGAGAGGGATAGAAATCATGATCAGGAGAAAGTTAACAATGAGAAAACCACAAACTTGTGTTGGGACAAACGACCATTTGTCTCCTAGTAAGAAAGTAAATGGACAACATTTTTTTTTAAAGTTACATTACATAAGGAAGAGGAATTCATTTATGATATTGGCTAAGAACATTATGAGATATACTTACATTTTAATTAAATTTTCATTCTTTAATAAATTTCCACCACTAACTAAATTTTTTTTAAACGATGAGTATTCAAGAATACTTGGTCACACTGGAAGAGCTAGAATAAACTTCTATAGAATCACATGATCCATGCAGGATAAACCATATATTTACATTGTCTTTGAAGATTAATCAAAACCAAAATGGTTAGTGAATGATATAATGATCCCCCAAAAGGATATTCATTGAGATAAATATGCACTAATCTTAATTTCTAAAACTAAACCAACAATACCCCAAAGTTAAATAGTTACCATTCAATAACCAATTGTCCTTAAAATCCTTTAATATAATCCAAAATAATATTGAAACCCAAATCATAGAAGAATTTGATTATGTAGTCTCCCATGTTACATTGTATCTCAAAATGACATCAAATACTCTTAAAGTCACATACTTAAAAGTAATTAACATCATCACATATTCTCTGTTATAGATTAATAATTTCCATAAATAACACAAATCACTATAAATCAACAATAAAAACGTAGATAAAAATCCACCATTACTCTACAAATGAAACCCCATTGTATTCTATTTTCCTTGGGCATATAGTGTTTCCAACAAAGCGAACATCTTCCAAAATAACATTTATCACTTAATCACCAAATCATTTTCCTATACCAAGGGTATTCATTTGATAAGACATAAGAACCCAAATCATCCTATTATTGATCAATAAAATCATTTAACAAAAAAATAGTCACACTAACCAGGGACTTCACGTAGTCCAGTGGTAGGTGATAAATCCCAATCGCACTTTGGTTGTGGGTTCGATTCCCACAGCTTTGTTCGACGCGACGGGTTGTCACACGGTCTACGTGTTGTCCTTTTTCAAAAACTATATTTTATAATATTACCAAAATGAGATAAATTCCTCAAAATAACATAATTTAACCACAAATGTTATATCATACTTTTCATTTTCATCCCAAATTATAATAACTTATCATTTTCTCAAACCCCAATGATCATATAAAACCAAATGGTTATTTATACCTATATCAACAAGAGAAGAGACAATTCTTCTTCAAATATCATTCTAAAATGGCAAACTGCGGGGTTACAAATACAAGAGAAAATTATTCCAAAGTACCCATCAACAAGGAGTGCTAATACTTTTTAAGTTTTTCTCCAACCATTTATTTCCACATATCTTCTTCTTTGACCAAGAAAATATCCTATAGAATAGGACATTCACTCGGGTAATGGCCAGGTCCCCTACATTTACGGCAAATGACTGTAAATGGACTCTTGGGACCATTTTTATCTTCTTCCATAGTACTCTTCATTTTTCTTCGGCAATTCTTCACTTTATGTCCTTCCTTCCCGCACGTAAAACATTTCGTTGTCCCATTGAGACACTTTCCTGGGTGTCTCTCTCCACATTTCCTGCATGATGAAAATTGAGGTTTCTTTTCTCCATGGTCTCCATTGCTGGAGATCTTATCATTTATCACCTTTCTCTTCCTTGTTGAGTCTGGGAGTTGGTTAATATATATGTTGTTGATCATATTTTTGGAAAACTGATTTGGCATAAAGACGATATCTTTTACGCCTATCAACATTCCATTTTGTTGCTCATTTCCACCAACGTTCCCACCTTGTACATCATTCTCAAAGTCACTATGACTTCCTTGGAATCCATCCATTAACTAAAATTAGAAAGCATTGTGTGAGTAATAGTAGTCGTAAAATCATTTAGAGATTAAAATGTCACCATATTCTCAATTTGAAACATATTAGGATTAACCAAGGTAATTTACTCTCATCTTATGTATATATTACTTAAATCGGTTTGTAAAGAAAATGTAAATTATCCTAAGCATATCCCCCGGGAGTGTCGTAACCAAGAGTGCAGCAAGGCCCATTGTAGTGCACCAGTTCCCATTCGAGTCTAGCTCAAAGCGGTGTTTTCGGGTTTTACCCCTAGGTACATCTGTTCCAGAGCCGCCTCTACCTGCTCGTATCCAGACAGGGATGTATTGCTCGGAAAACTCACAAAATCTCCACAATACCAAAATTCTAGGAAGTTCTTTTATACTAATCCTCAAAGTTCATCTTAGGTCTACGTGCTCTAATCAGAGTTTATCTAAATCTAGCTACCAAGGTTTGTACTAAACTTCCTCTGATACCAACTGTAACGCCCCGACCCTAATTACCTAGAGTCGGTGCATTATTACATAACATTGGCATGATCACGAGAAAGATCAAGTCTCGAAAGACCGATTAGTTTAGTAGCCTTGGAATAACTAGATACATCCATAAATGTTTACATTACATCATAAAAAAACATCTTGTCTTCATATCCCCTCATACTATCCCTGCAGGTCATTCATAAATTACTTCTTCATAATCCTGGGAAAAATAAAACATTGAAAAGGGTGAGCTCGGATGCTCAGTAAGGATAACATTATAGCAGAAGCCTTCATAAATAATCATAAACACTTAAGGCAATTTATAACTAAAACAAAAGCCTTTTAAACTTGAACTTCAGCATAAAATGGCAAAGGTAAAATGAAATAATGCCATTTACTTACTCACATGGATATTCTACTAGTCGAATGATCACATGCAATATCAATAACCACTTTCATAATGATGGAATGCATAATGCAAAACTTTAATTTTTTTCAAGGCCTCTTCCCAAGACCTTGGGGCTAACTGTAACCGGAACCCAACCCGGAGTGCCTCTAATAACCGGACACCAACCCGGAGTGCCTCTAATAACCGGACACCAACCCGGAGTGCCTCTAATAACCAGAGACCAAACCGGAGGGCTTACTTTTACCAGTCCCTAACCTGGAGGGCTTACTTTTACCAGTCCCCAACCTGGAGGGCTTACTTTAACCAGTCCCCAACCTGGAACATACTTGTCCAACACATTCATATGAAGTAAAGGTTGAAATATAACATAAACATTCTTATTGGAACTAACATACGAAATGTCAATACTTTACTCATAAACCATGAATGCTATAAAAATAACACATCCACAGTCAACCATAACTCATTCGATATAATATGGAAGATTGTATTGTATCACATTAACCTCAATCAAGAATAATGAAGGATGTTGACATAGATGAAAATAATCATCAAAACAATTTGAGAGAAATATCCCCCTTTTCTTGAAATCATTCAAAAGTCACAATATTTGTCAAGAATCCATTTAAAATAGATTTTTGAATCAAAGTGTCCCATACCACTTTGAAACTTTTAAAAGGAGTTTTGATTTTAAGACTTTAATGTCCATATAAATAAATCCTTAAAACCATTTTTAAAACATGGACATTAATGAGCAAGATTTAGAAGAATAACTCTTTAAAACATTTAAAAATGGTATTTTAGTTAGAGATTCTAACCAAAAGAGACACTTGAATACAAATAATTGAGGTAATCAAAACTTTGTAATATCAGGAGAATAAAGGGATTCATGATATACAATGTCAAAGTACATTATATACACCACATAAAAGTGATTTGGTGTATATCAACAAAGAAGTCTCAATGGAATGTAAATTGAGATGAAATATATCATAAAGACCGTATCCTTAGGTTAAGGATAAATCAACGACATAATTATGTGTGAAAAATATAAATACAGTAAATATGATTGGATATTCAGTGTAAAACAATCAAAGGATATTCACACATATTCTTGTAAAAACAACACCAACGAATTGGATGTTTAACTCAACAAATGGTGAATGAGTTAAAATTACTCTTATCAAATTCATATCAATGACTTGAGAATTACCAATGAGTGATTATGTGTATCAAACTTATATCCACAGGAAGGGGAGTGGAAATTATTACATAATCAAATGAATAGTGATTCCACACATAATCATGGAGTAATATAATCAATGAAATATGCGTAAAGCCAAATGAGTGGGAATTGAAATCTCAAATTCCCTTACCGATTAGGTAACATACGAAACATACACCCATGAAAGAATTATCATACCATGATGATATAAATACCCATAAATTAAAGTATATTACACAATGAATACAATCATGGGCAGTACACATACACCACATGCAATAATTAAGTGGTGATCAATGGAAATCTCACGAAATTAAAAGTGAGATAAGAAACCCCTTACCACGTTAATCAACTGAGTCATATGGCCAAAAGTTAATAACCACCAAATGATTTACAGAATAACATGAATATAAATAGAATCATGAATATATATCAAATGGCAGTACACAATACACCACTTTCAATAATTTAGTGGCGAAAAATGGAAATCTCACGGAATTGAAAGTGAGATAAGAAAATCCCTTACTTTGTACTTTTTCCTTGGTCGATGGTAGTTTTACCTCCTGTATAATGGTGAAATAATTTTTATTGAATTATAAAAGAATCATTTACTTTAATATGATATCATATATGATCTTTTAACATTGATTTGTTAATAATATCTTAGAATTATCGTCATTTCGGGTGTTAACGGGTTCATTTTACTTTATATTCGTTGTTATGTGAGCCATATTCGTTATTAATGGGATGTATATTATTCATATCCTGAATGATATAAAGTCCTTAGATACTATTTTTAAATCATCAAATGATAATTATACTTGAATGGATATGATGGACAATGAATCTCATCGCGTTCGTGGAGACGGTAGTCCGTACATACGCACAAGCGACAATATCATTCTTTTGATATTAAAATAATATATAATTGGATTTTATATCATATATACAGAATCATTATCATGTTATATTTATTATTTACATGAGTTACACATCATTATTATACCCATACAAATAATAATATATTGAATAACAATTATACCACGACGTGGAGACGGTAAGTCGTACGTACGCACGTATGGTGACATGTTATTCAAAGGATGGATAGAATACTGAATATGGTTGTACCATATTTATAATAACATCACAGTATATATATGATACTGGAGCTATTATTTTATAATGGTAATAACAAAGAAAGAGGAAGTGGAAGAAGAAAGGAACTTAAAAAGGGGTGGTGAAAACATTACTTCTTCTTCGGGTTCTTCCTTTTGATTTGATCAAAAGGGCTCCATAGGTTGGCTTTCTGATCAAAATAAGGCCTCTAGGTTGTAGTGAGGGAAGTTGAGATATTATTTGGGCAGGGTTTGGCCGAACCAAAGGGCTTTGAAGGTGTGAATAAATGAGAAGGAGGAGTGCCCTTTTATAAGAGGGGTGAGGGGCACCTTTGGAAAAGCTAGAGATATTAATTTATAATAAATTCATATTCGGTTTCCAATGGCTCCAAAGTTGACTATTAAAAGTTTAAGGTGGGTATGGGTCGAAAAAAACTCATCCAATAGAATTTATACAGGTTTGGGTACTTATATTAACCTTATCTTTATGTATTAACTCTAAGTTAATTAGTTTCACTTTTACAATGTCTCTTTGTATTTTTATATTATATGGTTAATAAACTTACCATATACATACAAGCGACCCCCAAGCGGTCCATTAATGATACACCTATTATTATATAAGTCTCTTGGCCGAACCTTATATTTTTAGGAATTTAATATCAATTAATAATATAATATTTGTTTTAAAACCTCTTTTATGTCAATTTTGACACTATTCAATAGTTGATTTTTGTGAAACTCATAACAGATTGATTACTTCTAAAAAAGTCAATTAAATCAATAATAATATATCATATTATCCTAGAAAATTATTTTAATTCATTAAAAGTTTTATATTAGATTTATTTGGGTATTTATAATATCAATTATTTTAATTTTTCACTATTATAGTAATTACTACATCATCATTGTGTCATAAATAAAATAAATTATTTAATGTCTAAAAATTATAAATAAAATATCATTATGTAGGAAATATTTTTATCTTTCTAATGAATATTTATAATCTAAAATCCAACATATATAACCCTATGTAAAAATTGTTTTTCTAAAAGATATATGCTTGTGTCATTTTTGTATTCATTTTAACTTAATTAAAATAAAGTGTCATTATCACTTACAAGTGGCTCCATAGAGTCCCAAAATAGACCCAAAGATGCCCATGGTCGACCATGTATCAACCAATATGGTTAAGACACGTTTTAGGGTAATTTGGTATTATTATAATATTATTTTTTTTAACCCTTATTTACCGGATTTACCCTTAACCATGGTAAATAAAATATTTACCGCAGTAATTATTCAAAATGTCTAAAAATAAAAGTTACCTATTTACACAATTTGAACATCCTGATTCCAAATATGGAATCCATTTTCCTAAATTCAAAACATAGAAGTGGAAGAAATTAATTTAAAATTAATTCCCGCTGTCAAAACAAAATGCGTGTTTTTAAGAGATATTAACTATCAAAAGATTGACACTTGTCTATGTTCGGTTTAATTGTAAAATTATGTACAATGACCAAAATTATATTAAATGGTAAAACTATATTCTAAATATACTTTAAAACTACTAAAATTCATAATTTATCACTATTAATTATTTTAATTAAAAAAGTTGTTTTTAATTAAAATTTAGTAATTTTCACTATTCATCAAAATATGAAAGTTATCCGAAAAGTACCAAAATTTCACCTTAGGCTAAATTAGATATTTTGAATACAAAAATGAAGTCCATTTTGAAATATAAAATATATATAATTTTAAAAAGTATGTATTACTATTCATAACGGCTAGTTTGATCGGTTGTGGTGTGTGTTAAAACTCGAAGTTGCGTACAATGCACGCTATTGCATTATTCGAAAGGAAACATACCGAGGAAACTTGGGGTGTTACAATGAATCCTTCCTGCCAGTCTTAAAACATATTATTTGTGCGAAAAATCTACTATAAATGCACTCTGTAAGAGATAATGAAGGGTTAGTCAATATTTCAATATTTTATTTTATTTTAATAAATTAAATAGATGATATCGTAATGTTACTGTAATATCTTCCCACATTAATGTTTTCAACCCACTGACAATATGGTGCCACGACTCTACGTCAATCGGCACGCGTTGTCGAGTGATGATTCCAACATAGCTACTAAACAAGGCTTTGTTGGGATTTACATGCTGGTCTCATTTATTCCATCCCACCTCATATTTGATACCTTTTGCTTTTTCCTTGAGGATTTTTGCTAAAACTGTCAAACTACGGCGCACCTGTTTTTTTTGTGTCGCTGGGGTTTCATTGCCTACCATTTCCTCAGTTTCTGCATCATCATTATGTATCTCCGAAGCGCTAGCATCGGCACTGACACCAGCTGCAACAAGTTGAGAGACCTGTTGTACGTCAGTAGTGGGACCAGCTGCAACAGGTTGAGAGACCTGTTGTCTTTCATTGGGTGAATCAGCAGGTGAAGAAGTCATTATCTGCAGAAATGGTTTAAAATTTAATTTAGATCACATAAAAGCAACAGCGAACAGATAATAACATAATGTAACACAATCTATATTACAATAAAAATCAATAACCTTATTATTGAACTCCCTTTTTTTAAAAAAGTCTGAAGGGATTTGACCCCTCTATCAACTATCCATATCCCTTCATTGTGATCTCCTCTTACATACAAAATATCGTCTACATTGGGACCACTGCGAAATGATTGCAAAGTCCCAATGAAAGGGTCATCTTCTGTTGAATTTTCATCCGACCCTTCAGCTGTTTTGGTCGATAACAGAACAATTGACCAGTTTCGGTTTGTGGGATCTGGAACATAAAATACTTGCACTACCTGTGATGCCATTATAAATGGTTCGTCTTTCTCCCCTTCCTTACTGAAATCAACTTTCATGAATCCCAAATCATCTATTTTAATAGCACTCCTGTTATCAACCCACTTGCATTGAAATATCGGAACTTGAAATGTCATATAATCCAACTCCCATATTTATTTGATGATGCCAAAGTATGACATATTCGCATAAATTGGATTTCTTTCCTTAGCACCGGAAACATGCATCGCTTCAGCCACAAGTGTAACCCCACTATTCTGCATGGTACTGTCTTCATCATGTTCATTAGTATAAAATGTATAACCATTAACTACATAAGCATTGTAAGACAATGCATACACACTTGGTCCTCCGGCTAGCCATCGAAGTCGTTCCGAAATTGACTCTGGATTTCCATCTGACTTCTTAAAAATATGATCTCGAAACCATCCTATAAACTGTCGATTATGTGTATCTGATATCCATTTTTCATCCCTTGATGGATTCAAACGCCTAAGAATTTCTTTGTGGATTTCAACATATGGGTCAACGTCGAAACTGTTATGCAAAACATAAAGGTGGGCCTGATCCTGATCTGTAATATTGATTGTGACAACCTTTCTTCCAGAAATTCCTTCACCCTCAAGCCGCCCAGTGTGACGAGATTTCGGTAAGCCAATTCTTTCCACACCAGACAAGTATTCGGTACAGAATTCAACGGCCTCCTCAACAATATATCGCTCTGCAATACAACCCTCTGGCTGACTTCAATTTTTGACATACCCTTTCAAAATCTTCATATACCGTTCAATGGGGTATATCCATTTGTAATGTACAGGACCACATAGTCTAATCTCTCTCACCAAGTAGACCATCAAATGAACCATCATATCAAAAAATGAAGGCGGGAAGAACATTTCTAATTCACATAATATGACGGCAATTTATTTTTCCATAGCTGGAAATTTCGCCGGGTCTATAACTTTGCTACATATAGATTTGAAGAAGAAACACAGTTTTGTTAATGTATGGCAAACATTCTTGGGAAAAATGCAACGTAAAGCAATTGGAATGAGATTTTGCATCAAAACATGACAGTCATGTGATTTCAGACCTTTTAACTTCAAGTCGCTCATTGACACAAGGTTACTGATATTTGACGAATACCCCTATGGAACCTTTACGTCATTCAAGAAGTTGCAAAACTGATATCTCTCATGCCTGGAAAGAGTGTAAGCAGCAGGAGGAAGAAATGTTCGTTTTTCACCCTCCACTGGTTCTAACTCTTCTCGTATTCCCATCTCAACCATGTCCAACCTAGCCTTAATTCCATCTTTTGTTTTTTCAGATGTATTTAGCAACGTGCTGATAACATTGTCAAATACATTTTTTTCTACATGCATAACATCAAAAAAATGTCTTACATACAGACAATTCCAGTATTGTAATTCAAAAAAAACGGATCTCTTTTTCCAACCGATTTTCGTAAGGTTTTTCGAAGCCGGTTTACCAAAATTAGTGTCCACATTTTTAACTTTCTCAAACAATTGATCGTTTGTTAGTGGAGATGGTGCTGTACGTTCTTATGAACTTCCATCGAATGATGTCTTCCAAGAACGGTACTTATGTTTTCGCGGTAGAAATCTGCGATGTCGTAGAAACACGGTTTTCGATGAATGTTTCAACCTAATTGATTGTGTACCTTCTTCGCAAATGGGACAGCCTTGAGTTCCTTTAATGCTATATCCTGAAAAATTTCCATAAGCAGGGAAGTCATTTATCGTCCCGTACAACATGACTCTCAAAGTGAAATCTTCCTTTCTGTAAGCATCATACAATGTAACACCTGAATCCCACAATAATTTCAAATCTTCGATCAATGGGGCTAAATAAACATCAATATCATTACCCGGTTGTTTTGGTCCTGATATAAGTAGAGATAACATGATGTATTTTCGTTTCATGCATAACCATGGTGGTAAGTTATAATTTATCAACATAACCGGCCATGTACTGTGACTGTTGCTTTGAAAACCAAAAGGATTCACTCCATCTGTAGATAACGCAAGACGAAGGTTTCTCGACTCATTTCCAAATTCAGGATACTCGTGATCGATTCTCTTCCACTGAGGAGAGTCTGTCGGGTGACGTAGTATCCCATCTTTAATTCTTGTATCTGCATGCCATGTTAATTGTTCTGCAGTCTCCTCACTTCCATATAGGCGTCTAAACCTTGGAATTATTGGAAAGTACCATACAACTTTAGTAGGACTGGAATCATCTTTCTTGTATCAAGAAGCACCACACTTTGGGCATTCTTTAAGTGATTTGTGGTCCTTGCGAAACAGTATACAGTCATTCGGGCAGGCGTGTATTCTTTCAGAGATCATACCCATAGAGCGTAGCATTCTTTTGGCATCGTATGTTCGGCTCGTGAGATCATTGTCTTCTGGGAGCATGTCATTCAAGAGGGCAAGTAGTTTCATAAAACTGTCGTCACTCCACCCATTATCTGCTTTCAAATTATACAGCTTCAGTACGGCTGACAATGTTGTATATTTAGTGCAACCAGCATATAATGGCATCTTTGCACAACTATTTAACTTCTCAAACAATTTTGGGCAATCACGAAGTTCATCTTCGAAGGTCCTTGTCGTTTCCTCAATACGATCTTCATCATCATTCACGTCTGTAATCACATCCTCCATATGGTCATCTTCATTTTTCATGTTTGTAATCATATCAGATGATCCATAAAACGCAGTGTCACCCCAGTCACTACCTACATTCGTTGTTTCCCTGTATTTATTCCAACATGTATAACTTTGATCTATTCCATGACAGATCAAGTGTTCTTTCAACTCATCTGGACTAATTTTTTTTGAATAACAACAGCGTAAACACGGACAAAGGATTTGAGAAGAGTCACATGCATGATCTTTTGGAAACTTGATAAACTCTTTCACACCTTCTTCATACTGTTTTTTCAACCGATTTCCATTCATCCATTCTTTATTTATATTCATCCTATTTGAAATCCATAGGATGAGTATATAGGTTAGAGGAGAAGGAATATGAATATAATTTTGATATTAAACAAGATACTTCAAGGAAATAATGTGACCATGAAATGACTATGTCTAGAATGTTGTGGATCTTGAATACATTCTCTGACTGATTTGGAGAAATGACTTCTCGACCCTTTTCTGGATAACCTAAAACTCCTTACAAGGAAATAATGTGACCATGAAACAATACTTCTTAAACAAAATATGGGGAATTTATAATATTTTAATAAAGAAAAAGCTCTCTAAAAACACCCAAAACAACCTCCAGATTATCGGAGTACTCCTCCTATATATTGTAATATGCGGCGTGACCACGGCGTGACCGCAGCATGACCGCGGCGGGACGGCGGAGGAGGAGGAGGCCGCGGAGGAACCGACGGCACCGGCGGAGGAGGAGGAGGCATCGGCGGAGGCAGCGGAGGAGGAGGAGGATGAGGCCGGTGGAGGAGGAGGAGGAGGAGCAAGATCATAGGAGGAGGAGCCGGACGCGGCGGAGGAGGAGGAGGCGGCGGCCGCGGAGGCACCGGCGTGACCGCGGCATGACCGCGGCGTGACCGCAGCGTGATGGCAGAGGAGGAGGAGGCCGCGGAGGCACCGGCGGAGGAGGAGGAGGCCGCGGAGGCACCGGCGTCACCGGCGGAGGAGGAGGAGGCATCGGAGGAGGCAGCGGAGGAGGAGGAGGATGAGGTCGGTGGAGGAGGAGGAGGAAGAGCAGGAGCAGAGGAGGAGGCGGCGGCCGTGGCGGAGGAGGAGGAGGCGGCGGCCGCAGAGGCACCGGCGTGACCGCGGCGTGACCGCGACGTGACCGCGGCGTGACCGCAGCGTGACCGCGGCATGACCGCGGAGGAGGAGGGGGTCGCGGAGGCACCGACGGCACCGGCGGAGGAGGATGAGGCATCGACGGAGGAGGAGGAGGCCACGGTGGAGGAGGAGGCACCGGCGGTAGCGCAGAGGCAGGGCGGAGGCAGCGGAGGAAGCGGAGGAGGAGGAGGATGAGGCCGGTGGAGGAGGAGGAGTAGGAGCAGGAGCAGAGGAGGAGGAGGCGGCTGCGGCGGAGGAGGAGGAGGCGGCGGCCGTAGAGGCACCGGCGTGACCGCGGCGTGACCGCGGCGTGACCGCAGCGTGACCGCGGCGTGACCGCGGCGTGACCGCGGTGTGACCGCAGCATGACCGCAGCGTGACCGCGGAGGAGGGGGAGACGTGGAGGCACCGGCGGCACTGGCGGAGGAGGAGGAGGCATCGGCGGAGGTGGAGGAGGCCGCAGTGGTGGAGGAGGCACTGGAAGCACCAGCGGCAGCGCGGAGGCAAGGCGGAGGCAGGGCAGAGGCAGCGAAGGAAGCAGAGGAGGAGGAGGATGAGGCCGGTGGAGGGGAGGAGGAGTAGGATAAGAGGAGGAGTAGGAGGCCGCGGCGGAGGAGGAGGAGGTAGCGGAGGCAGCGGAGGAGGAGGAGGAGGCCACGGTGGAGGAGGAGGAGGCCGCGGTGGAGGAGGAGGCACCAGCGGCAGCGCAGAGGCAGGGCAGAGGCAGGGCGGAGGCAGCAGAGGCAGCGGAGGAGGAGGAGGATGAGGCCAGTGGAGGAGGAGGAGGAGGATCAGTAGCAGAGGAGGAGGCAGCGGCCGTGGCGGAGGAGGAGGAGGCGGCGGCCGTAGAGGCACCGGCGTGACCGCGGCGTGACTGCGGCGTGACCGCGGCATGACCGCGGCGTGACCGCGGAGGAGGAGGCGGCCGCGGAAGCACCGTTGGCACCGACGGAGGAGGAGGAGGCATTGGTGGAGGAGGAGGAGGATGCGGTGGAGGAGGAGGCACCGGCGGCAGCGCAGAGGCAGGGTGGAGGCAGGGCGGAGTCAGCGGACGCAGCGGAGGCAGCGGAGGAGGAGGAGGATGAGGCTGGTGGAGGAGGAGGAGGAGGAGTAGGAGCAGAGGAGGAGGAGGCGGCCGTAGCGGAGGAGGAGGCGGTGGCCGAGGAGGCACCGGCATGACCGCGGTGTGACTGCGGCGTGACTGCGGCGTGACCGCGGCGTGACCGCGGAGGAGGAGGAGACGTGGAGGCACCGGCGGCCCCGGCGGAGGAGGAGGAGGCATCGGCGGAGGAGGAGGAGGCCGCAGTGGAGGAGGAGGCACCGGAGGCACCGGCAGCAGCACGGAGGCAGGGCGGAAGCAGTGAAGGTAGCGGAGGAGGAGGAGGATGAGGCCGGTGGAGGGGAGGAGGAGCAGGAGCAGAGGAGGAGGCGGCGGCCGTGGCGGAGGAGGAGGAGGCAGCGGAGGCAGCGGAGGAGGAGGAGGAGGCCGTGGTGGAGGAGGAGGAGGCCGCGGTGGAGTAGGAGGCACCGGCGGCAGCGCAGAGGAAGGGTGGAGGCAGGGCAGAGGCAGCGGAGGCAGCGGAGGCAGCAGAGGAGGAGGAGGATGAGGCCGGTGGAGGAGGAGGAGGAGGAGCAGGAGCAGAGGAGGAGGAGGCGGTCGCGGCGGAGGAGGAGGAGGCGGCGGCCGCGGAGGCACCGGCGTGACTGCGACGTGACCGCGGCGTGACCGCGGCGTGACCACGGCTTGACCACAGCGTGACGGCGGAGGAGGAGGAGGCTGCGGAGGCACCGGCGGAGGAGGAGGAGGCCGTGGAGGCACAGGTGGAACCGGCGGAGGAGGAGGAGGCATCGGCGGAGGCAGCGGAGGAGGAGGAGGATGAGGCCGGTGGAGGAGGAGCAGGAGCAGGAGCAGAGGAGGAGGCGGCGGCCGCAGCCGCGGCGGAGGAGGAGGAGGCATCGGCCGCAGAGGTCCCTAATCTAGGTGGATATATATGGATACTTTCCTTGACTGGTCTCTATATGAAAGAATTCTAAAAGGCTCCCTCACCTTCCAAAGATATATTATTTCTAGAAAATTGTTTTGTGAGAGAAAGAATTAATCATATATAGTTGATGTCACTTTTAGATCATATGATTCCTTACTCATCAAGATAAATAGACAAGAACCAAAACCTAAGAGGCCTCAGGGCTATCCAAATCTCTAGAAGTGATGACTTCCCAGTGCTTGTTGGAAAACTATGGAAGTGTTGACTTCCCACATGCACAGCCCCCCTCCCCATATCTCCCCTAGAAGACTCCTACACATCCCCCCTCCCATCCACCCACTACACACCCCCCCCCCCCCCACTTGCACAACCCCCCTCCCCCACCCCCACCTTCACACCACCCCCCCACTTGTACACCCCCAACCTCACCCACCAATAGACTCCCACCTACCTAGACCCCCCCAACTAGAACACTCTCTTCCCCACCACCCACTTGAACAACCCCCCCCCCCCTCCCACTTGCATATCCCACCCACCCCCACTTGCACAGCCCACCCCCACCCCCACCCCCAACCTGTACACCCCCCACCTCACACCCAATAGACCCCCCATTATACGCCCCACCTACACATGTTCACCCACTGCACATCTCCCCCACCTAAACACCCCCACCTGCACACCCCCCCCCCACCAACTACACCCCCGCAGCACCTGCACCCCCCCCCCCCCCACTTCAAATAAAATTGATTCACACAAATCATGATAGTTGAAATATAAAACAAAAACAAAAAACAAAGTAAATTACAATTATTGTCCATAGCATACTGCACAATGGATGAGGAGGAGTTCGCGGAGGAGGAGGAGGCCGCGGAGGCACCGGCGGAGGAGGAGGAGGCACCAGCGGAGGAGGAGGAGGTCGTGGTGGAGGAGGAGGCACCGGTGGTAGCGGCGCGGAGGCAGGTCTGAGGCAGGGAGGAGGCAGCGGAGGCACCGGAGGAGGAGGAGGATGAGGCCGGTGGAGGAGGAGGAGGAGGAGAAGAAGCAGAGGAGGAGGAGGCGGCCGCGGTGGAGGAGGAGGAGGTGGCGGCAGCGGCACAGACGAGGGCTTCCATGAGAGCTTGATTGTGTGCGGGGAGGAGGAAGAGGACCCGCGGGTTTTTAACAAATCCGCGGGACCCTTTATCAGTGCTAGTAAAAAGCGCTGATAAAGGGTGTATTTATCAGCGCTAAAATGAAAAGTGCTGATAAATACAACCTTTATCAGCGCTTTGTTAGCGCTGATAAAGTGTCGGGCCTTTATCAGGGCTAAAAAAGCACTAAAAATGGTTACACCTTTATCAGTGCTAGTTTTAGCGCTGATAAAGGTGTCCTTTATCAGCACTTTTTTTAGCTCTTATAAAGGGGGGCGCAGGCCTTGCCCAGTTTTGTGGTAGTGTGGGATGGTATCAGGGATATAGGATTGTCAGAACATGAAATGTAAATCATAAAAAGGAATATCTAACATCTTTATGATGAAACTCAAGTTACCAGGTAGTCGGGTACATTATTATTTTGATACATTTCTAGGAGTTTTCACCTCATAATCATTAATTTAGATGATGATAAGATAATTCCATACATTGATATAAATGACTTCCCACTAATATTACATTATTCATTTTGAGTAATGATTTATGATTTAGTAAAATATTGTTTATTTTCAAAAGCATGGTGGAATTTTCAAAAATGGATTAAAAGAGGAAATTATTGAATTTTGTAAATCCTTGTTTTGATTAGTTTTATGTCGTATATTTGAAATTTGTAAGCCTTTAGTTGATATAGAATGATACAAAATGGATTTTCTCTAGGATATAGTGAATAAAAATAGGTGGGAACCATAGAAATTAACCTGAAGAGGCTGTTGATAATGTGGTTGCACCTGATCCATGGATGAACCAATAGTTGGTTTAGACTATTTTCTAGGCATTTTACATAGTGGATAGAGGGAAAAAAATAAGGAACCAAGGAAATTGGATCATTCAGTTCAGTTCCAAAAGAAAAATCCACCCATTTTCAGGGTTATTCAGAATCGAAAAAAGAAAATGTTTGGCTAAATAGCATGAATAGAATCTTTGATTTTCTTGCCACACCTACTGAACTAAATATAAAGTTGGAAACATATATGATGGAAAATATATCATGCCAATGGTGGGATTTTGTAGTTCAGGATAAATTGGACCAAGGTGTCACATGGGAATATTTTGAATAATTTTTTAAAAAACAATTATATCCTCAAACTTTTTGTATATCAATAATAATAAACTTATTCAGTTTAAAGAAAGATAACCTCATAGTGACATAGTGTGTGGCTAAATTTATGAATTTAGTCCACTTTTCACCTGAATTTTTTTCAAGTGCTTCCATGAAGGTACACATTTTTTAATGAGGGTTGAGGCAAGAGACTCACTCAATTATTTCAATGCTTTGTATATCAGATTATACAGAGATAGTCAATAGAGAAACAGTGAAATAAAGGTATATCTCATGAAATGGTGTTGGAGAAATAATGTTAATAACTATGGGAATTTGTGGGAAGTCTAATGTTGAGAATAATTGGAAGAGGGACACATATTTCCAAGGTGGTAGTATGACTCAGAATTAGATAGTGGGATCAGTGTATCTTCCTCATAAACTGAAGGGTGCATTCGATTATTTTCAATGTGGTTCTATTAATCACATAAATCGATATTGTACAACAACACCTAGATCATGTCAAAATTTCAATAATATGGGACACCTATAACATTATTATCATAAATCATCTAGTTTGGGTGTTGAGGACACGTTTCATGGTTCTCAGGCATCGTATGCTTCAATGGGATGAGTGTAGTAGAATAGATCTCATTAGAAAGCCTGAGAAAGCCATGGAAATTCTAGCAATACCATGACTCCTCAACTAGGGCAATCTTAATAGGGTAAAAAAGAGAAAAGCACAATGAGTAAGCCATTTTATGGAGATAAGAAAGTTATAATAGGTGATCAATCGAGACCTTCGATGGTGAGAGGTATGATTATTTTGAATGATACCCTTATGTAACATTTTTTTGATACATGTGTGTTTCATTCATTTATTGATTCTTATGTTGTTGATCTTATGGGCTTTCATATTGAGATGATTCCCTCTATTTTGATACTTCAAAATCCTCTTAGAAAAAAAGTATATCGAGCCATTGTGTGCATAGCGTGTTCTATAACTATCGATGGGGCTGAATTAGTTTGGGAATTATCTATTATTGAGATGTATGTCTATGAATTAATCTTGGGTATGGATTGGTTGAAAATGTTCAAAGATCACATCAGATATGATACCCGAAGTGTTAGTTTTACAACTGTTGATGGTGCCAAGCATCTCTTTAGAGGAAATTAGAATATAAATGATAGTGGAGAAGGATTTTTGGCACCAACAATTGGAACTATCTCATACCAGTTGGCATCCTGGACCTTGTAACCTGTGTTAATTATCAATAATAGAGGTTTTTCAATAATTTTTTTTCATTTTCTAGATGTTTTTCCTAATAATTTCTCATGGTTTCCACCCACAAGAGAAGTATAGTTTACAATTGATCTCTTAATAGGGACCAATACTATCTCACTTTTTTATTATCATATGGTACCATTAGAATTAATGGAATTGAATGTCAAGTCAGAATATTTGGAAAGAAAGTGTTTTATTCAACCTAGTATGTCTCCATGAGCAGCACTAATTATTTTTGTGAAAAATGTGGATGGAACTCTTGGACTCTATGTGGGTTATCATAAGATTAACCAAGTTATGATAAATAATTTTTATCCTCTTCCACAGATTGATGACTTGTTTGATCAATTGAGGGGACCCTAGTGGTTCTCTAAAATTGAATTGAATTCAGGATATCACCCACCATGGGTCTATAAGGTGGATATTTTGAATACAGCTTTCAGAAGTAAATATGGACATTATAAGTATGTGGGTTTTCCTTTCATTATTATGAATTCACCAGTTTTCTTTATGGAATTGATGAGTTAGATTTTTCAAAGGTAGCTAGATTATTTTTTGGTGGTATTTATGGATAGAAAAACTGGTGTATTCTAGGAAAATGATTGAGCATGAGAAACACTTGGAGATAGTTTTGGGTATATTACAATATCATCTTCTATATGAAAAAATTTCAAAGTGTGAGTTTGGGATACAAGAGGTACATTTACTTGGCCATGTTATCTTTGAAAATGTTGTTTCTAGGGATCCATAAACAATAGATGCTATGATCTCTTGGAAACCTAGAAAGAATGTCTTTGAGATATGTAGTTTCTTTCTCCTAGCTGGTTATTACTGACATTTTGTTCATTAATTTTCATGACTAGATTCACCAATGAAATATTTGACAAAAAAGTGTTCCATTAAAATAGATAAATCAATTCCAAAAGTATTTTCAAGATCTTAAATTTTACATTACATTAACACCAATCATGATATTTCCATAATCGTTACAAAGCTATGTGGTGTATTATGCTACTTTGGGACCTGGTTTGGGATGTTTTCTCATGTACAGAGATCATGTTGTTCCTTATGGATCATTATAGTTATGGTTCTAGGATAAGAAATTCCCAATACATGATTTGTAATTAGATATTTTGGTCCTTACTTTGAGGACCTGGCATCATTATATTTTTTGTGAGAAATCCATAGTGTTTATAGATCATAAGATCTTGAAACACATTTTCTCACAAAGATATTTGAATTTGAGACAAAAAAGATGGATGGAGTATCTTAAAATGTTTGACTTTGACTTAATGTATACACCTGGTAAAGGGAACTCTATTGTAGATTCATTAAGTAGAAATTCAAATAGTCGGTTAGTGAAAGAGGCTGCAGATCAATGGAAGTTAATGTCAATGATTTCTAAGATGCACTTGGATTGTGAATATTGATGCAGTGATTATATTTTTTCTAATTTATTTTGTTCTTAATATGGTAGAGAAGGTTAAAGAGGTGCAAACATATGATTTTGAATGTGTTTCTATGAGGTCAAAACTTATTGGTGGGGAGACCATTGAGGTATAGAATCTTGATAGAAGATTAGTGTTGTGATCTCAAGATTGGATGGTTATACCTTTGTCTTGTCGAGAACAACAATTAATTCTTATCACCATTCGAGATGGGTTGCTCATCCTTGAATACAAAATATTTATAAGGAAATGAAAGTATAATTTTTGTGGTAATAAATGAAAATAAATGTGGATAAGTTTGTTTTGAGATGTATCACCTATCATTAGGTCAATGCAAAGCACCAATGACCAGTGGGTATGCTACAATATTTACCGATTCCCTCTAGAAATGGCAGAAGATAGCTGTGGATTTTGTAATAGTTCTACCATGGATGGTTCAAAAACAATATTCCATATGGGAGATAGTGGATTAACTCCCAAATTTTGAACCTTTCATTCCTATTCATGAATCCAATATGGTGGTGGACTCTTCAAAAATCTATATCATAGAAGTTTTAAAGTGTCATGGTGGTCCAGCCTCGATTGTATCTGATAGATACCCTAGGTTTACATCTCATTTTTTGAAATATTTAATGTAAGACCTTGGGAATCAGTTTACTATGAGAAAAAAGTATCATCCTCAAATGGATGGACAATTTTAAAGGATGGTCCAAACATTGGAGGACATTATTAGGACTTGTGTAATAGATTTTGGTGGATCATGGGAGGAGAATGTACAGTTACTGGAGTTCTCATACAACAATAGTTATCAGGCCTCGATATATATGGATCCTTTTGAATAATTATATGGGCATCCTTTTTGTTCTTCACTTTTGTTGTGTGGAAATAGGTGAGACTTCACTAGGTGGACCAATTCTTATGTAAGAGATAGTGGAGACTATTCAATTAATCAGAAAGAGGATGGAGATGGAATAGAGTCATCAAATATTTTATATAGATCATCTTCGAATTCCATTTTCATTTAAGGTGAGTGGTAATGTGTTCTTGGGAATATCTCCAAGGCTTGGGTATCATTACTTTGAGAATTAGGGAAAGTTATTGCCTTGATACATAGGCCCTTTTGAGATATTTGAATGGGTAGGTGAGGTGGAATATTGGTTGTCTTTGACACCAAGGTTCAATTAAGTGCATAAAGTGTTTCATGTATCTCAATTGAAGAAGTATAAATATGACCCTAACCATGTGATTCTATGGGATCATATTGAAATAGAGCTAGATTTTATGGTGGTTCATGAGATTGTATGGATTTAAGATAGGCAAGAGAAAATATTGAATGGGAAAAGCATCGGTCTAGTGTGGGTTTTATGGAAACAAAGTCATATTTAGGAGGACTCTTAGGAGTATGAAAAGGAATGATAGATAAATGGTTAGAACTCTTCAATTACAACTCTATTTTTCTAAATTCAAAGGATATAAAGACCAATGGTGGGAAGAATCTAGTACCCCCAGTTTCAATTACTTGGACCTTTTTATGTATTTTAGTATATAAAGTTATTTCGTTAAGTTTCAGGAGGTTCAGAGGAGATTTAGCATGTTTTTTAGGATTTTTTGGAGGTTCACATTTTGACAACGGTTAGTAGAAACTATGAAACACCTCTAGGAAACCATGAAACTGAAACAGTGGACACTAGGGAGGTGCATGGTTAGGTGCACCTTTTTTTTTCCAAACCATACATATGACTAGTAGAAACTATGCAATACTGGATAATGGGACATAGCATATTTGGTTCACATTTTGTCAAACTATGCTATTCAACTGTGAAATGTGTGTTTTAAGGTAATGGATCATGAATAGTTAGCACACGATTCTCCTAACCATATTCCCTAACCATGCACTATGGAAAATTAGATGTGAAAATAGTGTATCTAATATTATTTATCTCATAAACCACTTGTTTCCCCTAAAAAATCCATAACATGAATTCCTCTTCTTCCCATAGTAGTGGAGACAATTCCTTTCGATTCGGGTGTGATTCCTAGGCGAATCCAAGTGAATTAGAGACCTAGATTCCATGGTAAGTGCTCGTTATTTATCATTTTACATGGATATATTATCCTTCCCTATTTTGGAATAATGGATCTAGTATATTGGGGATAGATCCATGTTTTATGATGTCAATATTGATTGCATATGATTATTTTGATTGATGTGAATAAGATATAATTCATAATCTTTAATATTTAAGCTTATTTGTTAGAGTTTTTGTGTCATTAATCATTGTTTTCCTATGTTTGAGAGGTAGGTGGGTTCTCTCTCAACTCCTCTTTATTAGAAATAGAAGGTTTTATTTCATACTGATTTACTTACTTGATATTTTTGTAAAAATCATGGTGAGATTTGATGGAATTATTGTTTGAATTATGGTTATGGAAATCATGGGAATTGGATGGTCTTTTGGAAAACTATTGTTCAAAATTTTAAAATGGTGATTTTGAAATTATGGTTGGTTGATGAAAGTAAAGTATTTGTCGAAATGATTTTATTGAAATGGGTTGATATGATTTGGGAATAATATTTTTTCATGATTTTTATGTGATGGATAATGGTCATGAAGTACCACCATCAAAGGGATGGGGTATGGGCATGAAGTTTCACCCTCAATGGTAACACCAAGCTTATGTATGTGTTTATGTGGACAAGGAATTTTTTATTCCAAATCATAAATTGAGAAATGGTTAAAATATTTTTGCATGTTCCTTGAAAAATTATTTTGTTAATTGTTGATGTATTCCTTGAAAAAAAATTATTTTGAATGATTATTTGACTTTTTCCCTTGGAAAACTATTTTAGTTGGATATAAACTACTTTAAATCGTTTTTAAACTATTTTATACAAATGTCATAAAATTTTTAATTCAAGTGGTGTGAGTTTGGAAGTCATTGGGGAAATCCTACTGAATTTTAGACTCACCCCCTTCTTGGGAACTATGTTGTGTTTTAAGATGTTATATATCGAGACATAGGTAAAGTAAAGGTATCATAGTTATTTATTGAAGCTTCTTGATACCTTGTGCTAGGAATGTGGATTTGGATCGTGGATATGATTTAGATTTGTTGTTTGGGTTTTGGTGTCCTTTGGTTTTGTTATTATTTGGTTCCATTGGTTATGTCACATTGATTCCACTTGTACTCTGATATTTTCTTTTGTTTATCCTTATATTGGATTTCATTTTGGCACTCATTCATCATTAAGAAGTTTGGTTGTTGTGGTTATCATTTTTCTCATTTTATCTTAAAAGGGAAAATTGTACCCTAACTATTTATGAGGCCCTATGAAATTATTAAAAACCTTTTTTTCTTGGGTATATCACCTAAGGCCTAGTAGTTTCCTCATCACTACTCAATCCAATGAGGAAAGGCAGGATGTTACAATGGAACTCTCACTTTGATTCCATTTTATGTTTAAAATTATTTCTTCTCCTAAAATTACATTTTGAAAATTTATATCGTTGATAGTGTATTCATTTAAAAAATTTCTAGAAGATAAAAAATGCAACATCTTGAGTCCTATGTCAATTTATCTTTTTTCTTCATCCACTATCTTCCCCTTCCCACATTTTCCTATTGAATCCATTTTGAATTTTATCTTTGAATTCTTTTTCAGGATTTCCACACTCCAATGAGCCTTTATCTTTTTTGGAATTGTGTAGGAATGCAATAGGAAGCAAGTTTAGTGGTAAAAGGAAAGATTGTTACATTTTGTTAAAAAAAATAAAAGATTGAGTGAAACACAAGTGAAAATAATATTTTAAAGTGTAAACACACAAGGGAGTATATGAGGTTCATATTCCATGAGGGAGTGTGTGAGGTGAATATTTTTTTCCCTTCAAATTTTCTTGCAATATTATTAAATGAAAGAGGTGAGTAACACCAATGAAATGGACATTAAGTTTTTCATGAGATCTATACAAGGAAAATTCCAAAGGTTTAATCACTACTACAAAATAGGCTTTTAATAGTGCTATAATAGGCTTTTATTAGTGCTAAAAAAGTTCTAAAAATTAGATTATAGTTAAAATATATAATCTTTGATAAATGCTAAAAAATAAATCTTAAATTCCCCCTTTAAAAGAACTTTTTTATAACTATTAAATGGACCTTTTAATAGTGATTTTTTAGTGTTTTTAAAGGGGTCATTTAATAGTGTTTTTTAGAGTTGATAAAGGTAGTGTTGTTAAGGTGGTAAAATTATATTTTTTCAGACATCCATGAGCCTAGCCCCTTTTATCAGCACTTTCATGACACCTTTAATAGTTATCCCCCCACCTTTATCAGAACGTTTCACCCTACCACCCATTTTATCTGTGCTTTGAGAATCTCCAGCCTCATGCATGCCCGTCTGGATTCTAACCCTGCACCTATTCTTTGAAGATGGAACACCTTTACCAATACACCATGTCGTTTTGTTGTCTATTTAATGATATATATATATATATATATATATTATTCATATATTTATATAATTATTTTTAAATACATTTATACAATATATGTGTGTGTGATATATATATATATACTTATATTTATTTAAATATATTATATTCATTTGCATATACTAGAATATAATATAAATATATATATGTTTATTAATACACACATATATGTATATATGAACATTATAAACATAAATGTATAATGTAAAAAATGATTAGATGTTATTTTAAATACATTTTTATAAGATGTATTTATTTACATATATTATTATATACATTTGTATATAAATACGTTAATATATGTATTTATATGACTGATTTATTTTATGTAAATATATGAAAACATGTATATATTTAACTATAAATAAAATTACATTGTGACAAATGATAAAATTTTAAAACCATAATATCAATATGGATGTAATCCTTGGGAATAAATTCAGTCTCCACCAAAAAAAACTCAACAAAACCCCCCTTAAACAAGGCTAAAAATCCATCTAATGTTACAAAATTGGTGTACCCAGACTAAAAACTCAGTTTTTGAGGCCTTTTGGGCCTTTTGAGCCTTCAAAAATGTAAAAAGTTTTACCTGTCTCACTAAGGGTATAGAGTTTGTTGCAAACATTGATTTGATATGTGGTATAGCCCAAACGGAAACCCGGAGAAAAAATTATGTCCATTTAAAGTTCAAGTTAAATTTTCAACTTATTGTATATATTTTATTATTTTTTTAATTTTTTTAATCTTCAAAATGATATTAAATGAGTATTACATGGTAATAATAAGAAAATTATTATTTAAAAATATTTTTTTATTATTTTATGAGACATTTTCTCTAAATATCTTATATATTTAGTGTAAATTCCTATTTACCTTATCTAAAAGATATTTTTCATAAAAGATATTATATTTATATAAATATAAATATATTAATATATTAATACTTCATTTTTAATGAAATATAATTTTTTTAAGTATACCTTTATGTCTGCTTGTAAAAAAGTGGTGATAAAGGGGGTCTTTATCAGCACTTCTAAAAAAGCAATGATACCCCCCCTATCAGTGAATTTTTATAGGTGCTAATAAAAGTACCCATTTATCAGAAATTTTTTAAAAGTGGTGATAAAGATCCCCCTTTAACAATGCTAAAAAAAGGCATTGTTAAAAATCCACCTTTAACAATGATTTTCTAAGTGTTGACAAAGGGGATCTTTAACAGTGATTCTAGCTAGCGTTGCTAAAGCACTAGTGCCGGATAAACATGGTTTTGTAGTATTTAATGTGAGGATGGATGAATTTCAGTCCCCTTCAAATTTTAGAGTACCATGAAGGAAGAGGGTCATTGAAGAAGAGGAGGAGTTATTTGATTTTTATGATCCACCAATTCAGGGAAAGAAACCACTAAGGAGTAAAACCAATGATCTTGGTGGAGAAAATTTGAGGATCCCTTCATTCCAAGGAAAGAATGATCTCAAAACATACTTGGAATGGTAATGAAAGGTATAGCATATTTTCAGTTGTCAGAACTATTCAGAGTAAAATAAGGTGAAGTTGGTAGCTATGGAATTCACCAACTATGCTAGAATTTTATGGGGCCAACTACGAGTGAGTCAATAAAAAATTGGATAAATACTCATTTTCACTTGGGAGTAGACGAAAGTTGTAATGTTTAAGTGGTTTATTTCAAGCCAATATTATCATGATTCTTTTCTCAAGTTATAGGGTTTGAAATAAGGAGGTATGAGTGTTGAGGAGTATGATAAAGAGATATAGATCATCATGATTCAACCCAATCTTGATGATAAGTGAGAGGAAACCGTGGAATGATTTTTAAATATCCTCAACCATGAAATTTAGGACATAGTGGACATGCGTCACTATTTTTATATGGAGGATCTTTTTCACATCACTACTAAATCATATTGGAATGTAAAGGAAAAAATAATACACCCTATAACTTATGGTAAGGATTCTAGATCATCTTTTAAAATTAAGGATTCCAAACCACAATAAAATGTAAGGGAAAAAATGGATTCAAAGGAGTTGAAAAACCAAAACCATTCTTTCCCAAATCCAAAGGTAAAATATAGGGTAAGGTTGTTTCAAAATCATGTGATACCAAATGTTTTAAATGTCAAGGATTCGAAGATTTTACCTCACAATTCCCAAATAAGAGTAATATGATTATTTTTAGATGATGGATATGTTCTTAGTGTTATATCAAGATAATAAGAAATGGCTCCACTTGATGAGTGTTTGGATATGTAAATTGAGAGCTTTTTACATGGATAAATGCTTGTGGAAAGGTGTAATTTTAGTGCACAACCCGAAGGAGAACATGATCAATGGAAAGGGGGAATATTTTTTATACTATATTAATCATCAAAGATAAGGTATGTATTATGATCATTTATAGGGGTACTTACACAAATGTAGAAAGTGGTTTGATGTTTGATAAATTGGGTTTAGCTACAACCAATCATTATATATTGTAATGGTTAAATAATAGCAGGGATGTTAAAGTGACTAAGCAAGAGAAAGTAACATTTTCTATTAGGAAGTATAAAGACAAGGTGATATGTGATGATTTCCTTATTAATGCTAGTCATATATTCTAGGTATTTACATGGAATTTAGATTGGACAGTCATAAATTATGGATACACCAACCACTATTCTTTTGAGTACAACAGGAGGATGGTTATACTTACACCCATAAGGTTGTTGCAAGCCTATCAAGATAAACTGAGAATTGAGAGATATTATGAAAAGATATAAAAATAAAATAGAGAAAAAATAGAGATAATGGAAAAATAAAGAGTAAAAAATGAGTGATGAGTGACATCAAAATAAATAATAAAAAGAAAAGTGTTGAAAATAAGAGTTAAAACAAGAGTGTTGAGGGAAATGTGAGTTTATTTTCAGGAAAAAGAGAGATAAATAGAGATTTATAGTGTGAGTGAACTCTCATTATTCTATGTAAGGTATAATGTTTTACCACTAACTCTATTAGTCCATCAATTCCTTCTTTTACTGGGTCTTTAGTATAAGGATATGTTTATCGAGAAAGGAAATTTTGGAAATGAGCTACATTTGATCCAGGTGGTTTCGTATTGAAACACCTACTAAAAGTGTGTTTCTCATAGCAATTAAAATAAAATATTCATCCATGATAAGATATAACTTTCCATGTATTTGATAAGATCAATGATAGTTCCTGCAAGATTGAGTTAACAGATAGGTATGGAAATGTTAGTGTCACATTTAATGTTACTGATTTTCTCCTTTTGAATTTTCAGATTCATGGATGAATCATTTTAAAAAGGGATAGGATGATTAGGATCCTGGAACACATGGGAATCTCGGGGTTTAAGGTAGACATGATGAGTATATAAGAATGTGCATGATTTTAGAAGACCCGTTAAAAAGGAGTTGGTGGCCCAATGACATGGGATAAAACCAATAGAATTAAGATGGCCTTAAATGGGTTAATAATGGAATTATAAGGGGATTCCTAATACCCTTTATTGGGGAAATAATTCATTCCAATATTTATATAATTAAGGCCCAAACATTCTTTTAAATTCCCATCCCATGGGGTGCTACAAATTTCAAGCCCACCCTACCATGGAATCATCAAAGTCAATAGTGGTGGGCCAGTTGTATTTACTTTCCAAAAGGGTGTTCTATTTATCCCTTAAATACATAGTAATGTGAAAAAAGTGTAAAAAGAGTCATTTAGGCAATTTACTTGTGTAAACTAGGTGTTAGACTTTTGTATCACTCTTTGGATGTAAATAGACACCTCTTGAACTCTTTGAACATCATGAATGACATTAATGTTATTATGGAGAGTTTTTATTGCAACCATTGTGTTCTTACTTAATTCTTAACATATCAAATGATTGTACATCATTTGTGGAATCTTGTGGATATAGTTCTTAGAGAAAAGTTCTCTTTGGGTTCTACCTTGACCAAATCTCTCCTTTCTTCCTTATTCCCACAATTTATATCCCTTCTCACTTGTTTTCTTATGAAAATCTGGTTTCTCAACACGTGAACATTAAACAAGATTCTCAAAACACTTCTTAACGGGTCTTGTATTGTGTATCAAGGGTTTTTTAGGGTTTTAGTGGTTTTTACTTTTTTAGGTGGTTTTTTGGATTTTTTAGGATTTTTATTTCTTTATGGTTTTTAGGAATTTTGTGGGGTTTCAAGGTTTTTTAAAGTTTTAAGGGGTTTTATTGTTCTTTTTTTTTGAGTTTTTAGGGTGTTTTTTAGTTTTAGGGTTTTTAGGTTTTTTAGAGTTTTTTAATGTTTTAGGGGTTTAATGGGTTTTTGAAGTTTTTAGTGGGTTTTTAGGGTTTTAATGGGTTTTATGGTTTTTATGTTTTTAGGGTATTTATTTTTTTATGGTTTTAATGGTTTTAACATTTTTTATGATTTTAGGAGTTTCAAGGGTTTTTAGGTTTTCAGGGTTTTCATAGGGGTTTTAGGGATTTTAATGTTTTTAGGGATTTTTAGGGGGTTCTATGATTTTTATGGTTTTTAGGGGTTTAATGGATTTTGAGGGGTTCTAGGGGTTTTCAGGGTTTTAAAGGGTTTGTGTATTATTTAGGTTTTTAGGGGCTTTTGAGTTTTTTTAGGGTTTTAAGGTTTTTTAGATTTCTTAAACATTTTTTGGGGTTTAAAGGTTTTATTAATTTTTCAGGGGTTTTAGGGTTGTTAAGGCTTTTTAGGTTTTTTTTATTTTTATTGTTTTTTATGGGTTTTATGGTTTTTTTGTGGTTTTGAGGGTTTTTTAGGGATTTTATAATTTTTTAGGTTTTTTATCGGTTTTAAGTTTTTTTAGCTTTTTAAGGTTTTCTTTCTGTTTTTCTTAGTTTCTCCAGTTTTTTTATGTTTTAAGGGATTTTTTGGGATTTTTGAGGGTTTTTATGGGGTTTTAGGGTTTTTAGTGATTTTCAAGTGTTTTAGGGTGTTTTGGGATTTTAGAGTTTTTATGGGTTTTTAGGTTTTTAGGTTTTTTAGGTTTTTAGTATTTTTAAGGGTTTCTAGAGTGTTTAATTTTTTTAGGGGTTTAAAGGGTTTTATAGTTTTTAGTGGTCTTTAGGTTTTTATGTGTTTTTAGGGTTTTTATGTTTTTTATGGGTTTTATGACTTTTAGGGGTTTTAGGGTCTTTTAGGGTATTTAGCGTTTTTTAGGGGTTTTAAGTGTTTTAAGTTTTTATGTTTTTCTTAGGGGTTTTCAGGTTTTTTGGGTTTTTTGGGATTTTTTGGGGTTTTTAGGATTTTTTATGGGTTTTAGATATTTTTAAGGGATTTAGGGTTTGCAAGGGTTTTTAGGTGTTTTTAGGATTTTTATCATTTTTTTAGATTTTTATGGGTTTGATGTGTTTCAACTTTTAAAGGCTATCTTAGTGTTTTTCTGGGTTTTTATGGTTTTTTACATTTTAGAAATTTTTAGTGTTTTTATAAAAATTTTATGGTTTTTAAGGTTTTTAGGGATTTTGAGATTTTTTTATGTTTTTTTATTGTTTTTTTGGGTTTTTAGGGTTTTTAGGGTTTTTTGATTTTTTAGGGTTTTAAGTTTTTTTATATTTTTTAACATTTTGAGGGTTTTAAAGTATTTTTAGATTTTTTAGTGATTCTTAGGGTTTTTATGGGTTTTTCAGGTTTTTAGATTTTTTATTTTTTTAGGGGTTTAAAGTGATTTTAGGGTTTAAGGTTTTGTTAGGGGTTTTTAGGGTCTTTATGTATTTAGGTATTTTAAGGGATTTTAAGAAATTTTTAGGATATTTAGGATTTTTACATTTTTTAGGGGTTTTGAGGATTTTTTTGGGTTTTTTGGGTTTTTAGGGGTTTTAAGGCTTTTAAGTGTTTTTAATATTTTTAGGGGTTTAAGGAGTTTTTAGATTTTTTTAGTGGGTTTTAAGGTTTTTTATTGGGTTTTAGGGTTTTTTATGATTTTTAGGGGGTTTTATGGTTTTAGGGGTTTTATGGTTTTATGGTATTTTTGTAATTTTATGGTTTTTTTATTTTTTATCTTTTTTAGGGGTATTAAAATATTTAGTTTTTTAAGGTTTTCTTAGGGTTTTTCACGGTTTTTAGGGGTTTTACATTTTGAGGTATTTTTAGGGATTTTTTAGGATGTTTATGGGTTAAATATTTTTAGGTTTTTTGATGGATTTTAGAGTTTTTTGGGTTTTAGGGTTTTTTCGGGTTTTTAGCTTTTTTAGGTTTTTAAGGTTTTAAGTGTTTTTTGGTTTTTATGGTTTTCTTAGGGTTTTTTTAGGGTGTTTTGGGTTTTCAAAATTTTTATTCATTTTTATGGTTTTATATAATTTTTATGGCTTTTAGAGTTTTATGGATTTTGAGGGTTTTTAGGGGTTTTTTTCATTTATGGTTTTTTGGGTTTTTAGTTGTTTTTATGAGTTTTTAGGCATTTTAGTGTTTTTAGAGTTCTTAACATTTTTATGGGTTTAAAGGGTTTTTATAGTTTTTAGAGATTTTAAGTGGTTTTATGTGTTTTTGGGAATCTTGTGGTTTTTAGGTTTTTTGTGGTTTTTAGGGTTTTTTAGGGTTTCTAGCATTTTTAAGTTTTTAAGGGTTTTAAGTATTTTTAGGTTTTTAATGTTTTATTCTGGTTTTAAGGGTTTTTTAATGTTTTTAGGGATTTTTATGGATTTATTATTAATTTTATGGTTTTTAGGATTTTTAGGGATTTTGAGGGGTTTTGGGGTTTTTGGGGTTTTTAGGGGTTTTAGGGTTTTTAGGGTTTTTAGGGTTTTTAGGGACTTTATAGATTATTTGGGTTTTAGGGTTTTTTTAGTTTTTTTTTGTTTTTAAGGTTTTACGAGTTATTTTATAATTTTAGGTGTTTCAAGAGTTTTGAGAGTTTTTAGTGGTCTTTGGATTTTATGGTTTTTTACGGTTTTTGGTTGTTTTTATGGGTTTTTAAGTTTTTAAGTTTTTTTAGGGTTTTTTAAGACTTTCATTTTTTAGGTTTTCCCATATTTTAAAAGTTTTTTGGTTTTTAATGTTTTCTTAAGGGTTTTTAGGGTTTTTAGGTTTTTTAGGTTTTTTTGGGATTTTGAGGGTTTTTAGAGCTTTTTGGGTTTTTAAGGTTTTTTTAGTTTTTTAGGGGCTTAAATTTTTTTTAGTTTTTTTGAATGTCCTAAAGGTTTAAAGGGGTTTAAAAGTTTTTATTTATTTTTAGAGTTTTTATTTGTTTTTAGAGTTTTTAAGGCTTTTAAGTGTTTTTATGGTTTTTAGATTTTTTTTATGATTTTTAGGGGTTTTTAGTATTTTTCAGTTTTAATTATTTTATAGGGTTTATAGGGTGTTTTTGTTTTAAGGTATTTTTAGGTATTTTCTTGGATTTTTATGTGTTTTAGGTATTTTTAGGGTTATTAAGGTTTTCTAGTCTTTTTATGTTTTTTGGGGGGGTTTTCAGGTTTTTTGGGTTTTTTAGGGTATTTAAGGTTTTTTAGAGTTTTTTTAAAATGTTTTGGGGTTTAAAGGGATTTTAGATTTTTTATTTCTTTTAGGGGGTTTTATGGTTTTTAGGTTCTTTTTTATTTTTTATGGTTTTTTGGGCTTTAGGATTTTTCAGGGTTTTAAATGTTTTTAGGTATTTCGGGTTTTCTTAGGGTTTTTTTGGGTCTTACGGTGTTTTAATTTTTAATAAATTTTTTAGGGTTTTTAGGAATTTTGAGAGTTTTTAGGGTTATATGGACTTTATGGGTTTTCAGATCTTTATTATTTTAGGGCTTTAAGTGCTTTATGTTTTTAAGGTTTTCTGAGATTTTTTCAGGGTTTTATGGGGTTTTTACATTTTTAGCAATTTTTAGGGATTTTTTGGATTTTATGGTTTTTTTTGTTTTTTACGGTTTTTTTAAGTGTTTTAGGGTTTTAACATTTTTTATAGTTTTTAAAATTTTTAAGGGTTTAAAGGTTTTTTAGTGTTTTTAGTGGGTTTAGGGTTTTTTAGGGTTTTAGGGGGTCTTATGATTTTTATGGGTTTTATGGTTTTTAGGGTTTTTAAGGTTTTTAAGGTGTTTTGTATCTTTTAGTTTTTTAGGGGTTTTAAGTGTTTTTAGGTTTTTAAGGTTTTATTAGGATTTTTGAGTGTTTTTTTATGATTTTTCATGATTTTAGTGAATTTTTTGGTTTTTTATGATTTTTATGGTTTTTAGGGTTTTTTGGGTTTTTTGTTTTGTTAGGGTTTTTATGGTTTTTTTAGGTTTTTAGAGTTTTTTTTGTGTTTTTAGGCTTTTAAAGTTTTTTTAGATTTTTTTAACGATTGTAGGGGATTAAAGGGGTTTTAGAGTTGTTAGTGGGATTTTAGTGTTTTTATGGGGTTTTATGGTTTTTAAAGTTTTGTAGGGATTTTTATGGTTTTTAGTGCTTTTATGGTTTTTAGCATTTTTAGTTTTTTAGTGTTTTTAAATTTTTTTTTATTTTTAATGTTTTCTTAGGGTTTTTCACATTCTTTAGGGTTTTTTACATTTTTAAGTATTTTTAGGGTTTTTTAAGAATTTATCGGTTTTAGGGTTTTTAGCGATTTTTGGGTTTTTAGGGTTTTTATGGTTTGTATGTTTTTTTTATTTTTAGGTTTTTCTTGAGTTTATTAAGGTTTTTAAGGTTTTTTATAGTTTTTTAATATTTTTAGGGGGTTAACGAGTTTTTAGAGTTTTTAGTGGGGTTTTAGGGTTTTTATGGGTTTTATGGTTTTTATGGTTTTTTGGGGTTTTATGATTTTTAGGGTTTTTATTTTATTTATCATTTTTAGGTTTTTTTGGGTTTTTAAGTGTATTTAGGTTTTTTTGGTTTTATTATTGTTTTTCAAGGTTTTTTGGGTTTTTGTGTTTTTAGGAGTTTTAGGGATTTTTTAAGATTTTTTTGTTTTTTCAGGATTTTAGGGACTTTTGACTGATTTAGGGGTTTTAAGAGTTTTAAAGGCTTTAGTTCTTTTTGTGTTTTTTTAGTTTTTTAGGGTTTTAAGGTTTTTAGAATTTTATAACATATTTAAGGGCTTAAAGGGTTTTATAGTTTTTAGTGATTTTTTTTCGTTTTTTGGGGTTTTAGGGGTTTAAAAGGTTATTTGGGGATTTATCGTTTTTAGAGATTTTAGAGATTTTAGAGTTTTTAAGGTTTTTAGTGTTTTTTAGGTTTATTATCATTTATTAGGTTGTTTAGTTGTTTTAAGTGTTTTTAGGTTTTTAATTTTTTCTTATTGGGTTTCAAGGTTTTTTGGTATGCTTACATTTTTAGGGATTTTTAGGGCCTTTTATGATTTTTTAGGTTTTTAATAATTTCAGGGATTTTGAGGATTTTTAGTGTTTTTAGGGTTTTTATGGGTTTTGGGGTTTTTAGGGAATTTTTTTAGTTTTTAGGGGTTTTAATTTTTTTAGTGATTTTAACATTTTTAGGGGTTTAAAGGGTTTTTAGTGTTTTAAATGGGTTTTTAGACTTTTATCAGTTTTTAGGGGTTTTAAGGTTTTTAGGGGTTTATAGTTTTTATAATTTTTAGGGATTTTTAGGGTATTTATCTTTTTTTCGGGTTTTTTAGGTTTTTAGGGATTTTAGGTTTTTTTAGGAATTTTATGGTTTTTGAAGGTTTTTAGGGATTTTGGGAGTTTTAGGGTTTTTTTGGGATTTAAGATTTTTTATGGTTTTTTGGGGTTTATGGGTTTTTTGATTTTTGGGTTTTTGAAGGCTTTAATAGTTTTTTAAGGTTTTTGGGGTTGTAGGGGTTTTTAGAATTTTATGGGTTTTTTATATTTTTATGGGTTTTTGTGGTTTTTAATCTTTTTGGGGGTTTTATGGTTTTTAGGGATTTCAAGTGTTTTAAGGGTTTTTATGGGTTTTATCATTTTTTAGGTTTTATGAGTTTTAAGAGTTCTTATATTTTTATGATTTTCTTAAGTTTTTCTATATTTTTTTGGATTTTTTACGTTCTTATGGATTTTTAGTGATTTTTTATGATTTTTATTGTTTTTAGGGTTTTTAGGTATTTTTTAGGGTTTTAGGGTTTTTATGGATTTTTTATGGATTTTTTAAGTTTTTTAGGGTTTTCATGGTTTTTTAGTGTTTTTTAATGATTTTTTACTTTAAAGGGGTTTTAATGTTTTTAGCAGTTTTTAGGGGTGTATGGGTTCTTAGGGTTTTTTATTGTTTTTATGGGTTTTTTGGTTTTTTGGTGTTTCTTAGAGGTTTTAGGGGTATTTATGGGTTTTTATGGTTTTAGGTATTTCTAGTTTTTAGGTTTTTTATGGTTTTTAAGGGTTTGTAATATTTTTAGGTGTTTAAAGGGTTTTTAGAGTTTTTATTGGGTTTTATGGTTTTTTAGGGTTTTTTAAATATCTTAGGGGTGCTTATGGTTTTGAGGGATTTTATAATTTTTAGGGTTTAAAGGTTTTCATAGTTTTCTTCATGGATTTTTCGGTTTTTTACATTTGTAGGGAATTTTAGGGATTTTTTTGGATTTTTATGGTTTTTTTATGTTTCTAGGGATTTTGTGGGTTTTTTAGGATTTTAAGGTTTTTTTTGGGGGGGTTTAAATTTTTTTGAGCATTTAGTGAGATTTTAGGGTTTTTATGGGTTTTTAGGTTTTTAGCGGTTTTTAAGGGTTTTATTGTTTTTATGGGTTTTAGTGTTTTTTAGGGTTTTCCAGATTTTTATCACTTTTTAGGTTTTTTATGGGTTTTAAGTATTTTTATGTTTTTAAGGTTTTCTTAGTGGTTTTAGGGATTTTTTAAATTTTTAGGGATTTTTATGGCTATTTTGGTATTTTTATGGTTTTTATGGTTTTTAGGTATTTGAGGGTTGTTAAGGGTTTTTTGGTTTTTTTGGGTTTCTATGGTTTTTGGGTGTTTAGGGATTTGTTTTATTTTTTTATGGTTTTAAAGGTTTTTTAGAGTTTTTAATGTTTTTAGGGATTTAATGGGTTTTTAGAGTTTTATTGGATTCTAGGGTTTTTATGGGGTTTTAGGGGTTTAAAGGGGGTTTTGGGGTTTTATTGTTTTTGGGTATTTTAGGGTTTTAAGGGATTTTAACATTTTTTTAGGTTTTTAGGAGTTTTATGTGTTTTTATATTTTTAATGTTTTCTTAGGGGTTTTAGGTTTTGTTGATTTTATGGAGTTTTAGGGATTTTTTTAGGATTTTAAGAGGTTTTAAGGGGATTTAGGGTTCTTTAGGGTTTATAGGGTTTTTTGGATTTTTGGGTTTTTTGGATTTTTTTTAGTTTTTTGGATTTTTTAAGGTTTTCTAGAGTTTTGTAACATTTTAAGGATTTAATGGGTTTTTATTTTTTTTAGTTATTTTCGGGTTTTTATAAGATTTTAATGTTTTTTAACGTTTTTAGGGGCTTTAATGGTTTTGTGGTTTTTTAGGGGTTTTAGGGGTTTTAGCGTTTTTTGTTTATTTTTTTATGGGTTTTAATTTTTTTTAGGGTTTTGAGGTTTTCTTATGGTTTTTCAAGGTTTTTTTAACTTTTTAGCGATTTCTAATGATTTTTTAGGAATTTTACAGTGGTAAGGGTTTTTAGGGATTTTGAGTGTTTTAAATTTTTTTATGGTTTTTATTATTTTTGGGTTTTAGGGTATTTTGATTTTTTTATGATTTTTAAGGTTTTTAGATTTTTTAACATTTTTATGGGTTTAAAGGGTTTTTATTGTTTTTAGTAACTTTTTAGGGTTTTATGGGTTTTTAGTGTTTTTAATGTTTTAGAGGTTTTTATGGTTTTTAGGAGGTTTTAGTGTTTTTAGGGTCTTTTAGAGTTTTTAGCGTTATTTAGGTTTTTAGGTGTTTTAAGTGTTTTTACATTTTTATGGTTTTCTAAAGGATTTTATGGTTATTTAGGGTTTTTTACATGTTAGGTATTTTTAGGGATTTCTTATGATTTCTTTTCTTTTTAGGGTTTTTTTTGGGATTTTGAGGTTTTTTGGATTTTTTGGGTTTTTTATGGGTTTTCAATGTTTAAAAGTCTTTTAGGTTTTTTAGGGGCTTCAAATGTTTTTAGGTTTTATGGTTTTCTTATGTTTTTCACATTTTTAACGAGTTTTTACATTTTTGGTATTTTTAGTGATTTTTTTTGGATTTTTATGGATTTCAAGGTTTTTATGGACTTTGATGGTTTTTAGGGTTTCTTTGGGTTTTTTCATTTTTTCGTTTTTTGGGGGTTTAGAGGTTTTTTTTTTTGATTTTTTTGGGTTTTTACAACTTTTCTAGTTTTTTAATGTTTTTAGGGTTATAAAGGGTTAATATAGTATTAGTGTTTTTTTGGGTTTCTTATCGGTTTTTTAGGTTTTTAGGTGTTTTATGATTTTTATGGATTTTGAGGGGTTTTAGTGTTTTTTAGGGGGTTTAAGTGTTTTTTATTTGAAGTATTTCTTAGTTTTTTAGGTTTTTTATGGTTTTTTGTGTTTTGGGGATTTTTAGGGTTTTTTATGTTTTTTATGGTTTCTTAACGTGTCTAGGTATTTTAAGTAGTTTTAGGGTTTTTATCATTTTTTTCCTTGTTTTAGGGATTTTTTTTAGTTTTTTAGGGTTTCTAATTTTTTTTAGAGTTTTTAATGATAAAGAGTTTGTATATTTTTTAGTGGTTTTAATGGGATTTATGTTTTTTTAGGTTTTTTAGGTTTTTAAAGGTTTTTAGGTGTTTTTATATATTTTAGAGTTCTTAGGGTTTTTTAGGGGGTTTTAAGGTTTTTAGAGTTTTAGGTTTCTTATGGGTTTTAAGTGCTTTATGTTTTTAAGTTTTTCTTAGTATTTGACAGGGCATTTAGAGTTTTTTATGTTTTCATGGATTTCAGATATTTTGTATGAATTTTATAGTATTTAGGGTTTTTAGGGATTCTTAGGGGTTTAAGGATTTTTTAGGGTTTTTAGGGTTTTATGGTTTTTATCATTTTTTAAAATTTTAGGTACTTTAAGTGTTCTTAGGTTTTTAAGGACTGCTTTGGGGTTTTTAGGGATTTTATGTTTTTAGGAATTTTATGTATTTTTTTGGGTTTCTACAGTTTTTTAGGCGTTTTCGGGATTTTGTGGGTGTTTAGGGTTTTTAGGGTTCTTAGGGTTTTCCTGGTTTTTCTGGGTTTTAAGGTTTTTTTATATTTAGGGTTTTGATGGTTTTTTAGATTTTTCTAACATATTTAGGGGTTTCAATGGTTTATAGATTTTTTTATGCATTTAGTTTTTTATGGGTTTTCAGAGGATTTTAAGGTTTTTAGGGGTTTTTTGCTTTTTAGTTTTTTAAGGTTTTTAGCATTTTTTGGGTTTTTAGGGGTTTTTTGTTTTTTTGGTTTTTAAGGTTTTCTTAGGGTTTTTAGGGTTTTCTATATTTTTAGAGATTTTGAGGGATTTTTTAGGTTTTTTTATGGTGTTTAGAGATTTTGAGGGTTTCATGGGTTTTTTGGGTTTTAGGGTTTTCGTGGTTTTTTTGGGGTTTTAGGTTTTTTTTTGAGTTTATCGGATTTTTAAGGTTTTTTATAATTTTAAATATTTTTAGGGATTTAAAGGGTTTATAGAGTTTTTAGTGGTCTTTAGGTTTTTCATGGGTTTTTAGGGTTTTAATTGTTTTATGAGTTTTAGGGTTTTTAGGGTTTTTAGGTTTTTATAGGGTTTTTAGGGTTTTTGGGTTTTTTGGGGGTTTTAATTATTTTTAGGTTTTTAGTTTTCATGGTATTTTTCATGGTTTTTAGGGGTTTTTATGTTTTTAGGGATTTTTATGGAATTTCAAGGATTTTTATGGGTTTTTAGGGTTCTTAGGGAGTTTTAGGGATTTTCGGGTTTTTCGGGGTTTTAGGTTTTTCTGGTTTTTTATGGTTTTTTTGAGTTTTTTAGGGTTTTCAAGATTTTTTAGAGTTTTTTCACATTTTATTGGTTTGAAGGGCTTTAGAGTTTTTATTGGATTTTTAGGTTTTTTTTTGGTTTTTATGGGTTTTTATGGTATTTTATGGGTTTTGGGGTTTTATGGTTTTTAAGAGTTTTAGGGCTTTTTCAAGCTTTTTAGGGTTTTAGTGTTTTTTAGTTTTTTAGGGGTATTAACTGCTTTTTTGGTTTTTAAGGTTTTCTTAGGGTTTTTTAGGGTTTTCTTATGTTTTTAGGGATTTTTAAGGTTTTTTTGGATTTTTATGGGTTTTTAGGGTTTTTTTGGATTTGGAGGGTTTTTAGTTTTTTTTTGGGTTTTTTTGGTTTATGGGGTTTTTTGGGTTTTTAGAGTTTTTTTCAGTTTTTAGGGTTTTAATGTTTTTATAGTTTTTCAAAGTTTTTAGGGGTTTAAGGTGTCTTTAGATTTTTTTAGTGGTTTTAGGTTTTTTATGTTTTTTTAGGGTTTCTTAAGGTTTTTTGGGTTTTTTGGGTTTTTTGGGTTTATAGGGTTTATAGAGTTTTTTAGATTTTCTTGGGTTTAATGTATTTTTAGGTTTTTAAAAAAATTTCTGGGTTATTTAGGGTTTTTTTTTTTTTGGGATTTTTATGGATTTGTTAGGATATGTATGGTTTTTAAGGTTTTTTGAAATTTTCAGCGTTTTTAGGATTTTTATTTTTTTTAGGTTATTATGGTTCTTTTGATTTTTTTTTTGATTTTGAAGGTTTTTTGAGTTTTTTAATTTTTTAGGGTTTTAAAGGGGTTTTTTGAGTTTCAATGGGTTTTTAGGGTTTTTGTGGGTATTTATGGTATAATGGTTTTTAGGGTTTTTATGGATTTCAAAAGTATCTATGGTTTTTAGGGTCTTTTATCAATTTAGCATTTTTATGCTTTTATTTGTTTAATGTGTTTTTGGGTTTATAAGGTTTTATTAGTGGTTTTCAAGATTTTTAGGGGATTTTTACGTATTTATGGATTTTAGGGATTTTTTTGGACTTTTATGTGTTTTCATAGTGTCTAGGGATTTTGATGGTTTTTCGGCTTTTTAGTGGTTTTATGTTTAGGTTTTTATTGATTTCATAGGGATTTTCATGATATTTAGGGTTTTTAATGTTTTTTTAGATTTTTAGGGATTTTTTATATTTTTTATGGTTTTTTAGATTTTTTAGGGATTTTTTGGGGTTTTGGGTTTTTGTGGGTTTTTAGAAAAAAAATTTATGTTTTTTAGGGTTTTGAGTGTTTTTTAGAGTTTTTAATGTTTTCAGTGGTTTAAATGGTTTTTTGAGTTTTTAGTGGGTTTTATGGTATTTATGGGTTTTAGGGATTTTATGGTTTTGGGGGGTTTTAGGGATTTTAAGACTTTTAAAATTTGTAGGGTCATATAGGGTTTTAGCATTTTTCATATTTTGGGGGGTTTTAAGTGTATTTAGGTTTTCAAGGTTTTCTTAGGGGTTTTCAAGGGTTTTAGGGTTTTTTACAATTTTAGGGATTTAAGGGATGTTTTAATTAATTTATGGTTTTTAGGGGTTGTTTCGTATGTGGGTGGGAAGACCGACGTGCCCGACTGTTGATCTTACGGAGGGTTGAGTTCCGCTCAATTGCTTAGGTTGTGTATATCGGTCTTCATTTCGAAACGCCCAATGGTTCCGTATCCAACGATCCGTGGACCTGCTTTCCAAAGGTAGGCGTTCACTGGTCGATTCAGCCAGTGATGCTTAAGAACTCACATTGGTCGAGAGGATGGGAAGTCAGGCACATCACACCCTTTAGGGGGGGGAATTATTGTCTGTTCCGGGACTCTCTTATAGATTTAAGATATATTCATATATTCGCGAATCTTTGGTTTATCCCCAAGAATAGTATCCACGGATTACCCCTTACTTGGAAATGATCAAATGAACACAGGGATGCAGAGTGATTTTGGCCCGAGGTTTACCATCCCTCATTGGGATTAATGACTCTGAGGAGTTTGGACTCATTGAGACGGCATGAGTTTGAAGCCTTATAATTGGGCACTCTGGAGTTTATTGTCATCCCGGGGGAACATATTACAAGTTGAGAATTTGGATCGAACCCTTGATATATGCTTCCTATGTATCCTTTTGAGAGGAATAAGAATCCGCGTAGTTCATTTTGAGGTGCATGATTGGGACTTACACATTGTTAGTGTCCCAAATTGGGATTGAACCTTGGGGAGGCTTCCTATGTACCCTGTTTAGGAAATAGGGATCAAAACCCATGTAGTTTTTTTGGGCATGATTGGGACTTACACATGGTTAGTAGCCTGAATTGGGATTGAACCTTGGGGAGGCTTCCTACGTACCCTGCTTAGGAGATAGGGATCAAAACCCATGTAGTTCGTTTTGAGGGGCATGATTGGGACTTACACATGGTTAGTGGCCCGAATTGGGATTGAACCTCGGGGAGGATTCCTACGTACCCTGCTTAGGAGAAAGGGATTAAAACCCAAATAGTTCGTTTTGAGGGGCATGATTGGGACTTACACATGGTTAGTGGCCCGAATTGGGATTGAACCTCAGGGAGGATTCTTACATACCCTACTTAAGAGACAGGGATCAAAACCCATGTAGTTCGTTTGGGCATGATTGGGACTTACACAAGGTTAGTGGCCCGAATTGGGATTGAACCTCAGGGAGGCTTCCTATGTACCTGGCTTAGGAGACAGGGATCAAAACCCACGTAGTTCATTTTTATGGGCATGATTGGGACTTACACATGGTTAGGGGCCCGAATTGGGATTGAACCTCTGGGTGGCTTCCTACGTACCCAACTTAGGAGACATGGGTCAAAACCCACGTAGTTCGTTTTGAGGGCCATCGTTTTGTGGATGCCGTGACCATCACAAATCTCTAAGCCCACGTGAGTCATGCTCGGTGCGAGAAACAAGAGAATGCAATAGACTTGGCAATCCTTGCAATTCTCCCTACCGAGGTAAGGGGAGGAAGACAACGAGTGGAGTAGAAGGCTTGGACCAGTGGACTCTCTTTATCCCTGATGTTGGAGGAAGGTTGGAGTCGTGCAGCAGAGCAATGAACCTTCCATGATGCGAGGGGAAGGACCATTGGATTACAGTGAGGATGGTGTGGGGCTTACTCCAGGAGGGATGCCCAGCCACTCCCAAGATAAGGGAGAAGTTATCACCACTGGCACTCGTCAAAAGGAAATGCGAGCGGGGTCCCTCAATCTTGGCAAGTGGGGAGGCACAAAGGGGACTCTCGGGCTCGGACCCTTCACTACCATGGGAATGTGAACCCAGGAATGCTTTGGGAATCCACTCAAGAGCCGAGGAAACCCCTTTTTCCTCACCTATCATGGGTATGTGAACTCAAAGTGGCGCACTGATGCGCTTGAAGGTTTCATCATACGGTTCTGGTGGCTTCCGTAGAGGCCTTGGCTCAGGGCCGATGAATAGGCCAATGAAGGGATTGCGAAGGATCGGGCCAGATTGGAAGGGTTTTATCTGGCTTGGGGAATGGGAACACTGAAGGAGTTGGCGGGCCACATGGGTACATGATGATTGGCTCCCTTCATGTATGAGGGGTGTTACATGGCTGGAGAGGTCGTCCGCATACCAGGGTGGTACGCGGTCTAATAGGCATCCCACGTACCAGGGCGGTATGTGGCTTCGGGTTCGGCCCGTGTACCAGGTTGGTACACGGTGGAGTCTGCATGAGCAGCGGCGGACAGGGGTGTCGCCAGTCGGGGGTTCATCGGTCAGGGCTTTGCCCACATATTAGGGTACTACGTGGTGTGTTGGATTGAAAAAGGGGCATAAACTCCATGGTACGTGGGGAGTACATCCGCGGAGGGGCCATGACTTGCAGTTTTTATTTTAAGTTCGTGGTTCATCAATTTTTTATGCGTTTTTTGATTCATTATCAATTCGTTTCCAGTTTTATACCTATTCTAGTTCGCGAATTGGAACTTCACTGTTCGCAAAATCCTAAGCTCCTTCCTCCAAAATCCTTCCTTCAAAAGTCGATCTCCAAACTTTCTTGCAGATGGAGTCCAATCAATTGATCCCCCGATCTCCGAATCCTTCTACCCGAATTTGATCGATCCCTTTCTTCTCCCCCTTGATGTACTTTTTTAGAGGGGGGAAAGATATGTATCTGTGGCCATGTGTCAGTTTTTGTGGAGGCCCATGACTGAAAACCCGGTTTACGGATGACTTGGTCAATCCGCAACTTGTGGGGGTCATTGAATGTACCTCACCCACGAACCAAATCAGTTCGGGGGGTGCTTTGCAGTCGCACAGGGCTCCATCTCTATTTCGCGAATGACAGTGCATGCGGTCTAGGCTGGTTGGCACATTTCGCAGCTCGGGTGGTTCGTGACGGTGGACCGGCCTAGCGCCCGTCCTTCTTTGAACCCGCGAAGGGGTTCCCACCTCCATTTCGTGAACGACATTAGTCCACGGAGGGGGCGTCTCGCTGAACCGGCCGCATACCATCAATATTGGACCGGTATGTGAATCGTTCGGTCCTTTTCCAATCTAGATTATTCTTCATATTTTTGTCCATTTCTTTGAGGGAAATTGGGTAGAATCCTTTCTCAAATTAAGGGGGATTCCCATTCTCCTTTGCAGATTTTTTAGGACCCTATAAATGCCCCCCATCGGAATGGGGTCCGATTGGAACGAAGAGGATGCTATTCAGATGTAGAGTGGTCCTGAAACTTGGATAGTTTGTGGTAGAGGAGTGGACTCGGTAGGGGAACATGCCTATAAATAAGGGGGACACTACCCTTGTATTTTACTGGATTCCTCGTGAAAATGGAGCGCTCACTTTTTGTCTCTGTGTTCTTGCTCCTTCACGAAACTCCTCGTTCGCGAACCAGCTTACATTTCTGCGAACCGTTCCTAGTTCGCACTTGCCTTCACCTACAGAAAAATCTACCAGTCGTGAACTAAAACATTGAATCAATTAAAAATTAAGTCACGACTGGCCGCGTAATAAATTTCTACGCAGTTTTGGATGGTCCACGGACCGGAAATCTTCCGGACTTTGAAAATATTTTAAGTTTTCTGAACATAAACATTTAAATTCAGAAATGAGATTCCATGGGGTAGCCTGGTTTGCAGCTTTCTAGCCAATTCTCCATTGGCCAGAGTATCACAGACTTCTTCCGCGTAGGACTGGTCTGCGGGATACAGCTGTCACGAACCACCTTTTGAGGCTAAAATGCGGATTTTGTCATGAAGCCTCCTTGAGAGAGTCCTTTTTCAAATACTTGGTGTTTTTTCCAAATTTTATTATTTTGGACTAACCATATATATGTTTTCCATGATGTAGGGAGAAAATATGGTTCCTCCTCGACCTTTGATTAGGTTTTCTACCGAGACTCTTCTGATTGGTGATCAATGCTTAAAGGATGTGGCCAGCTCTGTTCAGTATGGAGTCCACCACACTCCACTGTACCCCCTCCTTGGAAAATTTCTCTCCGATTCACAGTGGGAGTACCCCTTTTTCTACAGCCTTCCTGCCTACGAGTTCGTTTTATTTTCCAATACACCGATTCCAGTTCCATCTCACGACAACAATCCCACAGCATGGATATTTACCAGTACTATCCCTCAAGTTGTGATAACCGCTAGAGGGTGGCCTACCCCAAGGGATACAATTGTCGGGTCTATGTTGAATCACCTTCATGTGTCCCTGACAAGAGAACAATTTTAGCAGGATGGGGAAATCCACTGTTACCGGAGCATTGCCCGTAATGCTATGGTAAACAACCAACGTGGTTGGTCAGCGGACCGGGACCTCTGGACCAGAGGGGCGTTTAAGTCATTGGATTGGGGATGGCCCTTATGGGTTCGTTAGATCTGTGTGGATTTTGAAGTGGAATTGTGAGTCATGGGTCTATATGAAGTTTCTCGGGTGTCCCAAACCTATACCCATCGGCCCCATGCCCTTGCTAAGCAACTAATGAGCCGTTGGAGTCCATATACCAACGCATTTTATCTGGTCTATGGGGAGGTGGGTATCGGTCTTTGGGATGTCTCCCAGATTTTAGGGGTCCCAATTTTTGGAGGCATATATGATGAATTCTTGCCTCCCCCTTCTATGTGGGATAATGAAGAGAGGACTCCTCCCTTGGTGAAGGAGCTCATTAATCGGGCCTAGGAGTATTCGAAAGATATATCTCTGAAACCGCTTGTCCCATATCGTGAATGGATCAAATCTTTTGCCAAAGAGAGCAAGTCCATGGCTCTTCTGTGCAAGCCCAGGACCTATCCTTCGATGGAGTCCCGAAGGCAGAGGGGAAGATATAGGATGATCCTGGAGGAAGGCTAGTTCAACAGCTGGGGCTGGGAACTTGTGCTGGGCATTGATCGGTTGCTCCGTCTGGTGGTGTTTCTATCCATGTTCTTTGAGTGGCTGGATGTTTCCCATATACGAGACTAGCGGCGTGCGGGTCTCTACTTTTGTTATGGCGGCACAGATGGCCACCGACAATGTCATCAACTTGGTCGTCTCAGTATTGGCTAGGATTTATCTATTGCTTAGAAATATTTCCAAGGGGAGTCAGCCAAACCGGGTAGTCGGCCCTTTTCAAATCCTCTGGGGATGGTTGGGAGCGCATATTAAGAATTGATATACATTCATCAATCCTTTTTAGATTTTGGGTACCGTAGTCCGGCTGTATTTTCAATTGACCACCGGGGTTATGCCTGAGGAGTGGGTGGCCCAAGAGAAGGATGGAAAACGGATGGATCAGAATTTGCATCTACTGTCGAGCCAGATCTCGAGCTATCATCATTTCAATTTCTGACCATATCCCTCCCCGACCAGTGCAATCACGAGCCATATCAGAGAAATTTAGAAAGAGGGGCTACCTCTTTTCCATCCAAGAGGGTATTCTGGTGGCTCGTATTGGCGGGGAACTGATCTATGAGGGGTATGCACCTTGCCGATTCAGATGTCATTTTGGCTGCATCCAGGCGTTGTGTCCTCCTGCTCTCAATGATGCCCACGGGAACCGTCATCTGATGGTGGCCAAACAATTATGGCTAATGTTCACCCAGGAGGACACTGACTGCGAGGTTATGACCCTCGCGCTTGAAGACTTCATTCCTTTCTTATCCCAAATCTATGCTGACTCCTGGGTGCAATCATACCCGAATGGTCAGTTAGGGTTGTGGGTGCCCACTATCTCGATTCCTAAGCCATCGAAGAGCAAGAGGAAGCAGAAGGGGGTTAGTCCTCCAACCAGGCTGGGAAAGGTTCTTCGTAGCCCTGCTGGTCCCGTGCTTCCGTGGAATGTTTTAACAGACATATGTGTCTCATCACATGCCCTCAAAGCTTCCCGGAGAGAGTTGACCATTCTTGCTGGTGTTACCTTCCCGACGGCTTGGGGCCAATGGGACGAATTCAAAGGCCAATCATCCTTTCGGAGTTAGTACCCCCGTTCTTTGTGGAAGCATCTCCAGGAATCCGAAATGGTGTTCGACGGGCTGGGCTACATATCTTCTCCTGCTGACATCCTTTACGATGTGGAACTAGAGAGGGTTAATTGGTATCTCTGGGACCTCAAGGCCTAGGTTCATGCACGCCAGGGTTATGCGGTGTTAACTCACCAAGTCCTAGCCCTGCTGTGATTGGTGACTGATGAGGAGGAGGGAGAGAGCGATCACTCTTCAGGGGGTGATGATTCCGATGGTTCCCCTATTGCGGCTGAGGCAAGGGAATTTCCCCCCAGCCCGTGAGGTCCCGCCCACAGGTAGCTTCCGAGAGTTCTAGAGCGACGGCGAGACCTAGAAAAAAACCACGGCTATTGGCGCCTCCACCAGCTCCTGTCGCTGCCCGACCCTCTCAGGTCGATCCCCCCCCCCCCGGCTAGTTATTCCTGTTACAGCCACATTTCCAGACACATGGAGGATTTGGGATGACCTGAGGGTCAGTGGCTCAAATGAAGAGTTTTGGGCATTACTCCAAACGAGATCTCTTGAGATTCCAGGTATTGGGACTATCTTTGCTCTACCTCACTTTTTGTTGGAAGAGGATATGGACGAAATAGTTGCCTATTTGAAGGAAATGGACACATATGTGCATTCACTCCAAAACCGGATTTATGGGTCTAATCGGGTGTCCATGATGATAAAGCATCTGAAATCGTCAGATTCTGAGGAAGAGGTTGCCCTGCTCATCTATCCTGGCCTTCTTCTTTCTTTACTATGAAGGTTCTAAAGTTTCTTCTCTTTATGCAGGGTGACAAGGAATCTTAGGGGAAATTCCTTCCCTGGAGTATACTCCTTGGGGTACCACGGTATGCAAACACGCACCTTCAACTACGTGGGTCATTGAGGAGGGGTCTCCTGGTGCAGTTGAGCACATGGAAGTGACCATCACGGATCCGACTAGGGTATTTCCTTCTCCAGCTCCTCCCAGCGTTCTGAGTAGAGAATTGTCCCCTGGGAAGATCCAGAGACGTCGACAGGCATCCCAATTATCAGAACGGCTCAGATAGGGAACGACGGGTAATCATGATTCTCATTTCCTTGATTACCAACTCATATGTTCTGACTCCACCAGTTATTAACTATTTTGGTGCAATGGTGTAGGGACAATCAGTGACCTGGTCATGGATTCCCAAGTGGTCGTACCTTCCACCCCTTTATTATCTGAGGGACCACCTATGTCCATACCTGAGCACAATGAAATGGAAGGTCCTGCTGAAGGGGATAGTGGTACGGACGCTTTCCTTCCATCTTCAACGACCGGGGATATTTCAGAGGAGGAGCATCTCGAAGACGAGACTCCCATTGATCACATAGCCACTATAGCTGCGGGGGAGGATGGGGTGCCCGTGATTACCGAGGAGGCCCCAGATCTGACGGGGTCAGCTGCCTCGGACACGATGGATCCCATGGTGATGGAGGAAGAGATTGTTATCAGGCTAGTTGTTGGGAACCTAGAGTGGGCCATCGTTCTATTTACCGGGGGAGTAATTTCCCTGAGTTTGATCTCAGTAGATGACAACTTAGAGATAGCTTTGGGAGTTACTAGCCTTGTGTGTGGACTTAGGTCCTGGGCACCTCTAAGGGTTTCCAGGACTCCATTTACCATTGAAGATGTAGAGTCTTCCTTGAGCGACGGTGACAATGTAGAGCTTGAGGGAACTGATGCCTTGATGATCAGGGGTAAGCTTCTCAATCTCTTGCCACTGAATCACTTCTATTCCCTTTTCTGATTAGGGATACTTATCTACCTTATCAAATTTTTGGCTTTAGTACCAAAACCTTTGGCTCTAGAGATTGTGCCATCGGATCCAATCATGCTCGTGACCACAACTACCGGGGGTGAAGTTTCCGCGACGTCAGAGCTTGCGGTTGAAGCCATATCAGGTCCCTTCTTTGTGACATTTATCCCAGAGTATGTATCTTCCTCTGGGAGTGACTCCAAGCCTGATCAATGGGTCCTTTTTAGTCTTCGACCTGCTCGCCAAAGGGCATGGGAGAAAATCTGGAAGCTGATTTCTCAAACGCCCTTGGCCGAGATGCTGACTAAATTACCAAAGCTGCACGATCTGTTTATGCTGCTGGGATTCGATGACTTTGACTATCATGGAATTTATGATATAGTCAAGTAGGTGGTTGCTGACTAGGAGAGTCTTGGTGGTTTTGAATCTTGCCTTTCTGTTGCTCAGTCTGAAGCTTACCTTTTCGTGACCCGACAATTTTTCCTAACAGAAGCTCATGATCATGTCGGAGTAGTCGCGAGACTTCAGGGAGAAGTCCTTAGGCAGAATTTCCGACTGGTGGTGATGAGGAGTGACATATAGTGGTTGTAGTAGGAGGAGGCTAATGCCACATCCATAATTGAAGAAGGGGAGTAGTAGATGGAGGAGGAGATGAGGGAAAGCTTAAAGGCGGCACAGGAGGCGGAAGCACTGCGGGTTGATGCAGAAGCTGAGACAACTTTGCTGTAGAATCTCTATCAAGCAATCAAGGATTCTCATCAGCGCCTAATATAACTTTGTGAATCTGCTGAAAGTCTCCTGTAATAACCTTTCACTACTATAGGAGGCTCCAGATTATGGAATCCCTTCTCATCAACTTTGTTATGGAACAAAAATATGTTCTTACTTAGCACTCTTTGTTGTCTTCTCCTATGATAGAAATTATTTGACATGGTTGCTTTATATAATAATTCATTGAACATAGAATAATTAGAGTTCAGGATAATTTATAAAATTGAAACGAGCTCTAATTTTTTTCCTAGACCAAGGGATCCAGCAAGCATAGTTTGACTATTGCTAGGATTTTATAGAAAAAACCCCCCACAAACTTTTTGTCTTTTCATTAATACAATAATTTTTCTTGGGCACATTTGGTGTGGACCCAATGGGTATGGATCGGCTTTTTATTAGGTTGACCTTTTCAGGATTTTGTCCTAACAGGATTTGCGCCTCTTTTTGTGAGCGGTTTAAAGTCCCACTGACAAGACTATCATTACTGATGTTTTAGGTCGAACAGCTTTGACTAGATATGGTGGAGCGAGGGCCCCGATGAGGTTTGGTTGATTAAAAGATTTCTCAATACCTTTCAAATGAATGTGGGGGGGAACATGTTTAGATTTGAACAACATGCTGGTCATGTCACAAGGCATGGGAGTCGTATCGGCGTGCAGAGGTAGGAAAAGCATCGCCTAAGGAAGACTTGCCTTCGTTAGACGGGCCAGGGGCAGTCAATATGTAGATCCACTGAGGTCATGGTATGAATATTTGTGAAAAGGTGTCCTTAAGTCAATGACTGTCCATTTCTGATGGCCTGAGGACTTAATGGAAGTTCAGATTATGGAAACCACCATGGGTGGCTTGGATAATTATGAAAACCACCAGGGGTGGATTAGAAGGGGTATGTAACGTCTGAAAGGGTTTGGGAACATCTGTATTAATCAGGAGTGTGGATGAAGGGTCCTTGTCCTATGCATTTAGCTAGCGTGAAGGATGGTTGGAGCTTGGAACAATTTAAAGTGATGCAGCTGGGACATTCCTTAAAATGTAACGGCTTCTCTTGGTTCTTGGTAATCTCTTCAGAGACGTTCCACCATATTCAGGCAGGGTTGTGAAAGAGGTTGGTAAACTGTAGCTCATAGGGTTTCCAAATCCCAGGATGGATATGGGGGATTAGAGGCCAAGAGGCGTATGAAGAGAAGCATTGCCTAAGGAAATCTTTCCTTTGTTAGACGGGCCAGGGGCGATCAATATGCAGAGCCGCTGAGGGAATGGTATGGATAGTCATGCAAATGTTTCCTTAGGTTAATGATTGTATTCTCCTGATAGCCGGAAAACTTCAGGGAAGTTGAGATTCGGGACCACCAGGTGTGGCTTATGAGATTTTGGTTTTTTCTGAGTACAGAGTATGGTTTATAAAAAGAGGGTGCCAGGATACAGGAGAAACATCTAGGATAAACTTATCAGGAATGGGTGAAGTTATCCCTTCCCATTCTGGTGTGAGACGGTGGTTTGTGCAGGTCTGGTCCGTGACTTAGGGACAAAGTAAAGCCTCCATTCCTGACTGAACCCATGATAGGTTTGACCATGCATTTTAACGTCATGCAGTGAGGACAACTTCCATTCAACTTAACGTCATGCAGTGAGTAAGGAGGGCATTATTATTATTTGATACTATGAATTTTATTGTCATGCAGTAAGGACGTATGAGTATTTTAAATTCTATGCAGTTTAGCTTCATGTGGTGAGGACAGGGAGCATTTCTGAAGATAATGTGCAGTTTAACGTTGTGCAGTGAGGACAGGGGGGATTTAGATAGTCTGTGAAAATGCTTTTAGTTGGAGGCATTTCCCTAGATGTTTAAGGCTCAGTCCTTGTAGCTTCATGCCAAGTGTCAAAGACATGCTCCATGCAGTTTTAGCGCCATGAGGTAAGGACATTGTTGCAAAGGCCACTCTTGATTAGAATATAACTGGTCTCAAATATCATGGCATGTCCAAGACGTGGAGAGGGATTGATGGTGTAAATCATGATCCCAGGTCTTCTTGGATTAGGAGAAATGATATGGGGGCTCTGAGGCCGGTAAGCGTACGGAGCTAGGAAGAGTATCACCTGAGGAAATCTTGTCTTTGGTAGACAGGCTAGGGGCTATCAATATGCAGATCTATTGAGGGCATGGTATTAATAGTCATGCAAAGGTGTCCACATGTCGATGAATTTCCACTTCCGATGACCATGAATGATTATGAGGATGCACGATTATATGGGCTGTGAAGTCTGTCATTTGGTAAGGAAATATCTAGACATGTCGGGGATGTTCATCCCTGGTTGTTGTTAAAGCTTGGGGAGTTCCCTGTGCTGATTTATCTTGCGTATGGGGTGTACCTTTACTCCATGAATTTTAATGTCATGTGGTAAGGACCAAGTACTCTTAGTTTAATGGTCATAGAGTTCAGACCATTGTGTGACTATTGATATAATCACCTGGAGGGTAACTAAGTTAGGATGCTCTAGTATACTCTGAACAAGTGTGAGGGAATGAGGGTGTAAACTGTAACTCTGGGGTTTCCCAGATCCGGAGATATGGTGTGGGGCTCTGAGGCCGGTAAGCGTATGGAGATGGGAAGGGTATCACCTGAGGAAATCTTGCCTTTGGTATATGGGCCAGGGTAAATCAATATGCAAAACCACTGAGGGCATGGTATGCATAGTCATACAAAGGTGTCCATGGGTCGATGAATTTCCACTTCCGATGGCCATGGATGAGTATGAAAATCTGGGATTTCTCATAGCATAGAGTTTGAAATATGGGGATAATGGTGTCCAAGCATAGGAGAAACATATTCACCACAATTTCCCTTTGAGTCAAAGTAGCCTAGCCCTGGCTTGATGTTTGTAGATGCAGATCATCATGTGAACCACAGGTGGATATATAGGTTAACCAGGTAGGGATACCCTAGAAACATTTGGATGTGAGAGGGTAACGAACTTGTAAACCACTTCTCCATAAATTTTTGGATTAGGAGATATGATATGGGGGCTCTGAGGCCGGTAAGATTACGGAGATAGGAAGAGTATCACCTGAGGAAATCTTGCCTTTGGTAGACGGGCCAGGGGCTATAAATATGCAGAGCTACTGAGGGCATGGTATGTATAGTCATACAAAGGTGTCCATGGGTCGATAACTTTCCACTTCCGATGGCCATGGGTGGTTATAAAGATCCGCGATTATCTGGGTCATGGAGTCGGATGTATGGAGAGGATGCATCCAAATGTGCAAGGAGTATTCCCATCTCATTTCGCTGTATATCTTGGGTGGGTCGCGATGAAGTCTATGCAGTTTAACGTCATGCGGTGAGAACGAATTCCATGCAGTTTTAACATCATGCGGTGAGGAAGAAGATGAACTGACGTGAAAAGCGGATTCCATGCAGTTTAACGTCATGCAGTATGGACGAGGGGTATATATACCTGTGTTTTATTTTATCAAAGACTGAGTAAGGAGATAAGATCTCGGTGTCTCTACGTATCCTACGAGGTCAGTAATCAAGCCAGATGTAGTTATTTTGGGGAATATACCACGTGTAGGTCTGGTCTGTATGGGGGAAAGGGGCAGTTTTTTTCTTTCTTATCTATACAGTTTAACGTTGTGTGGTAAGGAAGAAGAATACACCCCATGCAGGTCTGGTCCCTATACAGTGGAAAGGGGGTATTTCTATCTTCATTTAGGGTGGCTGGGATAAGGTGTGGAATTCTAGCATCACTATGTATCCTGCGTGGGTAGTAATCAAGCCATACGTAGTTCTTTAGAAGATAATACACCCTGTGTAGGTCTGGTCCATACACGAGGGAAAAAGGGAATTTTTAATCTTTATTCGGGGGTGGTTGGGCCAGGATGGGGGACCCTGTCATCGCTACATATCCTGCAAAGGCAGGAATCAATTCATATGTAGTTCTCTGAAATCCATGTAGTTTGTGTTCATGCAAAGGGACCCAGCCATAATTCCTAATACCATGTGATTAATACTCGTTATGAGAAACAAGGAATGGCGGAATTCCCGATTGCGTAATGTGTGGATAGGCATTCTAAGAGGGAGGTGATTAAGGTGGTGGCTGGAACCGATCATGGGGTCCGGGTGTCACTACGTATCCTGTGAGAGCAGGAATCAAGCCACACGTAGTTCATTGAAATAGGTACATCCCGTGCAGGGTTGGTCCGTACACGAGGGAAGAGGGCGTTTTTTGTATTTCATTTGGGGGTGGCTAGGCTAGGATGTGGGATCTTGGCATCACTACATATCCTTCAAAGGAATGAATCAAGTCGTACGTAGTTCTCTGAAAGGGATACACCCCGTGCATGGTTGGTCCATACACAAGGGAAAAAAGGGAACTTTTAACTTTATTTGGGGATGGCTGGGCTAGGATACAGAATCTTGGCATCACTACATATCTTGCAAGGGTAGGAATCAAGAAGTATGTAGTTCTCTAAAATCCATGTAGTTTAATGTCGTGCGGTGAGGAAGAAATACTTTTAGTTTAGGGTCATAGAGTTTGGATCATTAGGCTTGGTAGTTTAACGTCTTGCAGCTCGGAAGATAGGTTCTTGGTATTTTAACATCCTGTAATTGGGATGATAGGTGCTTTGTAGTTTAACATCCTATAGCTCGAATGATAGGCTCTTAGCAGTTTAACGTCCTGTAGCTCAGACGATAGGCACTTGGCAGTTTAACGTCCAGCAGCTCGGACAATAGGCGCTTGCCAGTTTAACATCCTGTAGCTCAGATGATAGGCACATGGCAGTTTAATGTCTTGCATCTCAGATGATAAGCTTTTGGTTATCCTAAATACTTCTTCAGAAATATCACATTCATAGAAGCGGTAGTGAACTTCCCATCCATGGAGATTAGGGAATATGATCTGTTGGAGTATACCTTGTGTATAACATATGTTCCCTCCCACTTGGGATCCAGCTTTGGAGGTTTCTTTCCGGGTATCATTGGGGTCCGAAGGACCAACACCAATTATCCTTCCAAGAAAGACTGAAGACGAACCTTTTTATTAAAGTCTCGTGCGATCCGGTTTTTATATACTTCCATATGGTGCAAAGTGTACAACCGCTTCTCATCCAGTTTTTCCAATTCACCTAGCCATTTTTCTTATTTCTCATCGTTGGATAACTGATCACAAATGGAAACATGGAGTGAGGGAAATTGGAGCTCAATGGACAGGACCACTTCTGTTTTGTATTCTAATGAGTACGGAGTAGCCCGAGTAGTGGTGAGGGTTGTGGTTCGATAAGCCCAAAATGCATGAAAGAGTTTATCTGGACATGATTTATTGTCTTTGTCCACCATTTTCTGGATAATGTTGTACAGGGTCTTGTTGAAAGCCTCTATCTGTCCGTTGGCTGTTTCATGGTAGCGGGATGAGTGGTTATCCTTGATACCACATTCTTGGTATAGTTTCACCAATTCAGCAGAGCAGAAGTTGGTGTCGTTATCCATCAGTATGGTATGAGGGACGCCAAATCTAGTGATGATTTTGGCTTTCACAAAGCTGACAATGTTTCTTTCCCCGACTTCCTTGGTGGGTATATATTCTTCCCATTTGGAAAAGAAGTAGGTTGATGTGAGGATATACTTCAGTTGTTTGGCCATGGTGGGAGGATATGGTCCCACGACATCCATTACCCAGATGTAAAATGGCCAGGAGTACTTGGCCTAATGAAGAAACTCTGCGGGTTGGTGAATGAAGTTGGTACGAATTTGGTAGGAGTGGAATTTTTTGGTAAAGTGCTCGCAATCTTGTGCCCCGGTGGGCCAATAGTACACAAGCCTTCGAACATGATGGGAAGTCTTAGACCCTGACTGATGTGCTCCACATACTTTGGCATGTACTTCATTTATGACAGCAACGATTTCTTCTCCATCAATGCATCTGAGGAGGAATTCATCAAGGCCTCATTTGTAGAGGACCTCTTGCTGACTCGTGCCACCATAAAGGACAAAGTTGATTGCCCTTCTCTGTATTAGCTCTCGTTGAGCCCTGTCTGATGGAATTTCTCCCCTTTGAAGGTAGTTTTCAATGGGGCTCATCCAGCCGGTGGCAGGAGCATATAGCTCAGTGACAGGACTGACTTCGTTGATTTCTTCCTTCTTAGTCTAAACAAATGGAAAGACTATTCGACGATGAGCAATACTGGTAATTGTTTCATCCCGGTCTGGTTCATCTAGGGTTGTGGCTGCATAATCTAATGCATCTGCCTTGGCATTCTGAGACTGTGGAATATAGGTTAATGTTGGTTCTGTGGAGAATTCTACCATTAACCCTCTGACATGGTAAAATAGGGGAATCATCTCCTCCTTTTTAATAGCATTGTCACCATTGACTTTCTTGATGACAAGTTCTGAGTCACCTTTTACCTTAAGGTGTTGTACTTGTTCCTGGAGTGCGAGCTCCAGGCCTGCAATGAGGTCTTGATACTTTGCCTCATTGTTCATATATCCTTCTGACAAGAGGAAGGAATATAGAAAGACTTCATTTTCTAGGGACATGAGTATAATCCCCAAACTCACCTTGTTAAATTTGGGATCCTCCATTCTCTTCCCTGTCAGGATTCGAGATGCGCAATCAAAGTACATTTCCCATGTTGGGAACTCCTCTTGAACCGAGAAGATGTCTTCATCAGGTAGCTCGACGTCTGGTGTGGTGGTCCCTGTAGAGGGGTTCTCTGCCAGAAAATATTCTAATGTCTGGCCTTTTATGGCTTTCTGAGGCACAAACTAGATGTCAAACTGTTGCAGGATGACTGCCCATCGGGATAGGCGCCCGGTCAGCATCGGGCGACTGAGGATGTATTTGAGCGGGTTACTAGGCGAGACCAAAGGGACTTCATGATGCTGCAGATAATGTCTCAATTTTTGAATTGTGAAGACTAAGGCCAAAAAACTCTTCTTAATGTTTGAGTATCGAGTTTCAGCATCAATCATGGTTTGGATGACGTAATAGAGACTTTTTTCACTACTGGCATCATTTTTCTATGCGATGAAGGATCCCAGTGACTGCTCTAGGTTCGTCGCATATAGGATAAGAGGTATTCCTTCAACCAAGGGCATGAGCACCGGTGGGATTAAGAGGTACTTCTTTAGGATATCGAATACCTCTTGGTAATCATCTGTCCATTGGTACATAACCCCATTTTTCATTAACCTGGTGAAGGGAAAAAATTTACCCACCAGGTTGGTTATGAACCACCAGATGTAGGCCAGGTGTCCTTGGAATCCTCTCAACTCAGTGAGATTACGGGGAGGTGGTAAACCAAGGATAACTTTTTTCTTTTCAGGGTCGACTTTGATGCCACGATGGCGTATGATGAAGCCAAGGAATTTCTCTAAGGTAACTCCGAAGGTTCATTTCAAGGAGTTCATCTTCAGGTTATGTTGTCGAAGTTTTATGAAGATGGTTTCAAGGTATGACAGGTGATCTGAGTGTTGTCTTGATTTGACCACCAATTCATCCACGTAGCATTCGACAAATCTCCCCAGGAATGGTTTAAAGATACGATGCATGGCACATTGATATGTGGCGCCAGCATTATTAAGACCAAAGTGCATGAACCTGTAATAGAATACTCCTTGAGGGGCCCTAAAGGAAGTGTCTTCTTCATCTTCTCGGGCCATTATGATTTTATTATACCCATAATAACCGTACATGAAGGAGAGAGCCTCGTACCCGGTCGTTGCATCGATTAATAACTCGGTGATCGAGACTGAGAAATCATCTTTCAGGAAATTCCAATTAAGATCTCTGAAATCGATGCAGACATAGATTTGTCCGTTCTTTTTCTTGACGAGGACAATGTTGGCTAGCCAGATGGGGTATTGGACCTCCCGAAAGAAGCTTGATTTAATAATCTTATCTACTTCAGCCTCTATTTTGGCAGCATGTGTGTGGTGCGTCCTTTTGGAAGCTTGTTTATAGCCCTAGTGGTCTTCTGGTAGACCTAAGTGGTGCGTCGCCACTTCGGGATCGAGTCCCAGAATTTCTGTATAATTCTAGGAAAAAAATCTTTATGTTGCCTTAGGAAAGAGGTATATACCCCGGGATCCTTAGGAGATATGGTTGTACTAATGAGAGTGGGCCCCGGGTCATCCTCGGTACCCAAGTTTATTTCCCTAAGCTCATCCATAGTGGTGGATATACCTTCCTAAAATGCGGGAGGTGTATCCCTAATATATTCCTCCTCTTCTTACCCCACATTATCATATTCTTGATCCGAAGGGGGAGAGTTCTTGGCAGAGGCTCTTGGGATTCCGAAGGCGAGGCCTTGTGGGCATCCTCACTCATGTATTTTCCCCCAAATTGAGGGTTAGCGGTCGTTTCTGCACTGCTATGCTCGAGCGTCATGGATGAAGTCATGAGGATAGCTAAGTACATGTTCAGAATTGAACTCATGCTCTCAACATGGTTTATGGGAAGTACTTAGTCCTCGCTGAGCTGCTTGAGGGGGTCATCAGGAACCATTTCCAGGCCGTTTGGAGTGGGGATCCAGTCGATACCATCGATCAAAGGCTTCTTCTTCTTTTTCTCATAAAACCCAGTGTCAATGCAGTGTGACTCGGAGAGCTTTAAAGGGGCCTTTTCAGCGTGAAATGTTCCACCTTGTCCATTGATGCAATACCTAATACACTGGTGGTAGGATGAAGTAATGGCCATGTGCTTATGGATCCACGACCTTCCCAGTAGGGCATTGAATGTTGTGTTCTGTCGGACCACTAGGAATTCCGAGTAGGCCACAAGGTTTCCAAAATGGGTTTTTAGCTTGATTTTTTTCCATTGGATTCTGTTCACTCTTGTAGTAACCCAAAAAATTTGTGGCTGAGGGTATTAGATCATTCTCACTGTAGCCCAACTTACGAAGTGTCCGTAGGGGAAGGAGGTTAACTCCAGAGCTGTTCTCAATAAATAATTTCGAGATCTCAACATCATTTAGTATACCGGACACATATAGTGGTTTTATGTGTCCTTGCATGATGGAATCTTCATCCTGATCGGTGAAGGAAATCACCGCATTGCATTCAGTTGGTCTAGTATCCGTCTGGTAAATCTCGGCGGCGGCTACCTCAGATTTAAAATTCTGGGGACTGAGCAAGGCTTCTATAAGAGCCTCCCTAAGATCTGCTGACAAACTCAGGGCATCTAGGATTGACAGTTTGGCTGGTACTGACGCCATCCGCTTAAGAATATCGTATTTCTACTCCAGTGGCTGACGATTCTCTGTTGGTGGGAGAGTTTTAGAAGGCACTTTGGGAGCTATAATATGTGACGAGGAGGGACCGGTCATGGGTTCGGATGTCGATGGTGTTCCCATGTTCTAGGGACTCGACCCAGCTAGTATGTTTGTGCACACTAGGCGGATAGACACTTGTTCCTCCTCTGATGGGTACCGTAGAATGATGGGGCCAGAGTGGCTGCTTGTGGAGGTGGAGGGATATTCTTTCTCCTACTGAGTCTATCGAAGGGCTCTCCCATGGGTTTCTATGATATTAACGTTTTGGGCCAGTGTAAAACCACAGGGTTGGTTTCGACCATGACTGCACCTCCCCCGGTATATCCTGCTTCTGCAATTCCTCCTCCCAGCCCCTTTTGTTGGGACTCAGGTTTGTAACCATACCCTTTTTCCAGGATCGATTCCATTATATGGATGACATTGATGGAACCAAATATTATCTCTTCATCCTGTGATAGTTCAACCTGCTCGGTTGTCCCTGATGATTCCATTTGGTGGGTTGGTGCCCGTGGTGCCAAGTTTGAGGGCATAAAATCTGACAGTGTCGGAGCTAACTTCAGCCTCGTTGCAGAATGCTCCTCTTGCGCTTGTCTCCTCCTTTTTCGATTACACCTGGATGACCGGATCATGGAGGTTTGTGAGGCCAATATTGTTGGTTGTGCAGCATTAGGGGTTGTTGGCGAAAACACTGGCTGCTATAGTTGATCTCAAAGTATGCCCTGAGCTCAACTGACAGTCTTCCGAGTCATCAAATCATCAAATTTATTCTCCTTCTTGCTGGTGAATTCTTTCCACCCCTCCCCTTTGTCAGAGTCGGTGGTAGAAATATACGTCACATGTGCTGGGGGTGGTCCCAACTCGACCTGCCCGAAGTCTACCATCCTTTACAGGAGGTATTTGAAGATGAAGCATTCCTAGATACTATGCCCCAACATTCGATGGTAGGGACAGTAATCTGGCATGTCATTGTGGCCAACTTCTTCAGGCTTCCTTGGCTCCGGGAGGTGGAGAAAAATGCAATTCATGGCGGCAATTAAGTAGTCGTGGACTTGGTCCTCTCGGAACGAGTATACTTTCTGTCTTCATTCCTCGAACCGGTTCCGCTTAGATCCTATTTATCGTCATGATTGGGCGGAGGTGGCCGCTAATATTCAGGGGGGACTTGATGATTTTTTGGAGGCCAGGTGGTGGAGCAGGCGTAGGGGCTGGCTTGTGCATGAAAGAGGATGATTTAGCTCTAAGTTCTCTCTTTTTAAGAGCCTTTAAGGCTATTCGAGACTTCAGATTAGTCTGATGCAGGGATTCTTTAATTCTCTGGGAAATGGAAGAGAGATTACGGAATCTAGTGGTGCACTCCACCGGTATGAGCGGTGTTTGCAGCTAATATTGAAGGCTATCGATGCATATGAAAAGAATCACATCTTGGGGAATTAGCCCATTCAGATAGAAGGTCAGACCCTTCCATCTGGCGATGAAATCTGAGACCCTCTCATTCTCCCTCTATGGCAATTCATGAGGTCACTGACCGTTATTTTAGGCAGCATTGAGCTGAAGTGGAACAGGAACTGTTTCCAAAGGTCTTCCCAGCATTTTATTGACTAAGCTGGTAAAATCGTATACCAGACAAAGTCAGATCCTTGCAAGGTCTGCATGAAGAATCTGAGTTTCACTGCTTCTTTTTGTTCTGGAGTTCCCATCATAGGTTCACAATAAGACACTTAGTGCATCAAATGATGTTCTGGATCACCTGATCCATTGAAAATAGAGAATACAGGGCTCCCAAAATTGGGTGGAGGAGGCGTGTTTCTTACCCAATCTGGGTAGGGCTTTCTTCCTAGCTGTACCAGAGCGTGTTGATCTTTTATTTCTTCCAATAGAGCTATCAGTTCCTCGATGGTATTAGTGAGAACTTGGTTTACATCCTGTTGGGCCCAGTCTTGGGAAGGTGTAGCCTGAGGCATTGCTTGAGGATCCGGATCGGCTGGAACCAAGGGTGCATATGTCATTTTTGACACCTTTAGAGGGTTCATACGTACTTTCTCCAGTTTCTTTCTTAGTGGATTGAAGTCTTGGTATTCATCTGAATCCATGTTCAAGTAGTTGTATGGGTTGGGCGTCGCATTGTGTGGGGGCCCTGAACTCCCTTCATTTGTCGAGGAAAACCTTGGTATTTGAGGTGCACTTGCTGGGAGTGCAAGGTGTGGCTCTTCCTGGTAAGCACTTTCAATAAGACGGTTCCTCTGGAGTAGCTCAGCGTTAAGTTGTCTCAATTCTTTCATTTCTTCTTCTTATCGAGCGAATCTCTCTTCGAGCGTAAGTGGCTCATTTTTATTGAGTTAAGGGGGCGGGTTAAGGGTAACCAGTCCTTTGTTATTATCCTTGTTGGAAGCTCGTAGGGTAAGAAGAGGAGGGTTAGATGGAGGGGCATCCATATTTAGGGCATCCCTCTGGTTTCGGGTGTGAACACCTTATGGTTCATTGTGAATCACAGCCTGAACAGAACCATCGTCTCCCGATCCATACGAATTTGCATCATCTTCGATGTCACCCATGGGGTTAACCTCTATGCCATTGATGGATGCATATCATAGGGTGGAGGAGATGTCATCTTTCAAATAGGAAAAGGATCTCTCATTCCTTTTACTGGTCTTCCCCTTCCTGTCTCGGGATTGATTTCGGACTCCTTGAAGAATGGTAACATGGAGAGTTCTTTGATGCAAACTTATGGTACACCTCCCTCTTGAAGGGGATGATGATTCAAAGGATGAGATAGGGCAGGAACCTCCTCTTATGACTGTCCTCCCTATACAAGAGAATACTAATTCTCATGGGGGAGGTTCTTGTTGAGGTGGTAAAAATGGACCCAGCCCTGAGAGCTAGGGTTGGCTCCGTTCCTTGGATGTTGAGTCTATTACCATTTTTATTAGTCTTGCAGGGGAATTTGTTGTTAAAAATTCCCTCATCCCTGCAGGCTGGGGTTGACCTTGGATTATGGCAGTGGCTCCTACTATCATTACCTTCCTGATCTTGCGTTCCCCCATTCGAGGGTGAACTGGATCTGATGTCGAGTTCACCTGTGAATCAATCCCCTCTGGGGAGACAAGCAATGACTGTGTATTGGCCTCTCTTAGTCGAGAGGCCTATTGTATGCTTTCAGTTGCCTGATTTAGGAGTTTGTGAAAGGCTTGTTCCCGTCGGGCCTAACGCTTCTGGGACTTACTCAAGGCCTGACTCTGTTGGGTGTGTCACCTTTCCTGAACAGGGACCCCACTCGATTGATTTCTTGACGTGATGATGTTTCAATACATTATGCCAAATGGGTTCTTCTAGGCGGGGAGTGGAGTGAAATAAAGATCTCTATGTTCTCCCCATCCTCTGATATAGACTCCCATCAGAGCGTCACCAATGGGGTGGCGCAACTGGTGCAGTGCACGGAGGCAGGCTAACTCAAGGTTTCCTTTACACCTCTCAGGTCGTGGTTGTTGCGCCAAAGGAAGAGATTACAGGTCGATGTGACACAGGAGGTCTCTTATTGTCTTGACATGGTCTACATACCCATCGTAGGGTGGGAAGCTTGATTTTAGCTGGAGGAGGGTTGTCTATATATTGGAGCGGATTTCAAGCACACATTCTTTTGGAAACTTTCTGGGTATGTCGAATTGAGAGGTGGTTGTGGGCCAAAACATAACTGGTACATCATCTATGGCCAGTCATTTCCTCAGGTTCAACATGTTAGCATACTCCTCAGCTTGTGATTCCTCTACCTGGTCGTCCCAACTGAGACACTCACCAATAGTGTGGTCAGAGGCAATGGGACTGGTAGGTATTGAATTATCATGTTGGTTATTCCAATGTGGTTCAGAAGATGAACATGGCCCCAGACCGTCTCCTAATTTAATAAGGGTGTCGTTGGTGACTAGTTGGGAATATGACATGCTTGGTCCCATCCTTTTGAGTGCATCGAAATATGAGGGCTTTTCTGTGCTTGATTCCGCAGGGGAAGGACCTTCCTGTTGATATTATATATCACTATGGGGAGGACCTTCGCAATAACTGTCATCATGGTGAGGATGACCGTCATGGTTTTACATTATATGTGTATCATGGGGAGGACCTTCAAGACATACTGCGACAAGGGGAGGACCTTCTTGTTTCTTGGGTCCATTGCAGGGAGGACCATCTCAATGGCGGCTGTGGTGGCAAGGACTACCATCACAGCTATCGCAGGGACAATGTATGTGGGGTACATCCTGGGGAGGGCCTTCAGAATGTACCATAATGAGGTGAGGGCCTTCTCGTTGCTTGATGTCTCTACAGGGAGGACCTCCATTATCATAGTGGCGAGGACTACCATCGTGATCTGATGCCTGGATGTGTGGAGTGTCATTGCAATGTAACCCCTAGGGAGGACCTTTAGGGCAGGCCATGACAAGGGGAGGGCCTTCTTGTTGTGATGAGACGTCACTGCGGGGAGGGCCTCTACAGTTGCGACTACAATAGCGAGGAATACTATCATAATCTATGGTCCCACTGCACGGAGAGTGTTTGTAGTGTATACCCCAGGGAGGACCTTCAGGGTGGACCACAGCAAGTGGAGGGCCTTCTTGCTGCTCGATCTTCTGGTCACGCGGAGGGATTCTCGGACTTGTATCAAAAGAGAAGCTCTCATGATCAATCATTATATTCCCGTGGGGAAGGCCCCTGCAGGTTCTTTGGGGAGGATCTTCAAAGCTGCTGGTAGCAACATTGCGGGGATGACCTTCGCAATGGTTAATTGTACTCCCATAATATGGTAATGGGTGGGAAGGGTTCTGAGCCTTCGATATGTGCTTAGAGGCATTGGGAACCCCAGCTTCTAGAAGAGCGAGTCATGAACCCGCTCTTTATTTTCTGGCTGCCTTCGACGTGTTCGGGGCGCTTTCTTACGGGCAGCGGGGACCGTTTGCTGTTGATAATGGCCTTCACCTTTGGGTCCCTTTCTAATTGGGTCCCATGATGCTACTGGGATATTCCGATGAACATTGACTTCTAGCATGGATATATGCATGCTCTGGAGCATCCACCATGACGGATGGGTGTCCCCCAGTTGGAACGATTGAAGTTGCTCGATCTGGTTTCCCTTGTATCGCAAAATATGGTCGTCGAACCTTCCAAGTAGAAGTAGGGATGAAGATCTGCTCCGAGGCAGCTATCTTGTCTCTTAGATGAGTCGCCTAAATTGGGGAGATGGGCTCATGGGCCCGAGTTCTTGTTGTTGCCACTGATGTAACTACATTCTGGCGAGTCTACAAGATATGATCTGGGATCGATACCTAATCCTACATCGTTTCTAGGATATACAGAGAGAAATCTTTTGCTGGAATGGGTATGAAGGCCCATTCCAGTATCGGAGTAGGAATATCCTGCTCTGATCCTATGGTGGTCAGTGGGTACTGAAAATTCTCCTGTGTCGAGGCAGGTGAATGATCCTTCCCCTATGCCAGGATATGCCAGTTTATCTTTCTGTTTTCCACCACATTGGGATGGTAGACTTTACTTGCATCCGCAAGGAGCTGTCCCTACATATGTTGGTTCCCCACCATATCGAGTCGGTGGCCTTTTTTGGTAGGGAGACGTGCCCACCTATTAATTACCACCACATCTGGATGGCGGGCTTTGTTGATCACCACCACATTGTGATGGTAGGCATCAGGAGCATCTGCTAGGAGCTGGTCCTGTAGGCGCTAGGTTGCCACCACGTCCGATTGGTGGGCTTCATGAACCTAGGCATGGAGAGGTTTCTGTCGGGTAAGTGTCATCCTGTGTGAGTGACAGGATCGGTGGAGCTCATTGGGGATGTGCACCTGCTCGTATAATGCCTCCATGTCTGGATGGCAGACTTTGGAGGAGCGGACAGGTGTATGTTCCTGCTCTCAATATGTCTCTGTGACTGGGCAGCGGAGCTCCTCCTCAGGGACAAGGGTGATGATCGGTCCTTGGTTGTACGTTTTCCGCCCTTGTCGGGTGGTCCGAGGGGCCAGATCTCAGGGGGGCATGGACTTGGATCCTCGGGGTGACATCCTCCTTAGCGTGAGGATATTGAGTCGCAGCGTAACCACGATGACATCTTTCGGCGGGGGCCTTAGAGCGGAACCCTCATTCAGTGGGGATGAAGTCCTTAGTGTCGACCTCATCTACCTCCCTAAGATAAGGGAGGAACATGTTGTCTCATTCTGGGGATAGAATCCTGAAATAGTTTGAGACAGAAACAGGAGCTATCTGGATCTGCTTTCGTGGCCGCTACTGGGCAGGCGACCGACAGGTCTTGGGGGATTGGAGGGCATGCATGGCCACCTCCACCGTCAGGAGAGTATTGTTCAAGTGGTACTCTCGGATCAACGCATCTGAGACCCAGCATTGAAGACGTTGAGTAGGTGACGGGGTCCTTCGTTGGTGAGGATGTCTGGTCATTGCGTTTCTTGAAGTATGTGTCTGTGAGTTCTTCCATGATGCCATTGGATCGAAGGGATTTCTGATTGGTACCTGTAAAATATTTTAACAAATACAAACAAAAACCCCATCAAAGCAGTATCTCATGATCTCGTGCGTAATTAATGACCTTGCTTAGAACACCTTGTGAGTATAAGGGGGAATAGAGTGGTATTAGGTTAAATCCATCATGATTGGTTAAATATTCACGTTGGGTTCACCATTTTTGTTTCATATGTGGGTGGGAAGACCGACGCACCCGATGGTAAATCTTATGGAGGGATGAGTTCTGCTCAGTTACTCAGGTCGTGTATATCAATCTTTGTTTCAAAACTCCCAACAGTTCTGTATCCAATGATCTGTGGACCTGCTTTCCAAAGGCAGTTGTTCGCTAGGCGATTCGGCCAGCGATGCTTAAGAACTCACATTGGTCGAGAGGATAGGAAGTCGGGCTCATCACACCCTTTGGGGGGAATTATTGCTTGTTCTGGAACTCTCTTATAGATTTAAGATGTATTCATATGTTCACGAGTCTTTGGTTTATCCCCAAGAATAGTATCCACATATTATCCATTATTTGGAAATGATCAACTGAACGCAGGGATGCAGAGTCATTTAGGCCTGAGGTTTACCATCCCTCATTGGTATTAATGACTCCAAGGAGTTTGGACTCATTGAGATGGCTTGGGTTTGAAGCCTCATAACTGGGCGCTCTGGAGTTTATTTTCATCTAGGGGGGACAGATAATGACTTGAGTGTTTGGAATGAACCCGTGATATGGGCTTCCTACGTATCCTCGTGAGAGGAATCAGAATCCACGTAGTTTGTTTTGAGGGGCATGATTGGGAATTACACATGGTTAGTGTCCCGAATTGGGATTGAACCTTGGGGAGGCTTCCTACGTACCCTACTTAGGAAACAGGGATCAAAACCCACGTAGTTCGTTTTGGCATGATTGGGACTTACACATGGTTAGTGGACTGAATTGGGATTGAACCTCGGGGAGGCTTCCTACGTACCCTACTTAGGAGATAGGGATCAAAACCCACGTAGTTAATTTTTAGGGGCATTATTGGGACTTACACATGGTTAGTGGCCCAAATTGGGATTGAACCTCAGGGAGGCTTCCTACGTACCCTGCTTAGGAGACATGGATCAAAACCCACATAGTTCGTTTTGAGGGGCATGATTGGGACTTACACATGGTTAGTGGCCTGAATTGGGATTGAACCTCGAGGAGGATTACTACGTACCCTACTTAGGAGATAGGGATCAAAACCCATGTAGTTTGTTCGGGCATGATTGGGACTTACACATGGTTAGTGGCCCGAATTGGGATTGATCCTTAGGGAGGCTTCCTACATACCCTGCTTAGGAGATAGGGATCAAAACTCACATTGTTCGTTTTGAGGGGCATGATTGGGACTTACACATGGTTAGTGGCCATAATTGGGATAGAACCTCGGGAAGGCTTCCTATGTACCCTACTTAGGATACATGGATCAAAACCCACGTAGTTCGTTTTGAGGGTCGTCGTTGTGTGGACGTCGTGACCATCACAAATCTCTAAGCCCACATGAGTCATGCTCGGTGTGAGAAATAAGAGAATGCAACCGACTTGGAAAGCATTGCACATTCTCCCTACCGATGGAAGGGGAGGAAGATGACGAGTGGAGGAGAAGGTCGGGACCACTGGACTCTCCTTCTCTCTGATGTTGGAGGAATGTAGGTGTCACGCAGTGGAGCAATAAACCTTTCTTGATGAGAGGGGAAGGGCCATTGGCTTCCAGTGAGGATGGTGTGAGGCTTACTCCAGGAGGGATGCCCAACCACTCCCAAGAGAGGGGAGAAGTGCTCACTGCTGGCGCTCGTCAAAAGGAAACACGAGTGGGGTCCCTCAATCCTGGAAAGTGGAGAGGCACAAATGGGACTCCTGGGCTCATAACCTACACTACCGTAGGAATGTGAACCCAGTAATGCTTCGAGAATCCGTTCAAGAGCCGGGGAAACCCCTTTGTCCTCGCCTACTGTGGGTATGTTAACTCAAAGTGGCATGCTGATGCACCTAAAGGTTTCATCATATGGGTCTGGTGGCTTCAGTAGAGACCTTGGCTTGGGGCCGATGAATAGACCAATGTAGGTATTGTGAAGGATTGGGCCAGATTGGAAGGGTTTTATCTGGATCGGGGAATAGGAACACCGAAGGAGTTGGCGGGCCACATGGGTGCATGAGGAGTGGCACCCTTCGTGTAGGGGGTGCTACGTGGCTAGAGAGGTCGTCCTCATACCAGGGTGCTACGCGGTATGATAGGCATCCTGCATACCAGGGCCGTAGGCGGCTTCGGGTTCGGCCCGCGTACCAGGTTGGTACACGGTGGAGTCCACGCGAGCAATGGTGGACAGGGGTGTCGCTGGTTGGGGGTTCACCGGTCGGGCTTTCTTGCGTATGAGGGTTCTATGTTGTGCATCAGATAAAAAAAGGGTCATAAACTCCCTGGTCCATGGGGAGTACATCCGCGAAGGGGCCTTGACTTGCGGTTTTTATTTTAAGTTCGTGGTTCATCAATTTGTTATGCATTTTTCAGTTCCTTATCAATTCATTTCCAATTTTATACCTGTTCTGGTTCGTGAATTGGAACTTCACTATTCGTAAAATCCTAAGCTCCTTCCTCCAGAATCCTTCCTTCATAAGTCGATCTCCAAACCTTCTTGTCGATGGAGTCCGATCAATTGATCCCTCGATCTCCGAATCCTTCTACCCGAATATGATCAATCCCTTTCTTCTCCCCCTCAATGTACTTTTATATAGGGGGTAAAGATATGTATCTATGGCCATGCATCACCTTTTGCGTAGGCCCATGATCGAAAACCCGATTTATGGATGACTTGGTCAATCCACAACTCGCGGGGGGTCATTGAATGCACCTCACCTATGAACCAAATCAGTTTGGGGTGTGCTTTGAAGCCACACAAGGCTCCACCTCTGTTTAGAAAATGACATTGCATGTGGTTTGGGCCGGTTGGCGCATTTTGCGGCTGGGGTGGTTCGTGACGGTGGATCGGCCTAGCGCTCATCCTGCTTCCCACCCGCAGAGGGGTTCCCGCCTCCATTTCGCGAATGACACTGGTCCACGGAGGGGGCGGATCGTTGAACCGGTTGTGTACCATCAATGTTGGACTGGTATGTGGACCGATTGGTCCTCTTCCAATTGTAACACCCTAAGCTTCCTCGGTATGTTTCCTTTCGAATAATGCAATGGCGTGCATTGTACGCAACTTCGAGATTTTAACACACCATAACCAATCAAACTAGCCATTATGAATAGTAATACCTACTTTTTCAAATTTTATAAATTCTATCTCTCAAAATGGATTTCATTTTTGGATTCGGAATATCGAAATTAGCCTAGGGTGAAATTTTGGTACTTTTCGGATAACTTTTATATTTTGATGAATAGTGAAAATTACTAAATTTTAATTAAAAACAACTTTTTTAATCAAAATAATTAATAGTGATAAATTATTAATTTGAGTGGTTTTAAGGTATATTTAGAATATATTTTTACCATGTAATACAATGTGGGTCATTTAACATAATTTCACATTTAAACCAGACATAAACAAGTGACAATCTTTTGATAGTTATTATCTCTAAAAAACACGCTTTTTGTTTTAACAATGGGAATTAATTTTAAATTAATTTCTGCCACTTCTGTGTTTTGGATTTGGAAAAATGGATTCCATATTTGGAATCAGGATGTTCAAATTGTGTAAATAGGTAACTTTTATTTTTAAACATTTTGGATAATTACTTCGGTAAATATTTTATTTACCATGGTTAAAGGGTAAATCCGGTAAACAAGGGTTAACAAATAATATTATAATAATAATAAATTACCCTAAAACGTTTCTTAACCCTATTTGTTGATACATGGTCGACCATGGGCATCTTTGGGTCTATTTTGGGACCCCATGGATCCACTTGTAAGTGATAATGACACTTTATTTTAATTAAGTTAAAATAAATACAAAAATGACACAAGCATATATCTTTTAACAAAACAATTGTTACATAGGGTTATATATGTTGGATTTTAGATTATAATAATTCATTAGAAAGATAAAAATATTTCATACATAATGATATTTTATTTATAATTTTTAGACATTAAATAAGTTAATTTATTTATGACACAATGATGATGAATTAATTACTTTAATAGTGAAAAATTAAACTAATTGATATTATAAATACCCAAATAAATATAATATGAAACTTTTAATGAATTAAAATAATTTTCTAGGATAATATGATATATTATTATTGATTTAATTGACTTTTTTCTAATTAATAAATCTGTTATGAGTTTCACAAAAATCAACTATTGAATAGTGTCAAAATTGACATAAAAGGGTTCTTAAAACAAATATTATATTATTAATTGATATTAAATTCCTAAAAATATAAGGTTCTGCCAATAGACTTATATCATGATAGGTTCATAATTAATGGACCACTTGGGGGTCTCTTGGATGTATATAGTAAGTTTATTAACCATATAATATAAAAATACAAAAAGACATTGTAAAAGTGAAACTAATTAACTAAGAGTTAATACTTAAAGATAAGGTTAATATAATGACCCAAACCTGTCTAAATTCTATTGGTTGAGTTTTTTTCGACCCATACCCACCTTAAAATTTAAATAATAACCTTTGGAGCCATTATAAACCCAATATGAATTTATTATAAATTAATATTTCTAGCTTTTCCAAAGGTGCCCCTCACCCCTCTTATAAAAGGGAACTCCTCCTTCTCATTTATTCACACCTTCAAAGCCTTTTGGTTCGGCCAATCCCTTCCCAAATACTATCTCAGCTTCCCTCACTACAACCTAGAGGCCTTAGTTTGATCAGAAATCCAACCTATGGATCCCTTTTGATCAAATCAAAAGGAAGAACCCAAAGAAGAGGAAATGTTTTCACCACCCCTTTTCAAGTTCCTTTCTTCTTCCACTTCCTCTTTCTTCGTTATTACCATTATAAAATAATAACTCCAGTATAATATATATACTGTGATTTTATTATAAATATTGTACAACCATATTCAGTATTCTATCTATCCTTTGAATAACATGTCACCATACGTGCGTACGTACGGCTTACCGTCTCCAAGTCGTGGTGTAATTGTTATTCAATATATTATTATTTGGATGGGTATAATAATGATGTGTAACTCATGTAAATAATAAATATAACATGATAATGATTCTGTATATATGATATAACATCCAATTATATATTATTTTAATATCAAAAGAATGATATTGTCGCTCGTGCGTATGTACAGACTACCGTCTCCACGAACGCGATGAGATTCATTCTCCATCACTTCCATTCAAGTATAATTGTAATTTGATGATTTAAAAATATTGTCTAAGGACTTGATATCATTCTGGATATGAATAATATACATCCCATTAATAACGAATATGGCTCACATAACAAAGAATATAAAGTAAAATGAACCCATTAACACCCGAAATGACGATAATTCTAAGATATTATTAACAAATCAATGTTAAAAGATCATATATGATATCATATTAAAGTAAATTATTCTTTTATAATTCAATAAAAATTATTTCACCATTATACAGGAGGTAAACCTACCGTCGACCAAGGAAAAATTACAAAGTAAGGGGTTTCTTATCTCACATTTAATTCCGTGAGAATTCCATTGATCACCACTTAATTATTGCATGTGGTGTATGTGTACTGCCCATGATCGTATTCATTGTGTAATATACTTTAATTTATGGGTATTTACATCATCATTGTATGATCCTTCTTTCATGGGTGTATGTTTTTTATGTTACCAAATCAATAAGGGAATTGTAAATTTCAATTTCCACTCATTTGGCTTTACACATACTTCATTGATTATTTTACTCCAAGATTTTGTGTGGAATCACTATTCATTTGATTATGTCATAATTTCCACTACCCTTTCTGTGGATATACCTTTTATACACATAATCACTCTATTGATAAATTCTCAAGTCATCAGTATGAACTTGATAAGAGTAATTTTTACTCAATCTCGATTTGTTGAGATAAACATCCAATTCATTGGTGTTGTTTTTACTAGAATATGTGTGAATGTCCCTTGATTGTTTTACACTGAATATCCAATAATATTTAGTGTATTTATATTTGTCACACATAATTATGTCGTTGATTTCTCTTTAACCTAAGGATACGACCTTTATGAGAGCTTTCATCTCAATTTACATTCCATTGAGAGTTCTTTGTTGTTATACACCAAATCACTTTTATGTGGTGTATATAATGTACTTTGAAATAGTATATCATGAATCCCTTTATTATCATGATATTACAAAGTTTTGATTACCTCAATAATTTGTATTCAAGTGTCTCTCTTTTGGTTAGAAACTCTAACTAAAATACCATTTTTAAATGTTTTAAAGACATATTCTTCTAAATCTTGCTCATTAATGTCCATGTTTTAAAAAATGGTTTTAAGGATTTATTTATATGGACATTTTAGTTTTAAAATTAAAATTCCTTTTAAAAGTTTCAAAGTGGTATGGGACACTTTGATTCAAAAATCTATTTTTAAATGGCTTCTTGACAAATAGTGTGACTTTTAAATGTTTTCAAGAAAAAGGGGGATATTTCTCTCAAATAGTTTTGATGATTATTTTCATCTATGTCAACATCCTTCATTATTCTTGATTGAGGTCAATGTGATACAATATAATCTTCCATATTGTATTGAATGAGTTATGTTTGACTGTGGATGTTCTATTTTTATACCATTCATGTTTTGTGGTTAAAGTATTGACATTTCGTATGCTAGTTTTAATACGAATTTTTATGTTATGTTTGAACCTGTTCATATGAGGAATGCATTGGACTTAGTAAGTGACGGGTGGAGCCCGCTATAGCTCCTCGATGCATCGGTAGGTCTCATGAGACAAACTAGTGTCTTGGCACAAGGCCTTGGAAAAATATTATTTGTAGTCTTTGCATGAGGCCTTGGCTATGTGGTTATGATAGTCTGGCATTATGCATTCCATCATTATGAAAGTGGTTATTGATAATGCATGGGATTGTTCGACTAGTAGAATATCCATGTCAGTAAGTAAATGGAATTATTTTATTTTATCTTTGCCATTTTATGCTGAAGTTCAAGTTTAAAAGGCTTTTGTTTTAGTTATAAATTGCCTTAAGTGTTTATGCTTATCTATGAAAGCTTATACTATAATGTTATCCTTACTAAGCATCTGAGCTCACCCCTTTTAATGTTTTATTTTTCCCAGGGTTATGAAGAAGTAATTTATGAATGACCTTCAGGGATAGTATGAGGGGATATGAAGACAAGATGTTTTTTTTATGATGTAATGTAAAAATTTATGGATGTATCTAGTTATTCCAAGGCTACTAAACTAATCGGTCTTTCGAGACTTGATCTTTCTCGTGATCATGCCAATGTTATGTAATAATGCACCGACTCCAGGTAACTGGGGTTGGGGCATTACAGTTGGTATCAGAGGAAGTTTAGTACAAACCTTGGAAGCTATATTTAGATAAACTCTGATTAGAGCACGTAGACCTAAGATGAACTTTGAGGATTAGTATAAAAGAACTTCCTAGAATTTTGGAATTGTAGAGATTTTGTGAGTTTTCCGAGCAATACATCCCTGTCTGGATACGAGCAGGTAGAGGCGGCTCTGGCACAGATGTACCTAGGGGTAAAACCCGAAAACACTGCTTTGAGCTAGACTCGAACGGGAACCGGTGCACGACAACGGGCCTTGCTGCACTCTTGGTTACGACACTCCCGGGGGATATGCTTAGGATAATTTACATTTTCTTTACAAACCGATTTAAGTAATATATATATAAGATGAGAGTAAATGACCTTGGTTAAACCTAATATGTTTCAAATTGAGAATATGGTGACATTTTAATCTCTAAATGATTTTACGACTACTGTTACTCACACAATGCTTTCTGGTTTTAGTCAATGGCTGGATTCCAAGGAAGTCATAGTGACTTTGAGAATGATGTACAAGGTGGGAACGGTGGTGGAAATGAGCAAAAAAATGGAATGTTGATAGGCGTAAAAGATATCGTCTTTATGCCAAATCAGTTTTCCAAAAATATGATCAACAACATATATATTAACCAACTCCCAGACTCAACAAGGAAGAGAAAGGTGATAAATGATAAGAGCTCCAGCAATGGAGACCATGGAGAAAAGAACCCTCAATTTTCATCATGCAGGAAATGTGGAAGGAGACACCCAGGAAAGTGTCTCAATGGGACAACAAAATGTTTTACGTGCGGGAAGGAAGGACATAAAGTGAAGAATTGCCGAAGAAAAATGAAGAGTACTATGGAAGAAGATAAAAATGGTCCCAAGAGTCCATTTACAGTCATTTGCCGTAAATGCAGGGGACCTGGCCATTACCCGAGTGAATGTCCTATTCTATAGGATATTTTCTTGGTCAAAGAAGAATATATGTGGAAATAAATGGTTGGAGAAAAATTTAAAAAGTATTAGAACTCCTTTTTGATGGGTTTACTTTGGAATAGTTTTCTCTTGTATTTGTAACCCCGCAGTTTTCCATGTGAGAATGATATTTGAGGAAGAATTGTCTCTTCTCTTGTGGATATAGGTATAAATAACAATTTGGTTTTATATGATCATTGGGGTTTGAGAAAATTATAAGTTATTATAATTTGGGATGAAAATGCAATGTATGATATAACATTTGTGGTTAAATTATGTTATTTTGAGGAATTTATCTCATTTTGGTAATATTATAAAATATAGTTTTTGAAAAAGGACAACATGTAGACCGTGTGACAACCCGTCGCATTGGGCAAAGCTGTGGGAATTGAACCCACAACCAAAGTGAGATTGGGATTTATTGCCTACCACTGGACTATGTGAAGTCCCTGGTTAGTGTGACTATTTTTTTAGTTAAATGATTTTATTGATCAATAATAAGTTGATTTGGGTTCTAATGTCTTATCAAATGAATACCCTTGGTATAGGAAAATGATTTGGTGATTAAGTGATAAATGTTATTTTGGAAGATGTTCGCTTTGTTGGGAACACTATATGCCCAAGGAAAATAGAATACAATGGGGTTTCATTTGTAGAGTAATGGTAGATTTTTATCTACGTTTTTATTGTGGATTTATAGTGATTTGGGTTATTTATGGAAATGATTAACCTATAACAGAGAATATGTGATGATGTTAATTACTTTTAAGTATGTGACTTTAAGAGTATTTGATGTCATTTGGAGATAAAATTTAACATGGGAGACTACATAATCAAATTCTTCTATGTTTTGGGTTTCAATATTAATTTGGATTATATTGAAGGATTTTAAGGACAATTGATTATTGAATGGTATTTATTTAACTTTGGGGTATTGTTGGTTTAATTTTAGAAATTAAGATTAGTGCATATTTATCTCAAGGAATATCCTTTTGGGGGATCATTAGATCATTCACTAACCATTTTGGTTTTGATTAATCTTCAAAGACAATGTAAATATATAGTTTATCCTGCATGGATCATGTGATTCTATAGAAGTTTATTCTAGCTCTTCTAGTGTGACCAAGTCTTCTTGAATACTCATCGTTTAAAAAAAATTGAGTTAGTGGTGGAAATTTATTAAAGAATGAAACTCTACTTAAAAATTAAGTATATCTCTTAATGTTCTTAGTCAATATCATAAATTAATTCCTCGTCCTTATGTAATGTAACTTAAAAAAATGTTGTCCGTTTACTTTCCTACTAGGAGACTAATGGTCGTTTGTCCCAACACAAGTTTGTGGTTTTCTTATTGTTAACTTTCTCCTGATCATGATTTCTATCCCTCTCCATCAGAACTTGACACTTAGTTTATCATCCATATCCATGTTTTCCTACATGGAATCCGAGTATGGGTTATCTTGGATGACCCTTATACCTCTCTTTCTTTCTTTTAAAGTGATAGTTTTATTGACTCTTTTTCCGATGTGGGACTTTCCATTATATTCCCAAGCACAATTTTAAAAATTGCGAGGATGCAATTTATTGAAGGAGGGTAGAATGTAACACCCCAAGCTTCCTCAGTATGTTTCCTTTCGAATAATGCAATGGCGTGCATTGTACGCAACTTCGAGATTTTAACACACCATAACCAATCAAACTAGCCGTTATGAATATTAATACCTACTTTTTAAAATTTTATAAATTCTATCTCTCAAAATGGACTTCATTTTTGGATTCGGAATATCGAAATTATCCTAGGGTGAAATTTTGGTACTTTTCGGATAACTTTCATATTTTGATGAATAATGAAAATTACTAAATTTTAATTAAAAACAACTTTTTTAATCAAAATAATTAATAGTGATAAATTATGAATTTGAGTGGTTTTAAGGTATATTTAGAATATATTTTAACCATGTAATAAAATGTGGGTCATTGAACATAATTTCACATTTAAACCAGACATAAACAAGTGACAATCTTTTGATAGTTATTATCTCTAAAAAACACGCTTTTTGTTTTAACAACGGGAATTAATTTTAAATTAATTTCTGCCACTTATGTGTTTTGGATTTGGAAAAATGGATTACATATTTGTAATCAGTATGTTCAAATTGTGTAAATAGGTAACTTTTATTTTTAAACATTTTGGATAATTACTTCGGTAAATATTTTATTTACCATGGTTAAAGGGTAAATCCGGTAAACAAGGGTTAACAAATATTATTATAATAATACTAAATTACCCTAAAACGTGTCTTAAACCTATTTGTTGATACATGGTCTACCATGGGAATCTTTGGGTCTATTTTGGGACCCCATGGATCCACTTGTAAGTGAAAATGACACTTTATTTTAATTAAGTTAAAATAAATACAAAAATGACACAAGCATATATCTTTTAACAAAACAATTGTTACATAGGGTTATATATGTTGGATTTTAGATTATAAATATTAATTAGAAATATAAAAAGATTTCCTACATAATGATATTATATTTATAATTTTTAGACATTAAATAATTTAATTTATTTATGACACAATGATGATGAATTAATTACTTTAATAGTGAAAAATTAAAATAATTGAAATTATAAATACCCAAATAAATATAATATGAAACTTTTAATGAATTAAAATAATTTTCTAGGATAATATGATATATTAGGATTGCTTTAATTGACTTTTTTCTAATTAATCAATCTGTTATGAGTTTCACAAAAATCAACTATTGAATAGTGTCAAAATTGACATAAAAGGGTTCTTAAAACAAATATTATATTATTAATTGATATTAAATTCCTAAAAATATAAGGTTCAGCCAAGAGACTTATATCATGATAGGTTCATCATTAATGGACCACTTGGGGGTAGCTTGGATGTATATAGTAAGTTTATTAACCATATAATATAAAAATACAAAAAGACATTTTAAAAGTGAAACTAATTAACTAAGAGTTAATACTTAAAGATAAGGTTAATATAATGACCCAAACCTGTCTAAATTCTATTGGTTGAGTTGTTTTATACCCATCCCAACCTTAAAATTTAAATAATAAACTTTGGATCCATTATAAACCGAATATGAATTTATTATAAATTAATATTTCTAGCTTTTCCAAAGGTGCCCCTCACCCCTCTTATAAAAGGGCACTCCTCCTTCTCATTTCTTCACACCTTCAAAGTCCTTTGGTTCGACCAAACCCTGCCAAAATACTATCTCAACTTCCCTCACTACAACCTAGAGTCATTAGTTTGATCATAAAGCCAACCTAAGGAGCCCTTTTGATCAAATCAAAAGGAAGAACCCGAAGAAGAGGTAATGTTTTCACCACCCCTTTTCAAGTTCCTTTCTTCTTCCACTTCCTCTTTCTTTGTTATTACCATTATAAAATAATAACTCCAGTATAATATATATATTGTGATGTTATTATAAATATGGTACAACCATATTCAGTATTCTATCCATCCTTTGAATAACATGTCACCATACGTGTGTACGTACGGCTTACCTTCTCCACATCGTGGTGTAATTGTTATTCAATATATTATTATTTGGATGGGTATAATAATGAAGTGTAACTCATGTAAATAATAAATATAACATTATAATGATTCTGTATATATGATATAACATCCAATTATATATTATTTTAATATCAAAAGAATGATATTGTCGCTCGTGCGTATGTACGGACTACTGTCTCCACGAACGCGATGAGATTCATTCTCCATCATATCCATTAAAGTATAATTATAATTTGATGATTTAAAAATATTATATAAGGACTTGATATCATTCTGGATATTAATAATATACATTCCATTAATAACTAATATGGCTCACATAACAAAGAATATAAAGTAAAATGAACCCGTTAACACCCGAAATGACGATAATTCTAAGATATTATTAACAAATCAATGTTAAAAGATCATATATGATATCATATTAAAGTAAATGATTCTTTTATAATTCAATAACAATTATTTCACCATTATACAGGAGGTAAACCTACCGTCGACCAAGGAAAAAGTACAAAGTAAGGGGTTTCTTATCTCACTTTTAATTCCGTGAGAATTCCATTGATCACCACTTAATTATTGCATGTGGTGTATGTGTACTGCCCATGATCGTATTCATTGTGTAATATACTTTAATTTATGGGTATTTACATCATCATTTTATGATCCTTCTTTCATGGGTGTATGTTTTGTATGTTACCAAATCAATAAGGGAATTTGAAATTTCAATTTCCACTCATTTGGCTTTACGCATACTTCATTGATTATTTTACTCCAAGATTATGTGTGGAATCACTATTCATTTGATTATGTCATAATTTCCACTACACTTTCTGTGGATATACTTTTTATACACATAATCACTCTATTGATAAATTATCAAGTCATCAGTATGAACTTGATAAGAGTAATTTTTACTCAATCTCGATTTGTTGAGATAAACATCCAATTCATTGGTGTTGTTTTTACTAGAATATGTGTGAATGTCCCTTGATTGTTTTACACTTAATTTCCAATAATATTATGTGTATTTATATTTTTAACACATAATTATGTTGTAGATTTATCTTTAACCTAAGGATACGACCTTTATGAGAGCTTTCATCTCAATTTACATTCCATTGAGACTTCTTTGTTGTTATACACCAAATCACTTTTATGTGGTGTATATAATGTACTTTGACATAGTATATCATGAATCCCTTTATTATCATGATATTACAAAGTTTTTAGTACCTCAATAATTTGTATTCAAGTGTCTCTCTTTTGGTTAGAAACTCTAACTAAAATACCATTTTTAAATGTTTTAAAGACATATTCTTCTAAATCTTGCTCATTAATGTCCATGTTTTAAAAAATGGTTTTAAGGATTTATTTATATGGACATTAAAGTTTTAAAATTAAAACTCCTTTTAAAAGTTTCAAAGTGGTATGGGACACTTTGATTCAAAAATCTATTTTTAAATGGCTTCTTGACAAATAGTGTGACTTTTAAATGTTTTCAAGAAAAAGGGGGATATTTCTCTCAAATAGTTTTGATGATTATTTTCATCTATGTCAACATCCTTAATTATTCTTGATTGAGGTTAATGTGATACAATATAATCTTCCATATTGTATTGAATGAGTTATGTTTGACTGTGGATGTGCTATTTTTATACCATTCATGGTTTGTGGTTAAATTATTGACATTTCATATGCTAGTTTTAATACGAATGTTTATGTTATGTTTAAACCTGTTAATATGAGGAATTCATTGGACTTAGTAAGTGACGGGTGGAGCCCGCTATAGCTCCTCGATGCATCGGTAGGTCTCATGAGACAAACTAGTGTCTTGTCACAAGGCCTTGGCAAAATCTTATTTGTAGTCTTGGCACGAGGCCTTGGCTATGTGGTTATGATAGTCTGGTATTATGCATTCCATCATTATGAAAGTGGTTATTGATAATGCATGGGATTGTTAGACTAGTAGAATATCAATGTGAGTAAGTAAATGGCATTATTTTATTTTATCTTTGCCATTTTATGCTGAAGTTCAAGTTTAAAAAGCTTTTGTTTTAGTTATAAACTGCCTTAAGTGTTTATGCTTATCTATGAAAGCTTTTGCTATAATGTTATCCTTACTGAGCATCTGAGCTCACCCCTTTCAATGTTTTATTTTTCCCAGGATTATGAAGAAGTAATTTATGAATGACCTGCAGGGATAGTATGAGGGGATATGAAGACAAGATGTTTTTTTTATGATGTAATGTAAAAATTTATGGATGTATCTAGTTATTCCAAGGCTACTAAACTAATCGGTCTTTCGAGACTTGATCTTTCTCGTGATCATGCCAATGTTATGTAATAATGCACCGACTCTCGGTAACTGGGGTCGGGGCATTACACCAATCTTAAGTATTTTCTATATTTTTGTCTGATTCTTTGAGGGAAATTGGGTAGAATCCTTTCTCAAATTAATGGGGATTCCCATTCCCCTTTGCTCATTTTTCAGGACCCTACAGGGGTTTTTAGTTTTTTTTGGTTTTTAAGGCTTTCTTAGGGTTTTTAATGGATTTTAGGGTTTTTATAATTTTTTTGATTCTTATATATTTTTTAGGATTTTTATGGTTCTTTCAGTTTTTATGTATTTTGAGGTTTTTTAGGGTGTTTAGGGTTTTTATTGGTTTTATGAATTTTTTGAGTTTTTTTATGGTTTTGGGGTTTTATAGTTTTTTAATTTTTTGGTGGGTTTAAAGGGTTTTTAGAGTTTTTAGTGGGTTTTAGGAGTTTTATGGGTTTTTAGGGTTTTAAGGTCTTTAGGGGTTTTGTGGTATTTACATTTCTTTTGGGTTTTTAGTGTTTTTAGCACTTTTTAGGATTTAGGGGTTTTAAGTGTTGTTAGGTTTTTAAGGTTTTTTAATGCTTTTAGGCTTTTTTGGCAGTTTTACATTTTTAGGGTTTTTTAGGGATTTTTTTGGTTTTTTATAGTTTTTAAGGATTTTAGAGATTTTGGGTGTTTTTAGGGTTTTTATAGTTTTTTGGGGGTTTAGGATATTTTTGAGTTTTTTATGGGTTTTTAGGTTTTTTAGTGTTTTTTAAAATTTATATGGGTTTAAAGGGTTTTTAGAGTTTTTAGTGGTTTTTAGTGGTTTTTTTGGTTTTCATGGTTTTTTATGGTTTTAAGAGGTTTTTGTTTTTTTTAGAGTATTTAGTTTTTTTAGGGTTTTTTAGGGTTTTTAATTTTTTTAGCATTTTTAGGTTTTTTAGGAGGTTTAAGTGTTTTTATATTTTTATGGTTTTCTTAGGTTTTTTATGGTTTTTTATTTTTTTAAGGTTTTTAGGAATTTTTTATGTTTTTTATTGGTTTTAGGGTTTTTAGTCATTTCGAGGGTTTCTAGGGATTTAAGGGTTTTTATGAGTTTTTTGGGTTTTTTGGGTTTCTTTGAGTTTATAAGGGTTTAAAGTTATTTTAGATTTTTTAACATTTTTATGGGGTTAAAGTGTTTTTATAGATTTTAGTTTTTTTAGGGGTTTTAGGGTTTTTAAAGGGTTTTAAGGTTTTTGGGTTTTTGGGGTTTTTTATTATTTTTAGGTTGTTAGCATGTTTTAGGTTATTATGTGTTTTAATTATTTTATGTTTATAAGGTTTACTTAGGATTTTTCAAGGATTTTAGGATTTTTTATTCTTTAGGGGTTTTAGTGCCTTTTTTGGATTTTTATGGTGTTTTTTGGGATTTTTGGGATTTTTAGATTTTTTAGGGTTTTATGGATTTTTATGTTTTAAATTTTTTTGAATTTTTAGGGTTTTAAGGTTTTTTAGAGTTTTTTAATTTTTTTTAGGTGTTTAAAGGGGTTTTTATAGTTTTTAGTGTTTTATGGTTTTTACGGGTTTTAGATTTTTTATGGTTTTTAGGGGTTTATGGTTTTTAGTGTTTATAGGGATTTAGGGTTTTACGGTTTTTATCATTTTTTGGTTATTGGGGTTTTTAAGTAATTTTAGGTTTCTAAGGTTTAATTAGGGTATTTAAGGGTTTTTAGGGGTTTTTACATTCTTAGGGTTTTCTAGGGATTTTAAGTTTTTTGTGGTTTTTTAGGATTTTTAAGGATTTTGAGGGTTTTTGGAGTTTTTGGGTTTTTATGGTTTTTTGGGTTTTTAGGGTTATTTTCAGTTTTTTTTTTTTTAATGGTTTCTTTAAATTTTTTACGTTATTTTGTGTTTAAAGGGGTTTTTAGAGTTTTTAGTGGTTTTTGGGTTTTTATGAGTTTTTAGGGGTTTTAGGGGTTTCAATGTTTTTTGTGTCTTTTTAGGGTTTTTTAGGCTTTTAGCATTTTTAGGTTTTAGCAGTTTCAAGTGTTTTAGGGTTTTTTATTTTTTAGGGATTCTTATGGATTTTTAAGGATTTTTATGCTATTTAGGGATTTTATGGATTTTGGATTTTTAGGCTTTTATGGTTTTTTATTTTTTAGGATTTCTATATGTTTTTAGGCATTTTAAGGTTTTTAGAGTTTTTTTTACTTTTTTAGGGGTTTAATGGGTTTTTGTGTAACGACCCAAAGTTTCGTTAATGGAAATCCCTCTTGATCTAATTAAATGTCTCTTTATGTTAATGTCAACTTCTTTGGTTTTATGTTAAGAATTTTGACCGTTGCTAATATAGTCGTTGAACAGTGATCACATGATTAGTATAAATATAGGACTTTAGCAAATCCAATTTACTCAGACAAAGGAAGCGATTGCCTCATCCAGTAGAATTGCCCCATACGAAGCCCATTTTTCAGAGCTCGGAAAAGAGGTGGCATCTTTGGGCTTCACCCTTGACCAAGCCCAAGCTGAGCTTCATCATGTCAAGCTCGAACGTGACCGTCTACGGGAAAAGTGGAAGTTGATTGAAATTACCACTCGAGCGATGTTATCCGAGCCACCCCAAGAGTCTTTCACCATCGTACACCTTACCCTTAGTTCTTATTCGGCTGTTTTAAGGGGTTATGTAACAAATAAGTAGTACTATGTTCATGTACATTATTTTTGTATATAATAATGAATATAATTTCTAGTCATTTTTTATACATTGTAAATAGTTTTTAAAGTACAAATAGTGTTTTTAGTTATTATTTAATTAAGAATTATATTTTATTAAATTAATGGATTTTTTAATTAAATAATATTTTAATAAATTATTATTATTATTATTAAATTAATTTTTATTAAATATAAATGATCTTATAATTTTATGAATGCAATTATAATTTTTCTTAAGGTTTGAAAGTCATTTCTATCAAATCCCATGAATTTTCGATAAATGACGGTTTTTATTTTAAATGTGAAAACTAAAATATTTAGAAAATTATTTAGATAAAATAAATGTTATTTCTGGAATCAGGACGTCGAAATTATCCAACGGTGAATTTTTCATAATTTTCCGATACAGTCCAATTTTTGGGTAAAAATTAAATACCGTTTAAAGATATAATGTGTTTTATGACATCAAAATGACCCAATAGTGATGTAATAAAATACTATAATCTTTATTTTCGTCCAATATATGTTTTACCATTAAAATTATGTGATTTTGGGTTTGTTTGACTTACTTTTCAAAGCATTAATGGACCCCTCAAGACTTATTTAACACCTTGTCTTTTTCAATTAATTTCCATGGGAGTGTGACTCACCTCCACATAAGCAACCCTATTATTTTAAGAAGTTCAGACTTTGGATTTATAAAATATTGTTTTCCTCTTCCATTTTCCAAAATCCATGGGCAAAAACCATGGGATGGTTTGTGGTTTGGATTAATTTAATGTAAGGGGTCCCAAACCTAAATAATAAAGAATTCCCTCACATTTCCTATATAAACCCACCCAAGCTCCCACTTCCTCCCCACTAAAATCCTTTTGAGTTCATCAAACCTATTTCCTACTATCTCTAGAATCCTCCCAAGGTGCCCCAAGCTCCCAATAAGCCTCTCGCAAACCTCTCTCTAGCCATTAGAAGCACACTTCCAAGTAAGGGTTTTTTCTTCCTTTCTCATTTTTGTCAATTTTCTTTAAGTTTTATTTCCCTTTTAATTTCAATTATGAATGTTGGGGTATGGTTTCGCACCTCCCCAATACTTCCCTCTTATTGTTCGAATGATGGTATACCCCTTTCTATCTCATTAAATTCCTCCCATGTACACCCGTTACTATGCGAAATTCCTAAAGAAACATCTCTCTCCTCTTTTACATTCAAGAAATACTTTTGTATCGTGAATCTAAATTACATTACAATTGTTGGGACATGTATCTATAAGACCTACTTACTGTCCATTACTTATAGATATGATGAGGAACCCCTTTATCTCTCATCAACATTTTTTTATGAATTCTTATGTCACGCCGTTACGCTGCCGAAATTGCACTGATTTTCTAAGCCAATGCCATTGTGTAGTGAATACCATGCCCATTTCTCCATCAAGGGTATTCACCTTTATGCACATTTAATTATTGATTATAAATTTTCATGTATGAATTCCACATTCCTTTCTCGTGGAATAAATGATTATGTTTTATGAATCCATGTTTTATGATCCATGTGGCACACTTATGCATGAAATGAAATGTTTAAGAAGGGTGCACCCTTATAGAGCTCCAATGCATTGGGTAAAGTATAGTATCATGATACTTCATGTGAAATGAGTGTTGACTCATAATAATTCAAGTGCAACGAGGGTTTACTCGTGCTTTATGTGCAATGAGTATTTACTCATGCTCCATGTGCAATGAGCTTTGGCTCGGGCTAATTCCATGTTAAGTGTTGTTGCCACATTTCCATGTTATGATTATCATGATTTATCATGCCTTTATGTTCATGTTTATTTTATGCTATATTGATATGCCTATTGTCTAACATGTATTGTACTCCTCATGTTATTTCATGTGTACTCCCTTACTCGGCTTTATAGCTCACCCTTTTCTTATGAATGTCCTCAGGTTATCCCATGCATTGCTAAGTACGAGGGAATGTAAAGGAATTTTTCAATAAATATGTTGTATTTCATGTTTTAAGTTTTTATGTAATGATCCTAAGCCCCAAAGACACTAAACCTCCCGATCTTCTTTGTTGTATCAAGTGAAGTTTTATGTAATATATCATGATTAAGTTGTAATAAAAAGCAGGGTTGTCATATTTTTAGATTTTAGTTTTTTTTAGAGTTTTATGGGGTGTCAGTGATTTTTAAGGTTTTTAGTGGTTTTATGGTTTTTAGGGGTTTTTAGTTGTTTTAGGGTCTTTTAGGGTTTTATCATTTTTTTTTCTTTTTTAGGGGTTTATGTGTTTTAAGGTTTTTATGGTTTTCTTAGGGATTTTTTAGGTTTTTATGGTTTTTTACATTTTTATGGATTTTGATGGATTTTTAAGTAATTTTATATTTTTTAGGGTTTTTATGTATTTTGAAGGTTTTTATGGTTTTTTAGCATTTTTAGCATTTTTAGGTTTTTAGGGGTTTAAAGTGTTTTTAGGTTCTTAAAGTTTTCTTAATATTTTTTAGTGTTTTTAGGGTTTTTATGTTTTTGTGGAATTTTAGGTCTATTTTATAATATTTATTATTTTTAGGGGTTTTAAGTATTTTGTGGTTTTTTAGAGTTTTTTAGGATTTTGAAGTTTTTTTAGAGTTTTTAACATTTTTTAGGTTTAAAGGGGTTTTAGATATTTTAGTGGTGTTGTATTTTTTTTTCTATGTTTTCTAGGTTTTTAAAGTTTTTAATGGTTTTATGGATTTTAGTGGTTTAAAGGATTTTTAGGGTTTTTTAGGGTTTTAACATTTTTTTTATGATTTTTAGGGGTTTAAAATGTTTAAGTTTTAAAGGTTTTCTATGGGTTTTTTAGGATTTTTAATATTTTTTCATGTTTATGAATTCTTATGAATTTTTTATGATTTTTCTGGTTTTGAGGGATTTTGAGGGTATTTAGGGTTTTAATGGTTTTGGGGGTTTTTTGGAGTTTTTGGGGTATAAATTTTTTTTAGAGTTAATTAAATTTTTTGGGGTTTTAAGGATTTTTATATTTTTAGTGGTTTTTAGGGTTTTTAAGGGTTTTATGGTTTTTAAGATTTTTAAGGGTTTTATGATTTTTAGGGGTTTTTTGGTTTTTTTGTGTTCTTTAATGTTTTTATCATATTTATGATATTTATGGGTTTTTAGGGTTTTTATTTTTTTAATGTTTTTAGGTTTTTTTAGAATTATTAGGTTTTTTTAGGGATTTTAAGGCTTTTTTAGGATTTTTATTTGTTTTTAGGGTTTTAGGGATTTTGAGGGATTTTAGGGCATTTTAGGGGTTTAAGTATTTTTAGGTTTTATAATTTTTCTTAAGGATTTTCAATGGTTTTATGGGTTTTATGTTTTTAGGTATTTTATTGATATTTTAGGGTTTTTGTGGTTTTTGTGGTTTTTAGGTATTTTTATGGTTTTGGGGGGTTTTATGGTATTTGGGGTTATTTAGGGTGTTTTTGAGTTTTTTTTACAAAGGTTTTTTTACAGTTTTTCAAAATTTATAGGTTTATAGGGATTTTAGAATTTTTATAGGTTTTTAGGGTTTTTATGGATTTTTAGTGTTTTATGGTTTTATGGTTTTTAGGGGTTTTAGGTGTTTTTAGGTTTTTTAGGGTTTTTATCATTTTTTAGTGTTTTATGTTTTATAATTTTTCTTAGGGTTTTTCAGGGGTTTAGCGTGTTTTATGTTTTTAGTGATTTCAGGACATATTTAGGGTTTTTATTATATTTTTGGGTTTTAGGTATTTTATGTTTTTATGGTTTTTTTGGGTTTTTTTCAGTTTTTATGGGTTTTTTCAGGTTTTAGGGGTTTTTTTAGTTTTTAGGGTTTTAGAGGATTTTTATATTTTTTTAACATTTTATGGGTTTATAAGGTTTTTATAGTTTTTTTCGTTTTTTAGTGTTTTTATGAGTATTTAGGGTTTTCTAATTTTCTTATGGGTTTTATAATTTTTAATGTTTTTAGGGGGTTTCAGTGCTTTTAAAGGGTTTTTTTTTATTAGGGTTTTTAGGAGTTTTAAGCGTTTTTAGGTTTTTAAGGTTTTCTTTGGGGATTTTCAAGGTTTTTAGGGTTGTTTATGTTTTTAGGGATTTTTTTGGGTATTTAAGGAATTTTATGATGTTTAGAGATTTTAGTGGTTTTTAGGGTTGTTAGGGTTTTTTAGGGTTTTATTATTTTTTGGGGTACTTAGTGTTAATAGGTTTTTTGGAGTTTTAAGTATTTTTAGGTTTTTAGGTTTTCTTAGCATTTTTAGGGATTTTATGGGTTTTTACGTTTTTAGGGATTTTTTAGATTTTTTAAGATTCTTATGGATTTTTAGGGTTTTTAGGGATTTTGAGGGGTTTGGGGGTAATGTTTTTTAGGGATTTATAGTTTTTTAGGTTTTAGGGTTTTTTTATTTTATTAGGGTTTTTAAGGTTTTTTTTGTGTTTTTAACATTTTTAGGGGGTTAAGTGGTTTTTATGTTAATTGTGGGTTTTTATAGTTTTTAAGTTTCTTATAGGTTTATGGTTTGTAGGGATTTTAGAGTTTCTAGAGTTTTTAAGTTTTTTGGTATTTTTTATATTTTTTGACATTTTAGGTATTTTTAGGTTTTTATGCTTTTCCTTGGGTCTTTCGGGGTTTCATGGGTTTTTATGTTTTTAGGGATTTTTAGGGTCCATTAAGTATCTTTATGGTTTTTAGGGGTTCTAGGGATTTTGTGGGGTTTTAGGGTTTTTAGGATTTTTTAGGATTTCTATAGTTTTTTTGGGTTTTTAGGTTTTTTGAGATTTTTAGGGGTTTAAAGGTTTTTTGACATTTTTAGGGGTCTAAAAGGTTTTTAGAGTTTTTTGTGGTTTTAGGGTTTTTATTGGTTTTCTGTGGTTTTTATGGTTTTTAGAGGTTTTTTGGGATTTTTTGGGTTTATTTAGGGGTTTTAGGGTTTTTATCTTTTTTAGGTTTTTTAGGTGTTTTAAGTGGTTTTAGGTTTTAATGTTTTCTTAGGGTTTTGTGGTTTTAAATTTTTATGAATTTTAATGGATTTTTTTTGGATTTTTATGGGATTTTAGGGTTTTATGGATTTTAAGGGGTTTAGGGGTTTTTAGGGGCTTTAGGGATTTTTTTGGGTTTTATGGGTTTTAAGGTTTTTTTGAGTTTTTTTGGGTTTTTAAGTTTTTTTATAGTTTTTTAATATTATAGGGGTTTAAAGGGTTTTTAGAACTTTCAAAAGGTTTTTAGGGTTTTATGGTGTTTTTAAGGTTTTTAGGGGATTTTAGTTTTTTAGGTATTTTAGGGTTATTAGGGTGTTATAGTGTTTTAGTGTTTTTTAGAATTTTTAGGGGTTTTTAATGTTTTTTGGTTTTTACAGTTTTCTTATGGGATTTCTAGGTTTTTAGGGTTCTTATGTTTTTTGGAATTTTAAGGATTTTATGAGTTTTATGGATTTTTATAGATTTTAGGGATTTTGGGGGGGTTTTTTATTTTTTAAGGTGTTTAGGATTTTTAGGTATTTTAGAATTTTTTTAGGTTTTTAGGGTTTTAACTTGTTTTTAAGTCTATAAGGTTTTCTTATGGTTTTTAATGTTTTTTAAATTTTTTTTAATTTTTATGTAATTTTAGGATTTTTATGGTTTTTAGGGTTTTTTACGATTTAGAAGGGTTTTGGGGTTTTTGGTTTTTTATGGTGTTTTTTGTTTTTAGGGTTTTTTTGAGTTTTTTAGGGTTTTAAGGTTTTTTATTGTTTTTAACGTATTTAGGGGTTTAAAGGGTTTTTAGTGTTTTACTAGTTTTCAGGGCTTTTTTGGGTTTTTTTGGTTTTTAAGGTTTTTAGGGGTTTTATGGTTTTTAGGGGTTTTAGTGTTTCTTAGGGTTTTTTAGGGTTTTTATATTTTTTTTAGGACTTTAATAATTTTAAGTTTTTTTTGGATTTTAAGGTTTTATTTTGGATTTTCGGGTTTATTTGGGTTTTTATATTTTGGGGATTTTAGGTATTGTTTAGGATTTTTATGGTTTTTTATGGTTTTTAGAAATTTGGAGGGGTTTTATGATTTTTTTGGGTTATTATGGTTTTTTTTTTTGTTTTTAGGGTTTTAAGGCTTTTTGAGTTTTTTAACATTTTTACGGGTTTAAAGGGTTTTTTGGGTTTTCAGTTGATTTTTAGGGGTTTTAGGGTTTTAAGGTTTTTTTGGGTTTTTAGGGGTTTTATGTGTTTTTAGGTTTTTAAGGTTTTCTTAGGGGTTTTCATGGTTTTTAGGGATTTTAATTTTTATGGATATTTGGGAATTTTATAGGTTTTTATGGTTTTTTATGGTTTTTATGGTTTTTAGGGATTTTTAAGGTATTTAGTGTTTTTTAGGGTTTTAGGGTTTTTAGCATTTTTAGGTTTCTAGAGGGTTTATGTTTAGGTTTTTAAGGATTTATTAGGGGATTTTAGGTTTCTTAGGGGTTTTTAGGTTTTTTGTGATTTTTAAATTATTTTTATAATTTTTATGGTTTTTAGAGTTTTTTGGGATTTTGATGGTTCTTTGGCTTTTTTAGGGTTTTTAAGGTTTTTCTGGTTTTTCTAGGTTTTAGGGTTTTTTTGAGTTTTTTAGGGTTGTGAAGACTTTTTAGAGTTTGTTACCATTTTAGGGGTTTAAATTTTTTTAGAGTTTTTAGTGGTTTTATGGTATTTAGGGGGTTTAGTGTTTTTAATGTTTTTTGGGATATTTATGGTTTTTAGGGGTTTTAGTATTTTAGGGTCTTTTATGTTTTTAACGGTTTTTAAGTTTTTTATGGGTTTAATTTGTTATTATGTTTTTAAGATTTTCTATAAGGATTTCAGGGTTTTTAGGGTTTTTAGGGTTTTTTATGTTTTTAGTGATTTTGAATGATTTTTAGGTTTTTTATAGTTTTTTATAGTATTTATAGATTTTGAGTGTTTTTAGGTTTTTTATGTTTTTTAGGGTTTTTAGAATTTTTTAGGGTTTTAGGGGTTTTAAGAGTTTTTATGTTTTTGATGTTTTCTTAGAATTTTAAGGGTTTGGGGGTTTTTAACGTTTTTAGGTATATTTAGGGATTTTTTGGATTTTTATGGTTTTTTTGGGTTCTATGTATTTTGAGGGTTTTGGGTTTTTATTAGTTTTATGGGTTTTTTGAGTCTTTTTTGGGTTTTAGGGTTTTTAGAGGTTTTTAACATTTTTATGGATTTAAAGGGTTTTTAGAGTTTTTATCGGGTTTTTAGGGGTTTTATGGATTTTTAGGGTTTTTATGGTTTCTAAGGGTTTTAGGGTTTTTAGGGATTCTTAGTGTTTTTAGGGTGTTTAGCACTTTTTAGGTTTTTAGGGGTTTTAAGTGTTTTTTGATTTTTATGAATATCTTAGGTTTTTTGGGGATTTTGGTTATTTTGCATTAATAGGGATTTTTAAGGCTTTTTTAGGTTTTTATGGTTTTCTATGGTTTTGGGGTAATTTGAGGGGTTTGGCGGTTTTTATGGGTTTTTTAAGGTTTTGTGGTTTTTTGAGTTGTTTAGGGGCCATAAGGTTTTTTAGAGTTTTTTTTAACATTTTTAGGGGTTTGAAGGGTTTTTAGAGTTTTAGTGGTTTTTCGGGATTTTATGGGTTTTTTGGTTTTTTTATGGTTTTTAGGAGTTTTATGGTTTTTATAATTTTTTTGGTTTTTAGTTTTTTTAATGTTTTTATCATTTTTAGGTTTTTTATGTTATCTAAGTTTTTTTAGTTTTTTATAATTTTCTTATGGTTTTTAGGGGTTTTATGAATTTTTTAGGATTTTTATGGGTTTTTAGGGTTTTTGATCATTTTGAGGGTTTTTAGGGGTTTTAGGGTTTTTATGGGTTTTTAGGGTTTTTAGGGGTTTTGGGTTTTTAAAGGTTTTAAGGTTTTTTATATTTTTTTAACATTTTTAGGGGTTACATTGTTTTTAGATATTTTAGTAGTTTCAGGGGGTTTTTAGTTTTTTAAGGTTTTAGGGGATTTTAGGGTTTTTAGGGTTTTTAGGTTTTTTAGGGGTTTTAGGGGTTTTATCGTGTTTTAGGTTTTCTATGAGTTTTAATTGTTTTTGGGTTTCTAAGGTTTTCTTTGGGGTTTTTAGGGTTTATAGTATTTTTATGTTTTACAGATTTTCAGTGCATTTTTAGGATTTTTATGGGGTTTTAGTTTTTATTTATTTTTAGAGTTTTAGGGGTTATTAGAGTTTTTAGGGGTTTTTTGGTTTTTTTGGTTTTTAGGGGTTTTTTGAGTTTTTAGGATTTCATAGTTTTTTAGAGTTTTAAAAAAAATTAAGTTTTTAATGGGTTTTTAGAGTTTGTAGTCTTTTTTAGGGGTTTTAGGGTTTTTAGGGTTTCTATAGTTTTTAGGGGTTTTATGGTTTTTAGAGTTTTAGAGTTTTAGGGGGTTTAGGGATTATATAATTATTAGATTTTTTAGGGGTTTTAAGTGTTTTAGGTTTTAATGGTTTTCTTAGGTTATTTCATAGATTTTAGGGTTTTTTACATTTTATGGGATTTTTAGGGATTATAAGGATTTTTATGGTATTTGAGGGTTTTTAAGGATTTTGATGGTTTTCTAGTTTTTTGGTTTTTAGGTTTTTTATGTTTGTTTTTTTTAATTTTAGGGTTTTTTGAGTTTATAGGGTTTTTAATGATTTTTTATGTTTTTTGAAGTTTTTTGGGGTTTAAAGGGTTTTTAGTATTTTCAGTGGTCTTGTTGGGTTTTTATGAGTTTTTAGTGTTTTAAGGTTTTTAAGGGTTTTTAGGGTATTTAGGAGTTTTAAGGTTTTAGGTTATTTAAGGGATTTTAAGGGTTTTTTAGAATTTTTAGGTTTTTTAAGGGTTTTAAGTGTTTTTAGGATTTTAGGATTTAATTTAGGTTTTTCGAGTTTTGGGGGTTTTTTAAGTTTTTAGTAATTTTTATTGATTTTTTAGTATTTTTATGGGTTTTTAGGGATTTTGGGGATTTTGGGTTTTTAGGGTTTTTATGGTTTTTTGGGTTTCGAGGTTCTTTTGTTTTTTAAGGCTTTTAAAGGTTTTTAGAGTTATATAACGTTTTTAGGGGTTTAAATTGTTTTTGGATTTTTAGTGGGTTTTTAGGGTTTTTAGGGATTTTAGGGTTTTTTATGGTTTTCTTGGGTTTTTATGGTTTTTTTAGGGTTTTCGGGGTTTTAGTGTCTTTTAGGGAATTTAGAATTTTTTAGGCTTTTTAGGGGTTTGAAGTGTTTTTTGTTTGTTAGGATTTTCTTAGATATTTTCTATATTTTTAAGGTTTTTTATGTTTTTAGGGATTTTTAGGTAATTTTAAGGATTTATATGGGATTTTAAGGTTTTTAGGTATTTTAAGGGTTTTTAGGGTGTTTAATGTGTTTTTTTTTAATTTTTTTGGATTTTTTGTTTTTTTTTCTTTTTATGGTTTTCTTAGGATTTTTGAGTGTTTTTAGGGTTTTTATGTTTTCAGGGACTTTTAGTACTTTATAAAAAAAATATAGTTTTTTTTTGGTTTTCAGGGATTTTGAATGTTTTTAGAATTTTTTAGGATTTTTTTGTGTATTTAGGGTTTTTTTATATTTTTAGGGTGTTCATGGTTTTTTATAATTTTTTAATTATTAAGTTATTACGTTTTTCTTAGGGGTTTTAGGGTTTTTAGGGTTTTTATGTTTTTGAGGAATTTTAGGGATTTTTAGGTTTTTTATTCTTTTTTAGGGCTTTTAGGCAAAGAAGGATCGGGTCCAGGCTATTCCTGGCACCCCCCCAAAATTTATTAAACAAAAATACACAAACACTGCAGACAAGGGAGGGGAGGGGTCGAACGACCCACACCCAAAAACCCTTACAACCCACACCAAAGAAATAAAAACAAAGAAAGAAAAGGACACAAAAACAGACAAAACCACAGCATCATCACGTCACATCCAGCCAGTACCAGCATCCAACAGCACTACATCCAGCGTTAACCAGCATCCAGCAGCTCACAGCTAACCAACAACTAGCATTCAGACTACAGCAGCAAACAACATCCAGCAGCAGCAACCAGCCAACCAGCATCCACAACAAACCAGCAACCAGCATCCTCATTTTCAGACAGCCAGCACCTCTTTCGACCACCAAGCATCTCCCAGCATCCCACTTCCACTCCAGCAGCACAGCAACAAACTCATCCACAACAGCAGTAAATATCAAACAGCCACACGTCATCCAGCATTTACCAGACACCATCCACTCAAAACCAACAAAATACCCACATCCTGGGATTTTTAACCTTTATAGGGTTTTTTTAGATTTTTAGGGGTTTTAGTTTTTATAGATTTTTGGAGTTTAATGTGTTTTTAGGGTTGTAAGGTTTTCTTAGGGGTTTTCAGGGTATATAGGGTTATTGGGGTTTTTATTGTTTTTTTTGGTTTTATGGTTATTTTGATTTTTTAAGGGTTTTAAGTGTTTTTAGAGTCTTTTAACGTTTTTAGGGGTGTAAAGATTATTTATAGTTTTTGATGGTTTTTAGGGGTTTTATGGGTTTTCTATGTTTTTAGGGGTCTCTATGGTTTTTTGGGTTTAGGGTTTTTTTATGGTTTTTAGGGGTTTTTTGGTTTTTTTGGTTTTTTATGGGTTTAATGTTTGTTTAGGTGTTAGAGGTTTTCTTAGGGTTTTTAAGATTTTTAGGGTTTTTACATTTTTAGGGATTTTTAGGTCTTTTAGAATTTTTATGGATTTTTAGGGGGTTTAGGGATTTTGATGGTTTTAGGGGTTTTTAGGATGTTTTGGGGTTTTATATTTTTTTATGTATTTAGGAGTTTTTTGTATTATTAAGTTTTTAAAGGTTTTTAGTATTTTTTTTAACATTTTTAGGGGTTTAAGGGGTTTTTGGATTTTTTTAGTGGTTTTTTTTTTGTTTTTTGGGTTTTTTGGGTTTTAAACGTTTTTAGGGGATTTTTTCATTTTTAGGGGTAATTTAGGTTTTTATGGTCTTTTAGGGTTTTTGACGTTTTTATGGTTTTTAGGGAAAGGAAGATGCGAGGTTCGGGCTATTTCCGGCCCCCCGAAATTTATTAAAAAGAAAAAAAGAGACACAGCAGACAAGGGAGGGGAGGGGTCAAACGACCCACACCCAAAAACCCTTCACAACCAAAGACACATTTATGGTTTTTAGGGGTATTAAGTGTTATTAGTTATTCAATGTTTTCTAAGTTGTTTTCAAGGTTTTTATTTTTTTTTATGTTTTTATGGATTTTCATGTCTCTTTTAGGATTTTAATGATATTTTTGGTTTTTAGTGATTCGAGGGTTTTTAGGGTTTTTAGGGTTTCTAGGGTTTTGAGGTTTCTTTTCATTTTTTAGGGTTTTAGGGGTTTTATGTATTATTAGGTTTTTAGGGGTTTCTTATCATTTTTTAATATTTTTAGGGTTATCTACGTTTTTAGGGATTTTAGATATTTTTTAGTATTTTTATTGGTTTTTATGGATTTTAGGGATTTTGAGTGTTTTATGGTTTTTTGGATTTTTTCGGTTTTTAAGGTTTTTTTTTTGTTTTTTTAGGATTTTATGGTTTTCTCTAGTTTTATTTTAAATTAGGGGTTTAAAGTTTTTTTAAAGTTTTTAGTGGTATTTTATGCAGTTTTAGGGTTTTTATTAGGTTTTTAGTGGTTTCTATGTTTTTTAGGGTATTTTGGGTTTTTTAGGGGTTTTAGCATTTTTTAGGTTTCTTAGGGGTTTTAATTGTTTTTATTTATTCAAGGTTTTCTTAGGTTTTTTTAGGTGTTTAAGGGTATTTTAAGTTTTAGTGTTTTTTATGGATTTTTTATGATTTTTAGGGTTGTTTAGGGTTTTTAGAGATTTTAAGAATTTTAGGTTTTTTGGTTTGTAATGGTTTTAAACGTTTTTTGGGTTTTTAGGTATTTTATTGAGTTTTTTAGAGTTTTTTGGGGTTTAATGGTTTTTGGGTGTTTTAGGGGGTTTTAGGTTTTTTGGGGGTTTTATTGTTTTATTAGGTTTTTTGGGGTCTTAAATGTTTTTAGGTTTTTATGGTTTTTTAGTGTTTTTTAGGGTTTTTTGGTTTTTTATGTTTATAGGAATTTTTAGGGATTTTTTAGTATTTGTATGGTTTTAGGGTTATTATGGATTCTGATGGACTTTAAGGACTTTAGGGTTTTTAGGGTTTTTAGTGTTTTAGTGTTTTTAATGTTTTTAATGTTTTTAGGGTTTTATAGAGTTTTTTTCGTTTTTAAGAATTATATAGTTTTTAACGTCTTTAGGTGTTTAAAGGGTTTTTATAGTTTTTAGAGGTTTTTAGTGTTTTTAGGGTATTTAATGTTTTTAGGGATTTTATGGTCATTATGGGTTTTAGGGTTTTAGGTTTTTTAAGGGTTTTTAGTGTTTTTTTTCTTTTTTATTATTTTTATGTGTTTTTTGGTATTTAAGGTTTTTTTAGGGTTTTTTAGGGATTTTGAAGGTTTTTTAGGGTTTTTTAGGGTTTTTTTAGGGTTTTTAGGGTTTTTTTTTTTTTTTAGGTTTTCAGGGTTTTATATAATTTTTATTGGTTTAAAGTTTTTAGAATTATTAAACTTTTTTTATTGTTTTTAGTGGGTTTTAGGGTTTTTATGGAATTTTAGGCAAGGAAGATGTGAGGGTCGGGCTATTCCCAGCCCCCCCTCCCACCAAATATATTAGAAAGAAAACGAAACACAACAGACAAGGGAGGGGAGGGGTCAAACGGCCCGCACCCAAAAACCCTTAACGACCACAAAAAAAAATCAAAGAAAAGAAAACAAGAAAAAAGAAAAAAAAAAGGACACAAAAGACCAGACATAGCATCACCACACGACCAACAGCTTCAGCACGTCCAGACCAGCTCTCACCAGCATCCAACAACACCAATACCAGACACCACAGCCATTCATCACCAGCAGCTTCAAACCACAGCACCATCACCACAAACAGCATCACGCATCATCACCATCCAAACAAACAGACCAGCAACTACCAGCATCCAACAGCACCAAAAACCAAGCATCCCAACCAAAAACCAGCATCCGACAGCACACATCACTATCAAACCAAACAGCACCAGCCAACAACAGCGCACATCACCATCAAACCAGCAGTAGCAGCAAGTAGCACGTAGAAGAAAGGACCAAACACTCAGCTAGCAACCAGTATCCAAGATCACCCTCACCCAGCGCAAGAACCAGAACGCAGCCCAAAACGCCCTTCCAGCAGCCCATGACCCGCAGTGCATCACCAGAACCCATAGCCTCATGTCAATTCCAGCAAAATGCACAAACATAAACCCATAGCAAATCCAACTACCACCAAAGTAGATCCATAGCAGAAGCATACATCCAAGAAATTCAGCACTATACGTAGGGCCAAAGGAGCCGCTTTGGCACCGCCAGAAAGTAATGACCAAAACCAGATCGCCCCAAAGCACAGAAAGACCAGGAACAGCAGCATGAACTGAAAATAGGGTTGAGGAACGAACCTTACGCATCCAACAATAATCTATGCAGCGCCATAGGGGCCACTGAAAAACTCCTATGTTCAGCTCTGAAATCGGATGGTAAGAGTGCAGTAGTGACGACCGAGAACAGAACTCCACACTGCATCATCGAGGATTCCATAACCCATGTCGCCAGTGAAACCCCCTCCACCATTGACGAAGCCGTTGACCCATCCGAGGAGGTCCCATCTCTGTAGAAGGTGCATCGCCCAAAGCTGAGGAACCGTAGCAAAGAGCAAGGCTGACAGGTCTTGACCACTCCTTAAAAAACATGCAACATTGTGCGAGGGAAAGAACAAATCCATCCATCACCTCCAAAGAACAGCAACGCCGCATGCCCGTAGGTCCAGATTTTTCCCAAGCTTCTAAGAAACTGCACAGCCGCACTCCAGAAAGGCCGGATTTGTCCATCCCCTCTGTGTATCTGAAGCGCCACACAGAGGAAGAACCAAATCTGAGCCATCCCTTAAAGGGATCCTTCGACTGAAGCTTCCATCTGAGGGGATCTAAAAGTGCACCATCAATCCAGAGAAAGAGTACCTCAAGAGGAGGCAGCAACAGCGCAGAGAAAACCAACGCCCGGGACTCCCCTTCCACACTGGAGAAGCACCACGCGGTGAGGGAAGGACACCGCTGGAGAACCCTAACTTATGGAATTTTAGGGTTTTTAAATGTTTTTAGGTTGTTTTATGTTTTTTAGGGTTTTAGGGTTTTTTATGTTTTTTAGGGTTTTTTCCATTTTTTAAGTTTTTATGTGGTTTTTTGTTTTTTAGGGTTTTAGGGTTTTATCAAGTTTTTTAGGGGTTTTTAAATTTTTTAGGTTTTTTTGGTGTAAAGTGTTATTATGTTTTTTTAGTTTTCTTAAGGCATTTCGTGTTTTTTTAGGATTTTTTAGTTTTTAAGGCCTTTAGGTTTTTTTTGGATTTTTATGGTTTTTTAGAGGTTTTATGGATTTTCAGGGCTTTTAGGTTTTTTTAGTGTTTTATGGATCTAAGGTTTTTAGTGTTTTTAGGGCTTTTTGGTTTTTCTAGGTTTTAAGGTTTTTTTATTTTTTAGGGTTTAAAAGGTTTTTTAGTGTTTTCACATTTTCTAGGTTTTTAAAGTGTTTTTATAGTTTTTAGTGGTTATTTAGGGTTTTATGGTTTTTTAGGTTTTTTAGGTTTTTAAGAGTTAATTTAGTTTTTATGGGTTTTAGGGTCTTTTATGTTGTTAGGTTTTTTAATATTTTTACGTTTCTTAGGGGTTGTAAGTTTTTTTTTGGTTTTTATAGTTTTCTTACGATTTTTTAATTTTTTAGGGTTTTTTACATTTTTATGGTTTATTGGTATATTTAGTATTTTTATTATTTTTTAGGTTTTTTACAAATTTGTAGGGTTTTTAGGATTCTTTAGGGTTTGAGGGTTTTTTGGGTTTTAGTTTTTTTTAGTTTTTTTGTGTTTTTAATTTTTTTAGAGTTTTTAACCTTTTTATTGGTTTAAATGGTTTTTAAAGTTTTTAGTGGTTTTTAGGGTTTTTATGGGGTTTTAGGATTTTGTAAGGTTTTTAAGTGCTTTTATGGTTTTTAGGGGTTTTAGGGTCTTTTAGTGTTTTTAGCATTTTTTTAGGTTGTTTAGGGTTTTTAAGTATTTTTAGGTTTTTAAGGGGTTCTTAGTGTTTTCCACATTTTTAAGGGATTTTTATATTTTTAGTAATTTTTAAGGTTTTTTGGATTTTATATATATTTTTAGGGTTGTTAGGGATTTTGAGGGTTTTGAAGGTTTTCTGGGTTTTTTTGGGTTTTTTGGGTTTTTTGGTTGTTTAGTTTTTTAAGGGTTTTAAGTGTTTTTAGGTTTGAAGGTTTTCTTAGGTTTATTTAGGGTTTTTAGGATTTTTAGGTTTTTTACATTTTTAGGGAACTTGGGGGATTTTAAAATATTTTAATGGGTTTTAAGGGGTTTTAGGGATTTTAGTGGCTTTTAGGGTTTTTGGTTTTTTTTGGTTTTTAGGGGTTTTTTTGAGTTGTTTTGGGTTTTAAAGGTTTTTTAATTTTTTTTAACTTTTTTGGGGGTTTAAAGGGTTTTTAGAGTTTTTATTGTTTTTATCGGTTTTTAGGGATATTTAATGTATTTTGGGGTTTTAGGGTTTTAGCATCGTCTATGTTTTTTAGGGTTTTTAAATGTTTTTAGGTTTTTTAGGTTATTTTATGGCTTTTCAGGGTTTTTAGGGTTTTTACATTTTTTAAATCCATATATATTTTTTAGTATTTTTAATGGGTTTTAGGGTTTTTAGGGATTTTGAGGGGGGTTTAGGTTTTTTAGGGTTTTGTGGTTTTTTGGGGGTTTTAGGGTCTTTTTTGAGTTTTTTAGGGATTTTAATGTTATAGTGCTTTTAATTTTTTAGGGGTTTAAAGGTTTTTTAATGTTTTTAGTGATTTTTAGGATTTTTAGGATTTGTTAAGGTTTTTAGGATTTTTAAGGTTTTTAGCATTTTTTATGGTTTTTAAGAGTTTTAGGGTTTTTGGGGTTATTTAGGGTTTTCAACCTTTTTATGGAATTTAAATTTTTTATAATTTGAAGTTTATCTTAGGATTTTTCCAGGTTTTTAGAGTTTTTTACAATTTTATTGATTTTTGGGATTTTTTAGGATTATGATGGTTTTCTTGGGTTTTTAGGGATTTTCAGGGTTTTTGGAGATTTTTAGTGATTTTATGGTTTTTAGGGTTATTAAGGGTTTTAGGGTTTTTATAGGTTTTAAACGTTTTTTATGTTTTTAATTTTTTATTTAGGATTTTTCTATATTTTAAGGCTTTTATGTTTTTAGGGATTTTTGGGGATTTTTTGGATTTTTGTAGTTATTTAGGGTTTTTGGGTATTTTAAGGGTTTTTAGAATTTTTATGGTTTTTGGGGGTTTTTTGAGTTTTTTAGAGTTTTCCTGTTTTTTAAAGTTTTTAAAATTTTTAGGGGTTTAAAGTATTTTAATATTTTTTTGTTTTTTTTAGTGTTTTTATGTGGTTTTGGGGTTTTTTATTGTTTTAGGTGTTTATATGGTTTTTAGGGTTTTTAGGGTTTTTAGAGGGTTTAAAGGTTTTTAAAATTTTTTATTTTATAAATTATTTTAGGGTTTTATGTTTTTAAGGATTTCTTAGGGTTTTTCATGGTTTTTTGGTTTTTTATGTTTTCAGGGATTTTTTAGGATTTTTTTTAAGGTTTTTAGGTATTTTGGGGGGTTTTATGGTTTTAGGTTTTTTATAGTTTTTTTGGTGTTTTAGGTGTTTTGAGTTTTTACGGTTTTTATGGCTTTTTAGAGATTTTTAATGTTTTTTGGGGTTTAAAGATTTTTAAGAGTTTTTAATGGGTTTTGGGGGTTTTTAAATATTTAGGGGGTTTTAAGTTTTTAGGTGTTTTATGTTTTTTAAGTGTTTAAGTTTATCTTATGGGTTTTTTAGGGTTTTTAGGTTTTTTTGCATTTTTTAGGATTTTTCGGGATTTTTTATCATTTTTATGGATTTTTAGAGTTTTTAAGGATTTTTTAGGTGTTTTATAGTTTTTAGGGTATTTAGTGTTTTTTTGGGGTTTTTTAGGTTTTAGGGTTTTTTACTTTTTATGATTTTCAACTATTTTTAGTGTTTTTTAATGTTTTTAGGGGTTTAAACATTTTTAGAGTTTTTAGAGGATTTTAAGGTTTTTATGGGATATTAGGGGATTTTATATTTTTTTTTGTGGGGGGGGGGTTATGGTTTATATGGTTTTTAGCATTTTTAGGTTTTTTATAGGTTTTAAGATTCTTTGGTTTAATAATGTTTTTAGGGGTTTTCCTTGTTTTTAAAAAAATTTATGTTTTTATTGACTTTTAGGTCCTTTAAGGATTTTTATGGTTTGTTAGTGTTTTAGGGATTTTATGGGTTTTATGGTTCTTAGGGTTTTTAGGGTTTTCATGGTTATTTTGGTTTTTTAGGGTTATTTTTAAGTTTTTTATGGTTATTATGGGTTTTTAGATTTTTTTATCATTTTTTGGGGTTTAAAGAGTTTTTAGAGTTTTTCGTGATTTTTAGGGTTATTGTGGATTTTTCAAGTTTTTAAAGGTTTTTAGGGGTTCTTTATAGTTTTTGGGCTTTTATGGGTTTTCATGGTTTTTAGGATTTTTATCATTTTTATGTTTTTAAGTGATTAAAGTGTTTTTAGGTCGTTAATATTTTTCAGGGGTTTTAGGGATTTTTGGCATTTTAGGGTTTTTACCGTTTTTTAGTTTTTTCAGGTTTTTGGGTGTTTCTGAGTTTTTTTTGGGTTTTTAAGGGTTTTTAGTGTTTTTAATATTTTTAGGGGATTAAAAGGTTGTTAGATTTTTTAGTGAATTTTATGGTTTTTAGGGCTTTTAATGGATTTTAGGGGTTTTAAGGTTTTTAGGGTTTGTAGGGTTTTTAGGGGTTTTAGCATTTTTATGTTCTTTAGGGTTTTCAAGTGTCTTTAGGTTTTTAAGGTTTTATTAGAGATTTTCAAGGTTTCTTAGGGGTTTTTACGTTTTTAGTGATTTTTTAGGTTTTTTATGGTTTTTTGATTTTTCAGTGATTTTGATTGTTTTTAGGGTTTTTATGATTTATTGGGGTTTTATGGTTATTTTGAGTATTTAATGGGTTTTAGGGTTTTTAGTGGTTTTATAATTTTTAGGGGTTTAAAAGGTATTTTTATTTTTTAATGGTGTTTTAGGGTTTTGTGGGTTTTAGGTTTTTTTAAGGTTTATAGGGGTTTTATAGTTTCAGAGTTTTGGGGTGTTTAATTGTTCTTAGGTTTTTAAGGTTTTCTTAGGCATTTTCGAGGTTTTTTTTTTTGTATTTTTACGTCATTTTTAGGATTTTCATGGTTTTTAATGATTTTAGGGATTTTTATGGTTTTTAGGGATTTTTTGGGGGTTTTAGGGTATTTATGGTTTTTAGGGTTTTTTGGGGGTTTTAGGGTATTTATGGTTTTGGGGGGGGTTCTAGATTTTTTGAGTTTTTAGGGGTTTAATGGTTTTTAAGAGTTTTTATAATGGGGTTCAATAGGTTTTTATAGTTTTTAGTGGGGTTTTTGGAATTTTGTGGTTTTTTAGGAGTTTAGGGTTTTTAAGGTTTTTAGGGGATTTTATGGTTTTTAGGGTTTTTTAGAGTTTTATGGGTTTTTAAGATTTTTACAGTTTTTCGAATTCTTTGGTTTTTTAGGGTATTTAAGTGTCATTAGGTTTTTAATGTTTTCTTAGTGTTTTTTCTATTTTAAAGGGATTTTACGTTTTTAGAGATTTTTAGGGGTTTTATATGATTTGTTCGGTTTTTTAGGGGTTTTAGGGATTTTGGGAATTTTTAGGGTTTTTTAGGGTCTTTATGCATTTTTTGTGTTTTTAGGTTTTTTTGAATTTTTAGGGTCTTATGGTTTTTATAGTTTTCAATGTGTTTAGGGGTTTAAAAGGTTTTTAGAGTTTTTCGTGGTGTTTTATGGTTTTAATGGGTTTTAGGGATTTTAAGGTTTTTTGGGGATTTTGTGGTTTTTAGGGATTTTTAGGGTCCTTTAGGATTTTTATCATTTTTTAAATTTTTAGGTGTTTTAATTATTTTTAGGGTTTTAATATTTTCTTAGGTGTTTTAGGGTTTTTATAGTTTTTACATTTATTACTATATTTAGGGATTTTTTAGGATTTTTATAGTTTTTAGGGTTTTTATGGATTTTGAGGGTTGTAGGGTTTTTTGGGTTTTTTGGTTTCTTATCATTTTTTAGGTTTTAGGGGATTTAAGTATTTTTTTTCTTTTTTAAGGTTTTCATAAGGTTTTTTAGGGTTTTAGGGTTTTTAAGTTTTTAGGTATTTTTAGGTCATTTTATGATTTTAATGGATTTTGGGGTTTTTAGGGATTTTGAGATTTTTTAGGGGTTTAAAGGATTTTTTTTGGTCTTTTGGGTTTTAAGGTTTTAAGGTTTTTTTGTGTTTTTATCATTTTTAAGAGTTTAAAGGCTTTTTTATATGTTTTAGTGATTTTTAGGGTTTTTTATTTTTTTAAGGCCTTTTAAGGGTTTTAGGTGTTTTTAAGGTTTTTAGAGAGTTTTAGTGTTTTATGGTCCTTTTAGGATTTTTAGGGTTCTTAAGGTTTTTAGGGTTTTTAACTTTGTTTAGGTTTTTAGGGGTCCTGAGGGTTTTTTCCTTTCTACGGTTTTCATAGGGGTTATTAGGGTGTTCGTGGATTTTTAACTTTTTAGGTATTTTTTAGGATTTTTATGTTTTTTAAGGATTTTAGGGATTTTAAGGGTTTTAGGGTTTTAAAGGGTTTTAATGTTTTTTAGGGTTTTTAGTGTTTTTAGGTTTTTTAGGGGATTAAAGTGTTTTTATGTTTTTAAGTTTTTCTTAGTGTTTTTTCATGGTTTTTATATGTATTTACATGTTTAGGGATTCTTAGTGGTTTTTAATGATTTGTATGCCTTTTAGGATTTTTAGGGATTTTGTGGTTTTAGGGTTTTTTGGGGTTTTTAGGGTTTTAAAATTTTGTAATGTTTTTAATATTTTTAGGAGTGTAAAGGGTTTTTAGAGTTTTTATTGATTTTATAGGGTTTTTGGGTTTTTTTGATTTTTCTGTTTTTTAATTATTTTTATCATTTTTCAGGTTTTTAGGGTATTTATCGATTTTTATGGGTTTTAAGGTTTTTAGAACTTTTTAGGTCTTTAAGGGGTTTAAGTTTTTTTAGTTTTTTTTGGTTTTCTTAGGATTTTTCAGGTTTTTTAGAAGCTTTTAATTTTTTTAAATATATTTTGTAATTTTTAGGATTTTGATTGTTTTTAGTGTTTTTAGTGTTTTTAGGGATTTTTTGGGGTTTTAGGGTTTTTATCATTTTTAGTAATTTTAGCATTTTTTAGGTTTTTTAGTTGTTTTTCTTGTTTTTAGGTTTTGAATGTTTTATAAGGGATTTTTATCTTTCTAATGGATTTTATATTTTGGGGATTTTTAAGAGTTTTTTAGGATTATGATGGTTATTTAGGGTTTTTAAGGATTTTGAGTGTTTTAGGGTTTTTAAGGTATTTAGGTTTTTATGGTTGTTTTTGGTTTTTATGGAGTTTTTTAAATTTTTAGGGTTCTTAATTTTTTTTAGTGTTTTAAATGTTTTCAGTGGTATAAATTATTTTTAGAGTTTTTATTGGGTTTTTAGGATTTTTATTGGTTTTTAGTGGTTTTTATATTTTTAGGGTTTTTCATGTTTCTAGGATTTTTTTGGGATTTAGGGTATTATTCGTATTTTTTAGTTTTTTTATCATTTTTAGGATTTTTATGGGTTTTGAGTTTTTTTATGTTTTTAATGTTTTTCTTAGGATTTTTCATGGGTTTTGGGGTTTTTTATGTTTTGATGGATTTTTAGGGATTTTTTAGAACTTTTATGGTTTTTTGGGGTTTTTTAGGGATTTGAGGGGTTTTAGGGTTTTTATGGGTTTTAGGTGTTTTTTAGGGATTTTTTAGGGGTTTTAGGGTTTTTTGGATTTTTAGCATTTTTAGGTTTTTTAAAGGTTTCATTTGTTATTAGGTTTCTAAGTTTTCAAAGATGTTTTTAGGGTTTGCAGGGATTTTTATGTTTTTAGGTATTTTTAATGAATTTTTAGGATTTTAATGGTTTTAATTTTTTTTGTATTTTAGGGTTATTGGGTTTTTTGGGTTTTTAGTGATTTTCTAAAATTTTAGGGGTTTTACGTTTTTTTAGATTTTTTTAACGTTCTAGGGGTTTAAAGGGTTTTCTTGTTTTTTAGTGGTTTTTAGGGTTTTTATGGGTTTTGGGGTTTTTTTAGGTTTTTATGAGTTTTAGGGTTTTTAGGGTTTTAGGGTTTTTTTCGGGTTTTTAGGGTTTTAGTGTTTTTTAGGTTTTTTGGGGTTTTAATTATTTTTTGGTTTTTAAGGTTTTTATAGTGTTTTCAACGTTTTGTGATATTTTTAATTTTTTAGGGATTTTTGGGGCGTTATTAAAATTATTATGTGTTTTTAGTGGTTTTTAGGGATTTTGAGGTGTTTTAGGGTTTTTATGGGTATTTAGCATTTTTAGGTTTTTTAGTGGTTTTATGTTTTTTAAGGTTTTAAGGTCTTCTTAGGTTTTCTTAGGGCTTTTAGTTTTTTTATGTTTTTAGATATTTTTAGGTGTTTGTGGATTTTTAGTGTTTTTATGGATTTTTGGGTTTTTAGGGATTTTGTGTGTTTTTAGGGTTTTCTAGGATTTTTAGGGTTTTTTTTGGGTTTTTTGGTGTTTAGTGTTTTTTTGAGTTTTTATGAGTTTTAATGGTTTTTTATACTTTTTTAACAGCTTTAAGGGTTTAAAGGATTTTTAGAGTTTTTAGTTGTTTTTAGGGTTTTTATTGGTTTTAAGGTTTTTGGGGGGGTTTATGGTTTTTAGTGGTTTTTTGGGTTTTTTGTATCTTTTAGGGGGATTTTAGGTTTTTAGGGGGTTTTTTTGGTCTTTATTATTTTCTAGGTATTTTAAGGGTTTTAAATGTTTTTTGGTTTTTAAAGTTTTCTTAGGGTTTTAGGGTTTTTACATTTTTTGGGATTTTTTAGATTTTTATGGTTTTTTGGTTTTGTAGGGATTTTGAGTGTTTTTAGGGTATTGATGGTTTTTTGGGGGGTTTTATTGATTTTATTGTTTTTCAGTTTTTAGGGGTTTTAAGTGTTTTGTGTTTTTTTGTTTTTAAGGTTTATTTAGGGTTTTCCAAGGTTTTTAGGTTTTTTACATTTTTAAACATTTTTACAGCTTTTTTAGAATTTTTAGGGTTTTTACAATTTTTAGGGATTTTAAGGGTTTTAAGGGTTTTAAGGGTTTTGGGCTTTTTAGGGATTTTATAGTTTTTTGTATTTTTAGGGTATTTTATTTTTTTGTGGTTTTAAGGTTTTTTAGTGTTTTTTAACATTTTTAGTGGTTTAATTGGTTTTTAGAGCTTTTATTGTGTTTTAGGGTTTTAGTGGGTTTTTTGAGTTTTTAAGGTTTTTAGGGGTTTTTACGGTTTTTAGGGTTTTATGGTGTTTTTTTATTATGCTGGGTTTTTAGATTCTTTTTATAGTTGGGGGTGTTATCATTTTTTTGGTTTTTATGGGTTTTATCTATTTTTAGGTTTTTAATTTTTTCTTATGGTTTTTCAGGGTACTTAGATTTTTTATGATTTTAGTGATTTTAAAAGATTTTAAGTATTTTTATAGTTTTTAGGGTTTTTACAGATTTTTTGGGGGTTTCAGGGTTTTCAGGGTTTTCAAGGTTTTCAAGGGAAAAGAATATGTGAGGGTCTGGATATTCCCAACCCCCACCAAATTTATTTGAAAGAAAATAAGAAGACACAGCAGATAAGGGAGGGGAGGGGTCAAACAACCCACACCCAAAAGCCCTTTACAACCCACACCAAAAAAAGAAAAAAAAGAAAGAAAAAGAATCAAAAACCAGACACAACAGTTGCATCATCATGTCACATCCAGCCAGTACCAGCATCCAATAGCACCACATCCAAACATCACAGCCACACAGCAGCAACAACGCGTCCAAACCAACCAGCCCCAGCAACCAACAACACCAAATCTGACATCACAGCCAATCACAACCAGCAGCATCAAACCACAGCACAAGCACCGCAACCAAATGCAGCCATCCTTACCTCCCAGCAAACAGCAACCAACAACTAGCAGCACAACAACAAACTCATCTGCATCAGTAGCAAATAACCAAACAACCACAAGCATCAGACTCCAATTAGCATTCAACAACCAGTAAAAAATGCAGCCTTCCCCCAACCAACCTCCATTCACACCCTTTCCAGCAACCAGCATTTCCTCCCCAAGAGGGTCTAGTCTTGCAACAAACTCATGATCCAGGAGAAACAATAACTCACAACCAAACCAAGCATCATCACCACAATGGCCAACAAGAACACATAAAGCACCCCCAAAGTCCAACATAGCATCCATCAAACAGTGTAAATCCATAACCTTGACAGTAGCATGAAAATAAGCGAGTTGAAAACGAACCTATATCTTTGCATCAGTCATGAATTTCCAGAAGCCACACCACCACGTCCCTCCTATCATCCGCCAGAGACCGCCGCCAAGCCAGAAGAACTATAAAAGCCACCACAGACCACCCAAACACAAGTTTGGAGGGGCCGCAAGATCAACGGCAAGGAAGGGCCAGACACAAACCTTGCCTCCCCGATCGAGGACCGCCACTGTCAGATCTACGGATCTTGAAACCCTAGAAGCAGATTCCAGATCTATCGCACCCGCACCACATCACTGCATCTTTGACACAAACCATTGACTGATAGATATGGGAGCCCACAACACCAATCCAAGCATTCCACCAACAAGCCGAAGCAAAACCTTCTGAAACCACCATCTTCCACTGAAAATCCAAACGAACCAGAAAAGTACCCTAGAGCTTAGAACCGAAATCATCTGCAACACAGAATAAGGAGATAGCCGCAACATCGCGCCACACCTAAGCCGAGACCAGTCACCACAACAACCGAAGCACCAGAAAACTCCCACTACCGAAGAGACCTTGACTACCGCTAAGACCATTTCAACTGTTAACCCGAATGTGGAATCCCCAGATCCATGCACCCGAGACAACGCAACTGTCCTCGAAACATTTCTCCCGAGAGCCAAGATCTAACACCAGAAGGTCACGCTGGAGACTCTCGAGAGAACCTCATCACCAAAGAGCCGCCGCAAAAAAAATTCAAACCTTGATTGGATCTGAAGTCGAAGACTCAAAAGTCACCGCTCGGGAAAGATGAAGTCATCGAAGACAGAAAACCACCACCTCCTTGTAGCTAGAGAGCGCATCCAAACCACACTGATGCCGAGATCGCTATCTACAAGCAGAAAAGGATGAAGATCCAGCACCGAATCCCCAATCGGAAGCCAGGATAAACCCTTGAAGAAGCGCCAATCGGGAGAGAGGTCCAAGAGAGTGCATCACCATCTCTCTTCGTAAGCAGGGGGTTTTCAAGGGGTTTTATCCTTTTTTAGATTTTTTAGGTATTTTCTGTATTTTTAGGCTTTTAAATTTTTCCTAATGATTTTTCAAGGTTTAGGGGTTGTTATGTTTTTTGGTATTTTTTGGGTTTTAGGGTTTTTATTGTTTTTTTGTTGTTTTAGGTATTTTTTGAGTTTTTTAGGGTTTTTAAGGTTTTCTAGAGTTTTTTTAACATTTTAAAGTGTTTAAAGGGTTTTAGAGTTTTTGGTGGGTTTTAGGGTTTTATGGGTTTTTAGGGGTTTTTGAGTTCTTTAGGTGATTTTTTGGGGGTGGAGGGTTATAGTCTTTTTATGTTTTTTTGGTTTTTTAGTGTTTTTAGGGGTTTTGGAGTTTAAATTGTTTTTGTGTTTTTAACGTTTTCTTTGGGTTTTTAACTTGTTTTAGGTTTTTTACTTTTAAGGAATTTTTAGTGATTTTTAGGATTTTATGGACTTTTATAGTTTTTATGGTTTTTAGAGATATTTAGGGGTTTTAGTATTTTTTAGAGTTTTTATAGTTTTTAGATTTTTTTAGGTTTTTAGGGGTTTTAAGTGCTTTTAGGGTTTAATGTTATTTAGGGATTTTTAGAGATTTTTTTTATTTTCCAGATTTTTTTGGGTTTTTAGGGTTTTTAGGGTTTTAGAGGGTGATGGGTCCTAAAATTTCGACATTCAAGATGAATAAAGTTCCATAAAACTCGGTAAAGGATAGAAATAAAATCCTAAAGATGATTGAATTCAAATATTCAAAGGAAGAAGCAATACCATGAAGGGAAAATCCCTTTGCGGACTATCGCTCCAAATGGTGGTCAGTGGCTTTGAGATGCATCCCCAAACTCAGTAAATTCACACGATGAAGATGGTGACTCAATCACCTACAAACAAAACTATTGTTGTTTTAAGGGGGAGAGGTGGTAGTTTTACGTCCCTATAAATGAATATCCCCCATGAATAAACTAGTTCTTGGGATGAGGTGGCATCACTGGCGCCTGCAAAAAAACAACCCCTGATGACTAAGTCCATTGTGGTCTTCAACAAAAGAAGGATCATGGCCCATCATGGATAACCAGATAATCCGCTATATGGTACCTCTATTCCTCTATAAAATGATGTCAAGGGGATAAAAAAGGGTCTTGAAAAAAAGGATGGGTGAAAGATCGAAATAGGGTGCGGTAAATTCCCTCCAGTACCTGAAGCACATTGCAGATGCCATCCCATGAACATATGTGGGTGGACATTTTCAGAATCAATCCCACAAACCATATGTGGAAGACCCTCCAAAAAGGATTCCATATAGATTCAGGGTCGTTTGTTGAAGGAGGGGTCATTTTCTAACCCTGTGAACGAATAAATCACTTTGAAGATGAACCTTTTATAGAAAACCCTTTACGGGAAATCCTCTGTGGATGGACCCTGTATGGATTTCCCTTCACAGACGATGCTTCCTGGATGGCCCCTATGCAGACTCTCCTTCACAGACCATCCTTTGCAGCTAACCCTTTGTAGTCATCTCATACTTGGCCATCCTTATGTAGAAAATCCCATGCACCTATTCATCCATACCGCAGGGGTTTCACCCCCGCACCCCCCCCCCTCGAGATCAGTGTCGGGATGGTTCATTTGCTACTGTCATTGACCCCTATTAAAAATGGGGAGTCCCACCATGAACTTTTTGGTCTTGGTCAAAGACATGTTTTTTTTCACCCTTATGTTTCCTCAACATTCGTCCCTTCAATACCATGAGTAGAACTAATCCTCATGGAACTCCTAAATCCTCATCACCTGCCTCCTATTCTAGGTTGATCAAGAACTCTATGGAAAATTGTTGTCTGAATGTTTCTTACATTACTGAACACATCCTTTCCATTCATCAAACTCTATGTCCCATGGGATTTTGGAGCTTCATATACCTCCCTATCCATCAGAAATGGAAGGTTAGTGTCCTGAGGAAACCTTTGCTTAACTATGCACAACAAGCCCTGGTGTCTCTACATAATTTTCCCAAAAAAAAGGCATGCCAACAAGAGAAAAATTCTTCCTCAGGAAAGGATTTTCCTACCTTTATACACCACAATGGATCCCACACCCCGTATCATTTATCATGATCCATGAATCCTCGGAATTATGGTTTATAATTTACTTCCCTCTCATATTTGAGGCATGTCAGAACATCCCAACCCGATTATCCTCCAGTTAATCATGGTTTCTATAACAAGTGGTCAAAACTCTATGACCTTAAACTATGAGTTCTCATCCTAACCACATTGAATTAAACAATATTGAACTCATCTTAACCACATGATGTTAAACTATATGGAACTTGTTCTGATGACATGACATTAAATTAAATGGTGTTAGTCCATACAACACAACATTAAACTATGAAATAATATTCCCTAGAACACGACATTAAATTTTGATTTCATAATCCGAGCTATATGACTTTAAACTATAGTATACCCCATATGATATTAAAAATGGAACTACTCCTAAGGTAAGACCCTAGCCTTTCTTGTTGTAGACAATGTTCTTACTCATCTTCGCCTCAGCCTGGGACGTATTCGGATATATTTCCAAACATAACTATCCTGGATAAGAAAACAGGATAGAAAATGGTCACACTAAAAGCCCCTCCCCCCTTGGAATCTAGCATCATCCATTAGTAGATGGGGAGGGTTTCGTGATCATCATATCTACTACTTTCTCTTGTTTCTCACATCAAGCATGACTCACGTGGGCTTAGAGATTTGTGGTGATCATGAAATTTTCATGACCCCAAACATTAAACGGGCCTTCTCCATAGATATAATCCCTAACAATAAATCAAATAGGAAGCTCCTATGTGTAATCCCTACATCAAATCTGGCCCAGAGAAATCCTCTAGTGGTGGGCCTCCTATTCGGTGTAAGACCCACCCATATCCAAATGGTCCTCCTATTCTATATAAGCCTCAATCATCTACCCTTTAGTGGTAGGATTCCTTATGTAAGCCCCAGCATTTAGAACTATAAGGACTTTGATTCCCAATTAATTGGAATACGTAAGAAACCTCCCCAAGGTTCAAGCCCATCACCATCATCTACACATCAGTTCACTCTCGTCTTGACATCATGATGTTAAAATGCATGTGCCACCGAACTATGTGGGCTTTGATTCCCAGAGGGTCAGGTCTTTGGCTGGACCCCCATGGTTGGATTAATTTTTATGTATGTATGGGCTTTGATTCCCAATAAACTGGGATACGTAGAAAGGTTCATTGAGTTCAATTCCTACTCCCAAATCCACCTTAATGTTCTTTGGGAACATCCCTGGTAGGGTCATACCCACCCAGAATACCACATCTCTTTTGGGGTACCCTGGGCTACCTCAGCGTAAATCTCACATTAAATATTGACTAGGAATTGTCTGCCTAGATGTCCTTTTGGCATGAAGTTAAATTTTATGGATGGTTCCTCATTGCATGACCTTAAAAGGTGACATGTCTAGTTAAGTGGCACCGAACTACATGGGTTCTAATTCCTCTCATGAGGATACATAGGAAACCCATCTTACGAGTTTGATTCTAACATTGAAACAATTTATGTCCCCCTGGATGATGATAAACTTTAGATCACCTCATCATATGGCTTGAACCAGTGTTGTTTCAGTATAAAACTAAGGAATTATTGATATTTCTAAAAAATGGTAACATTGATGGAGAACCTCATATATATACAGATAATTCCAAACCCATTCCCTAGGTGTAATCCATGGACACATGCTTGGGAATGATCCACGGATTCACAAATATATGAACATGGCTTAAAACTATAAGAGAGTCCTAGAATAGTAAATTTTCCCCACAAAATGGTGGGATGATCTAGAGATCAAATCCTCTTAACCAATGTGAGTTATTAAGTTTCATTGGATAAATAACCTAATAAATGTCTGCCTTTGGAAAGTAGGTCCACGAATCTTGTATGTGAGAACCAATGGGTGTTTCTGGCTCAGTGAACAATCCCATTAGAGACCATTCAAAGATATTAAATCTCCCATAAATGATTTAACAAAACTCGATCCCTATAATTGATCACCAGACACAATGTTTTCATTAGAAATAGAGGGTTTTTAGGGTTTTTTATGGTTTTTATAGTTCTTATGGTTTTTTGGGTTTTTAGGGTTTTTTATATTTTTTAGTATTTTTAAAGTTTTTTATAGTTTTTAACGTTTTAGGGTTTTAATGGGGTTTTATATTTTTTAGTGTTTTTGATGGTTTTTAAAGGTTTTTAGGGGGTTTAGTTTTTTATGGTTTTTAGTTTTTTATTGATTTTAGTGCTTTTTAGGTTTTTAGTGGTTTAAATTTTATCATAGTGTTCTTCAAGGTTGTTAGGTTTTTAATGTATTTTTTTGGGTTTTTAGGAATTTTTTTAGTATTTTTATAATTTCGTGGGTTTTTAGGGATATTGATATTTTTTAGGGGGTTTTATGGTTTTTAGTGTTTTTTAGGGTTCTTGGCATTTTTTAAGTTTTTTAGGGGTTTTTAATGTTTTAGTTTTTTATGGTTTTCTTAGTATTTTTCATTCATTTAGGATTCTATATGTTTTTAGGGATAGTTAGGTAATTTTTAGGATTTTTATGGTTTTTTGGGGGTTTTAGGGATTTTTAGTGTTTTTTGGGTTTTTTTGGTTTTTTATTTTTTGGGTTTTTATGGTTTTTAGGAAATTCTTAGGGTTTTGAATATTTTTTAGAGTTTTTAACATTTTTAGGGGTTTAAAGGTTTTTTATATTTTTTATTTTTTTTACTGTTTTTATGAGTTTTTAGGGGGTTTTAAGGTTTTTAGGGGTTTTAGGTCTTTTAGGGTTTTTTAGGGATTTTAGAATTTTTAGATTATATAGGGGTTTTATGTGTTTTTAAGGTTTTTAAGGTTTTCTTATGGTTTTCCGGGGTTTTTTATATTTTTTTATATTTATGGACTTTGGGGTATTTTTATGTTTTTAGGGGTTTTGGATTTTTTAGTGTTTTAGGGTTTTAGGGTTTTTAGCATTTTTTAGGCTTCTTAGGGGTTTTCAGTGTTTTTTGGTTTTTAATGGTTTCTTACAGTTTTTAGGGTTTTTCAGTTTTTTACATTTTTAGATATTTTTAGGTATTTTTTTACATTTTGATGGGTTTTAGAGTTTTTTAGGTTTTTTGGTTTTTTGGTTTTTTGGGCTTTGGGGTTTTTATTATTTTTTAGATTTCTAAGGTTTTAAGTTATTTAGAGTTTTTTTACCATTTTTAAAGGTTTAAATAGTTTTTAGAGTTCTATGTTGTTTCTTGGGTTTTTATGAGTTTTTAGGGTTTTTTAATGTTTTTAGGTGTTTTTAGGTTTTTATGAGTTTTAGGCTTTCTAGGGTCTTTTTAGTGTTTTTAGGGTTTTCAGTGTTTTTTAGGTTTTTTATGGGTTTCAAGTGTTTTTAGGTTTTTAAGGTGTTCATAGGGGTTTTCATGATTTCATGGGTTTTCAAGGTTTTTTACATTTTTGGGACATTTAAGACTTTTTTAGTATTTTTATGGTTTTTAGTGTTTTTTGGTATTTTCAGGGTCTTTAGGGTTTTTAGGGTTTTTATGGGTTTTTAGGGTTTTTAGCATTTTTTGGGCTTTTAAGTGTTTTTAGGTTTTTAAGTTTTTCTTAGGATTTTTTGGGGTTTTAGGTTTCTTTAGGTTTTAAGGTATTTTTAGGTATTTTTTATAATTTTTAAGGTTTTTAGGGTTTTTAGAAATTTTGTGCATTTTTAAGGTTTTAGGGTTTTTTGGGTTTTTAGTGTTTTTTTATTCTTTTATGGTTTTTAAATTTTTTAGAGTTTTTAACGTTTTTAGGGGTTTGATGGGTTTTTATAGTATTTCTTGGGTTTTATGGTTTTTTATGGTTTTTAAGGTTTTTAGGGGTTTAAAAGTTTTAGGGTATTTTAGGGTTTTTAGGTTCGATAGCATTTTTTAGGTTTTTTAGGGGTTTTATTTTTTTAGGTTTTATTAGGTTTTTTCATGGTTTTCATGGTTTTTTATGTTTTTAGGGATTTTTAGGTCTTTTTTTACGATTTTTATGGTTTTTATGGTTTTTAGGGATTATTTAGGATTTTTAATGTTTTTATTGGTCTTTAGTGTTTTTTTTTTTGAGTTTTTTAGGTTTTTATGGGTTTTTGTGTCTTTATGTTTTTGAGGTTTTATTAGGTTTTTTCTGGGTATTAAGGTTTTCTGCATTTTTAGGAATTTTAAGGGATCTTTTAGTATTTTTATGGTTTTTTATGGTATGTAGGGATTTTAAGGGTTTTAGAATTTTTATGGATTTCTTTTTTTATTAGGGTTTTGTTTTAGTTTTTTAGGGTCTTTAAGTGTTGTTAAAGTTTTTTAAATTTTTAGTGGTTTAAATTGTTTTTATAGTTTTTAGAGGTTTTTAATGTTTTATGGATTTTTATAATTTTTTATAATTTTTCTAGGTTTTTATTGTTTTTAGGGGTTTTTAGGGTTTTTAGGATCTTTTAGGGTGTTTTAGGGTTTTTATAATTTTTTATGTTTTTAGGAATTTTTATATATTTTTTTGTTTTTTATTTTTTTCTAGGATTTTTAGGGATTTTGAGGGGTTTTAGTGTTTTTAGTGTTTTTAGTGTTTTTTAGGGTTTTTAGTGTTTTCTTTTGTTTTTTGGTGGTTTTAAGTTTTTTTAGGTTTCTAAGGTTTTCTTAGGGATATTCAAAGTTTATAGGGTTTTTTTCTATTTTTTGGGATTTTAAGGGCTTTGAGGATTTTTATGGGGTTTATGGTTTTTATATATTTTTGGAGTTTTAGGGTTTTAGGGGTTTATGTTTTTTTACATTTTTATGGTTTTTTGTGTTTTAAGGGTTTTTAAATGTTTTTGGAGATTTTTTTAACATTTTTAGGGTTTTAAAGGGTTTTTAGAGTTTTTTTTTTGTTTTTTATGGTTTTTATAAGGATTTAGGGTTTTTAAGGTTTCTAGGGATTTTAGGGTTTTAGGGGTTTTTAGGGATTTTAGGGTTTTTAACATTTTTTTAGGTTTTTAGGGGTTTTATGTGTTTTTAGGTTTTAATATTTTCTTAGGGTTTTTTAGGGTTTAGGGTTCTTTACATTTTTGGGAATTTTTTTGGCTTTTTTAGGATTTTAATGGTTTTTATGGTTTTTAGGGATTTTGAGGGTTTTTAGTAATTTTATGGTATTTTGGGTTTTTTTATTTTTTTATGGTTTTTATGTTTTCTTAGAGTTTTTTAACATTTATAAAGTGTTAAAGGTTTTTAGTGATTTTAGTTTGTTTTAGGGTTTTTATGGGTTTTCAGTATTTTTAAATTTGGGGGGATTATAGTTTTTAGGAAGTTTTAGTGTTTTTACGGTCTGTTTAGGATTTTTTAGCATTTTCAGCATTTTTTAGGGTTTTTAGGTGTTTTAAGTGTTTTTTTTATTTTTATGGTTTTCTGAGTGTTTTTCGAGGTTCATAGAATTATTTATGTTTTTTAGGATTTTTAGGGCTTTTTCTGATTTTTATGGTTTTTTATGGTTTCTAGGGATTTTGAGTGTTTTTAGAGTTTTTAGGGTTTTTATCTTTTTTTTAGTTTTTTAGGGATTTAAAGGGTTTTTATTTTATATGGTTTATTTAAGGGTTTTCATTGTTTTTTGGGTTTTTTATTTTTTTAGGGATATTTAGGATTTTTTGAAATATTTTTCGGGTTTTTAGGGATAACGAGGATTTTCAGAGGTTTTCGGATTTTTTTTGGGGTTTTAGGGTTTTTTTGGGTTTTTTTTGGGATTTTACAATTTTTTGAGTTTCTTAGGGTTTTTAAGGTTTTTTAGACTTTTTTAACATTTTTAGGGGTTTAAAGGGTTTTTAGGTTTTTTTGGGGTTTTAGGATTTTATGGGTATTTAGGGTTTTATAAGGTTTTTGGGGTTTTTATGGATTTTAGGGGTTTTAGTGATTTATGCTCCTTTTAGGGATTTTTAGGGCTTTTAACATTTCATAGGTTTTTTAGGGCAAGGAATGTACGAGGGTCGGGCTATCCCCCCCCCCCCAATTTATTATAAAGGAAAAAAAGAGACACAACAGACAAGGGAGGGGAGGGGTCAATCAACCCACACCCAAAAACCCTTACAACTCAAGATACAAAAGACCCCAAAAAAAGAAAACTCAGAAAAGAAAAAAACACAAATCCAAACACAAAAAAGAAAAGACACAAAGGACCAAATGCAATAGTTGCTTCAACACCTTCTCATCCAACACCAGAATTCGGCATCTCCATATCCCCTTCATCACTTCCCATCCAAGCAGAAACCAGCATCCAGAGCTCATAGCCATGAAGAGACCAGCATCCAATCTCACATGTTCCAGCATCCAACACCTCCTCACCAAGGAGATCCACCACAAGAAGCACCATCATCCATCATTCACCAGCTACCAGCAGCTCACAACCAACCAATTGCCAGCATCCAAACTCACAAAATCTAAGTAGCAACTAGCATACAGCAGTACAACTTCTATCATACAGAACCTCCCCACCAAGGTGACCCACCACAATCAACATATAAACTCTGTCACCGTCAGCTTCCCCACATCCCAGCCTCACCGCATTCATCATCAAAAAACTCAGACAACCAGCACCCCCTTCACCCTCTTCCTAACAGGCAGTAACCATCACCTATAAAATCCATTTCCAATAGCTAGCACCTCCAATCAAGCCAATATCCATCAAATCAAATCTATTAGCACCTCCAGAATTAAAGGACCTCCAGCCACCCAGAAGTCACACACCAAGAGCAGACAACATCCAATAGCTTGAAATAGAACAATAAACCAGCACCAAACCAATCCTTCCATAGTCCGTGAAATAGTCACCATAGCCCAACAAAGAACCCAGGATGCAGCACTTATCCATACAAGAAACAAGACCATGCAGTAGAAAAGAAACCCAGAAACAAACCTGCCTCCTCATTGAGATCCAAAATGAGAAATTAGCACCATATCCTGACATCTTGAGCCAAACCAAGGCAACAGCTCCCCACACGGCTTCAAGGATCAGCAATGCTGAAACGAAAACTCCCACAAGACAACAGCCCAAAGCACTGAGGCCAATTCTCTCCACGCCACCGCTCGGAAAAGAACAAGTCATTGAAGAAACCGAGAACCACCACAAACGCCTCATAGTGAAAAGTCCAGATCTGAGTGGATCCAGCATGGTAGTGCGACGCCGCACCAAGAGAAGACCGGATCGGGCCCACTCCTCCATGGATCTTTGCATCTTCATAGCAGAGCTCGGATCTGGACAAGCAGTAACAGGATCCACTGTGACCAAGCCAGACCGCCGGAAAAACCAAACCATGAAAAAGCCTCCAATGTATGCCCATCCCTACTAGAACTCGCACAAGCATGCAACCATGGAAGAAGACCGAACAAGGCTTCCAGATCTACCAAGACCAAGCCAAACCGCTGCAAAAGACGATCCAAGCCAACGCATCCCCAAAAAGCACCATGCCATCGAACCTAAACCTTCTAGAATTGCACTGCACCACCAAAGATCATTGCGGCCAAGAGGATTCCAAGTCCACCTCGAGATCGAAGAGACGAAGGCCCCATCTTCATCTCTTTGTGTGAACAAGGCAAAGCTTCCAGAAAGGAGAGTTGATTTTCGCCATAGGTGAGAGGTTCCAGGTGAGAGTGGCAGCATCCTCTATTCCTTTAGGGGTTTTAGTGGTTTTCAGGTTTTATGGATTTTCTAGGTTTTTTAGGGGGTTTAAGTGTTCTTATATTTTTAAAGTTTTTAGGGTTTTTTTGGAATTTTTAAGGTTTTTATGTTTTTTAAGGTTTTTAGAAATTTTGAGGTTTTTAGAGTTTTTAGGGTTTTGGGGTTTTTATGGTTTATTTGGGGGTTTTACATTTTTTTGAGTTTTTTAGGTTCTTCTGTTATTTTTGAGTTTTTTAACGTTTTTAGGGGTTTAAGGGGTTTATATAGTTTTTAGTGGGTTTTAGGGTTTTGAAAGGTTTTTATTGGTTTTATGGTTTTCAGGTTTTTTAGGGTTTTTAGGGGTTTTCTAGTTTTTAGGTTTTTTAGGGGTTTTAGGGTTTTTTAGGTTGTTAAGGATTTCTTAGGGATTTTATTTTTTATGGTTTTTTATGTTTTAGGTATTTTTAGGGTTATTTTAGGATTTTTATGGTTTTTAGGGTTTTTAGGGATTTTGAGGGGTTTAAGGGCTATTTTTTTAGATTTTTTAGGTATTATAGTTTTTTTTTGTTAGTATGGATTTTAGGGTTTTTATAGTTTTTTAATTTTTTTTTGGGGGGGGGGGGTTAAAGTGATTTTAGAGTTTTAAGTGGGTTTTGTGGTTTTTATGGGGTTTTATGTTTTTTTGAGGTTTTTTGGGTATTTATGGTTTTTAATGGTTATAAGGGACTATATGATTTTTAGGGGTTTTAGCATTTTTTACGTTTTTTAGGAGTTTTAAGAGTTTTTTGGGTTTTGAAGGTTTTCTTATGGTTTTCAGGGTTTTTAGGGTTTTTTACATTTTGGGGATTTTTTTTGATTTTTTATTATTTTTATGGTTTTTAGTGTTTTTTGGATTTTGAGGGTTTCGTGGGTTTTTAGGGTTTTATGGTTTTTATGGTTTTTATGAGGTTTGAGGGTTTTTTCGAGTTGTATAGGGTTTTAAGGTATTTTATATATTTTTAATGTTTTAGAGGTTAAAATCATTTTTAGATATTTTAGTGGGTTTTTATGTTTTTTAGAGTTTTTAATGTTTTTAGGGGTTTATAGTTAATGTGGTTTTAGTTTTATTTAGAGGTTTTTAGGGATTTTGGTGTTTTTTATTTTTTTAGGGTTTTTAAGAGTTTTTAGGTTTTTTATAGTTTCCTTAGAGTTTTTAAGGGATTTTTAGATTTTTTAAGTTTTTAGGGATTTTTAGAGATTTGATGGATTTTTATGGTCTTTTAGGTTTCTAGAGATTTTGTGGAATTTTAGGGGGGTTTAGTTTTTTTGGGTTTTTTGGGTTTTTTGAGTTTTTAAGGGTTCTATGGTTTTTTTATAGTTTTTAATCTTTTTAGGGGTTTAATTGGTTTTTAGTGTTTTTATTGGGTTTTAGTGTTTCTATGGGTTTTTATGGGCTTTAAGGGTTTTAGGGGGTTTATGTTTTTTAGTTTTTTATATTTTTTAAGGTTTTTATGGTTTGTACTTTTTTTAGGTTTTTTATGTGTTTTAAGTGTTTTTATGTTTTTAAAATTTCCTAACGGGTTTTCAAGGTATTGAGCATTTTTACGTTTTTAGGGATTTTTTTTATTTTTATGGTTTTTTGGGTTTTTTGGGATTTTTATTATTTTTAGGGCTTTTTAGGGTTTTAGGATTTTTATGGATTTTTTTGGGTTTTTAGGTTTTTTCTATGTTTTTTGGGGTTTTAATGGTTTTTAGAGTTCTTTAACATTTTTTGGGATTTAAATGGTTTTTGTAGTTTTTAGTGGTTTGGGTTTTTTATGGGTTTTATAGTTTTTAGAGTTTTTTATAGGTTTTTTGAGGTTTTTAGGGTCTTTTTAGGTTTTTTAATGGTTTTAACATTTTTTGGGTTTTTTATGAGTTTTAAGTGTTTTTAGGTTTTATGATTTTCTTAGGTTTTTTCATAGATATTATTGTTTTTTATGATTTTAGTGATTTTTAGGGCCTTATATGATTTTTATTTTTTTAGGGTTTTTTTTTATTTTGAGGGTTTTTTTGAGTTTTAAGGGTTTTCAGGGGTTTTTGGTTTTTTGGGTTTTTAGGGTTTTTATTGAGTTTTTTAAGGTTTAAATGTTTTTTAGGTCCTTTTAACATTTTTAGGGTTTTGAAGGGTTTTTAGAGTTTTTAGTAGTTTTTAGGGTTTTATGGGTTTTATGGGTTTTAAGGGGTTTTTATATTTTTATGGGGGTTTATGATTCTTTGGGTTATTTGGATTTTTTGGGCTTTTTTGGGTTTTTTGGGTTTTTTGGGTTTTTATCGTTTTTTAGGTTTTTAGGGGATTCGAGTTATTTTATTTTTTTTAAGGTTTTATTTTGGTTTTTCAAGGTTTTTAGAGTTTTTTAATTTTTTAGGGAATTTAAGAATTTTTTATATTTTTAGGGTTTTTTGGGTTTTGAGGTTTTTTGAGTTTTTTAGGGTTTTTAATGTTTTTAGAGTTTTCTAACATTGTTATAGGTTTAAAGGATATTTAGAATTTTCGGTGGGTTTTGGGGTTTATTGTGTGTGTTTAGGTTTTTAAGGATTTTAAGGGTTTTTTGGTTTTTTGGTTTTTTGGGGTTTTTAGCATTTTTTAGGTTTCTTGGAATTTTCAGTTTTTTTAGGTTTATAATGTTTTCTAAGGGTTTTTCAAGGATTTTAGGGTTTTTAAGTTTTTAGGGATTTTTAACGATTTTTATGGTTTTTAGGGTTTTTTATAATTTTGATGGTTTTTAACGGTTTTATGGTTATTTGTGTTTTAATGGTTTTTTTTTAGTTTTTTAGGGTTTTAAGGTTTTTAAGAGTTTTTTAACGTTTTTGGGTGCTAAAGGGTTTTTAGAGGTTTTAATGGCTTTTAGTATTTCAATGGGTTTTTAGGGGTTTTATTTTTTTAGGGGTTTTATGGGGTTTTCAGGGGTTTTCAGGGTTTTTAGCATTTATTGATTTTTAGGTGATTTAATTATTTTTATGTTTTTAAGGTTTTTCTTAGGGTTTTTATGGGTTTTTAGGGTTTTTTATGTTTTACGGATTTTTAAGGGTTTTTTGGGATTTTATGGTTTTTAGGGTTTTTAGGGTTTTTAGGGATTTTAGGGCAAAGAAGGCTCAGAGTCCGGCTATTCCTGACTCCCCCGGAAATTAATTAGAAAAAAAGACACTACAGACAAGGGAGGGCGGGGTCAATCAACCCACACCCAAAAGCCCTTAACAAACACACACCCAAAGACCGCAAAAGGAAAAGAAAACCCAAAAGAAACACTAAGCTTCCATCAGCAACCCATCCCTTCATAGGATCTACCAGCCTTCATCATCCTCATAGTCCGCACCAGTGGGGTCTCCCTCGGCAACATAACCGTAGTCCGCATCAGAGACTACTGATTCCCATTCAGAAGAGTCATATTGCTTCAATAAATTGGCATAATGCTCCCTTAACCTCACCTGCTCCACATTCAGCTATTTCTTGGAAGCCCTTTCACCTCTTCCAGAGGCATTTTCCTTAGCCTTGCAGGATGCTCTTGTGGACACAGTCTTTATCAAGGAAGAGTAGTCCTTCCTCGGCTTCCTCCTTTTTGGATCAACATGGATCCCAACATGCTTGTTTTCCTTCCCGGTGGCCTCCTCAAGCATGGCCCTCTCCTTAAGGACCATAGCCATGTTGTGATCCATCCTATTATTATCCTCCTGAAGTTGGTCAGGAAAGAAGGAGGATTTCTAGTTAAGTGGATAGCCCGCAAGAACCCCACAAGGACCTAGGCAGTCCACCATTGTCAAAGTCATCTCATGAGCATGTGCAGGGTTGCCCTTCCAAAGACCTGGGTGATCCAGGATGAAGGGGACCTCCTGATTCAGGGAACAGTCAGTAAAACCAGGTTCATCAGAATCTATACAAAGAGGGGACACCACATCGGACAAGGCCAGCTGCAAATGCCCCTCATCCAATGGAGGCTCTAACCCATGCTTTTCCCTTTTCCCCTGCTCGCCAGCATCATTTAAGGGGCCAATAATGTCTAGAAATGACTCAGCATTTAGAAAAACATCATGCTTCTCACTTAGCATCTGTACAGCAGGCCTTACACTCCCATCATCAGCAACCGGAGCCCTTTTCCCCTCCTCTCCAATAATATTGCTTACCTTTCCCTTATCCATATCAAAAACATCAAAGTTGTGTCCAAGAGCCTTTAACTCCCCTATCTCCTGCTCATCAACACCGCCCGAGTGCCTAGTGTTGTCCACCATTGGCTCAACTTCACTAGCCTGCTGGGCCACCCCTTCTCCACCCCTCTCAGCAACAACAACCTGCACCCCTCTCTCCTGAACCTCAGACTTCTCACTCCCAGCATCAAAAAGTGGAGACCCTTGCACCTCCTCCTCAAGCTCCATCCCCTCAAAGTGATTGAAGGTTGGGATGGCCTCCCTGCTATCAGATGAGTTTGACTTCCCACCATTAGCAACCTCCCTGCATAAGGAATTCCCATCATCTGAGAGCTTCAGGTCACTCCTCAAATGCTTGAAGATGTTGGCCACCTTGGGTTGGCACTCAATAACCACTTTACCTCCATCAACTACAGATCTATTCCCCCCCCCCCCCCTGCACAACCGGAGGTCCCTCCTGCACAAGCATCTGACCCAAAGATTCAGAACCACTCCTAGGAGCAGGCGCCACCCCCTCATCAGCATTCCTTTTAAGCTTGATTGAAACATCTGCTGCAACCTCCGCCAAATTCATCTCCACCCGAGCCTGACCTTCTTCACCATGCTCATTTTGAACCTCAGGATCCTTGTGAACAACCTCCCGCACCTCGCCCTGAAGCTATGTATCTTTACCGGACACCTCCTGAGATCAGTCCAAAACACAACAAATACCTCTGTTGTACCTACATTCCCGAGCATTATGATCCAGAAGCCAGCAAGATGAGTAGAAATCATTCCACGACTCAAATATCACAGGTTTTTTCCACTGAATCTCCTCACCAACAGCAATCCAAACAAAGTCAATCGGTCCTTTAGAGGCATCAATCTCCACAAAGGCCCTTGGGGAGATCGGGTGACAAAAAGCCCTTGTTCGGCTGTCAACGCATAAGAACTTTCCCACAAGATTCCCCAACATCGAAATAATGGAGAAATTTTGAAAAGGAAGGGGAAGCTCCGGAAATCTAACCCATGTTTCCACCAGTGGTGAATCACGTTTTAAGTTCCAATTGAAGCTCCACCGGGAGAGGGAAAATCGAGCACCGTTGCATCTTCTTGGGGCAGATGACCAGGCATGAACCAGATCCTCCTCTGAAACAAAGAGAATCAAAATGTGACTACTATCAAGAAGACCTACTATAGCGCTATCCTGGAGGTCCCATTGTTCAAACACAAATCTATCGAAAACATAAACTGGAGGTCGCCAGTTTAAGAAATTAGCAACCAAGGTCAGCCTATGCAGGGAAGAGGCCTCGTTGAATTCCGCAATCGATAACCAAAGTTGTGGAAATCCTTCATGTAAGTCAGGAACCTTAGGGCATATCTCAGTCCGTGGAAAAGGAGGAAGAAGGTCAGGGATTGAGAAAGGGACAAACGTACGCTCATCATCAAGAACCAGCGGAGGCCCCTCCCCCTCGAAGGGGGGAGGGCGAGGTGCAAGAGAAGCTGTCATCTTCAAGGATTCTGCAGAAGGTCGCCATCGCGAGAGAGCTGAGCCGCCATCTTTTCCCTTTAGGGATTTTAGGGTTTTAGGGGGTTTTAGGGTTTTTAGGGTTTTTAGGATTTTTTAAATTTTTTAGGGTTTTTAATGATTTTTAGAGTTTTTAAACGTTTTTAGGAGTTTAAATGGTTTTTATATTTCTTTAGTGGGTTTTTTAGGGTTTTTATGTTTTTTTAGGGCAAGGAAGATGCGAGGGTAAGGCTATTCTCGAACCCCCCCCCCCCCCAAGTTTATTAAAGAAAAGATGCAGTACACAAGGGAGGGGAAGGTCCAAATGACCCACACCCAAAATCCCTTTAGGTTTTTTTAGGGTTTTTTAGGTTTTTTAGCATTTTTAGGTTTTTTAGGGGTTATAAGTGTTTCTAGGTTTTTAAGTTGTTCTTAAGTTTTTTCAGAGTTTTTAGTTTTTTTTACATTTTTAGGGTTTTTATGGATTTTTTAGGGTTGATTTTGTTTTTATGGGTTTTAGTGATTTTAAGGGTTTTAGGGTTATTCGGGTTTTTCGGGGTTTTAAAGTTTTTTGGAGTTTTAGGTTTTTTTGAGTTTTTAGGGTTTTAAAAGGGTTTTATATTTTTTAATGTTTTTAAGGGTTTAAAGGGTTTTTTAAAAAAAAATAGGATTTTTGGGGGTTTCAGGGTTTTTTAATGTTTTTAGGGGTTTTTATGGTTTTTAGGGGGTTTTAGGTGTTTTATGGTCTATTATAGTTTTTATCATTTTTAGGGTTTTTAGGGGTTTATGTGTTTTTAGGTTTTTAGGGTTTCTCAAGGGTTTTTAGGATTTTTTTTGGTTTTTTTTTCATTTTTGTAAATTTTTATGTCTTTTTAGTATTCTCATGGTTTTTTATAGTTTTTAAGGATTTTGAGGGTTTTTAATATTTTTAGGGTTTTTATTATTTTGTTGTTTTTGGGGGGTTTGGGGGGTTTATTTTTTTGGGTTTTAAGGTTTTTAGAGTTTTTTAACATTTTTAGGGGTTTAAAGGGTATTTATATTTTTATTGGTTTTTTGGTATTTATGGGTTTTTAGAAGTTTTAATGTTTTTATGGGTTTTTATGGTTTTTAATGTTGTTCAGGTTTTTTATATTTTCTAGGGTTTTAAGTGTTTTTAGGGTTTTAAGTTTTTCTTGGAGTTTTAGGATTTTTAGGTTTTTTTACATTTTTTTGGATTTTAGGGTTTTTTTAGGAATATTATGGTTTTTTAAGGTTTTTAGGAATTTTTAGTGTTTTAGAGTTTTTATGGTTTTAGGGGGTTTTAGGGTTTTTAAGATTTTTATGGTTTTTTGGGTTTTTAGAGTATTTGGAGTTTTTTAGGGTTTTTAAGGTTTTATAGAGTTTTTTTAACATTTTATGGGTTTAAAGGGTTTTTAGAGTATTTAGTGGTTTGTTAGGGTTTTGATGGTTTGTTGGGTTTTTTATGTTTTTACAGTTTTTTATTGTTTTTAGGGTATTTTAGGGTTTTATGGTCTTTTTAGGGTTTTTATCATTTTTAGGTTTTATGGGATTCAAGTGTTTTAGTTTTATAAGGTTTTATTAGGTTTCTTAAGGGTTTTGGGGGTTTTTTTACATTTCTAGGAATTTTTAGTAATTTTTTAGGATTTTTATGGTTTTTAGGGTTTTTATGGATTTTGAGGGGTTTTAGGGTTTTTAGGGTTTTTAGGGTTTTTAGGGGTTTTTAGGGTTTTTAGCATTTTCTAGGTTTTTTAAGGGTTTTAACTATTTTTAGGTCTATATGGTTTTCTTAGGGTTTTAAGGGGTTTTAGGATTTTTTATGCTTTTAGGTATTTTTAGGTCTTTTTTAGAATTTTTGTGGTTTATAGTGTTTTTACAATTTTCTGGGGTTTTAGGGTAATTTAGGGTTTATAGGATTTTATGTTTTTTGGGTTTTCAGACATGTTTTTTAGTTTTTTAGTGTTTTATGGTTTTTTAGAGTTTTTACCATTTTTATGGGTTTAAAGGGTTTTTGAGTATTTAGTGGGGTTTGGGGGTTTTTATGGGTGTAAGTGGTTTTTAAATTTTTTAGGGGTTTGTGGTTTTTTAGGGTTTTAGTGTATTTTTACGATTTTTATAGGTTTTAAGCGTTTTTTTGTTTTTATGGGTCTTAACTATTTTTAGGTTTTTAAGTTTCTATTATGGATTTTTAGGGTTTTTAAAAAATTTAGGGATTTTTTATAATTTTTATGGCCTTTTAAGTTTCTTAGAGATTTTAAAGGTTTTTATGGTTTTTTAGAGTTTTTAGGTTTTTTGGGTTTTAGCATTTTTTAGGGTTTTTAAGGATTTTAAGTGTTTTTTTATTTTAAAGGCTTTATTAGGGGTTTTCATAGTTTTTAGAGGTTTCGTGTTTTTTGGTATTTTTAGGGATTTTTAGTATTTTATGGTTTTTAGGGTTTTAGGGGTTTTGAGGTGTTTGGGGTTTCTAGGGTTTTTTAGTTTTTTCTGGTTCATTTTGGATTTTTGGTTTTTTGAGTTTTTTATGGTTTTCAAGGTTTTTAGAGTTTTTTAACATTTTTAGGGGTTTGAAGGGTTTTTAGAGTTTTAGTGGTTTTTAGGTTTTTTATTGGTTTTAGGGTATTTTAAGGTTTTTAGGGGGTTTTTTGGTTTTTATGGATTCTCAGGTTTTTAGGGTTTTTAGGGTTTTTAGGGTTTTTAGAATTTTTTTTAGGTTTTTAGTGGTTTAAAGTGTTTTAAGGTTTTTAAGGTTTTATTAGGGGTTTTTAGTGTTTTTTATGTTTTTATGGATTTTTTAGTATTTTTTGGGGGGTTTAGGGATTTTTCTGGGTTTTAAGGGTTTTAGGGTTTTTAGGGTTTTTATGGTTTTTTGTGGTTTTAGGGTTTTTTTAAGATTTTTATGGTTTTAAATATTTTTAGTGTTTTTAAACAATTTTAAGGGTTTAAAGTGTTTTTCGATTTTTTATTGGTTGTTGAGGTTTTTGATGAGTTTTTAAAGGTTTCTTTAGGATTTTTAGGGTTTTCTTAGGGTTTTTAGGGTTTTTATCATTTTTAGGTTTTTGAAGGGTTTTAAGTGTTTTTAGGTTTTTAGGGTTTTCTTTCTGATTTTTAGAGATTTTTTTGGGTTTTTGGGGTTATTGTTTTTCTTTACGTTTTTAGGTATATTAAGGTATTTTTTATTATCTTATGGGTTTTTAGGGTTTTTAGAAATTTTGAGGGTTTTTTAGGGTTTGGGGGGTTTAAAATGTTTTTAGGTTTTAAGGATTCCTTATGTTTTTTGGGATTTTAGGATTTTTTACCATTTTGAGGATTTTTTAGGATTTTTAGGTTTTATAGGGTTTTTCACGATTTTGAGGATTTTTAGGTATTTTAGGGATTTTAGGGTTTTTTGGTTTTTTGGCTCTTTATAATTTTTTAAAGTTTTTTAGGTCTTTTAGGATTTTTTTGGGTTTTAAGGTTTTTAGATTTTTTAATGTTTTTATGGGTATAAAGGGTTTTTAGAGTTTTTAGTTGATTTTTAGGGGTTTTTTATTTTAGATTTTTTAAGGTTTTGTGGGGGGTTTATGGTTTTTATAGGTCTTTACGGTTTTGGGGTTTTATGTTTTTTTTTCATTTTTAGGTTTTTAGGGGTTTTAACTATTTTTATATTTTTATGGTTTTCTTAGGGTTATTTAGGTTTTTTTTGGTTTTTAACATTTTCATGGAATTTTTGGGATTTTTATGATTTTTTTTATTTTTTTATGGTTTTAGGGATTTTAAGGTTTTTTAGGGTTTTTATGGTTTTTAGCCTTTTTAGGTTTTATAGGTAGTTTATGTGTTTTTGTTGTTTAAGGTATCCTTAGTGTTTTTTAGCGTTTTTAGGGTTTTTTACATTTTTAGGGATTTTTTGGGATTTTTAGAATTTTTTATGGATTTTAGGGTTTTTAGGGATTTTAAGTGTTTTTAGTATTTTTAGGGTTTTATGGTTTTTAGGGTTTTAGGGTTTTTTTGAGTTTTTTGGGGTTTAATGATTTTTTAGAGTTCTTTAGCATTTTTTGGGGTTTAAAGGGTTTTTAAAGTTTTTAGTGGTTTTTAGGATTTTAATGGGTCTTCAGGGTTTTTAATGTTTTTTATGTTTTAATTTTTTTTAAGGGGTTTTATGGTTTTTAGGGGTTTAGGGGTATTTTTAGGGTTTTAGTACATTTTATGTTTTTTAGTGGTTTTAAGTGTTTTGAGGTTTTTATGGTTTTCTTTGGGTTTTTCATGGTTTTAGGGGTTTTAAAGTTTTTAGGGGTTTTTAGGGTTTTTTTTAGTATTTTTATTGTTTTTAGGGATTGTAGGGATTTTGAGGGTTTTTAGGGAGTTTTGGGTTTTTTGGGTTTTTAGGTTTTTAGAATTTTTTAGGTTTTTAAGGTTTTCTTTGGGTTTTTTTAGGGTTTTTAGGGTTTTTTCCATTTTATGGATTTTTAGGTATTTCTTAGGATTTTTATAGTTTCTAGGATTTTGAGGGGTTTTAGGGTTTTTAGGGTTATTAGTGTTTTAGGGTTTTTTTGGGTTTTATGGTTTTTTTGGGCTTTTAGGATATTTTAGAGTTTTTTCTCTATTTTATGGTTTTTAGAGTGTTTAGAAATTTATAAGGGTTCAAAGGGTTTTTAGAGTTTTTAGCGGGTTTTTAGGGTTTTAATGGGTTTTTAGGGTTTTTTATAGTTTTTAGGGTTTTATGGTTTTTAGGGGTTTTAGGATTTTAAGGGTTTTTTCCACGTTTTTTGGATTTTTAGGGCTCTGATGTGTTTATATGTTTTTGAGTTTTTCTTATAGTTTTTTAGGGTTTATAGGGTGTTTTAAGGATTTTTTGGATTTTGATGGGTTTTTAGGGTTTTTAGGGGTTTTGAGTGGTTTTAGGGGTTTTAGGGGTTTTAGGGTTTTATGGGTTTTTTTTGGATTTTTAGCATTTTTAGGGGTTTTATGTGTTTTATGTGTTCTTAGGTTTGTATGGTTTTCTTAGATTTTTTCAAGGATTTTAGGGTTTTTACATTTTTAGTGATTTTTAGAGATATTTTTATTATTTTTATGATTTTTTAGGGTTTTTAGGGTTTTTAGAAAGTTAGAGGGGTTTTAGGGTTTATATGGTGTTTATGGTTTTTTGGTTTTTTGGGTTTTTAGGGGTTTTTTTATTTTTTTAAAGTTATTAAGGTTTTTGAGAGTTTTTTAACATTTTAGGGGTTTAAAGGGTTTTAAGAGTTTTTAGTGGGTTTTTAGGTTTTTTATGCATTTTTATGGGTTTTAAGGTTTATAGGGTTTTTATGGTTTGGGTGGGGGTGGTTTTTTAGGGTCTTTTAATGGGTTTTGAGGGTTTTATCATTTTTAGATTTTTTAGGGGTTTCAATTGTTTTTTGGTTTTTAAGGTTATATTGGGGTTCCTTAGGGTTTTTTACCTTTTTAGGTACTTTTATGTATTTTTATGGATTTTATGGTTTTTAGGGTTTTTTTGGATTTTTATATTTTTTAGGGGTTTTTAGCTGTTTTTAGGTTTTTTAGGGGTTTCAAGTGTTTCCATGTTTTTAAAGTTTTCTTGGGGTTTTTCAGGGTCATTATGGTATTTTATGTTTTTAAGGATTTTTAGGGATTTTTTAAGATTTTTAATGTTTTTTAGGGTTTTAAGTATTTTAAGGGCTTTTAGGGAATTTAAGGTTTTTTGGGTTTTTGGGGTTTTTAGGTTTTTTTTAGTTTTTAGGGGTTTAAATTTTTTTCAAATTTTTTAATGTTTTTAGGTTTTTAAAGGGATTTTAGAGTTTTTGGTGGGTGTTTGGGTTTTTGGGGTTTTTTAAGGTTTTTAGTAGTTTTTATGTTTTTTAAGGGTTTTAGGGTCTTTTTGTGTTTTTATGGTTTTTGTCTTTTTTATGTTTTTAGGGGTTATAAGTGTTTTTATGTTTTTAAGGTTCTATTATAGTTTTTAGTGTTCTTACGTTTTTAGGTATTTTAAGGATTTTAAGGGTTTTTAGGGATTTTATGGTTTTTAGGGGTTTTTATAGGTTTTAGGGGTTTTGGGGTTTCCATCATCTTTTGGGTTTTTAGGGTTTTTAATTATTTTCACGTTTTTAAGTTTTTCTTAGGGTTTTCCTTGGTTTTTATAGTTTTTTTACATTTTTTGGTATTTTTAGGGATTTATTATTTTTTTAGGGTATTTTAGGGGTTTTAGGGATTTTGTGGGTTTTAGTGTTTTTTAGGATTTTTATGGTTTTTAGGGTTTTTTTGAGTTTTTTAGTGTTCTTAATGTTTTTTTTTTATTAACATTTTAAGGGGTTTAAAGTGTTTTTATGTTTTTTATAAAAAGAAAATAGAATATAATATATATATATATATATAATAAGTAATTCAAAAGCCACACAATCACTCAAAGAGTGAACCAAATGCCCTGAAGTCCCCTAGCAACAACAAAAAGGAAAATTGGCCTAAGAACCCTTACGAAGCCCAAATAACCAATATAGAAAACGAGCTTGAGAAACCTCATACAGCCCATCCAAGCCATTGTCTAGAAAATTCTCCTGAGAAACCTTATAAATACCAAAAAAACATTTCCTGGAAAAGGGTCTGAGAAACCTCGCAAAGCCCATCCAAACCACCTCTTGGAAGATGACCTGAGAACCACGCAAAGACCATCCAAACCAATACCTAAAAAGGGCCTGAGAAACCTTGTAAAGCCCAATGAACCCAAAAACCAACTCACAACACCCGACTCCTAGATCCATCACCATCTCCAACATCAAATAGCTCCAAATTTCAACTCTCGTGACAAGTTATTAGAATCAGCATCTCCCAACACCCCGCAAATCTCCGAGAAACACCTAGTACCCCGCAATATCTCCCAGCACCCTATATAAATCTTCCAGTAGCTTCTAGAGCCCCTTTTAACTATAGAACAATATCCAGTAGCCGCAATAAGTGCATCACCCTATAATATCTCCCAACACAACTCCTAGCTATCTCCTCCCCAACTCTAGCAGCAAATAACAGTGCAACAAACACCACAACCAGTCAGCCCCAGCACCCAACATCCAGCATCTAGCACCCAAAACCATCTCCACCATCAAAAGTATCCAATCTACCAGCGCTAATCTAGATCCTAGCATCTGAAGCACCAGCCCCTACACCATCAAAAAACCAGTATCCCCCCGAGAACATTTAACACCAACATCCAGAAACAAATAATCCACCAAAAAACTCCTCCAATCCACACCCAGCCACATCTACAGCAATAAGAACCCCACAAAAATCAACCAAAGTCCTCCAAAAAAAGAGCCTACATAACACATCAAAAAAAACCTGAAACATGCTCACTACCACCCAAAACCATAGGAAAAATCCCCAAATAGCATAGCCAACAAACATGGAATAACCTCCCTACAATATCTAAAGCACCATATGCCTCCCCATGTCATCCCAACATCAGCTATACAACCATATTTGACTCCCCATAGTGATGGAAACTAGAAAATATAGTAGTGCATGGCAGAGGAGTCTGGTGATAGAGCCCGTGTGTGGCACCTTCAATGAAAGTGACTAGAACCCTGATGAAGAAAATGACAGTGTTCAGCAAACTAGCTGTCAGTAAAACTAGGAGCGTCAACAAATAGAAAACCCCACACTGAGAGAAGTCAGAAACTACCCTGGTCGGCCGAGACCACCCACACCGATGACACACAGTTTCTATGAAAAAATAACACCTCCAACCATGAAAGATACCTACACCTATCGACATAAGAAATGTATTCAGCCAAGGAACCCACTTCTAGTGACTATAAGAACCAACAAACATAACTATTGTAGATAATAGAACCAAATATGATGAACCTCCCAACACCAAAGATGTCAAAGAGACACAATGAAGAGAAACACCAACATCCTTCAACACCTGATACTAGTTTCCAAAGCCACCAAATCCATTCAGAACTAAGACTGTCACACTGATGAAAAGGTTGGATAACCTACCCTAGTGATAGAAAACCACATAGAAACATTAATTCACATGAAATCAAACCACGAACCCCTAAAAAGAAAAAAATGTCTACCGTGCAGAAGAATCCAATGCCTATACTAAACACACATTCCAAACGAGATCTCATGCACTACCGAGGAACATCAACCATGAAGTCCCTCACCAAGATACAATACCAATGCAAAAAAAATATGTTATTGATGATGATGACCACACCCAACACCAAATAGATGAAGACAACCATGACCACATAGGTTAAAAAGGCTGGAAAACCATGTACGAGCTTGAGGAAAATCCCACCACCCCAATGCATAATTGGAAGGAAGAAACAATTCTAGAATGCAAGGCCCAACCTAAAAGCACTAATCAAAAGTGCCTATTCTACCCCAATAAAGGTTTCTTGAGAAACATGAAGGAAAATCCTCTACTAATATAATATAATACCAACAAATTGACCACCAAAAGAAGGATGCATAATGAAAATAGGCATGAGAACACCAAATATGAACAATAATATCCCAAAACCCACATTAAAGACCTCCAAAGACTCCATCCACACACACCACATACCAAATATTCATCACCATCATTGATCAAAATAGACAGAAACCCACCAAAATCCTCATGTGAAGTGAATAGAACCTACAAGGAAGACCTAGTTCCAATACATGGCATTAAATCCATCTTTAGTAAGGATCTCCTAAGTTATTCAAGAGCTCAATCGGTAGCTCTAAAAATCTACCTTGGATAAATTGTTTTTATAGTTTTTTGGGGTTTTAGGGTTTTTATGAGTTTTATGGGTTTTATGGGTTTTATGGGTTTTTAACTTTTTATGTGTTTTTATGGTTTTTAGGGGTTTTAGGAATTTTAGTTTTTTTTTATCATTTTTAACATTTTTATGTTTTTAGGTTTTTTAAGTGTTTTTAGGATTTTAAGATTTTATTAGGGTTTTTCAAAGTTTTTAGGGTTTCTTCGTTTTTTGGGATTTTTAGGGATTTTTATGATTTTATGGTGTTTTGGGGGGTTTAGTGATTTTAGGGTTATAAAGGTTTTATGGTCCTTTAAGGTTTTTTAGGGTTTTAATCAATTTTTAGGTTTTTAGGGTTTTTCAGTGTTTTTAGGTTTTTAAGGTTTTCTTATTTTTTCTCAAGGTTTTTACATTTTTATGGATCTTTAGGGTTTTTTAGGATTTTTGTGGTTATTAGGGTTTTTACGGATTTTGATGGATTTTAGGGTTTCTTATGGATTTTATGGTCTTTATAGTTTTTTGCAGGTTTTAGGGTTTTTAGAGTTTTTATTGTGTTTTTCGGGGTTTTAAGGATTTTTAGAGTTTTTAGCATTTTTTGGGTTCTAAAGGGTTTTTAGAGTTTTTAGTTGTTTTAGGGTTTTTATGGGTTTTTAGGGGTTTTTAATATTTTTAGGGGTTTTTAAGATTTTTAGGGGTTTTATGGTTCTTAGGGGGGTTAGGGTTTTTAGATTATTTTAGGGGTTTTAGCGTTTTTCAAGTTCATTAAGGGTTTTAAGTGTTTTTAGGTTTTTAATGTTTTCTTAGGTTTCTTTAGGGTTTTTGCAGTTTTTAGGGATTTTTTAGGGATTTTTTGGATTTTTTGGGTTTTTAGGGTCTTTTAGGGGTTTTGGGGGATTTTAAATTTTTTGTTTTTTTGGGGTTTTAAGTGTTTTTTGGTTTTTACGGTTTTATTATGAGTTTTTAGTGTTTTTAGGGTTTTTTAATTTTTTTGGGATTTTTAGGGGGTTATTTATGATTTTTATGATTTTTTAGGGTTTTATGGATATTAAGGGGTTTTATGGTTTTTTAGTGCTTTTTGGGTTTTTTTGGGTTTTTTTGGGTTTTTAGGGTTTTTGGTTTTTTAAATTTTTGTTAGTATTTTCAAGGTTTTTAGGGTTTTATAGGGATTTTTTAGGATTTTTATGGTTTTTTGTGACTTTTTAGTTTTTTAGGGGGGGGTTTGGTTTTAGGTTTTTTATGGTTTTCTTGGGTTTTTATGTTTTTTTAGGGTTCTTTTAAGTTTTTAAAGGTTTTTTAATGTTTTTTATCATTTTTAGGTGTTTAAATAGTTTTTATAATTTTTGAGTGGTTTTTTGGGTTTTATGGGTTTTTAAGGTTTTTAGGGGTTTTAATGGTTTTTAGGGTTTTAGGGTTTTTAAGGTCTTTTTAGGGTTTTTAGGGTTATGGCATTTTTTAGGGGTTTTAGGGGTTTTAAGTGTTTTTAGGTTTTTTAATGTTTTCTTAGGGGTTTTTAGGGGGTTTATGATTTTTTACATTTTTAGGGATTTTTTGGGATTTTTATGGATTTTTATGGATTTTTACGGTTTTTATACATTTTGAGTGTTTTTAGGGTTCCCATGAATTTTTGGGGGTTTTCAGTTTTTTATTGGTTTTATGTGTTTTTAGGTTTTTAATTTTTTTTCTTAGTAATTTTCAGGTTTAGGGTTATTTACATTTTTACATATTTTTAGGGGGTTTTAGGATTTTTATGGGTTTTTAGGGTTTTTAGGCATTTTGATGGTTTTTGCGCTTTTTTTGGGTTTTAGCTTTATTATTTATTTTTTAGGTTTTTTAAGGTTTTTGAGATTTTTTTTAATGTTTTTTGGAGTTTATAGGTTTTTAGAGTTTTTAGTGGTTTTATAGATTTATGGGTTTTTAGGGTTTTCAGGGTTTTTATGGATTTTAGGGGTATTTATAGTTTTTAGGGTTTTAGGGTTTTTATCCTTTTTTTTGGTTTTGTAGGTGTTTAATTGTTTTTAGGTTGTTAAGGTTTTCTTTGGGTTTTTAGTGTTTTAGGGGTTTTACATTTTTAGTGATTTTTATGGATTTTTTAAGATTTCATGGTTTTCTAAGATTTTTAGTGACTTTGAGGGTTTTGGTGGGTTTTAGTGTTGTTAGGGATTTTTTGGGGTTTTTTGGGTTCTTTTGAGTGTTTAGTGGTTTTAGGTTTTTTTACTGTTTTTTATCATTTTTAGGGGTTAAAGGGTTTTTAGTGTTTTTATTGGGTTTTTAGGGTTTTATGGGTTTTTATGATTTTTAGGGGTTTTATGGTTTTTAGTGGTTTTTAGGGTCTTTTAGGGTTTTTATCATTTTTTAGGTTTTTAGGGGTCTTAATTTTATTTATTTTTTTAAGATTTTTGTCAAGGTTTTCTATGTTTTTAGGGTTTTTTATGTTTTTAGATATTTTTAGGTCTTTTTTAGGTTTTTTATTTTTTTTAGGGTTTTTAGAGATTTTGATTGGTTTTAGGATTTTTTAGGGTTTTTAGGTTTTTTTCGGATTTTTAGTGTTTTTAGTTTTTTAGGGGTTTTAATTGTTTTTAGGTTCTTAAGGATTCCTTCTGGTTTTTTAGGGGTTTTTACATTTTATTGGTATTTTTTGAGCTTTCTGAGGATTTTAGTAGTTGATTTGGGTTTTTAGGGATTTGTGTGGGTTTTAGGGTTTTTAGGGTTTTTATGATTTTTTGGGGGTTTTAGGTTTATTTTTTGATTTTTTAGGGTTTTTATGGTTTTTAGTGTTTTTAACATTTTTAGGGGTTTAAAGTCATTTTAAAGTTTTTACTATTTTTTATGGTTTTCATGGGTTTTTTCAGGTTTTTAAGGTTTTTAGGGGGTTTTATTGTTTTTAGGGGATTTTAGGTTTTTTATATTTTTTTACGGGTTTTAGGGTTTTTTTCCTTTTTAGCTTTGTTAGGGGTTTTAAGTGTTTTTAGGATTTTAAGGATTTCTTACAGTTTTTCTGGTTTTTTAGGGTTTTTATATTTTTTTGGTTTTTTTAGAAGATTTTTAGGATTTTAGTGGGTTTTGGGGGATTTAATGGGTTTTGAGGGGTTTTACAATTTTTTATGGGTTTTAGGGCAAAGAAGGCTCGGGTCCAGGCTATTCCTGGCACCCCCCAAAATTTATTAAACAAAAAGACACAAACACTGCAGACAAGGGAGGGGAGGGGTCAATCAACCCACACTCGAAAACCCCTTACAACGCACGCAAAAAGAAAATCAAAAAAGAAAGCAAAAGGAAACGGTACACACAACCAAACAGAAACCACCACTATCCAGCATCAACCAGCCTCCAGCATCTCACAGCTTCCCAACAACCAGCATCCAAACTCAGAATGACCATCATCCTGCACCAGCATCCAGCAGCACCACATCCAATCTTCATAGCAACACAGCAGCAGCAATATATCCAAACCAACCAGCCCCAGCAACCAACATCACCAAATCCATCATCACATCCAAACACACCCAGCAACCTCACACCACAACACAAGCGCAGCCGAACGTAGCAATCACCACTCATCCAGCATTCACCACCAACCAGCAACTCATCACCAACCAACGGCCCACATCCAGTCATACAAGGACCAGTACCCAGCACCTTCTCACCAAGAAGGTCCCTCTGCAGCAAAATAGAACCATCAGCAGCAACATAACAAGAACCATCACCATCCAACAGAACCGATATACAACATCCACATCGAAACCAAAATAGAATCCAAAACCCACTAAGCAGAAACAGAAATTCAAAGCCAGGACAGCCACCAGTAAACCACACGTAAACCAGCAGATCAAAGCGAACAAAGAAACATTGGATCATACCTTCTTCCGCAGCAAGGTCAAACAAGGTACCCCAGATTTGAGTTATCGTCATAGAGGAAACTTGACCCTGAGGCAGCATCTTGCGTCGTCGAAGAAACCCTCTCTGTTGTTGGATCCGCCTGTGCCACTGACCCATCCATGGAAGCCTCCTGTTAACATGCACTACTCCGATCGACGCCTGAAGCTCATAAAAATCAGCCGCCAAGTAGCTGTCTGCAAAGTCCCAGTAGCCCACAGAGCCTCCAAACACACTGAAGCCCGAACACACAGAAATCCTCCAGAATTGGGGCACCATCAGGGAAGAAACCAAGAATAGAAGCAGCAAGACAAAGCAAATACGTCGGAATTCCAGATTTAGAGCCAAGGTTGACTTCGACGTCAACCTCACAGACTTTACCCAAGCCACCGGGAAACCATCAATGCCGCCACCACGGAGCAACAAAGACAGCGTCCGAGGAAAAGGAAGGTCCATATCTAACAGATCTACTCCAAACCAGACCATAACGTCATCGCCTTTCCCAGCCACGACCCGCCAGATCCCTCTTCCAGCAAGCATCTTCCTCGTCTTCCACCATCGCACCAGGGAAGAAGACCTCTGAGCTCTATCCGCATCACAAATCGTGGTCTGGAAGCGATCCATGGAACCATAGAGAAGGATTCCAAGAGGGAACCTTGAAGATCGCCGTGTCGAGTGGGAGAGACCAGGAGAGAGCGGCGGCATCTATGGGTTTTAGGGGATTTAGGGGACTTTAGGGGTTTTGGCATTTTTTTATTTTTAAGGGTTTTAAGTGTTTTTAGGTTTTTAAGGTTTTTTAGTGGTTTTCTTTTTTGTTTTGGTTATTTTAGGTTTTTATGGAATTTTAGGTATTTTTAGTATTTTTATGGTTTTTAAGGGTTTTAGGGATTTGAGGGGTTTTGGGGGGTTTTTGGTTTTTGGTTTTTTTATAGTTTTTTTTGTTTTTAGGGGTTTTTGTGTTTTTAGGGTTTTTAAGGTTTTTTAGTGTTTTTAACGTTTTTAGGGATTTAAAGGGTTTTTATATATTTTAGTGGGTTTCTATGGGTTTAAGGTTTTTAGGGGGTTTTATTATTTTTAGGGGGGTTTAGTGTTTTTAGCATTTTTTAGGGTTTTTAGAGGTTTTAAGTGTTTTTTGGGTTTTAAGGTTTTCTTAGTCTTTTTCATGGTTGTTAGGGTTTTTTATGTTTTTCAGGATTTTCAATGGTTTTTTAGGATTTTTTATGTTTTTAGGGTTTTTATGGATTTTTAGGATTTTTAGGAATTTTTGGATTTTTTGTTTTTTTGGGTTTTTTGAGTTTTTTGAGTTCTGAGTGTCTTTAAGGTTTTTTATATTTCATAATATTTTTAGGGGTTTAAATTTTTTTAGAGTTTTTAGTGGTGCTTTAGGGTGTTTATTGGGTTTTAGGATTTTTAAATATTTTTAGGGGGCTTTTTGGTTTTTAGGGGATTCAAGGGTGTTTAGGGTCTTTTAGGGTTTTTAGTATTTTTTAGATTTTTTAGTTGTTTTAAGTATTTTTAGGTTTTTAAGGTTTTTTTAGGTATTTCATAGTTTTTAGGGTTTTTTAAAAAATTTAGGGATTTTTAGGGATTTTTAGGATTTTAATTTTTTTAGGGTTTTTAGAGATTTTGAGGGTTTTTAGGGTTTTTTATGGTTTTTAGGTTTTTAGGTTTTTAGGGTTTTTTAGATTTTTTAGCAGTTTTAAGTTTTTTTTAAGGTTTTCCTAGGTTTTTTTATGGTTTTTATGTTTTTTTACTTTTTTAGTTATTTTTATATATTGTTATGGGTTTTTATGGGTTTTTAGGGGTTTTAGGGATTTTTAGGGTTTGGGGGTTTTTTAGAGTTTTTGGTGTTTTATGGTTTTTTGGGGGTTTATGATTTTTTTGAGATTTTTATGGGTTTTAATGATTTTTAAAGTTTTCAAACATTTTTAGTGCCTTAAAGGGTTTTTAGAGTTTTTATTGTGTTTTAGTATTTTATGGATTTTTGGGGTTTTTTAAGAATTTTAGAGGTTTTTATGATTTTCATAGGGTTTAGGGTTTTAGGGCCTTTTGGGTTTTTGGCATTTTTAGGGTTTTATGGGGTTTAGGTGTTTTTAGGTTTTTGATGTCTTCTTAGGGGTTTTCTGTATTTTTAGGGGTTTTACATTTTCTGTGATTTTTTGATCTTTTTATGATTTTTAGTGCAAACAATTCACTGAAATCACGAAATGTGAGTTTGAAATGTTAATTATTGTTGAAATGACCTTTTTAATTGGTTTATAGGTGACACATGGAAGGATGGACACATTTATTTCACAATCCAAATATGCCAAAGTGGTTCTGAGAATATTTGGAATGGATAATTCCAAGTATATGACAACTTTTAGGGCTACTCAAATGAAACTATAATGAGATGATGAAGGCAAAGTAGTTAATGTCCCAAAATATTGGTAGATAATTATAAGTCTTTTGTACTTAATAGTGACATAACCAGATGTTGTTTTTTCCACATGCCAAGCAGCACGGTATCAAAGCAATCCCAAATAAATCCACTTACATGTAGTTAAAAGTATACTTTGGTATATCAAGGGCACAGTGGATTTTGGTTTTTTGTAAAATGATAAATCTCATCCATAGTTATTGGGATATATAGATGCATATTGGTCGGGTTTAGTAGATTATAGAAAATCAACACTAGGTGGTGCATTCTATCTTGGTGGATTGTGTATTTCTTAGGTAAGAAAGAAACAGGATTTCATTTCGTTGAGCGTCATATAATCTAAATATATTTCACCTACTCAAGCTTGTATGAAGTTATTGTGGATGAATAATTAGCTTGATGATATGGGAGTTGAAGTGAATTCTTCGATCGGAATCCATTGTGATAATTTAAATGATATAATTCCTATCAAAAATCCATTCCATCACTCAAGGAGAAAGCACATTGAAATAAATTATCATTTTATTAAGGAGAATGTGGATCGTGGGATTGTGAAGTTGGAGTATGTTCCTATAGAACTACAGGTTTCATACATTCTGATGAAGGCCTTACCCAAAGTGGTGTTTGAGAGGCATCGACTGGATCTTGGAGTCCATTCGGATCCCTACACTTGAAAAAATGTGGATACGGGACCCCCTCTCCCTGAGGTGTGATGTGTTTTTTCCTAAATGTGTTTATCTATGTTTGTACCCCATTGAAGACCACAAAATAGTGACCTTCGAGTTCGTTGACAAAGGGGGAGAAGTTGTGGCTACAAAAGGGGGACAAAATGTCTTAATCAAGACAGGGGGAGAAGCTGATAGGGGAATCAGTGAAGTAGGGGTAGTCTTAAATCTAATGATGCTAAAGATGTTCGATCAAAGATTATATATCATGATAGGAGGGGTTCTTGGTGAAATGAGTTTATTGTTTTTGGAATGAGGTGATTTGTTGATGAACTTTTCATGATAATCTTATTTATCACATCGATTATGGATCATGTGGGCTTAGAGTATGTGTTGAGTAAATCGGTGATTTCTATCTGAATCACTGGAATTGAATTTTGATAGAATATGGAAGAATATTTAAAGGGGTATCATAGATTGAAGAGTTTTCTACAAACCAAAAGGGGGATATTGTTGGGAAAGAAATCCCTATAGGTAACTTGGCAGTGTTTTTGGATTGATTGTGTTTCTTGAAAAAGTAGGTTTCCATGGTCAGTTGTAGAGTTCCATAGATACTATTGACAAGGTATGTTGAAAAATTTTCAATACAAAGGAATCAATGTGATGGAGGTGGTATAAAAAATTGTGTATATAAGGCGGCATTATTTCCCAGTGTTTGCCAGATTTTTGGGTTCTAAAATTTGAAGGATGACTCAAGATTCACAGAAGTTCTATTTACATGAATGCCTCATAAAAATATGGAAAAGACGTGGATTTCATGAATATTAGAGTTTTTTTAAGATTTCGAGCTTCGAAAAGGTAGTTGGTGTCATGATGGTTTGAAGGTTCGTGAATATATGAAGGGTTAACGGTAAATCTCCATGACTACAAGAAGATTTGTGAATAGAAAATTTCCCGGGTGCTTTATGAAGATAGGAAGGTTTTTGAACAAGAATAGAGAGCTTCATAAAAAGGTGATGATAAGGATTAAATCTTTGTGAAAGGGAGACATCACCTATAAATAGGCCTTTACACCCTCATTTGAAGTAGAGCAATCCTTAATGAAAATCCAAAGGCTCTGAATTCGTGAAGGTGATTCGCGAAGGTTGTTCTTGTGAAAAAGTTCAAAAAGAAAGAAAGTTCATGAAGACTATGTAAACTAAACAAAATTTGTAAGCAACATGGAATTACTAATCTTCATGAAGGATAAGTGAGATTTTTGAATGTATTGAGATTCCTGAAGGCTAAGTGATCATCGTGAGTCATGATCTTTGAGAAGGAAAAGTGTTCTTCATGATAGTAGTAAGATTTTTTAATGTTTTGAGCTTAGTGAAAGTTTTGGGGTGTGCAAAATTAGTATTTTCTTGAGAATAATTGTTCAGTTTTGCAAAGGGTGGGTGAGATTCATGAAAGCTATGAGTTTCTCGAAAGCATTGAGCATCGCAAAAGTGTTGAAAAGGGATTTCCCAGTAAATATGTGGCAAAGTGGTTCAAATCAAGTTGATGAAAGTGGAACTTAATGATGCACCAAATAAGTTGTAAAGTATATTGATTCAATTGATGAAATAAATAATCCTCTAGAGGAGTAGTGGCCACCCTTTAGTTGATAGATCGGTGAGCTTTCAAATTGTGATTGGTTGTAAATCAGGGGGAAAGTGAGTCTACTCCGAACATTGTAACAGTAGTGAGCTTTAGTGGATTTGGTACATAGGAACATTGCCTTTTTATCCTCCTTATAAAAATCTCATTGAGGGAGAACCAAGTAAAACTGATGTGTATCATGCATACTTTTAGTTCTGATCATATATTTCTATGGGAGATAGAGAGTGGAGTGTTTTTTTAATGGTGAAACAAGATCCTAATGGGTCTTAGTTTTAATCTATCATACCCTAATTCACCCCCCACCCCCCCCCCCCACACACACACACATCCCTCCCTCGGGGTAGTTAACTGGATTGGCTAACAACTTGGAAAAAACCCTAGAAACCCCTAGAAAATCCTAAAAACCCAATGAACCCTAAAACCCCAAAAAAACAAAAAACCTTAAAAACCATAGAAAACCCTAGAAACCTCTAGAAAACCCTTGAAACCCCAAGAAAACCCTATAAAAATCTAGAAAAGCCTAAAGATTTAAAGAACCAATGAAAATCCTAGAAAACCGTAAAAATCCCTAAAACCCCTAAAGAACACTAAAGAACCCAAGAAAACCCTAGAAAACACTAAAGACCCCTAAAACCCTAAACAACTCGATAGAATCCTAAAGAACCAAAGAGAACCCTAAAACCCATAGAAAACCCTAGAAAACCCTAAAACCCTAAAGAACCCAGGAAAACCCTAGAAAATCCTATAAAACATTAAAAACCCTAAAAACACCCAGACACCCCTATAAAATCCTACAAAACCAAATAAAACACATGAAAACACTAAAAACCCCTAGAAAACCCTACAAAACTATAAAAATCCCTAAAACCCCTAAAAACACCAAAACCCCAAAAAAACCAAAACAAACCCTAAAAAACCTAAAAACCCTAAAGAACCCTAAATAACTATAAAAATCCTAAAACCCCATATAAAACCCTAAAAACCTAGAAAGACCTTAAATTCCCTAGAAAGCCTAAAAATCCCTAAAATCCCAAGAAAATCCGGATGGCGCCACTCTCCCCTGGGTTCTCTCTCTCGGCACTACACTTTCTAGGGTTTCCTCCCTGGATCTTCTATGGTGGCTTCAATTTGGTGTTCTTATAATCCTCTTTAGTCGACTCCCTCTCAATTGCTCTCCCTTGGTAGGAGATTTGCACATCGGTCGAGGTGAGGACCTTCATCTGTGGAGGCAAGGGTTGGGGATTCGCGTTGCTCCTCCATCGGCTTCGTCGCGCAAAGACCTAGGTAAGGGTTTCCTCCCAGCAGATAGGTTGCTATGGTGACAAGCTTCAGAAAAGGTGTAGTGTGATGTTCTGGTTTTCTCGGACGCTGGTTCTTTGGTCGTCTCTTCAAGCAGATCCGCTTTCCGGCAAGCTTTTCTATTGCTCTGAGCTTTGTGATGGAAGATGGTGGATACAGAGGGCTCTAGGTCGGTCTTTTAGTGGTACAATTGGTCCGATGGCATGCACGATTAGATCTATCGGTCAATGAATTGTGTTGAAGATTTAGGTTTGGATTTATGGTCCCTTGGATATGTCTATTTTTCTCGCGGTTGATATGGGGTGGCTCCAGTTGTGTTGGGATCTAGATGATTTGTTGGTATATGGTTTGTTGGGGTACCAAAACGGTTCCTTTGGTCCCCTGTATTCTGCTGATAATCTTGGTTGGATCCTGTTTCTTGTGGATGATCTTAGTTGGTTCACATTATATTGCGATTTGGTTTTGGTTTATGCTTTCCTATAGTGCCAAAGTAGTTTTTTTGGTCTCGAGATGTTGGTTTTGTTTGCTGGATGTGATATGAGGTGATGCGTTTTGGTCATGCTTTGCGGTCTTTGTGTTGATGGAAGGGCCCTTTGGGTTGAGGAGCTAGTGGTTCTTCTCCCTTGGCTGTGCTTCTGGGTGCGCTACGCTGGAATGTTGTTTGTTTTCTTGCTGAGATACATTGCAGATGATGTCTTTGCTTTTGGTGCTGATGATTCTTTTCTGCTGGGAATGGACCTGTTGCAACTTTGGACTGTGTTATGTTGTTTTGTTGCTGGTGTGGTTATGATTCGATGTGGATGCTATCTATTGGTTCTGTTGTGTGGTGCCAGATGTTGTTCTGCCTTTAGGTGTTGTGGATTTGTTTCTAGCTGTGATACTAGGTGTGATTTGCTAAAGGCTGATTGGTTTGAAGGTGATTGTTGTTGTTGGTGCTTGGTAAGAGGTGTTTCTTCTCCTCGAAGTGATGAAGGTGAGATTTTTTACTATGGTGCTGATGGTTCTATGCTGTTGGTGGTGGATCTTCTTGGTGAGAAGGTGTTGGATGCTGGATTTTGTGAGTTTGGATGCTGGTCATTGGTTAGATGTGAGCTTTTGGATGCTGGTTAATGCTGGATGATGGTGGTGGCTACTTGGTTTTGTGTGTTCTTTCTTTTTCCTTCTTTGATTTTTCTTTTTTCTTTTTGGAGTCTTTTGCATCTTAGGTTGTAAATCGTTTTTGGGTGTGGTTCATTTGACCCCTCCCCTCCCTTGTCTGATATGTCTCTTTTTTTCTTTCTAATAAATTTGGGGGGGGGGGGGTTAGCCCGACCCTCACATCTTCCTTGCCCAAGAAAATCCTATAAAATAAGAGAAAATCCTATAAACCCCTATAAAACTTAGAAAACCATAGAAAACTCAAAAAACCTACAAATCCCTAAAAATCACTAGAAAACCATAGAATCCCCTATAAAACCCTAAAAACCTAGAAAATCCTACAAAACCCTACAAAACCCTAGAAACCCCTATAAAACCCTGAAAAAATCTAAAAATACGTAAAAACAAAGAAAACCCCAAAACCCCTTAAAACCTCTAGAAAATCCTAAAAATCATAGAAAACCCTTAAAACCCCTAAAAACCTAAAACACCTAAAAACTCTATAAAAACTATGAAAACCATAGAAATCACTAAAACACCCTAAAACACCCTAGAAAATGCTAGAAAACCCTAGATTCCCCTATAAAACCCTAGAAACCCCTATAAATCCCTATAAAACCCTAGAAACCACCAAGAAACCCTAGAAACCCCTAAAAACCCTAGAAACCCCTAAAATAACTAAACAACCCCAAAAAACCTAAAACCCCTACAAAAAACAACAAAACCATAAAAATACTAGAAACCCCTAGAAATCCCTAAAAACCCTAAAAAAACCCTAGAAACCCAACAAAACTCTAGAAAACACTACAAAACCCTAAAATACCTAAGAGGTTTTCGAATAAAGAGGCCTCTGATCGGCGACTCTCATCCCCTCCTCGCGTATCTAGGGTTTCTCCAATAGATCTCCTTCCTTACTTCTCTGAAATGGTTTGGCCTTGGAACCTAATGTCTTGGCTTGGCTTGGCGCTAGATGGTGATGGAATGATGTGGTCCGGTTATGTCCGATGGTGTTTTCGTTGCACCCCCCGTCCTTAGGCTACTTTGAATCTGTATTGTGCGCTGTCAGATATGGCGCGCTCGGCGTCAGATTTGGTATACCTAGCTTCGGTGTTCGATAGATGGTTCTCTGTGATCTATTTCTGTCCGGAGGTGGCTCTATCCTGCCTCCCATTTGTTAGATCGTTCCAGATCTGGCGTGTTCGCGGTTGGCTCTAGCATGCTCAGCAACAAATTCGGCATGCTTGGCTTCAGGGTCTTGGTTTGGTGTTAGCGTGTGTCGTCCCAGGGTGGTCCGGCCTCAGAATCTTTCTTCCTCTTGGTTTTGAAGCCCCCTATGACTCCTAGTGCTAGGGTTTGGTTTTGGATTTCTTAGTTATGGCTTGCCTCTAGTTTCCTCTGTGTCTGCCCTGGCACCAGACCCGGTGTGCATGGAGTTTGGGCCAGTGTACATCTGGACTCTGCATCTTCGTCCTGGTTTGGCTTTGGCCTCTGGCATGGTCTGGTCTGCTTGGGGCCCCTCCATTGGCTCAGAGGGGAAGGCCTTGGGTACTAATGCTTCTGGTTTTTTTTACTATTTCTTTTTGCTTGTGGTTTTTATGTCTAATTGGTGCTGATGAATTCTAGTGCTGATGAATGGCTGTGTTTTTTGGTGAATTGGTGCTGATGTTGACGGTTGTTTTCTGATGTCTAATGATGGTGAATGGTGTGATGGTGATTGAGATTGGGGTTGCTGATGATGGTGTTGATTGGCTAAGAGGTACTAGATCTGGCGCGGATGCTGGTGTGTGTCTGGTTTCTTTCTGTGTCTTTTCTTTCTTTATTTTTTCCTATTTGGGGTTTATTTTTGGGTATGATTCGATTGACTCTACCCCTCCCCTATCTGCATTGTTCTCTTTTTTCTAATAAATTTTGGGGGCGGCAGGAGTAGCCTGGACCTGCACCTTCCTTGCCTAAAAACCCTAAAACACCCTAAAACCAAAGAAAACCCTAAAAACCCTAAAAATGATAAAAATATAAAAACCAATGAAAACCCTAGAAAACCCAAAAAAACCAAAATACCCTAAAAAATATAGAAGACCCTTTAAACCCCTAGAAAATACAAAAAACGCTAAAACTTTCTAAAAACGCTAAAAACCTCAAGAAAACCCTAAAAGACCTAAAAACCCTATAAAACACTATAAGAACTTGTAAAATTAAAATCATCCCTAGAAAAACTTACAAAACCCCAGAAAACACTACAAGACTGTTGAAAACATAAAAATCCTAAAAAAACCCTAAAACCCCTACAAAACCCTAGAAAACCCTAAAAACCATAAATAAATTTGAAAATAATAAAAACCCCTAAAAACCTAAAGAACCCTAAAACCCCTAGAGACCCCTATAAAAACCTAGAAAATCCTAAAAACCCTAAATATACTAAAGGACCCTAAAGTACCCTAGAAAACCCTAGAAAACTATAAAAACCCTAAAGAACCCTAAAAATACTAAAAATACCAAGAAGCACAAAACAACACTAAAGAACCCTAAAACCCCTAGAAACCCCTTAAAACCACTAACAAACCCTATAAAACCCTAAAACATTGAAAAACACTAAAAACCCTAAAACCCCATGAAAATCCCTAGAAAAACCAATAAAACTCAAAAAAATCCTAAAAACCCTAGAAAAACCTTGAAAACCCCTATAAAACCCTAGAAATCCCTTAAAACCCTAGAAAACACTAAATACCCTACAAAATCCTAGAAAACCCTTTAAATACCTTACAATCCCTAAAAACCTAAAAATCCATAAAACCTTAAAGCCCTTAAAAACCACAAAACACACTAAAAACCCTTAGAAACCCATAAAATACCCTACAAAACCCCAAATATACTAAAACCTCTAAAAGTCCTAGAAAACACTAAAAATATTTAGAAAACCTAGAAATACCATGAAAATCATAAAACCCCAAGAAAACAATAAAAACCCTACAAAAATATACAAAACCATAAAAAACCTTAGAAAAAAATTTAAAAACATAGAAGACCCCAAAAACCAAAAAAAACAAAATAAACCCCTATAAAATCCTAGAAAACCCTAAAAACGCCATGAAACCCCTATAAAAACCTAAAAAACCTATAAAACCCTAAATCTCCCTAAACACATTAAAAAATGGTAAAAATCACTAAAAACACTAGAAAACCAAAGAAAACCCTAGAAACCCCTAGAAAACCCCACAAAACCCTAAAAATCCTAGAAAACCCAATAAAATGCTAGCAAATCCAATAAAACACTAAAAACACTAAAAAACGCTAAGACCCTAAAAACGCTAAAAACCCAAAAAACACTTACAAAATGTTAAAAACCCTAAAAACACTAAAACCCCTACAAAACCGTGGAAAACCCTAAAAACTCATAAAATTTTAAAACCCTAGAAAACCCTAAAACCCCTAAAACCCGTAGATAGCCCTAAAAACCCTAAAAATCCTAAAACCCCTAGAAAACCCTAAAATTCACTAAAACCCATAAAAACACTACAAAACCCCTACAAAACCCTAAAACCTATAAAAATCCTAGAAAACCCTAAAAATACCTAAAAACCATAGAAAAACATAAAAACACAAAAAAAAACCCTATAAAACCCTAAAACCCCTAGAAATCCCTAAAAATATAAACAACCTCAAATAACCCTAGAATACCTTAGAAAATACCATAAAACAATATAAAACCCTAGAAATCCTTATAAAACTGTAGAAAACCCTAAAATCCCCTATAAAATGTTAGAAACCCCTAGAAATCCCTAAAACCTCAAGAATACCCTAGAAAACCCTAAAAACCCTAAAACCCCCAACAAAACCCTAAAAAAATAAAAACCCTAAAAAACCACAAAACCCTAAAACCCCTAAAATGATAAAAATGCTAAAAACATTAAATATTCTAAAAAATGAAAAAACTCTAGAAAAATCCTTGAAAAACATAAAAAGGCCAAAAAATACCGAAAAACTATTGAAAATCCTAAAATACCTAGAACCCCTTAAAAACCTTAAAATCCTAGAAATTTTTCAATCCCCTAAAACCATAGAAGACATTAAAAAAATAGAAACCCCTAAAACCCATAGAGAACCCAAAAAACTATAAAACCCTACAAAACTCTAGAAACCCTAAAAAATCCTAAAAATCTTAAAACCCTTAAAAATACTAAGAGATGGTTGTGCACTCCCCTGGTGTGCCCTCTCCCTCAGCGTAGATTCTAGGGTTTCTGAATCCTCCTGGAGACCGCATCTTTAGTTCTTTGCTCCTCCACTCTCACGATGGTGGGGGTATCCTTGGCGGTGGTGTGCTTCAGCGACTTTCTTCAGATCCAAGGCGGCGTGTTCTTTCCAGCAGCCTTATACTCTCTAAGAAGTGGAGGGACTTCCGGTATTCTCCAGGTCGGCTTCTTCACGGAGTGGCCCCCCAAGATTGGTTTTCACATGGCGGCCTCGACAGTGTGCGGCAGTGTTCAGGTGTTACGGCATGGTTGCAGTGTTTGTGTGGTCTCGAAGCTGCTCATGCAGGTTAAGGCGTCATCCGATGGGTTCGGGCCTTGGTGGATTTGGAAGTTGGTCTTGCTCTCCTTATGAGTCTTAATTCTTACGGATGGCACCTCTGTGTAGAGCAAAGATTCTTTGGTTGCGGTGGTGGCAAGGAGGGACGTCTCTGAGATCTTGTTTCCATGGTTGGTTGAGTGGGATTTCTGGGTGTGTGGGCCATGTTCTGGCTTCTCCAAATGTGGATCTAGTTGCATCAGTTTGGTCCTGTGATTCTGGATCTCAGGTGGCATCTACAATGTAGGTATGCACTCTGGTATGGGTTTTTGCCCGAGTTGGTTCTTTGGATTCGCGGTCGTCTTCTGCTGTCACAGGTTTTCTTCGGTCTTGCTGCAATCTGGTCCACCTGGTAGTCAATGGTTCATTTTCTAGATTTTATAGAGTAAAGGTTCTTCATTACAAGTTTTTATACATTTTGGTTGTGGATAGTTTGGATGAGAACAACTTGTGGTGATGGTTCTTAAATTTGGGGTGATGGATGTTATGGTTTGATTTGGGAACTAAATGGTTTATGGTTATTGCTTGTTGGTTTCTTTTCTAGATTTACTATGGTGGTGGATGGTTTGTCTGTGAGTCAATGTTGGTGTGGTTTTTTGGTTCTAATATGACGGTCTTCGTGCTAGTTGTGCATTTCGGTGTTGCTGGAAGGGCTGTTTGGGCTATAGTTTGGCTCTTGTATTAGATGTTGGTGATTCTATTACCCTGGTTGTGCTGCTAGGTGCAATATACTGGAATGTTGGGTGCTGCTTGGTTGGGATGTGAGGAAGATGTTGTTATTTTTTTACTGTTAGTGGATCTGTACTAATGGAGACGGACCCTCCTGGAATGGTGGTGCTGGCTGATATGGGAGCTGGTGTTTTTAGCATTGTAGCTAGATTGGGTGTGAGTCGGTATGGATGTTGGATCTTGGTACTATTTCGTGGTGTTGGATATTGTCTTACTTTTGGGTACTGTGGATATGCTGGTGTCGGGCGATGGTTGTTTCTTCACTGTGAGGTGGTGAAGGTGGGACTTATGACTTTTATGCTGGTGGTTATGTGATGTTGGAAATGGATATGATTAGCAAGGGGGCGATGGTTGATGAAAATGGTGTTGTGAGATGCTGGTTGTTGTTTCGCTGGGAGATGCTGGTGAAGAAGCTTTTGTCTTTCTGATTTTTCTTGTTTGGTCTATCTTTTGGTTTTTTCTTAGGACTTTTGGGTTTTGTTGGGGTGTCCAAGGTTTTTTGGGTGTGGTTCGTTTGACCCCTCCCCTCCCTTATCTGCTGCATTTTTTCAAATTAATGTGGCGGGGGCAGGAATAGCCTGACCCTCGCATCTTCCTTGCCCTAAAAATCCAAAAAATACCTAAAACCCCTCAAAAACCCTATAACCCTTGAAAAACCTAAAAACCATAGTGAACCATAAAAACACATGAATACCCTAGAAAACCCAAGAAAAAACCTAGAAGATCCTACAAAACCCTAGAAAACCTGGAAAACCCTAGAAATCCCTAAAAACATGAAAACCCTAAAAATCCTAGAAAACCCTACAAAAACCTAAAAATCATAGAAAATCCTATAAAACCATAGACAGGCCTAAAAACACTACAAACCCATAGAAAATACTAGAAAACCCTACATACCCCTAAATAATCCTAAAAACCCTAGAAAACTATAGAAAACTATAAAAACCTAAAGAACCCTAGAAAACCTTAAAACCTTAAAGAACCCTAGAAAACACTAGAAATCCCTAAAGAACCCTATAAATTTGGGGGGTCCGGGAATAGCCTGACCCCCGCATCTTCCTTTCCCTAAAAAATAAATAATAATAATAAACATTAAAGAACCCTATAGGACCCAAAAGAACCCTAGAAAACCCTAAAAACACTAAAGAATCCTAGAAAACCCTAAAACCCCCTATAATATCACAGAAGAGGCCTCAGAGCGGTGGATCTTCTCCTATCCTCAAGTCTCTAGGGATCCCCTTTGGATTCTCCTCCTTCCCCCTCTGGCGTGGTCTAGCCTCGGTGACTGCGGCTTTGCCTTGGATTGGCATCAATGGAGGTTTTCCACAAGTGCCATGGATTCTCTTTTGATCTGGTGGTGGCTTCGTCATGCTTTACGGCTTCGAGATCTGGTTTTGGATTTGGATTTCTAGTTGCTGGATCTGGTTCATGCAGAGGTGACTTCGAATACCATGGCTTCGGGATCCCTATCTGGTTTTGGCTGGTTTCAGTTCTGTGTGGTCCGGATCTGGGTTTCTAGATCGATTTCATCCTTTCCAGATTGGGGATTTTTTTTGTGGTTGCGAGAGCTTGGTTCTGCGCTTAGCATTCTCGGTGTCCGGCTTGGCGTTCCCCTGTCCTCGGGTTCTCATTGCGGCCTCCACGTGTTCACTTCTGCCTCCGGATTGAGTTGCAAGATGCGACGGGCTCCTCCTGGATTTTGGGATTTGGTCTCGGCTGTGGGTTCTTGGTGTAGTACCTGGTGCTTCTAGCCATGGAATCTCAGCCCAACTTCTTTCCGTCCTGACGACGGTTCTGGCATGCTTTGGTTTACTCAGGTTTGGATCTTGTGGCTTTGAGGGGGGAGGATCTGCTCGTCGTATCCTCTAGTTTCATGAGATTCTAATCAAATGCTGTTTATTTTTTGTTATGGTGGGTATTTGTTGTAGTTGATGATGCTGGTTACTAGTCATTGATTACTGTAAGATGATGTTTCTTGGTGGTGAATGCGGTGATGATGGTTTGCTTGAGGCTAATGGAGGTTGGTGTTTGTGTCTTTGTGGTGCTGAAGCTGGGTTGATGAAGTTATTTTATATGGTTTGGTTTTTCTGGCTGTTGGTTGCTGATGTGTTGGGAGGTGATGTTAGTGACTTTTATGTTTTTCTACTTTGCGTGCCTTTTTTCTTCTTTGGGTTTTTCTTTCTTTGCGGTATTTTTGGGGTTGGGGTTGTAAAGGATTTTTTGGGTGTGGGTCGTTTGATCCCCCCCCCCCTCCCTTTTCTATTGTATCATTCTTTCTAATAAATTTGGGGGGGATGGGAATAGCCTGAACCCCACATATTTCTTTCCCTATAATATCATAGAAAACAATAAGAAACCCTAGAAAATTCTAGACAACCCTAAAACACTATAAAACCCTTGAAAACATAGAAAAACCTATAAAAAATAGAAACTCGTAGAAAACCCCATCAAACACTAGAAACCCCTAGAAAACCCAAAAACCACTAAAAATCATTAAAACCTTTAAAACTATAAAAACCCTAAAAACCCTAGAGAACCCTAAAAACCCCAAGAAAACCCTAGAAACCCCTAAAAACACTAAAAACCCCTAAAAACCCTAAAAATCCTAGAAAACCCTATAACACACTAAAATCCCTAAAAACCCTAGAAAACATGTAAAAAATTGTAAAAACCATAAAACACCCTAAACCCCTAACAAACACTAAACCCCTCTAAAGACCCTGAAAACCCGTTAAATACCTTCAAAAGGCTAGAAAACACTAGAAAATCCTAGAAACCCTATAAACCCAAGAAACCCCTATAAAACCTAAAAAACCTGCAACACCCTAAATAGCCTACAAAACCCTAAAAACCTAAAAAACACTAGAAAACTATGGAAAACCATAAAACCCTTCTAAAACCTTAAAAACCTAAAAACACTAAAACCCATAGAAAACCCTAAAAAACCCTAGAAAAACATAAAAAGACTAAAAACTCCAAAAACACTAAAACCCTTAAAAACCCTAAAAGATCTTAAATCCCTAGAAACCCCCCCCCCCCAAAAAAAAATCCTAGAAAACCTGAATAACTCTTAAAACCAATTCAAAACCCAAAAAAACCTAAGAAATTACTAAAACCACAAGAAAACTCTAAAAAACCCTAAAACCCCTAAAAACCATAAAACCATAGAAAACCCTAGAAACCTATAAAACCAAAAAATACCAAACAAACCCTACAAAACCCTACAAAATCATAAAAACCCTAAAACCCTAAAAACTATAAAAACCTATAAAACCCTAAAAACCCTAGAAAATCCTATAAAACACTAAAAAACTTTAAAACCCTAAATAACCCTAAAAACTAAAAAACCTAAAAACCCCTTCACACCCTTGAAAACCATAGAAAATCCTAAAAACTCAAGAAAATCCTATAAACCAATATAAAACCCTAAAACTCCAAAAACTTGTAGAAAACCCTAAAACCCCATAGAAAACCCTAAAAACCTCAAAAACCCCTAAAACCCTAAAAACCTGAGAAACCCCTAAAAATCCCTAAAAACCCTAAAAACTCTAAAAAACATTAGAAAATAATATAAAATCCTAAAACCCCCTAAAACCTATATAAAACAATATAAACCATAAAAATCATAAAATCCTAAAACCCAAGAAAACCTGACAAACCCAAAAAAAACCTTAAAAACCCTAGAGAACACTAAAAACAATAAAAACCCAAAAAACCTAAAAAACCAAAAACCTATAAAATCCCTAAAAACCCTAGAATACCCTAGAAAATCATAAAGACTCTAAAAACCTACAAACCCCTAAAAACCCTAAAAACATTATAAACCTCCATAAAACTGCATAAAAACACAGAAAACCCCTCAAAACCCTAGTAAACCCTAGAAAACCCTGAAAACCCTAAAACACTAGAAAACCCTAGAAAACACTAGAAAATACTAAAAACCTTAGGAAATCCTAGAAATCCCTAAAAGCTCTACAAAACCTTAAAATACCCTAAAACCTTAGAAAACCATAAAAACCAAAGAAAACTGTAGAATGCACTAAAAATCCTAAAAACCTTAAAACCCAATAATACCCTTAAAAACCTAGATAATACTATAAACTCCTAGAAGACACTAAGAAACCCTAAAAACCCCTTGAAAACCCTGAAAAATCCTAAAAATACCTAGAAACCCAAGAAAACCTAAAAACCCCTAAAAACCCTAGAAAACCCTTGAAAACACGAAAAACTAAAAAAATCCTCAAAACCCCTATAAAACCTTAAAACCCCTAAAAACCCTAAAACACCTAGAAAATCCTATAAAATCCTAAACAACATACAAACCACTAAAAACCTATAAACCCTACAAAACCCTAAAATCCAAAAAACCCTAAAAACTCTAGAAAACCCAAGAAAACTCTAGAAAATTCTATAAGAACCTATAAAACATAATAAGACACAAAAAACCCGAAGAAAACCACACAAAACCCTACAAAACCCTATAAACCCCTACAAAACACTAGAAAACCCTTAAACCCATAGAAAAAACTAAAAACCCTATAAGACCATAAAACACTCTAAAAACCCTAGAAAACCATAAAAATCATAGAGAACCCCAAAAAACCCTAAAACCTTTAAACTGTAGAAAACGTTATAAAACCTAAAAAACAGAAAACCTTTAAAACCCATTAAAAACAATAAAACCCTACAAACCCCTAAAAACCCAAAAAAACCTAAAAACATTACAAAACCCTAAAACACCAAGAAAACATAATAACCCCTATAAAATCCAAGAAAATACCAGAAACCCCTAGAAATCCCTTAAAACCCCTAAAATCCCTTAAAACCCAAAGAAACCCCTAGAAGACCCTAAAAACCAGAAAAACCCTTAAAACCCTAGAAAATGATAAAAACCCTAAAAATATAACAACACCTTATAAAACCTAGAAATTCATAGAAAACCAAAGAAAACCCTAAAAACCCCTAGATAACCCTAAAAACTCTAAAAACCTAAAACCCCAAAAAACCCTAGAAAACCCTAGAAACTCCTAGAAAACCATAAAAACCCCTATAAACATAGAAAAACCTGTAAATCCCTAAAACCCTAAAAACCCCTAAAACCCAACAAAACCCTGCAAAACCATAAAAATCCTAATAACCTTTATACCCTAAAAACCCTAGAAAACCCCCAAAAAGAATAAAAACATTACTTATCCTTATAAAACATTAAAAAACCGAGAAAATACAAACAAAACCTAGAAACCCCCAAAAAAACCCTCAAACCCTATAAAATCATAGAAAATCCTACAAAATCCTAAAAACACTAAAAAACCCCTTACAAACCTAGAAACCCCTAAATACTCAAGAAAATCATACAAAACCTTAAAAACACCCCTTAAACATTAAAAACCTAAAAAACTGAAAAAACCCCTAAAATCCTATAAAAACCTAGAAAATCCAAGAAATTTTTTAAACCCCTATAAATCTATAGAAACCCCTAGAAAATCCTAAAAACCATAAAAACCCTAGAACCCCTAAAACATTAAAAACCCTAAACCACTAGAAAATACTATAAGACTCTAGAAAACACTAATGTATTACAACTCAAACTTTGGAATCTTTTAGTTTTAAGGTTGTGAAAATGTGATCGTGATGCTATGAATTTTAATTCCACGTAGCGAAGATGAAGGTTACCATGAATTTTTATATCATACAATCAGGATGAAGGGAACCATATAGTTTAACGTCATGTGCTAAGGACATGTATGACATAAATTTTATCATCATGTGACTTGGATGAAAGTGTGGATTTATCACATGAAGTATTTCCTAATAAATCATTCATTGGTATGGGATGTGACAGGTTCTCCATTCATTCAGATCAAGGAATAAGATCCATTAGAGTAGACATTGTGTATGACATAAGTTCCCTTCTACTTTGGTTTGATATTTAGAGGTTTACTCCTTGGTATCAATGGAGTCTTGAGGACCAGAACCAATTCTACTTAGAGGAAATAATGGAGGAAAACTTTCCTGATAAAATCCCATTCTATCTAGTTTTTATGGACCTCTAAGTGATGAAAATTACATAGTATTTTCTCATTGAGTTTTTTTAACTCATCTAGTCACTTTTGGGACTACTTTTCTGTGAATAGTTGATCACATATTGCGACATAGAGTAAGGGAAATTGGAACTCAATGGGTAGGACTACTTATGTTTTGCATACCAGTGAATATGGGGTCACCTTTTTGGTGGTCTGAATTATAGTCTGATAACCCCACAAGGAATGAAATAGTTTTTCAAGCTTATAATTATTATCATTATCCAGTATTTTATATAGTATGTTTGATATGGTCTTATTGAAGGCCTATATATTTCCATTAGTCACTTCATGATTGTGGGGGAAAATGGTTGGATTTGATATTATACTCCTGATATAGCTTCTCCTACTCAACAAAGTAGAAATTAGTTCCATTGTCCATCAATATTGTATGAGGTACACCAAATATAGTAATAATGTTGGCCTTTACAAAGCTATTTTTTTTTGTCCCAATCTCTTTTAGGGGTATTTCTTTAGTCCATTTAGAGAAATGTAGCTATAAGTGAGGATGTATTTTAATTGGTTGTTCAAAGCTAGAGGATAAGGACTGAATAAATCCATTCCATATAAAGAGAATAACCAGGAGTATTTGGCTATGTGAAGTAACTCCAGGGGTTGATGGATAAATTCAGCATGTATTTTTAAGGAATGATGCTTCTTGGTGAATTTTTTTCAATCCTTAATCATCGAAGTCTATAAGTATCCAAGCCTTTAGATTTTTTGAGAAATCCTAAACCTTTATTGGTGGTCACCGTAGGCTCCCTTATGTACTTCTTTCATGATAGAAACAGTCTCTTCTTTGGAAATTCATCTAAGAATGACTCCATCAAAGCCTCTTTTTTAGAGGAATTTATAATGATTTAGGATGTCATAAAGAGTAAAGTTGGTTGTTCATCGTTGGATTTTAACTTTTCTGGATCTATATGATGATAGCACACCATTATGAAGGTTTTCCACAATTTTAATCATCCAACAGATTGTAGGGACATCTGGTTCAGGAATGGAATTAATCTTGTGGATTTATCCCATGTTGACATGAGAAAAAGGTGAAACTATTCGGTGGTGTGAAATACTAATGAATTTTTCATCATGTTCTACCAAATTCGTAGCTGTATTTTTTAATGCATCTACGTGGGAATTTTTTGAACGTTAGACGTGAGTCAACATCAACTCCAATGGGGAATTATTCCCTTATTCCTCAGACATAGTCAAGCAGGGAGATTTTCCCTTCCTTTCTGATGGAATAATCATTGGGGATCTTTTTGATTACTAAATTTGAATCACCTTTTTCCTTCAAGAGATCCACTGGTCTTTGAAGTGCTAGTTTTATCCCTGTGATGAGGGACTCATATTACACCTCATTGTTTGTATAGCCTTCTGATAACAGGAAAGTGTAAGGAAAGGTTTCCATTGCTGGAGAGATGAGCATGACTCCCAACCTAAATTCATTGATCTTGGTTTCTTTCATTATTTTCCCTATCAAGCTTCTGGAAGCACCGTCAAAATAAATTTCCCATGATTAGGGGACCTATTTAATAGAGAATATATCTTCATTAGAAAATTCAATATTTGATGATGTTTTTTTTTTTTGCAGATGGATTCTCTGTAAGAAAGTTTTCCAAAGCCTAGCCTTTTATTGATTTCTGAGGCACGAACTGAATATCAAACTGCTGCAAGATAAACTCCCAACATTCCAAACATATATTCAACATAGGAAAGAGGAGGATTAATTTGAGTGGGTTGTTATGAGTGACCAAATGGACCTTGTGGTGCTACAGGTAGTGCCTCAGATTCTAAACCACGAAGATTAATTCCAGAAAACTCTTCTCGAAATTTGAATAATGAGTCTCGGTTTTGATCATGGTTCGACTAAGATAATAAACTCTATTTTCATTCTGTCATCATTATTATATGTGATGAAAGAACCTAATGAGTTCTCTGGGGCTGTCTCACACAAAATGAGTGTCTTCCCTTAAATAGTTGGCATTAGAACTGGTGGAATCAAAAGATATTTATTGAGGTTGTTGGATGATTCCTGACAGTCACTGGTCCACTAATACATAACCCACCTTTTCATCAACATGATGAAGGGAAAACACTTAACCATGAGGTTGGCTATGAAGTTCTGAATGTATGCAAGGTGTCCCTATAGTCCTCTCAACTCTTTGAGATTTAGAGGAGGTGAAATATTAAGGATTTTCTTAATCTTATCAGGGTCAACTTTGATGCCATGATGGTGTATGAATAAGCCTAGAAACATTCCCAAGGTCACCCCAAAAGCGCATTTTAATGGGTTTATCTTCAATCTATGTTGTCACATTTTTTTGAAGATGGTCACAAGATAATCCAAGTGGTAAAAAGGATTTCAATTATTAATAACCATATCATTAATGAATCATTTGATAGACCTTCTCAAAAATAGTTTGAAGATGTTATGCATGGTGCATTGGTATATAGCACTGGTATTCTTTAAGCCAAAGGGAATTACTTGATAGAAAAATACTCCCTGGGGGCCCAGAAGATTGTGTATTCTTCATCTTATGGGGCCATTCAGATTTTAGTATACTCTGAATATCCATCCATGAATAATGGGTCTTGATAATCAATCATGGAATAAATTATAAGTTCCATGATCAGAACCGGGAATTCATATTTTGGACAGTGTTGGTTGAGATCTCTGAAGTTGATGTAGACCCTGATTTACTAATTATTCTTCTTTACTGGGACTACGTTGGATATCTATATCAAATACTAGACTTCCCAAATGAAATTTTACTTGATATTATTTTTAAATTCTACCTCAATTTTAGCGGTGTGAGTTAGGTGTGTCTGTCTAGCTACTTGTTTGTAGTCCCAGTGGTTTTCTGGCAGGCCCAAATGGTGGGTGGCCACCTCAGGATCAAGGCCTAGAATTTCAGTGTAATTACAAGAAAACATGTCTCAATTATACTTTATAAAGGAGTTATATACCTATTTTTCTTCTAAATACATGGACACACTGATTAACATGGGTCATGGGTCCTCCTCTATACCCAGATCTATTTTCCTAAGTTCATCAGTAGTGGTAGAGACACCTTCCTAAAATATTGGAGGGGTATCCTTGAGGTCTTCCTCCTCTTCCTATTCCTCTTCCTATTTCTCTTCCTTTCCTATTTATACCTTACTCTTAGGGGAGTTAGATGATGATGAAAATTTCTTAGTGTTATGAGAGGAGTCAATATTTTGACTTTTAGTAGATGAAGCAGCTTCTTTCGACCCAACTAACAATGTGGAGTATCTTGGAAGCTTCAGAGGGAAGATGAGGGATATAGAATGAGTATCTCCACTCACTCTTGGTTACATGATGGCCTCTTATGACTTAATTTATGATTCATGTATATATTTAAGCATAGTGTATGGAATTATATCATTTTCACCCAAACTTATACTACTATATGAGGATTTGAAAACTTTTTCATCACTTTTAGGATTAGTTGTCCTGAATGATATCATAAAAGTTACTAAATTTGTGCTTGTATTTGGGACCATTCCTTCGATCTGATTGATTTTAAACACATACTATTCACTGAGTTTCTTTAATGGATTTACTAAAGTTGTTTCAATACTATTCATGGCATTGACTCCAGTGACACCATTATCCAATGGTTATTTCCCCTCCCTCTAGTAGAATCCCACATCAATGTATTGTGATTTTTAGGATTCAAATGGGGATTTATCTCCATGTAACGTCCCAATTTGACCATTAATTCAATATTTGAGGCATTGTTGGTATGTTAAGGGGATTTCCACATGCTTATGTAACAAATTCCTTCCTAAAAACCATTGATAGTCGTATCTTGATGAATAAACAGAAAGTTTGAGTTAGATATGAGGTTATCATACTAATCCCTAAGATTGATTTCTCCAAGAGGCTTCTAAAAACTCTTTTCATAACCCTATATCATTATAGTATCAGGGAAAATTTCTTCCTCATTGTAACCTAGTAGATGAAGTGTTTTAACCGGAATGAGGTTGAATCCTGAGCCATTGTCAATGAAATCCCATTGAATATCAACTTCATTTATCCATCCTGATATATATAAGGGTCTGATGTGACCCTATATAATTTAATTTTTGTCCCAATCTATGAAATAGATGATCATATAGAATTATATAGGATTTATCTCTATATGATATATTTCAACAGAAAAAACCTCATCTTCAAACTCCTTGGGTAACATAAAGCCTCTAAAAGTGCTTCACGAAGGACTTTCAATAAGCTGAGAGCATACAGGATTGAAAAATTGTTCAACACCAAGAATAATTGATTTAGAATTTCATACTTATGAGCTAAAGGTATGCACCTCCCATCATGGAGTTGTTATTTTGTAGGAATTTAGGATCTGAATAACTCAATGTGGGAAGATTGGCCCTTGGAATAAGAGTTTAAGTCACTTATGTCCTTATTGGGTTGGGATGGATGGGTCTTCCTACTCATCAAGGTTGATTAGTAAATTACATACCCTATAATCAATATCCTAGTATGATAGGGCCAAATTAAACCCTATCATTTGTGGGGGAATTTTACTACTCTTTATTGGGCCACTAAAGGGATCTTCTATGAGTTTCAGCAGCATAGACGGTCTAAGAAGGGATGTGGCTAGAGTATTGATTTCTGTCATAACCACATCTTCCCTTGTATCTTCAATTCTAAAGGCCTATTCATCTGATTCCCCAATCATGTTTTGGGAATTTGATTTTTTATCCATAATCATCATCATATAATGGATCCATTAAGTTAATATCATTAATAGAACCAAATATTAATTCCTCATATGATGAGTACTTCGTCTAGTGGGTTAACTCTTGTGGTATTGTTTGGTGGGGCGGTGCCCATTTTACCATTTGGAGTGGTGGCACCCATTATTTTGGAACTAAAGGCATGAATTTTGAGAGAGTCAAGGAAAACATTATCCTTGACATAGTTTCATATTCCTTTGTTTGTTTCCTACCCCTCCAACCGTGTTGTTTTTTGGAAAACCAACCCTTAGAGGATTGTGGTGCTGACAGAGTCAGTTACACCACAATATAAGTAGCTAGGGGAATAGTTGATTACTTCAAATATTCTTAGAGAATAGCATGATTTTGGTTGATTTTATTTCTTCTCATCCAATAACTGAACTTCTATGCATTCTTTCTGTTAACTTCCTACCATTCACCCTCTTCCTATGGATTAGTGATAGAAACACACGCTACCTACATGGGTGGTTTTCCCAACTTCACTTTCCCAGAGTCCAATATTTTTTTCAGGATGTTTTTAAAAACAAGGTATTCCTAGAAGTTGTTCCCCAATGTCCGTAGAATGGGAAATAGTTTAGGATATCTTCAAGAACATCCTATTCAGGCCTCCTAGACTTCAGAAACTTGATCAAGTTGTTCTCCAAAGCCAAGATGAAGTAGCTAGGGACTGGGTTATTCTGGAAAAAAAAATTAGCTCCTAATTTTTTTTTACTTCTAGTCCCTTCACTCATCATAATGAGGTGGTTATTTTTTATGACACTCAAGAGGGGGTTCCACATGATATGGTGTGTGATTTGGATCCATAACATGTGTATAGGTTGTATTAATTGTGATAGAAGTATCCTTTAATTTCCCTATTCTCTTACCTTTATATAATGGAATTACCCAATACTTATCCTTGGTTCATGAGATGGAGTCTTCCAATCTTTGAGAAATTATTGTAACATCTTAAAACCTTCCCATATATTTCATAGGGATGAGTGATGTTTGCAACTCATCGTGAATATTTTCTATATATTAATGGGTAAAAAATATTCTTAATAAATATGTAGGATTGTAGAGTATTTCAAACCCTTTATTGAGTGATAAAATCCAATACCCTTTAATTCTCTTGTTATTTTCAGTTTGAGAGGTTGGGGACTATTTTCTTCTACAACATTGAGATGAACTGTAATAGTAACTTCCAACAGAGATCTTCCCATCCTGTGATTGACCAAGGTGGTAAACTAGTGTACCACACAAAGGCTGAAACCTATAGTGTTTTCATGAATCACATAAGTTTCACTACTTTTTGTTTATGGGTCCTCATCATGGGATCACAGCGGGGTACTAAATGCATCAAATATTGCTCGGGTTCCCTCAATCCATTGAAAATTGAAAATATAGGGTTCCCAAAGTTCAATGAGGGATGGGTTGGATCAACCCATTTGGGTTAAGACTTCTTTTCTGGATTCACTGGTGTATGTTGATCCTCCATAGATTCCAATATAGCTATTAGTAACTCGATGGTATTGAATATCCCTTGAGAAGTGTCTAGATATACAGGATCTTGAATAAAGGAAATAATAGGTAGGGCCAACTGTGGTGCCTCTATTGGTGACTTCTATGGGTAACCTATAGGGGTTGTCCTATGAGGATGCATCTAACCTATCCCTAGTTGTGTACCCAATTGAGGGAACCTATAATTTAGTACTATGGGGTCCAAATATATTGGTTTTTGGTACCCCACATTGAGTATATGTTCTATCTCTATTCTAGTTTCTATGACGAACACTCTTTATTAAGGTACGTTGGTGTGGAGTGATGGGTGAGACTCTACTTATAGAACATATCCCATAGGGATGTTTCCTCATATTAGTTATGCATCGATTTTTCTCAACTCCTTCATTTCCTCCTCCTACTAGAAAAATTTGTCCTCCAATGTGAGGAGTTCAACCTCTTCATGAGGCTGGTGAGGTATGTCCTTACCTTTTCCTTTTTATTTGGATTATTTCTTTCAATGTTGGGGAAATAGAGCATTCAAAGTATTTCCCAAATTCATATCAAGCCTTTGGTTCTGTGTACACACACCTCCTTCAATCATTTTGTTGTGGACCATAGTACGAACCAAAACATCCTCCTCCTTCTCATTTGTATTGGCCTCATGTTCTGTAGTGATTGTGGGGTGGTTTTAACAATGTTCACCAATGTATAATAAATTGTTGGAATTTTACTATCTTCTTTGAGAGATTTGTTTTGTTTTTACCCACTACGAAGTTTTATCCTCTACTTTGTTGGTCCTCCTAGAATTGTTGGACTAATGGTGATCAGAAGGGAATCAATGGACAGTTTTGTCATGTGTTTTCTAAGTGAAGACACTAAATTGTAGGATATGGAAAACTAGGAAGATCCATTTTTTGGCATCCCCCTTAATCAAGATAAGACTAACTTCTATTGAGGTTGAGGTGGAGGAAAAAAAATACCCCATCCTTGTGGGTTGGGGCTGCTCCCACTTCATTTTCAAAACCTTTTGAGCTTGGTTTATTGGCATAAAAGGTTGTGTTTAAAAAGCCACCATCCTTGCGGGCTGGGGTTTCTCTTGGATTGTAATGTATGTTTCTACCATTACTTATTTCTTGATTTTATGGAGCCTTATTCAAACATGGGTTGGGTGAATTGTTTTATTTTCACCTGAGCCACCTACTACTAAAGATATCAGCACTGCTTGGAGATTGAATTCCCTTAAGTGGGAAGCCTTCTCAATATTCTCATATTCTTGATGTAGGAGTATTTTAATGTATTTATCTCTTCAATATTAACTTCTTTGAGTCATTCATGGATGGTTTTTGTTAATAATTCAATCAATCGAGAATAAAGTTTGTTTTTTGAGGCCAACTTGAGGCTACAACATTACATGATGTCAACTTTGGATAGTTTTTTTGATTTGGGAGTGAGGTGAAGTGGAACACTCCATGATCACCACATCCTCTAATATGAACACCATATAGAGAATTTGTATTTATTTGATTTAATTATTTTAATTTTTCGAGACGTTCATGTTAAAGGGCTCCTTGATATTATCCCAATTTTGGGTGTTGTGCATCTAGGAGGGTCATCGAGTTGATTCTATGGTGTATCCCTTATATTAACTTAACGTGGATTTGATATTCATCACAAGGTAATACTTTTTCATTTAAGTGATGAAGAGTGTTCCATATATTCAAGAAGATTTCATTCACAAAATATTCTAACAATGCCTCTAGAATACTCTATTGGGGAGTGGCTAAATTCCAAACCATGATGGTTATATTTTCCTTCGAAAATTGTCTCCTCATGTTCAATGTGTCTTCTTCATCTTTTTTCAGAGGCTCCTCAACCTGTTCTGACCAAAGTGGATGGTTCCCTACTACTTTATTATAAACATAAGGATAAGTAGATATTTACTCTTCCATATTGTAAAGTAGGTGATTTGAGGGTGGGTTAGAGAATGACTATTTCCTTGAGTTATCTTATGGATAAAAAAGGATTACACTTTTCAATGATGAGGCATTAGGCATGACTTGCCTCATTTTCCCAATTTCCTCATGATAGGAGGGCTTTCTCATCATTAAATCAGTAAGGGGAGGACCTAATTGATGGAGTGAAGTGTCGTTGTGGGGAGGACCTTCACATCAAATGCCATCATGGGGAGGAATATCATCATGACTTAAATTCCAACTAAAAGTATAATTCCTACAATGTATACCCTGTAGAGGACCTTTACGGTAGATGAAAACTAGGGGGACCTCCTTAATATTTGATATTTTGTCTATGTGGAGGGATTCCACGGCACTTATTAGAAGATGGGATCTCGAGATTGGTCTAGTTTTGGACATGATGCAATCCTTCATGGTAATATTTCTAGATATGATCACTAGAATTTATGTTACTACTTTTAAAATTTATTAACATAAGAGTAGGATCCTGAGCTTCCATGGATAAATGTATAAGGACTTCATGAACTCTGGAATTAAGTAGAGTGGTATTGTGATATGGCCCTTCATTTTACAATCGCCTTTGTTGAGGATTCTTTTTTGATTCTTTCTTATAGGTGACTGGGGATGGTTACTGGGGATAGAAGTTTTCATATATGAAAGCTTGTTTGATTATCTCCCCTGTCGATAACAGAATTTTTCAACAGGTTTCTGGAATTTTAGTAGGGGTGTGTTCCTTCCCTAGAGTGGCCACTACGGCAGACCGATGATCTCCTATTAGAATGGGAGTGTGGTCCCAATCCAGTTTTCCATATATCATGGGAGGATTTGTCCCATGACACTCCTAGAATAGAGCATATATGTTTTTCTAATCCTTAATGACATGTTTATGAGTCACCCCAATTATAGCAATGAAGTTGTGTGTCCACCCCACAACCACTGTTGTTGCCATTATTATATCCTGACAAGTTTTTAGGATGTGGGTAGGAATTTTTTTCTTCCCTTTCACCATTTTTAGGATGTTATGGGTAACATCAGTATCTAGAATGGGGATATATTCCCATTACATGGTTGTATTTGGGGTGTGTGCCTACTTATTTCCACCATTTCCAGTCGATATATACTGAAAAGAATCAGGTGAGGAGAAAAAGATATAGTTCTCCCCTGTTTGTTGTTAGGATTTTCTAGATTGTTTGTATAATTGTTTATAGATGAGGATTCTATTTTTCTTGAAGGATACAGGCATGTGTGTACAGCTACTCATGTTTTTTCATCGAATTTGACTAGCAGGCTTTATGGGTGTGGGAAATCATTTATTCCTGCTCATATTTTATCACTATATTTTGTTGGCGGGCTTCTCTAGAGGGGAAAGAGGTGTATCCACGTTCCTTGTTGACTGGTTGATTCCCTTGATAGGCCTTCTTGTGTTCCTAGGTCTGGGTGAACTAGGATGGACTTCCGAGGACAACACTCTCATCATGTTGATGATTTGATGTCATGCGGCATTGACGGTGGTGGATACTGGCAGGAGCCCTTTGGAGGGACACATATGTCTTCTAGATAATTTATTATGTGGTCTCTTGATCTTCCTCCATAAGATAATATAGGAGATTAATTCTTCATTCTAGGGATAAGCTCTTGAAATGGTTAGAGCTGGAAACTAGTTTTGTCTGCTTATGGATTACTAGCCATCATTGAGAGAACGATTGGTGGGGCTTCATAAGCTAGAGGGATTTTCGAGTATCCTCTATGGTTGGGATGGTACCATTTTAGTGGTACTCCCAAGACAGTTCATTTGAGTCCCAACATTGAATATTTTGGTTTGGTAATGGTGTCCTATATTTAGCTGAGAACCCAGTATGTGCATAAGTTGAGGAATATGTCCACTAGAATTGGTGAGACCATATTGGATTTAAGGGAGTCTTGAGATAAAGTTCCTAAAATATATATGAAAAAAAATAATAAATATATATTAAAGAGGCATTTCAATAAATTAACACATGCGTAATTGGTTGTTTTGGATCCATGTTTGGCCCTCTCTAATTTTGTAAGAGCAAGAAGGGGCATAACATGTGGGTGACATAGTCAAATTAGTTAAGGATTCACATCGGGTTCACTATTTTTGTTTCCCCATAGAAAATATGTTTTCTATCTAATTTGATTGATTGTGGGCGTTTTAATGTTGCATAATAATTCCTATCAAGTTCACAATTTTCATAAGGCTTCCAATAGGTTTTTTTCATGGAGCCAGAAACACCCAACAGTTCCCTTATTTGAGATTTTTTATGAACCTTATTTCCAAAGGCATATGATTATTGGAAAATGGTCCAACAAATCTTAGAGACTCTCATTGGTCGAGAGGATGGGAGTTTGATCACATCACACCATTTTGGGGGGAACGATTTCCTACTCTAGGACTCTCTTATAGATTTAAAATATGTTAATTAATCCTTTAATAAATCCCAAATATGACATGGGTCACCCTTAGATTAACAATCAATTATTAGAATGTATATACTCTAGAATCATCTGTATGTATTTGGGGTTCTTCATCGACTGAGACATCTATATTTATCAGAGATTCTCCATTGACGGTACCCTTTGGTATGTTAGGATTAGATATTCTTTCATCATTTATTATTTCGATGCTGATTTTATGCCGCACAGTGGGGTTCTCTAGAATTTATTGACATCCAGGGATATGGGAGTTGTTTTGATGTCAGGATTGGGCCCATGAAATGGTCTTCTTATGTGTACTTTTTGAAAGGAATTAGAACCCATGTAGTTCGATGCCACATAATGAGACACATCATACCTTTTAAGGTCATGTGACAAGGACCAAACCATGTAGTTTAATGTCATGTGACAAGAACATCTCAGAAAAAGGTTCCTAGTCAAGGGTTAGTGTGGGACTTATGCCTAAGTATCCCAAGGAATCCGAAGGGATTATGGACTCCTAGGTTGGTTAAGACCCTACTAGGAATGTGTCCTTGAGAAGATTAGGGTTGATTTTGGGTTTTGGGTTTAGAACTTAGAGAGGATTATTATGTATACCATTTGGATGGGAATAAAATCCCATGTAGTCAGGTTTTTTTTAAGGACCCGCGCCTATAGAGGCCATCTGAAGGTTTGTCTCATAGGGGAATGTGGTTCTTTAAGAGGATGGTAACATGGATATGGGGTTTACACAGAATAGTATTCCCACATTTCTAGAATCATGAGGAGGGTCTCAACTCATAGTTATTTGGATTTTTTCTTAGGGATTACACCTAGGATGATTCGCATTTGAGTTGTATACATGGATTTAAGGACCCATGACTATGGAGGCCCTCTAAAGTAAGGAAATAGGAGGATCTGTAAAAGGATTCTCTATTGAGAGATGTATCTGATTGTGTGGATTTTGTGATAATTTCTAAACTCTAAGACCACATGATTCATGCTTAGTGTGAAAAACAAGATGAATAAGAAGATATTGCAAAGACCATAATCTCATCCATCTGTTGAAGGATGAGGTCAGGGCTATGGGAGATGGGGGCTCTAGAACACATCTCCTCTCTTGTTTTCGTAACTAGGCTAGTCATGTCAAATTTTGGATACAGTCTACAAGAAAGACTAAGGGATTACTCCATCAGGGATTCCATATTTTTTCATGAGTATTTTTAGGGTTTACACTGAATAAGAGGCCCATTTCATGGAGAAAGAAAGATCCATCATAAGAATTCTCAACCTAGAATGTTATCTAATAATGTGGATTTCATGATCATTACTAACCATTATTCTCATGTAAGTCATTATTAGTGTGATAAATAAGAGGAATTTGAAGATCCAGGAAACCACGTAATCTCCTTCATCCACTGGTGGATGGGGTTAGGGAGATGGGAGAGAGAAAGGGCTCTAGTTCCCTTCTCATATCTTGTTTTCATAATCAGGATAGTCACGTCAACCCCTAGCTATATCCCATAAGAAAGACCAGGGTCTTACTACATGAGGGATTACCTTATCCTAATTCCAAATTATATAGGAGGATAATTAATTAATCCTCATCAAATTTAAAATAAAGTGTGATCCCCCCTCACTATTTAAAACAGGAGGTCATGGGTCTTAGAGATCACAAGGTAAGGATATATCCCTAGACTCTATGTTTGAGAGCGGGAAGAACCTAGTTACAAAGATAACCAGGTAAGAAAAAAGACCTAACCCATGTGTCTAAAACAGAGAGGTCCTGGGCACTTACCCCAGGGTTGGGGTCCTCTTTACCAAAGGGATGCACAGATGTACATACACAGAATACCCTACTCATTAGGTAGGACAAGCACAGGACAACCTTTATCGAAGGAATGTACAACCAAATGAGAGACACAATGGTGTGTCTTTTCCATGATTGTTCAAGTATAGAGGCCTTGATTGAGGTTTTGATTTGGTCCCCCTATGATAAGGGATCCAAAGGAAGAGGATCCCTACAATTTGTGTCTTGAAAAAGGGATTAGAAGGTGAATTTCATAGTTCAAGGATGGGAGATAAGAAAGTGCTTCGCATAGGGTGGAAATAGGTGGACTGGAAGTTCTTTACATAGATTAGGCCTATGCGATATGAGATTCCTTGGGAGGCATACATCCTGGGAAACAACACTTAATAAAGGCCTTTCTCTATGCTCCAAGGTTTTCCTCAGTTGTCACTAGAAGGGTCTCATACAGGTCATAGGTTTGGAAAGGGACCTTCATGCTAGTTCATGTCAACTAGGTCGAAGGGGTCCTTGTGTAGGTGTCTTTTGTTTCAAACCTTGTAGGGACTTTAATCCCAATATCCCCCTTAATTCCATCTTATCTAAAGTTTGGATTATGAGAGCCTATGGTCCTTCATATCCTTCACTTCTCTTCTTATTAATGTATTTTTCTTTAATATTTTTCATCCTCATGTGAAAAAACAAAGTGTCAATAGATCCTTGACTTCATTTAATTCTATCTTGCTCCCACTATCAAAAATAGAGATGTGTTCCCTTCTTATAAAACTATACTTGTTCACCCAACTATTACATTTCTATATTATGGATAGTAATATCCTTAGTTACTTTGGATAATTTTACGATATGCACTTTGTATTTTTTTTATAAAACTATATTTCTTAAATAAGACTTAACAAACAGTTTTCATCTAAACATATGAGTATTTTATATAATGAATTTTATCATATTATAAATTATATTATATCCATTTGTCACTGTAGTTGGTATATGGTTAAGTTTTGACTTTTTTATTCACTAAGCATGTATTGAAAGGAATAATGGAATAATTTCAATACTTATAAGACTCATTATTGATCTTCCTTTAACTAACATCATAAATATAATGTGTTAAGGGTAATTTGGGTTTATAAATAGTTCCACTCAACATTATGATAGATGAATGTTTGTTTAATATATTCTCTGACTAAACCACAAGAAGCAATGCTTATTGTTTACCAATCATGATCTTTACTTCACTCTATATTCCATAAATCTCTAAAAGGAATTCAATAAAGTAAATGAATTTAACTTTATCTTTTTCTTGAATAGTTCTCATGTATCATGTTGAACTAATTATATAAAGTTTGTGGTTATTAATTTTTAAATGAAAAACTATTTATTTTTCTTAAACCTTATAAGTAATAATGTTAAATACCAAAGATTTTTATCTCAAAAGATTCTAAACACCCTTCTTAATATATCCTTGACATGACTACTACTAGTTTTTCTTAATAAAGAATTATCTTTCCACGATTGGGTATAATTTAAGTCTTATGTTTTATATTCATCATTAATTGTCGATATTAGACATATGTGGTTCAAGTATTATTAAAAAATTAATTGGGTATGGTATACCATAACAACATTCATTTATATTATGAAATAATGTCTCATTATGCCTAAAAATATACATTTAGACAAATGTTTCGGTAACACACAATGCAAAACAATAGTTTTACAAGAATCAATACTCTTGGAAATCATGACGTTGTGATATTATTTAGCTTATATGTGAGTTAATTACCACCAATAACTTGAATATTCTCCCTCTTGTAATCTTTATTATCTTACTTGGTACCTATATTTTGATACAAATATGTGAGTCACACATTGTATTTAATACCCAAAAGTAAAAAAAATTATTACATGCAATGATGAATATACCTGAAGTAAAAGATTTTATTTTCTTATCCTTCAATTCAATGAAGTTCCTCCGTTAGTGGCCTTTATTACCTCATGTGAAGAAAATAGGATCCTAATCATTTCTCTCCCTCTGAATCTTTTATTTCTTTGAAAAACGTTGCAAATACACCATTAACTGCGAAATTTTCATGGTTTTTTCAATCTTTTCGCTCACTTCATTATCCATAAGGGGTGAGGAACCATATTCCCACCAGTCCTTATTAACTTCTTGAACCAGAATTAAAACATTATTGAGAGGGTTATTCATGTTATTCATTTTATAGTTCATAATGAATATGAATAATCTATGTGGTAATAACAATAATATGAGATTAATGGATACTTTCTAATCCATATGGAAGTTGAACTTTGTAAACTGATCAATACACTTCAAAATCATGAGTACATGATCACTTAATAGGTATTTTTATTCTAGTTTTCACTTATATAGTTCAATTAATTCTTCATTTATCCTTTTCCTCTCTTTCCCCTTTTGAAGTTCTTGGAGATGAGTTATCATGTTGTATGCATTCATTTCTATATGTTTCACCTTCTTCTCTCTGAACATGGAAGATAACATGATGTAATAAACATTTTATGCATGATCTGTGTGACTTTTGTAGGCATTATTCTTATCCACACTTTCTCTCTAAGGTGGATGGTAAAGAATAGGGGACTCTAGCACATAAAACAAATTTTCATGTGGTGGTATAATGTACAACTTCTTGTAGCACTCTCCGAAGTTTGTGTTTTTGAGAAAAAAAATACATAAATAATCATAATGATTTTGTAGTTTTTACATGTTATTTTTCTTTAGTAGAAGTACTTTATCTTGATTACCAATTATGACATGATTAACACTACTTGAAAATTTTCCTATGTCTATAGACCTATTAACATGGTTGGTCAAACCATGGTTGCAGGGATTTCTATAGCCACAGCTCAATGGGGACCATGGGTGTATGCCCTCTTGCACCAGTCTATATCCATGGTCAACATGGACCATGGAAATAGGTGGGCACAAGAAACTCCCAGAAACACATGAAGGGTGCAGGAAGGTCCTTTAGTTATGGTTTTCATAAATCGTGGACATAGGTTCTAGGACCCATAACCATATTTATTTTCTAAAAAGTATAATAATTATAATTATATAAAATTATATATACATGTGTGTGTGGATATTTATATATTTATATATATAGTTTGCTACAACTAAGTAGTAAAGTGTTAGTTTAAATATAGAAGAGGTCCTGGGATCAAATATCACAACTATGTTTTTATTTTTTTAGAGGTTATGGGAATAATCATGAACCATGGTCATAGATTCCCTATAGTCATGATTCACTCATGGAGGTTTACCCCAATGGGTATGGTTACAAACATTGGATGTAGCTTAAACCCTACACCAATAGAAATAGCATCCAAGGTCTACATGGACCATAGTTATATGGTACAACCATGGTCCTGGGACCTACTTCCATGGTTTTGGAAATGGATTTAGGAAACTTTTCCAATAGTGTAATGAATTAATTAGTCTCTTAATTTTTTATTCAAATCCAAAAAAACCTCATGATTGGATTTTTAATATCCAATAAATTGGATATTTTAGTAGAAAGGATCCATATTTCCCTTCTCATAACCCAAACAGAGGCCTTATCAAATTATTCAAAGGTATTTATGTAGGATTTTACTTTCCAACTGCATTAATCATAACTCCTTGATCTGTTGAGTGTAATCCCCATTCCTGAAATCCTAAACTTGTATTTCCACAACTCTTGCCTCCAAGTTACACACCAAGTATTATAAGGAAGACTAATCTTGATCCTAATTTGATTGTTTCAACAAAACATTTTTATTATAACTCCCCAATAATTTAAAGTACTAGACATGGAAAGGATAATAATTTTAACTAAGTTTACATTCTAAATCAAGTGATGGAAATCATTTTTTTAGTTAATATTATTATTGAGGGTTTTTTTAAAACTTATTTATAAATATTTTATATTTTATTATTAAAAATTTTGTTAATATTATATAGATTTTACACAATTTATTAACCATGTATGATAAAATAATTTATACACATACTAGTATGAGATGTCTTATTTTATATTTTTATATCGGTTAATTACTTTTACATGAGATCTTACATAATTAATTAACTATACATGATAAAATATATCACATACCTTTTATTTTATTTATCATAGCATGGTTGTTAATTTATTTATCCCATGTAATCCTATTTAATCATCCAAATAAACCATGAATCATATAAATAAATAAATAATCATGCATCGACAAAATAAAATAAACATGTGATATAATCATGATCTTTTATCTATTGGTTGGTTTATTAAACAGTGATAGACTACACTTTACCTTAGGGGGAATAACTCTTTGATCCCATGATTAGCTTGAGTTTCAGTATTTATCTATTCTACTATATATCTCCTTAGTTGGATTCACTTTAGGTTGAGTCCTAAATTGTATCCTCTAGTCAGTCACTCTATCCTTATATGTTCGTACTCACTTGAAAGTGAGAAGAACCAAGGACATAGGCCTACACATTATATAGGAGAGATGGATGAGTCACAGATCATCATATTTAATTTAGTAAAATTATCACATTAAACCATGAAATAAATAATTAAATAAAATTAATAAATCCAACACATACATAGGTTATTCAAGATAATGATCAATCACAACATGAATCGAATATGCATTTCAAATTTCAAGCATTTATTTCAAAAAAATTAATTAAGAAAAATTTACTAAAATTGATAAATTAATAAAGTGATTAATTAAATTAATTCTCTATCTTAATATTTTTTCCCAATGGTCCTTTAGACATAATAATCTCATCTAGTTATAATTTTAATTTCAATTTTATTTTATTATAAAATTATGTAAGTATACGACATGTACTTAAGAGGCAGCATGCCGTGTACTTTATACATCAGAATAAATCCACTTTCGAGATTTAGTATTTATATGGTGTGTATTTTAACTAAACATTCCATGGGACACTCACTATATATAGTCCTTTTTATGTATTTTATACTTTCATATAATGTATGGTTGCACAACATGTTGGGATATACATGACGTGTGGTACCATGGGTTAGGCCATGTAATCTTCACGGTGTGTATGAACAAATGGAATGCCTTTAGTATACACGGTATGTACCATTGGAATACCATGTATTACATAATGTATATGATGACCATACACATCATGTATTTGAAAATTTTATATAGTTTGTAATTATAACCATTTGGACCCACATGACATGTTTTAAAACATTCGGTGTGTACCTGATGTGGAATGACATGTGTCACATGGCGTGTATAGTCAGATTCACATTGGGTAGTCCATGTCTTGCTTTTAATTACTCCGCGTGTTGACCCACATGACATGATAAAAACCTTGATGTGTTCCTTGAGTGGGTTGAAATGTGTTACATGTCATGTATGCCAACTACATGTTTTTTATCCATGTCATGTTACATTGCTCAGTTGGTCATCAATACATGACATATAGTAACATATCATACTAACCCACATGAATCGCTAAAAATTATGCAGTGTGTTTAATGTTGTGGGGTTACATGGTGTATACATAAATTCTACACATCATTTAACAACATTCAAACCATGTGTTACACTAGTAGTAAATGCACAATGTATAATTAAGCCACATACAAACCCACACAGTGTGTTGAGATTTACATGATGCACACTTTATGTGGTTCACCATGAGTACATGGTGTGTAATTTTATATTACATATTGTGTATTTTTGTTATGAATTCCATGAACTTGGAATCTATGAATGGTATATTTCAAGTATTCTTTGCATGTATTGTCCAATTTTTGGCCATATGAACTCATAGGAACACATTATCTTGACCATAAAAATAAGAACAGAAATCTCAAAATGAAAACTAACAAATAAATTTAGGAAATTGATAAAATAAATCATAAATAATTATAAATTATATTGTGATTATTTTGATACCACTTTAAGGTTTTGGGGAGTATTTGAAGCAATATAATTGTGCCCAATTTTTATTTTTCATCATTTTCTACAGATAATATCTAAAGAAATTAACAAACACAACCTTGAAATCTCCTTGAGAGAATCTTTCAAAAAAACATAATTAATTTAAAACTTTATTTACCTCAAACCAGGAATTACTTTGATAAAAATCCATTATCACTCTTTTTTCATTTCCATTGTCATTGAGAATTCAAACAAGGACTCCTCTCATTGTATCCACACATATTCCACAAATCTCAAAATGAAGTTTTTAAATCTCTAGGTGCTAGCATGATAGGTTCAAGTGATTCATGACATTATCCATCTATGAAAACAAGATTCTCTTTTTCTATCTAGATTCTTGTAATGTAGGATGAGAGGATTTTCTCTTTAGGCTTGAGATAATTCTTGAGAGCATTCATAGTGCATAAAAAGTTTCATCCACTCACCAAAATGTTATAATTTGGAATTTATACATAGGGTTAAACTATTGATAATTGCATAATAGACCTTTATTAATTTTTTTATTCTAGGTAATCTGCATGCCAAAAAAATTATATTTAGGTATAGAGGGTTACAAAACACCAACACACACACTCTCAGGGAACCCAAGTGGGTCAAGCATTATTCCTCCCTACAGGGATTGGAAAGCTTCCACTAGGACCAATCTTATATATATATATATATATATATTTAAATCCTTATAGGGTACATGTTATATCTATTATTTATAATATAGTAGTAGCATTTTCCACCTTATTTCCTATTAATTATAGTCACATTTAATAGTTTAATGAGTTATATGCTTCATCATAATAGACACACACAATCAGCTCCATGCCTTTTTCATGTTACTTCCAATCTCCAAAGAAGATATGTTCAATTGTTAGAGAACCTAATCCTAAGAATTCCAAATGTGTTGATCATGTCCCTATAATTCCTGAAAATACCTCCACACATCCCAACATCAAATGCACATTAAGATAAAAAAAACTCATAGAAAATGTTTTTCCATTTTATTCCCACACTCCTAGACACCACATATCACACACACCTGCTCACATAGAAGTCAACACAGTATATATGACTGGCCCAAAAATAATGAATAAATTTAGCTAGAGAATCAACTAAATTTGTAGTCAGGGGTTGAACTATAGGTGATTAGAATGTAGAGTAGGAGACTTAGCTAAGTACTGAAATCTTAATCTGTAGCATGTAAAATAATAATAGTAGTAATGGTATAAGTTGTAATATTTCCATGAAATTTGTTTATTTAAATAATATTTATTAAATAAATAAATATTTATTTATTTAAATTATATTAAATAAATATATTGTTTCCATGGGGCCATTAACTCATCCCATAAATCCTTACATGGAATTTATCAAACCTTGAATAATAAAATATTTATTCAAATAAATATTATTCATTAAATAAAAAAATATAATATTCACCAAACTCATGGATAAATATTTATTTTATATTTACATAACTAAATAAATATTCATTATAATTTTTTTACTATGATTATAAATAAATAAATATTTATTTATCATATTGTGAGTAATATTAACAAGAGATAAAATTCAACTCACATATTCTAAACTCAAATATCTCATGATTGAATTTATGCAATCAACTTAACTTGAATAATTATTATTTCAAAAAATAAAAATAATATTTATTCTTAATATTAAATTTAGTAGAATTTAATGAGATATTAGATACACTTAACATGTGACCCTCGAAGCTTCTTTCTCAGTGGAATTAGGTGATCTTACCTAAAATCCAAGATCATTTTCTAGCAACACATAAAGTCACCCATTGAGAAATAAGTTAATGTCACAAAAAAACATAATATAAGTGCTATTATATAATATAATCTCTTTGGATACTTATATCTCATCAATATGGATGTATACTAGTGTCATCACTATATATTCTCAATTTTTATTTCTTTGAATTTTGAAAATAAACTCATCTATAAACTACCTTGTCCATGGATTTCTTAAGGTACTTTCATTTCAATAAAAGGATCAATAAATGTGTTTTAAGATGAGAATATCCAATGAAACATGAAACATGTGTAATTCCCATTGGACGGTATATTCTCATGACCTCCTTTCATGAATATCATCAAGTGATAACTTCATGAGAAGAAGTATCAATGTCTTATGTACCTCAAACACCTAGTAGTCAAACATATTATGTGACCATAGGACATATATTTAATAATATTTTAATAGAATATCTAGGTTATCATTATAGTGAGGGAACTACAACAAACCTTTAATGTAACAAATATTCTAAGTATGTTATCACATTAATGGTATGTAGAAGAATAATCATAATGTGATGAGAAATTTGGTAATACACTTGTTATTGAAAGTAAAAATTCAGCTGATTCCAGGGCATCAACTCCAACACTTTAATCACCCATGCTTGATAAAGATCACTAGGAATAGCTGAATAACTCTTCACTATGAGGTACATCAATGAGTTAATCTAGATCCCCTGACACTCAGGTGGTATTCTCTATAATTCCAAGACATTATAATATCTTCTAGGGGTCAAGGAAGGTGGATAAAGAGAGATTTGAGTGGGAGAATCAGTAGAGAGTTTAGGCAGGTTAAAACTATAGTTTATCAACGATTTTTTCCTCCTTTTTTAAGCCTTGGAGATGCTTTTCATTCCCCTATAGCATTTACTTGTATGTTACAAAATCGTATGATTAAAGTCCTTGACCATTCATACCTTTGTCACACAAACACACCTTTGATTCTCCCATGTGTTTCATCTTATGAAACGTGTTAAATAATGGTAGACTTAGGTGGAAGATTCCTGGATGTTATAATGTTTGGATACCTTATCAATCATATAATAAAATTGATAGGAAGTGTCATGATATCACAATCCATGCAATATTTCTAATACAAGGCACGTGATAAGCCTAGACTTTCATTCATATCATACTCTATAACATACATATATCATTAAATGAAATATAGCCAAAACCATATCATGGTTTACAATGTAATTAGGATATATCTCTAATAGTTACCACATCCCAATAAAATTCAACCACATGAGATATATGTTCTGACCATAGTGTGACATGTCGTGTGTCATGCTCATAATCACTTTTATCAATATACACACTATCATCTGTCGATTCACCCTCATCAAAATGATCATTTGTTAAATTCATTATCTCCTCCAACATATCATTTTTTTGAGATGGGAAGGACATATCAATATATAATTCCATTATAATGTTATTATAATGTTGACTATATAATTGGCATACATGCGGTCAGTCATTATTTTCCATCACTAGATATTTTACATGCACTACTACAAAATTGGGCTTTTGCAGCTGGTGAAGCAGGCGACCACCTATGGCAGTCGCTATTTCTTACTATCAATGACCACCAATTGTGGTTGTTTCACCTAAAAAGATAACCCCACCCCATCCCCATGCATCCCTCCCCATCCCCCTTCCTCCCCTTCACCGCATCCACCCCTTCCTCACCCTCTCCACACCCACTTCATATCCAATGCTCCTCCCCTTGTGCACCCATTCCTCCTTCCCCATAATCTCCCCCACACTCATTTCCCACCGCCACTGCACTCACATAAGATATTCCACCCCTCCCCACATGAACCCATTCTTCATTCCCTGTCGCCCCCTCACCCTTACCACACCCGATGTCAGAGCCTCTGCCACCCAATAGATCACTTGGATCTTGATTCCTTTTAGGTAAACCCTAATTTTAGTCTCTGTTGAGTATTAATTTTGTTTTTCATGATATCAGAACACCTGATTTGAAACTCTATTCTCATTTTGTCTATAGGTCCAATACCTCTAATGTGCGTGTATTCTAGGATCCGCTCTTACATTTCATCTAAAATCCTTAACCATTTTTTCCTCATGAAGGCTTACATATTTTACTTCCTCTTAAAGAAAATAATTTCCTTTTAAATCCCTCTATTTTTTATTTCCTCTTGAAGAAGAATTCTATAAATATTTGATTCAATTTTATCTACTTTAATTTTATATTGGTGAAATAGTTTTTTTTGTGATGCATATATGATTGTTTTGGGTAATTAGATATGATTTTCTCATTCCATTCAGGTGTATTGTGATTTTATGATCATAGCTATTTTTTATTTGACTCAATGGCCATAGAAAAAAACATAAATAACATGGTGTTGGGAAACTTAGTGCTACATCTGATAGAAAATACTATATATTTCATTGGTACAATGATATTTTCAATCCCATTATCTCTCTTTAAATTTTCTTTAAATTTGTGTTACCATTGGAGTTAGTTTTCTATTTTTTCCCATCATATGATGTGTGATTCATGGTAATGTATTCAAAAATCTTCCATGTTCAGGTAATATGATATTATCTTTAATTTTTTCATTTGATTGTAACTTTTTATTAGAAGAAAATTCCCTCAAAAATATTCATTGGAATTCCATTTTATTTGACAGTCTTTTTTTACATTGAAGCATGCATAGAGGTGAAAATTTTTATTATACTTGATAGATTTATTATATTTATTTATCTTTTCTAAGTTCTCTTATACTCCATAAAACAATTTTATTGATGCTGCAATTGGTTATACATATTTTTACATCATGTACACCACTTTTCGTATCTCTATTCAGATATCGTATTGGATACTTGTGACATTCCAATATATTATTCTTTGAATTCTCATGTCCTAAAAGTAAGAGGCAACTCATTCTTTTTAGTTAAAATCAACACATGATATCATGAAATTTTTTCAAATTTGAGTTTGATGTGAATAATTTTTAGAGGGTCTATTAGGCATAAAACATTTGAATATCATTACAGTTTACAATAATAACATTCTATTTATGTATATTATACACTGCATGTGGTTTATGGAATATGTATATAGAATATTGTTCTCAATATTTGTTCACTACATTTTACTAATTCCTTATGAACTTATTGTACTATATCCAAATCTATTTTTTTTTAAATGGACGTATTTCATTTAATATTCAATTTATTACAGAAACTAAATGCATACTGTTTATTGAATAAATTGTATGTGGTTTATTAGATGCACAATACACATGTTGCTTTTATAAAATAAGGCCATTCCAATATATATATACTTTATGTCATATTTTAAACAATTCAAGTTAATACCTATTTAGATATGTATTTCAAAAAATACCACTCTATTCACTTCCATGAAAAATAGTCTTCTTTAATTTACATATAATTCAAACTCAATGTTATCTGTTTCATTTTCTTTATTTAATATTTATTAAATCATTCACTTCTCTTTCAATATTTCATTATACCCCTTATAATACTACAATAAATTAATCTTTCATCCCCACATGAATTTTTCATACTCCCTGGCATTTTCCTCACCTATTATGAATCTCTAAGCCCAATTATATCTTTTTTTCAATAATTTTTGAAAATCATTAACTTTTGGATATAGGTTCATTCATTTTTCTCCTTTCATGATATCAGTCATGAATTTTAAAACTTATGATATATTTTTTTATTATTTGTATTTTTAATTACTTATATTTCTTTCATTTTGATGATTATGTTTTCTGTTAACTATTTTGAATATCATGATTGTGTTATACCATTTATCATACTATAAATCCAAAGATGTCATGCATGGATATCACTTACCATCACAGGAACAACTGAAACCAATCAAACTTATAAGAGTAACTTATTTTTAACACATCAAGCATGTTCTTAATATTAAATTAGATATATTATATAAATATAATTATTTATTTATCATAACCCTTAATCATTATTTAACCATTATTAAAAAACATAAACTTTTTGGAAGGGGATCTTCTTGATAAATTAAATTCTATAAATTCATCAGGTACACCTTTATTTTACATTTTCATTAACATATTTATATTTACTAATAAACTATGATAAATTTTATGATTAACATTTTCAATTCTATTCAACTCTTAATCATTATTGACCCTTTTTTTAGTATTTACACTTGATTTTTTTATTCTATTTTTTTATAAGATTCATTAAGAGCTTCGGAAATGAAATAAAAATAACATGAATTTATCAATACCTCGCTCAAAAAATTCCCCATCCCCAATATCTATGATTTCATTAGAAAATACCCTAATTAGACACATCCATCACAATAAATGTGTCTTCTTTCTATTAAGTAATTGTCTTGGAAAAAATTTCTAGCATCCATAAGTGTTGAAAACCTTTTAAATTACAGTGACCTAAATTAATCATACTACATAGAAATTTTATCATATATAGAATCCTTCATTAATAAAAACCCCCTTTGAGTTATGGTCCATCATCAACCTCTAATAATGAAGAGCCTTTAGACTGTAGTGATGAAATCAGTACACACACTAGTCAGTTCATCTTTTGTACCATCCTATTATAAAACTATTGTAGGAAAATTTTTATACAACGATCCACACACACCATACTTAGTATCTATAGTTATAGTAGAAACTGCAGTATTTTGGTAGGCATCTATTAGATGAAAAATATCTCTTTTATGTCTTGGATTTAAAATTCTATTAGATTTTGTATCGAAAACATTCATTGATGAAACCTATTCAAATTAAAGTGATGAAATGAAATTATACTAACCAGTCATATTTATAATACTAACTAATTTGAGTTTTAGTTCAACATTATCCTTAAATGATGAGGCCCCTTTGGACTGTATTGAGAACTCTATTAGTCTTCATAGTGATTAATTAATCTTGTGTAGAATACTTATCTTATAAAACTCATTCAGGTTGTCATTAATTACAATACTTGAAGGTTCCCTACATTAAGAATAACCACACATTTTTATTGTATTCTATCCTCTTGACTATATGATCATTTTCTTGGGCATAATTATATAGAACCTTGATACTAAACCATATATCCTAAAATTTAAACTTTTTGGATCTTATAAAATGTACAACATTAATAAGTCATATGATTTCTTACCTTTGTGACCACTTGAATGGGAATAGTATCCTTCACAAATGAAAGAAATATTTTCTTAAAAATTAACTTTGATCATCATTCATACAGTGTTCTCCATCTAAAATTATTTGGAATCCAAAGCCTTTCTCCTATCACATATATATTTCCCCATCAATTAATGTCCTATATCCACAGGACGTATTGGATAGAGAAGTACAATCCTATAGAATAGATCGTGTTCAAGTAAGGTTGTGATTCTAAAAATATATTATTCTTGGAAGTAAATTTTTATATATTCCCACTACTATGATCTTTAGTATGAAAAAGAATCACTAGGTTATTTAAAATCCATGAAGTATAATCTTTTTATCTATCCATTTCTCCATGAACATTGATCATTACACACACTTCATCATCATTAAAAATTATTTTAAATTTATTAGACAACTCGTATAGTTTAAAAATTGGTTTAGCCTTTCAATTCAACATTACCATATAAAAATTTCCAAAAAAATCAGATTCAAGATATGATAATTTATAGAAAACTTCACAGGATAATTTGAAGGGTTTGTTTCTCCATGTTATTGGATAACTCAATGTTTTCACCTACAGTATATAAAACAACAATATAATTTAATGGTACACACAAATAAACCTCAATAAGGACTTGTGAAAATTTTCTATATCTCACCCACTTGGTTTCTTTTATAAAATTTATAAATAATGTTAAGGAAAACTATGAACTATTTACCCAATATCCTCAAACTTTCATTAAACTTGTCTCTAAATCATAAAATTTCTTGGCTTTATCATCTATTTTCAAAATGACACACCCAATAATAGAATTTTACCCTCCCTAAGTTCCATATATCTAAACTATGATTCAAATATATATGACATGTTTATTCTATAACATATTTCTATTATCTATTTGATATAAATTCATAATTTCTTATCTAATTTGATGCAAGGATTCCTAAATATGTGAAATATTTCTTCTTTATTATGTATTCTATATTTTTATCCTCCTACACAGTGCATAAATGTCCCGCAATAAAATAACTTTTACAATTTTGATAAATTCAATGATATCTATTACACTTTCATTATTAATTAGTATATAAGTGTGTTATTTTGTATTTTTAAATTTAGACAAACTATATCATATTAAATATATAATCTTTGAATCATGTGGTTTTTTTTATTTGGAAACAAATCATCTTTCTTATCATGGATGTTGGATAATAAGCATGGGGGAATATGATAAAAACATTTCATGGTTCATGTAGTGTTATTTATTTTACTTGAATGGTAGATACATCAAAATGGTATAGATTGATAATGATATGGGTTTTTTAGACCATTTAATCATTTTAATAGAATCGTAGTGGTGAATTTTTCCCTATATTCATGCCATCTAATACCCATTTCATTAATTTTTCTCTTACATGCATTAGGTAGGTTTAAGTATTATTTTATAGTTATATTATGTAACGGTAATGTACTTTGAAGGTTACATATTAGAATGTTGATAAATATTTTCTATTAAATAGTTAGTAGTTACATAAAAACTAATAATTATATTCTTTACTAATTCCACCATATCTTTGCTTTCAAATGTCATGAAATTCATAAATTAGTTATTGAATAGATGAGTTTATGATTGGTTGATTTTTTATTCTCTCTATTTTTCATTTTTTATACACTTCTCACTTTGGAATAGTAATCTTCATGTTTTTTTCACATTTATATTATATTGATTCTATATTACAGTTTCAACATATATTGTGTATTTCTTTTCTATGATATGAACTTTAAGAGGGTTGATTTGGTGTTGTAGGTGGTGGCCTCAAAGAGGGAGGTTGTTGCATACCATTTTGGAGATTCAATGGACATACATTGAATAAATGAGTGACATATAAACTGGTAAGAGTCACTTCAAGGATATGTTTATTAGTCTATTTTTAAGTCCCTTTGCTTTGTGTTAACTTCATCATTGTGATATGATATTAAAGAAGGTGGCTGTTGAAATTTTATGTTCATGGAAGTAATTTTTTATTGGAGATGGGATGGACCTATCCCAAGAAGCCTTCCATTATCAAGAAATTATTTTTTCAAGTTCAATCATTCACCTACAGGAGGTAACTTCTAGTTATTATTATGTTACATGAAATGATTAAAGAAATATATTGATTTTTTAAGAATATTTTAGTCACGAACCTTTCAACCTACCTATAAAGAATAATTATATTGTACAATAATGTTTTACCTTATATTAACAAGCTTCAAACAACAATTGAAATTATTTTTGGACGAATCATTATTCCAAGTGTCATAAACTAACCTGGGCCAACCCCAAACGAGTCACCTCAGTCGGCCCAGGAAAAGGCCCAAGAGGTGTTCCCAATCCTCCTGAGATGGAAACGAGTTCTAGGGAATCAACAAAGAAACCTAGCGAATGATTTATCCCAATATAAATAAATAAAATAGTAAAAACAAATATAGAAGGCCAAATAGAATAGATATGAAATTTCCAAGTGGAACATCATTTATAAAAAGCTAGAAAAAAATACAACCAACCAAACAAAAAAACCCAAACTGAACCTAACAACCATAGAATCTCCATGTGACCCTAAGGGTCGCTCTATGATACCAAAACCAACCATCACCTATGGTGATTGAAACCAAGATGAAACCCACACCATAGTATAAAAACAAGAAATAACTATAGGCATTAGTATTAAAACTCATTAGCCATGCCCGAATAATCTATTCTTGGTGAATTTCCTTTAAATAAAGAAAAATCAAATTCGGTTTTGAAATAAAATATATAAAACTAGTCTTTTACACACATTTACATTTTAAAACTAAACATGGTCCATTGTCCTTTTTCTATTCAAAAATATATTTCATTCCAAGAAGTACACAGTAATGTTTTAAAGGGGTCAAAATGATGTTATTATTTAAAAAGGGGAAAGTGAGTGCAAAAACATTTCCAAAAAGTTTTCCATAAACCTTTGAAAACCAACTCATCATTTTTTATAAAAGGTACACCACATAAGAGAGAAACAACGATGATCATAAAATAAGGGTAATGGAAATAAGAAAGAAAGAGTAACCAACCAACAAGCATCTCAATAATCCACTATAGATTAATAAGTGCCAAATAACATGGGAAAGCCTAGGAGCTTTGCAGAATATTCCAGGACATACTTTACATCTTGACTCATTCTGAATGCATGCCTCACTCGATGACATAAATTCTCACCCACAAACTCGATCACACCCTACCTGGTCTGACTGAGGGGAACTATCCCATAGAAAAAACAAAAAAACAAATCCCTTTATATGGGTCACTATCCAAAGAAAAATCCTAATCTAGTGTCGCAATTGTTCACTAAAAAACTGCTTGTTATTCTAGGTTCCCATTTCAAGACTAAAGTGGGGGTGAGCCAATAATTCCAAACAAGAATCCAATCACACGCAGGTATATCATACACAAGAAACTAAGGCAACAATTCACCCCCAAGACACCCTAAGGAACAAATACTTTCATTTAAAACATTTTAATATAAGTGAGTCTCTCAACACGGACCTCCCACAACATTCAACATAACCAAGGCAATAGAATTATACAAAGAGAGTTTCCAAGATAACCGTCTTCAGAAAAGTTCCAAACGGTCCTAAATCACCCTTTAGGAACCAACACTTTTTCAATATAATAAATACACCATTTCAAAAAGGTTAAAACACACCATTTGACATTTGAAAACCATTTTAGAAAATTCCATTTAAACACTCAACCACATTTTCAACCTAAATCCACTTTCATCAAGATGCCAAATGGGCCACACACCATCGTCACATGTCAAATCATTTTCAAATAACCAAAGCACACTAGTTTCAAGTCCAAAACCATTTAGAAATCCATTTGAGACATCCAAACCACTATTTTAATTTCCACAAATACATTTAAAAATACACACCATGCTTTAAAAATCACAAATCACAAACAAAAGCCAATTAGACATTTTATCAAACACTTGGTGTGCATATATTAATGAAACAATTCCATATACTTAAAAAAATCAATAAAACCACCTAATTTCATATCAAAAAAATTATTCTAAATATCACACATAAATATTTAAAATATATGGAAGGTGAGAAAAGAAAGAAACTAATGATTATTAAATTTAAAGGGTAACTACAATGGGAAACCTACCTCAAATCACATGCACTTCAACAACACCAACATGAAAAAAACTCCATGAAGGTTCCAGGAGGTAAGAGCATCCAGGAGAAACCTTAACAACACAAAAACCCTAATTTAAACTCAAAGAAACATGAAACCTAGATCCACAAGACCAGGGGAGAAGAAAAAATCAAGATAAAATGGAAGAAAAATGAAGAGGAAGAAAATAAGAGGGGATTACCTTGATAAGTCACTCCAAAATCTTGAAGAATTCCTAGATCTGCACCTTGGGAGAGGAGAGGAAGCTTGGATAAGAAGGGAGAATCTACCCTATGGTTTAATGAACTATAAGGAGGATAAATTTGGTGTTTGGGGTTAAAATACCGAGAGGGTGGAAGAGTAATTTCAAAATTTTAATGACCTGGAAAGGTCACACGATTTTCCAAATCATACAGAAATCATACATCCCTTATGGTCCAATAGTAACAAGTCCCATAGTTATCCCGCACAATTTACAAAATCATTCATCAACTTTTCAGTTTCTAGTTTCTAAAACTGAAATTGGTTGCATAGTTTTCTGGGCAAGGGTGCACGGTTTTCACTAACCACGTGCCAACTACGTGCCACCTAATTTCAAGCCCAAATTCACTAATTTTTACCAAAAACTCAAGGGAAAACCCAAGAATAAATGAAAGACAAAAAATAAACAAAATAATACCACAAAAAATCACAAATGTAACAATTCTCCCCACTATTACGCTTTTTCCCCCAGAAAGCCACAACATCTCCAATTCATCGATCAAAGACATTGGGTTCACATACTCACACGATTCGATTTCCCAAATCGAAAATCACCTCAACCACCACCAAATTAAAACTTACATCTCTTACTTGGAAAGATATAATGATATAAAACCACTTCCCAAAAAATGATGGAAAACTCGTGCTACAATTCTACAACTTTGCCTCAAAAAGATCATTGGGCATACTCCCAAAAACCTAACATTCACTCGGAAGGAAAAACTCTGAACCAAAAACCCCAAACAAAACTACTCATTACCAACATACACTATATAATAAACCAAATTACCAACAAAAGAGGACAGAATGGACTCCCCTCCATTTGAAACCAACTAGCACTGACCAAATTCAGAAGATACCACAATAAGACCCGCATTGGGTCTCCTCGCCATTAAAAGATGGCCAACTTAAACCAATAAGCACTGACCAACATGGTAAACCCAACATGAACCAACTTGGGTATTTCCCACACAGACCAAACTGGGGACTCCCCACATAGACCAAACCCCAACCCCAGGGGGGGCAATGAAAGAAATTCCAAACCAAGCAGCAACCCAAAACAAAAACCAACCCACAAGGATAACCACACAAGGACCTCAATGAAAAAATGAGGGCCTCTGCACCTTTTACAGAAAAATATGACCTTACATGATGAATAAACTATAGCATATAAACTTAAAATATCCCTATTATAGAATTGAATAAAAATTTAGACCAAGGTCCTCCATGCTCATGTGATTCCTGACTACATACAAGCTTCACTCCAGTACCTGTGGCTGGAGCCCTGATGTCTTGAAGCATCCACTTCCTCATAGTAAGGAGTTGATAATCCCTAATGGAAAATTATTATTTTGTTGTCATGAGTGTTCACAAAGCATCCCAGGTAGAACCCAAAGAATAAATCACACCACAAGACTCACTTTTCTCCAATAAGGCACTTTCACTAAGATGGGGATTTAGAAGATACACATGCATCATCCTATTTCACCCCAAATGAGAGGTAGAAAAAACTAGACACACAACCAAACAGACCTCCACTCAAGATAGAAAAATTTAGAACTTCCAAAAGATAAACATGATTCCATAAAAATAAAATTTCCCAGGATATCCACAACATCCATATTTACATTATAATGAAATGACAGCACCACAAGACACCACCAGACACAACCACTACAACAAAGAATCATTTTATAGAAAGGGGACTTAAACTAAGACCAAAATAGCACCCTACTCCTATAAACGGGTTGGGGTGTCTTTTGAAGTGTTGGATATACCTCCACGTCGCTTCCAGACAACACCCCGATAAAACTGTTTCAAGTGACCTAGGAATCCATAAGTATGACAGGTATTTGGAGCATTCAGATACAAAAAATTCTTATGATTCGGCTTACCGCATTGATGATACACCATGATCATGTTATTAGATAAAGCTGATAATAGATCTAGAGGCCTTTTAATTTTGTGACCAGCACCACCATCTTCAATCCACTTTCTGATCTTCTTATTAGGATTACCTTTACTACTCCTAGAGACTGGGGAAAGGTTTTCTTCCTTAATCACTCCTTCTAACACATCTTTAACCTGAACATATTTCTTAACCTCATCAATAAAGGAAGTCAAACCGGACTCTGACACCTTTAACTGTAATTCAGGATGAATCCCATTCTCAAAACATCAAGCCTTTAAGGAATTTTCCATAGCCCACTCTGGAAGGTAAGGAACTAAATCAACAAAATGGAAAAATAACTCTAACACTGATCTACCTCATTTTAGATAGCATATATCCATCCCCTTCCTCACCTTCACTACCTCAAAGAAGTACTGATGGATGAACGAAGCCTTGAAGAACTTAAAAGTAATATCTTCTGGAGTCTTGGTTTGAGAGTCCAACTTCCACCAATTCTAGGTTATACCTTTAAGCATAAATGTTTTAAACTTAACCATTAACGACCCAGGAAACTCAAGGAAATTGAAGATTCTTTCAATTCTCCGCATCCACTCTTCCACTTCGAGAGGATCCGCATGACCTTAAAATAGAGGAGATTTAAACTTTCAAAACTCAAGGAGAAAGTCCTTAGGTTAATCATATGTAGGTTTTACCAATGGTGAACCACCCATAGCTACACCTTGAATATCCATTAAATCCTTGTGGGGGCATACACTAAGCAACAAGAAAACCAAGAACTAAATCAAAACCAATCCATCGACCAAAACTTACCACAAAAAAACACCCAAAAAAAAAGAAAAGGGAACCAACTCAAAATATTCCCAAAATATTTTTCTAAAAACCTAATAAACAACACTTCAAAGAAAATTCACTAATAATAATTCAAACTCGAAGAACCACTTAAAAAATTCACAAAACACAATAAAACAATATATACAACCACCGGTTACCAAAACATCATAGTTACTTTTTCTCTTAAAAACACTTTTTTAAAAGAAATACAAATTTGATAGGTTGTAAAATCACCAATTGAATTTCTTATAGCCTCAAACATGCACATTCATATGCCAATCTGGGAACCCATCCACTCATGCCAATCCGGGAACTCATCTTCCCATGCCATCAAACATTAACTTCCTCAAACACATCCATTCATGTGAGCACTCATGAGAATACCAAAGTTCAAAAGAAGAAAAAAATCCACTTTTCAAGACAAAACATTCAACCCATGTTTTTAACTTATCAATTTACTTCCCATTTCACGTTTTCAAAAATCTTCTCAAAAATCCCCCAAAAAAACTTTTCCAAAAACCACCCCATTTCAAAACGAATTTCTATTTCAATCTTCAAAAAACCAATTTCAAAAGACTATTAACCACTAATCAAAAACCATTTTCAAACACTACAGTTCTAACCATTTCATTCCATTCAAAAAAATACAAATCATGTAAATTCCATCCAAAACCCCAATTCATTCCATTCAAAGAATTTCCATCAAGAATCATTTGATTAAAGACTCATTTTATAAAAAACCATTTTTCTAAAACCTTCTTAAAAATAAATCTATAAAATTATTTACAATATTCCAACAATCAAAACATTACCTATTAAAATCCATATTTTCACAATTTCAAAACAAGGATTTTCATAACAATTTTTTCAAAATCAAGTGGTACCCAAAACAACTCACAAGTGGGAAACTAGTGTCAATGGGTGACTTGGTCATATGGTCGGCAACCATATACCAATTTTGTCATCATCATAGAGATTCTTCTTGGACCACATACCCAACTCCATATGGATTTTTAGGCTCTGTGAGCTCACTAAGACCATTACTCCAACTCACTTTTTTGTATCCCAAATAGAAGATAACAAATAAGAATCAATGAAACCAAAAAACCCATCTTACCATGGGAACTCATGGTTCGGTCCAAAAAGTGTTAGCCAAACACTCCCCTAGACCTACACCCCAAAATATGATATTCCTAATCCATCTACCTTTACATACCAAATTGAAAAGGGTTCTCTGAATTCTCTATCCCCTAAAGAACCCAAATCTCCTCTGATGTCATTTTTTCATGAAAGGACATGGGTCAACCCTAAACCGGTCACCCGAGTCAGCCCGAGACAAGGCCTGAGAGGAATTATAGATCCTCCCTAGATGGAAACTAGTGTCGAGGTATCAATAGAGAAACTAGGATAATGATTTAACATAATATAAATAAATAAAATGGAAAAAAACTGAGAAACCTGAATAAAATAGATACAAAATTTTCAAACTAAACATAATTTATATAAAAGCTGGAAAAAAATATAACCAACTGAACAAAAAAAACAAAAAAAACCTAATGACCATAATGTCTCTATGTGATCCTAAGGATCACTCTTGGATAAAAAAACCAACCATCACCCACGGAGATCGAAACCATGATGAAACCTACACCAAAGGCTAAAAAAAGAAATAACTATAGGCCTGAGTATTAAAACACAGTAGGCATGTCCGAAAAAAATATTCCTAATTCATTTCCTTTAAATAAATAAACATAAAATTCAGGTTTGGAATACAATATATAAAACTATGATTTTATACACATTTCTATTTTAAAACAAAACACAGTCTATTTCCATTTTTCCATTCAAATCCAAATTTCTTTCCAAGAAGCAGACATTAATGCTTTCAAGGGAGAAAAATGATGTTCTTATTTAAAAAGGGGAAAGTGAGTGCAAAAACATTTCCAAAATATTTTCCATAAACCTTTAAAAACCAACTCATCAATTTTTTATAAAAGGACTCCACACAAGAGAGTAAAAATGGTGATCCTAAAATAAGAGAAATGGAAATAAGAAAGTAAGAGTAACCAACCAACAATAATCTCAATCATCTGCCTTAGATAACTAAGTTCCAAAGAACATGGGAAAACTTGGGAGTTAAGTGAAATAATCTAGAGAATATTATATATATTAACTCATCCAAAAGTCATGCCTCACTCAATGACATCAATTCTATCCCATATGCTCAATCACACCCGACCTAGTCTGACTGAGGGGAACTATCCCATGGCAACAAAAACAAAAGAAATCCCCTTCTATGTGACACTAGCTAGAGAAAAATATTAAGTTAGTTCATTAATTGTTCACCAAATATTCGCTAGCTATACTAGGTTATCATGTCAAGACTAAATTGGGGGTGACCCAACAATTCCAAACAAGCATCCAATCACATACACATATATCATACACAAGAATTTCACACAACAAGTCACCATCAGCCACCCAAATGAACAACCTATTACCTTTAAACCATTCAAATGCAAGGGGGTATCTGAGAATGGTCACATCCATGACTTCTTTTAAATTTATTTTTAATTTAATTTCAATTCGTTCTTTGTTTTTGGGGTTTTCCATCCATTTTGGTGGAAATGGAGGGTTTTCAAAATTTGGGCCAAAGCGTGAGCCCAATTCCAGATTTAAAAATAAATTTTGTTTCCTTTATAAATCCTTCATTTTTAAAAATTTTCATCCATTCCAATTCATAATTGGAATCCCCTGATCCATTAACCCCACCATATCAATTTTGACCCTTTAGGAATCCATAATCATGGTGGATTTAGGTTTTTATTTAAGGAGTTGGGCCACCCCAAAATCCCATTTCCAATTTTAAAAAACATTTTGTTTATTTAATAACTTATTCAATTTTAAATATTTTTTTGTGATTCTACATCTAACCCAAGTCCACTAAACCTAGGTGTTCCTCCAATCTCTTCTCCCCATCTTTGGAGCTCGTTTGCTTCATCGAACAAGTCTAAACTTCTTAATATTCCTCAATTCGAGCAGATTTATAAGGGTAATTTTTTTCCTTCATAAATATTTCATTTCTTACTCTTTTTTCCCCCATTAAAATTCCAAAATGATCACATTATCCTTTTTAGAACCTAAATTGAAGTTTTGGTTGTTTTAAAATTCATCTACTTGTGTATTTGGGGCGATTTCTACAAGATCCCTCAAGTAAGTTGGTCTCCTTCATTCTTATTTCAATTTGCTTAGGGTTACATTCAATTTGATTAGGGTTTATTCTCTTATCCTTGAGGTTCCTAATGTTCAGAAGTTAGGGTTAGAACCTAGGGTTTTATTTCTTGTCTTTTGGGTGAAATATTTTGGTTATAGGTTGTATTTAACTTCCTTGAGGTGCGTTGGTGGTTTGGTTTATGTTTCGCACCATGTTTTGAGGGTTTCGACATAAAAGGTAGCTGGTTCCATGTGTAAACAATTATTTATGAGTTAGCTTGCTGTATTTACTCATTTTTAATATTCCTCATATATTGGGTGCGGTTCGAAAACTATTTATGATTTATTTGGTTAAGTGTTTAATTTTATAGTTGAATTTTAACTTGAAATTGGGTGTTTTCATGTGTAACTATTGGGGTATTATTTGGGTGTATTTTATAACTTATGGAATTGGTTTAATAAATCTTGTTTAGAATGAAAATTCTGGTTTGGTAATTTATTAGTGTCATGTGGGCCTAAAAAGGGTTTTTGAATAGGTTTGATGTGTAAAAAATTATTATTCTTCTTGAGAGTATTTTATGAAAATGTGTGTTTTCATTTGTATCTTTTGTGGTATTATTTAAGGTGATTTTATAAAATTTGAAAGTGGTATTATAAATGTATTTAGGGATGAAAATTATGTTTTGTATAGGAATTGGTATGGTTTTGGTCTTAAATGGGGATTTTGAAATGGGTTTTTTTTTGCAAGACATATTTACACCACTTGGGTTCTTTTTATGAAAATTGTAAACATTTTAGTTGGTTAAACAATTTGGGAAAATAGTGCATATGCACTGTTTGGTTCGTGTGTCCACCTAATATGGGTCTTTGAAAGGTAAGGTGGTTATTTAATATTTCAAATATTTTTTAGAATGTTTTATTAAGTGCTGAAATGTTTTAGAAAATGGAAAGAGAGCCGCAAAACATGGTTGTGGGTTGTTTTGTGTGAGTGTGCTGTGAAAAATGAATTTTATTGATAAAATAAGTATTATATGATATTTGAGTGGGATGTTATATGAGTTATAATTTATTTTAATAGTTTTATAAAAAAAATTAAAGGATTTGTGAGTCGGTGTGGATGCTGGATCTTGGTACTATTTCGTTGTGTTGGATATTGTCTTGCTTTTGGGTGTTGCGGATATGCTGGTGTTTGGCGATGGTTGTTGCTTCATTGTGAGGTGGTGAAGGTGGGAATTATGACTGTGATGCTAGTGGTTATGTGATGTTGGCAGTGGATATGATTGGCAATGGGGTGATGGTTGATGAAAATGGTGTTGTGAGATGCTGGTTGCTGTTTGGTTGGGTGATTCTGGTGAAGATGCTTCTGTTTTTCTTCTTTTTCTTTCTTGGCCTGTCTTTTGGTTTTTTCTTGGGACTTTTGGGTTTTGTGGGGGTGTCCAAGGTTTTTTGGGTGTGGGTCGTTTGACCCCTCCCCTCCCTTGTCTGCTAAGTTTTTTTCTAATTAATTTGGGGGGGTCAGGAATAGTCTGACCCTCGTATCTTCCTTGCCCAAAAAATCCTAAAAACACCTAAAACCCCTCAAAAACCCTAAGACCCTTGAAAAACCTAAAAACCATATTGAACCATAAAAACACATGAATACCCTAGAAAATATATAAAACCCTACAAAACCCTAGAAAACCATAAAATCCCTAGAAAATCCTAAAATCCCCTAGAAAACCCTTGAAACCATAAAAACCCTTAAAACCCTAGAAAACCCTTAAAACCACTAAAAAACCTAAAAATCCCTAAAAACCTAAACACCCTAAAAGAACCTAACAACCCTAAAAGACCCTAACAACACAAAAAGACCCTAAAATCCCTTAAAAGAACCTAAAATCCCAGAATAACCCTAAAAGGCCCTAAAACCCCTATAAGGCCCTAAAAACCTTAAAAACAAAAAAAAAGATCATAAACCTAAACAACCCTAAAAGACCTTAAAAATAGCTAAAAACCCAACAAGACCCTAAAAATCCTAAACACCCTAAAAGACCCTAAAACCCCAAAAAGAACCTAAAACACCTTAAAATTTATAAAAACCCTAAAACGCCATAAAAACCCTAAAAAACCTAAAACCCCTAAGACACCCAAAAAAACTAAAAACCCTAAAAGACCTTAAAAACTGAATAAAACTGTAGAGAACCAGAAAATACTAGAAACCCCTAAAAACCTTTATAACCCTACAACCCCTAAAAAACCGTAAAAACCCCAAGAAAACATTATAAAAACCTAAAAAACCTAGAAAACGATAAAATAACCTAGAGAACCCAAGAAAAACCTAAAAACCTAAAACCCCCTTAAGAATCCTTGAAAACCTTAGAAAACCCTAAAACCCCTCAAAAACCTAAAGAACCTAAAAGCCTAAAAAACTTTTAAACCCCTCCAAAGACTCTAAAAACCCCTAACCCCCACCCCCCCCCCCCAAACCCTAAAATCTAAGAAAGAATAGGAAACCCAAGAAAACTCGACAAAACCCTAGAAAACCACAGAAACCCTAAAAATATAAAAACACAAAAAACAATAAAAACACCTTAAACCCCTAGAAAATCCTAGAAACCCATAAAAAATCCTAAAACCCCTACAAAACCCAAAAAATAGTAAAAACCCAAGAAAACCATAGAAAACCCTAAAAAAACTTAAAAATCCTAGAAAACCCTAAAAATATAGAAAAAACTATAAGACCCTACAAAACCCTACAAAACCCTACAAACTCCTAGAAATCCATAGAAAAAACTAAAAACTCTAAAAACATAGAAAACCCTAAAATTACCTAAAACCTCAAAAAACCCTAGAAAACACTTGAAAATCCTTGAAACCCATTGAAAGCCCTAAAATACTAAAAACCCAAGATACCACTAGAAAATCCTAGAAAAAACCCCCTAAAAACCCTACAAAACTCTAAAAAACACTAAAATTCCTAAAAACCCTAAAACCCCTATAAAACCCTAGAAAACCATAGAAAACCCAGGAACACCTTAGAAAAACCAAGAAAACCCTATAAACCCTATAACCCCTAGAAACCCCTTGAAAACCCTAAAATACCCTAAAAGAATAAAAAAGACCTAAAAATCCTTGAAAACACTGAAAATCTCTAAAAACCCTAAAGAACCCAAAAAACCTAGAAAATCCTAAAGAGCCCTAGAAAAACTTTAAAAAGCCTAATAACCATATAAAACCCAAGAAAACCCTAAAAACCCCTATAAAACCTTAAAACCCTAGAAAATACTATAAAATACTAAAATCCCTAGAACCCTCCAGGAAACCGTTGAAAATATTACGAACACCTAAAATCCTAAAAACCCTACAAAACCCTAGAAAATCCTAGAAAAACCTAAAAATCCTTATAAAACCCTAAACACCCTAAAGCACGTTAACATTCCCTAGAATACCCTAAAACACTCTAAAACCCCCCAAAAACCTTAAAACCTAAGAAATCCCAAAGAACGTAAAAATTCTTACAAAACCCAAGAAACCCTAGAAAATCCTATAAAATCAAAAAATCCTAGAAAACTATAGACAACCCTAGAAACCCCTAAAAAGCCATAGAAACCCCCAAGAAACCCTAAAACCCCTAGAAAACTGCAGAAACACCTAAAATTTTAAAAATCCCTATAAAACCCTAGAAAATCCTAGAAACCCCAAAAAAACCTAAAAACCCTAAAGAACCCTAAAACCCAAGAAAATCCTAGAAAACCCTAGAAAAACCTAAAACCCTAAAAATCTAAAAATCATAAAGATCCCAAAATAACCCTAAAAATCCCTAGAAAACAAAAAAAACAATAAAAAACTAAAGAACCCTAAAAACACTAAAAACCCTACAAAACATGAGGAAACCATTAAAACCCCTAAAAACCCTAGAAATCCCTCAAAACAAAAAAAACATACTTAAACACCTTAAACTCCCCTAAAACCCATAAAACCCCTAAAAACATTAAAAACCCTAAAAAACTAAAAACCCTAAAAACCCTATGAAACCCTAGAAACCCTAGAAACCCCTAGAAATCCCCAAAAATTTCAAACCCTAAAAATCCTAGAAAACCCTACAAAAACCTAAAAATCTTAGAAGATCCTATAAAACCATATATAGACCTAAAAACACTACAAACCCATAGAAAATACGAGAAAATCCTACACACCCCTAAAGAATCCTAAAAACCCTAGAAAACTGTAGAAAATGCTAAAAACCTAAAGAACCCTAGAAAACCTTAAAACCTTAAAAACCCCTAGAAAACACTAGAAATCCCTAAAGAACCCTAAAAATCCCTAAAAATTAAATAATACTAAAAAACCTTAAATAACTCTACAGGACCCAAAAGAACCCTAGAAAACCCTAAAAACACTAATGAATCCTAGAAAACCCTAAAACCCTCTATAATATCATAAAAGAAGCCTCGGAGCGGCGGCTCTTCTCTTCTCCTCACATTGCTAGGGATCCCCTTAGGATTCTCCTCCTTCCCCCTCCGGCGTGGTCCGACCTCGATGACTGCGAATTCACCTTGGATTGGCATTGATGGAGGTTTTCCAAAACTGACTTGTCATTGCTTTTGATCTGGTGGTGTCTCCATCACTCTTTGTGGCTTCGAGATCTAGTTTCGGCTTCGGATCGGTAGTTGTTGGCTCCGGTTCACACAGAGGTGACTTCGACTATCATGGCTTCAGGATCCCTATCTGTTTTTGGCTGGATTCAGTTCTGTGTGTTTTGGATCTGGGTTCTAGATTGATGTTATCCTTTCTAGATCTAAGATTTTTTTGTGGCTGTGAGAGCTTGGTGTTTCACTTAGTGTTCTAGGTGTCTGTCTTGGCGTTCCCATATCCTCGGGTTGTCATTGCGGCCTCCACACATTCACTTATGCCTCTAGATTGAGTTGCAAGATGGGGCAGGCTCCTCCTAGATTTCATGATTTGGTCTTGGTTGTGGGTTCTTGGTGTTGGACCTGGCGCTTCTGGCCACGGAATCTCAGCCCAGCTTCTTCCCAGCCTGACGATGGTTCTAGAGTGCTTTGGTTTACTCGGGTTTGGATCCTGTGGCTTGGAGGGGGAGGATCTTCTTTCCTTATCCTCTGGTTTCTTGCGATTCTAATCAAATGCTATTGGTTTTTTGTTATGGTGGGTGTTTTTTGTGGTTGTTGCTGCTGGTTATTGGTCGCTGATTTTAGAAAGATGATGTTTCTTGGTGTTTAATGCGGTGATGTTGGTTTTCATGAGGCTGTTGGAGGTTGGTGTTTGTGTCTTTGTGGTACTGAATCTAGGTTGATGAAGTTGCTGCATATGGATTGGTTTTTCTGGTTGCTGGTTGCTGATGTGTTGGGAGGTGATGTTGGTGACTTTTATGTTTTTATGCATTGCGTGTCTTTTTTCTTCTTTGGGTTTTTCTTTATTTGGGGTCTTTTTGGGGTTGGGGTTGTAAAGGGTTTTTTGGGTGTGGGTCATTTGATCCCTCCCTACCCTTGTCTACTGTATCTTTCTTTCTAATAAATTTGAGGGGGTTGGGAATAGCCTGACCCCCACATCTTCCTTGCCCTATAATATAATAGAAAACAATAGGAAAGCCTAGAAAATTCTAGACAACCCTAAAACACTAGAAAACCCTTGAAAACATATAAAAACCTATAAAAAACTAGAAACCCATAGAAAACCCCATAAAACAATAGAAACCCCTAGAAAACCCAAAAACCACTAAAAACCATTAAAACCTTTAAAACTATAAAAACCCTAAAAGCCCTAGAGAACCCTAAAAAACCCCAGAAAACCCTAGAAACCCCTAGAAAACACTAAAAACCCCTAAAAACCCTAAAAAATCCTAGAAAACCCTATAAAACACTAAAATCCATAGAAAACCCTAGAAACGTGTAAAAACCCGTAAAAACCATAAAACGCCCTAAAACCCCTAACAAACACTAAAACCCTCTAAACACCCTGAAAACCCTTTAAATACCTTGAAAAGGCTAGAAACCAGAAGAAAATTCTAGAAAACCCTATAAACCCAAGAAAACCCTATAAACCCTAAAAAACCTTCAAAACCCTAAATACCATACAAAACCCTAAAAACCTAAAAAACACTAGAAAAATTTGGAAAACCATAAAACCCTTCTAAACCCTTAAAAAGCCTAAAAACAATAAAACCCATAGAAAAACCTACAAAACCCTAGAAAAACATAAAAAGACTAAAAACTCCAAAAACCCTAAAAACACTAAAACCCTTAAAAATCCTAAAAACCCTAAAAGATCTTAAAGCCCTAGAAACCCCCCCAAAAAAATCCTAGAAAACCTGAAAAACTCTAAAACCCCCTTAAAAACCCCAAAAAACCCTAGAAATTACTAAAACCACAAGAAAACTCTAGAAAACCCTAAAAACATAAAACTATATAAAACCCTAGAAAATACTAGAAACCTATAAAACCCTAAAATACCCAACAAACCCTACAAAATCATAAAAACCCTAAAATCCTAAAAACTATAAAAACCTATAAAACACTAAAACCCCTAGAAAATCCTATGAAACCCTAAAAAACTTTAAAACCCTAAATAAACCTAAAAACTAAAAAACCTAAAAGAACCCCTTAACACACATGAAAACCATAGAAAATCCTAAAAACTCAAGAAAATACTATAAACCAATATAAAACCCTAAAACTCTGAAAACCTGTAGAAAACCCTAAAACCCCCAAGAAAACCCTAAAACCTCTAAAAACCCTAAAAACCTGAGAAACCCCTAAAAATCCATAAAAACCCTAAGAACACTGAAAAACATTAGAAAATCCTATAAAAGAATAAAACCCCCTAAAACCCATAGAAAACAATATAAACCATAAAAATCCTAAAATCCTAAAACCCTAGAAAACCTTACAAACCCTAAAAAAATTTAAAAACCTAAAAACCCTAGAGAACACTAAAAACTATAAAAACCCAAAAAAACCTAAAACCCAAAAAATCCCTAAAAACCCTAGAATACCCTAGAAAACCCTAAATACCCTAAAACCTAAAAACCCTTAAAAACCCTAAAAATATTAGAAACCTCCACAAAACTGCATAAAAACACAAAAAACCCCCCAAAACCCTAGTAAACCCTAGAAAACCCTGAAAACCCTAAAACACTAGAAAACCCTAGAAAACAATATAAAATACTAAAAAAACCTTAGGAAATCCTATAAAATCCTAAATGCTCTACAAAACCTTAAAATAGCCTAAAACCTTAGAAAACCATAAAAACCATAGAAAACCGAAGAATACACTAAAAATCCTAAAAACTTTAAAACCCTTAAAAACCTAGATAATACTATAAACTCCTAGAAACCCCTAAGAAACCCTAAAAACCCATCGAAAACCTTGAAAACCCATAAAAATACCTAGAAACCCAAGAAATCCCCTAAAACCCCTAGAAAACCCTAGAAAACCCTTGAAAACCCAAAAAACCCAAAAAACCCTTAAAACCCCTGAAAAACCCTAAAACACCTAAAAACCCTCAAACACCTAGAAAATCCTATAAAATTCTAAAAACCCTATAAAACCCTAAAACCCTATAAACCCTACAAAACCCTAAAATCCAAAAACCCTAAAAACACTAGAAAACCCAAGAAAACTCTAGAAAATGCTATAATAATCTATAAAACATAATAAGACACTAAAAACCCTAAGAAAACCACACAAAACCCTAAAAACCCCTATAAACCCCTAAAAAACACAAGAAAACCCTTAAACCCATAGAAAAAACTAAAAACCCTATACAACCATAAAACACTCTAAAACCCCTAGAAAACCCTAAAAATCCTAGAGAACCCCAAAAAACCCTAAAACCTTTGAAACTGTAGAAAACGTTACAAAACCTAAAAAAACAGAAAACCTTTAAAACCCATTGAAAACCATAAAACCCTACAAACCCCTAAAACTCCCAAAAAACCTAAAAACCTTGAAAAACCCTAAAACATCAAAAAAATACCCTACGAATCCCAAGAAAACCTAATAACCCCTATACAATCCAAGAAAATCCCAAAAACCCTTAGAAAGACCTTAAAACCCCTAAAACCCTTTAAAACCCAAAGAAAACCTAAAAGACCCTAAAAACCATAAAAACCCTTAAAATCATAGAAAATACTAAAACCCCTAAAAATCGAACAACACCTAATAAAACAAAGAAAACCATAGAAAACCAAAGAAAACCCTAAAAACCCTTAGATAACCCTAAAAACTCTAAAAACCTAAAAACCCAAAAAACCCTAGAAAACCCTATAAACTCCTAGAAAACCATAAAAACCCCTAGAAAATATATATAACCCAATAAATCCCTAAAAAACCCTAAAACCCTACAAAATCCCACAAACCCTAAAAACCCTAATAACCTTTATACCCTAAAAACCCTAGAAAACCCCAAAAAACCATAAAAACCCTACTTATCCTTATAAAACCTTTAAAATCCTAGAAAATACAAACAAAACCTAGAAACCCCAAAAAAACACTAAAACCCTATAAAATCATAGAAAACCCTACAAAAGCCTAAAAATACTAGAAAGCCCTTATAAACCTAGAAACCCCTAAATACCCAAGAAAATCCTACAAAACCTTAAAAACTCCTAAGAATCATAAAAAAACCCTAGAAAGCATTAACACCTAGAAAACCCTAATAACCATAAAATCCCTAAAACAATAGTAACCCCAAGAAAATCCTAAAAACCCCTCAAAATAAAAGAAACCCCAAAAAATAGAAAATCCTAGAAAATCCTAAAAACTATAAAATCCCTAAAAACCCTAAACACATTACAAAAACCTATAGACCCCTAGAAAACCCTATAAAATCCAAAAAGGACCTAGATTACCCTTAAAACACTTAAAAACCCTAAAAACCCCTTAAACATTAAAAACCTAAAAAACCGATAACCCCCTAAAACCCTATAAAAACCTAGAAAATCCAAGAAATTTATTGAAAACCCTAGAAAACCCTAGAAATATTTAGAAAACCCTAGAAAACCCTAGAAAATCATAAAAAACATAAAAAACCCTAAAAACCCTAAAAACATTAAAAAACCTAAACCCCTAGAAAATCATATAAGACTCTAGAAAACACTAATGTATTACAACTCAAACTTTGGAATTTTTTAGTTTTAAGGTCATGCAAATAGGACCGTGATGCTATGCATTTTATTTTCATGCAGTGAAGATAAAGGTTATCATGAAGTTTTACATCATACAACCAGGATGAAGGGAACCATATAGTTTAACATCATGTGGTAAGGACATGTATGACGTAAATTTTATCATCTTGTGACTAGGATGAAAGTGTGGATTTATCACATGAAGTATTTCCTAATAAATATTTCATTGGTATGGGATGTGAAAAGTTCTCCATTCATTGAGATTAAGGAATAAGATCAATTAGAGTAGACCTTGTGTATGACATAATGTCCCTCCTACTTTTGTTTGAGATTTAGAGGTTTCCTCCTTGGTATCAATGGATTCTTGAGGACCAGTACCAATTCTTCTTAGAGTAAATAATGGAGGCAAACTTTCTTGATAAAATCCCATTCTATCTAGTTTTTATGGACCTCCAAGTGATGAAAATTACATATTATTTTCTCATTGAGTTTCCTTAACTCATCTAGTCACTTTTGGGACTACGTTTCTGTGGATAGTTGATCCCATATTGCGACATAGAGTAAGGGAAATTGGACCTCAATAGGAAGGACTACTTATGTTTTGCATACCAGTGAATACGGGGTCACCTTTTTGGTGGTCTGATTTATAGTCTGATAACCCCAAAAGGCATGAAAGAGTTTTTCAAGCTAATAATTATTAACTTTATCCACTATTTTCTATAGTATGTTTCATATGGTCTTATTTAAGTCCTATATATTTCCATTATTCACTTCATTATTGTGGGGGAAATGGTTGTATTTTATATTATACACCTGATATAGCTTCTCCTACTCAACAAAGTAGAAATTAGTTCCATTTTCCATCAATATTGTATGAGGTACACCAAATATAGTAATAATGTTGGCCTTCAAAACTATAATAATTTTTTTGTTCCCAATCTCTTTTAGGGGTATTGCTTCAGTCCATTTATAGAAATATAGCTATAAGTGAGGATGTATTTTAATTAGTCATTTATAGCTAGAGGATACGGACCTATGAAATCCATTCCCTGTATAGAGATTAGCCTAGAGTATTTGGCTATGTGAAGCAATACTAGGGGTTGATGGATAAATTCAGCATGTATTTGCAAGGAATGACACTTCTTGGTGAATTTTGTACAATCTTGCATCATCGAAGTCCATAAGTATCCAAGCCTTTAGATTTTTTGAGAAATACTGAACCTTGATTGGTGGGTACTGTAGGCTCCCGTATGTACTTCTTTCATGATAGAAACAGTCTCTTCTTAGGTAATTCATCTAATAATGACTCCACCAAAGCCTCTTTTTTAGAGGAATTTATAATGATTTAGGATGTCATAAAGAGTAAAGTTGGTTGTTCATCATTGGATTTTAACTTTTCTGGATCTATCTAATGAGAGCACACCATTTTGAAGGTTTTACACAATTGTAATCATCCAACATATTGTAGGACCATCTGGTTCAGGAATGGAATTAATCTCATTGATTTCTCCCATGTTGACATGAGAAAAAGGTGAAATTATTCAGTGGTGTGCAATGATAATGACTTTTTCATCCTGTTCTAGATATACCAAATTCGTAGATATATTTTTCAATGCATCCACCTAGGCATTTTGTGAACATTGGATATGAGTCAACATCAACTCCAATGGGGAATTATTCCCTTAGTCCTCATACATATTCAATCAGGGAGATTTTCTCTTCCTTTTTTATGGAATAATCATTGGGGATCTTCTTGATTACTAACTTTGAATCACCTTTCACCTTCAAGAGATACACTGGTATTTGAAGTTCCAGTTTTAGCCCTATGATGAGGGCCTCATATTACACCTCATTGTTTGTACAGCCTTCTGATAATAGGAAAGAGTAAGGAAAGGCTTCCATTGCTGGAGAGATGATCATGACTCCTAACTTGAATTTATTGATCTTGGTTTCTTTAATTATTTTACTTATCAGGCTTCTAGATGCACCGTTAAAATACATTTCCCATGTATAGGGGACCTATTTAATAGATAATATCTCTTCATCAGGAAATTCAATATTTGATGATGTTTTTTTGCAGATGTATTCTCTATAATAAAGTCTGTCAAAGCCTATCCTTTTATTGCTTTCTGAGGCACGAGCTGAATATCAAACTACTGCAAGATAACCTCCCAACATTCCAAACATCTATTCAACATAGGAAAGTGGAGGATGCATTTGAGTGGGTTGTTATGAGTGAACAAATGTAACTTGTGGTGCTAGAGGTAGTTACTCAGATTCTAAACCACGAAGATTAATTCCAGGAAAATCTTCTCTATATTTGAATAATGAGTCTCAGTGTTGATCGTGGTTCGATTGAGATAATAAAGTCTATTTTTATTCCATCATCATTCTTATATGTCATAAAAGAACCCAATGAGTGATCTAGGGCTGTGTCACACAAAATGAGTGTCTTCCCTTAAAGAGGTGGCATTAGCACTGGTAGGATCAAAAGATATTTATTGAGGCTATTGGATGTTTCGTGATAGTCACTGGTCCACTAATAAATAAACCCCTTTTTCATCAACCTGATGAAGGGAAAACACTTAACCGTGAGGTTGGCTATGAAGTTATGAATGTACGCAAGGTGTCACTATAGTCCTATCAACTCTTTGAAATTTTTAGGAGGTGAAATATTAAGGATTTCCTTGATCTTATCGGGGTAAACTTTGATTCCATGATGGTGTATGAATAAGCCTAGAAACATTCCCAAGGTCACCCCAAAAGCACATTTCAATGGGTTTATCTTCAATCTATGTTGTCATATTTTTTTGAAGATGGTATCAAGATAATCCAAGTGGTAAAAAGGATGTCAATTATTAATAACCAGATCATCAATGAATCATTCGACAGACCTTCTCAAAAATAGTTTTAAGATGTGATGCATAGTGCATTGGTATATAGCGCTCGCATTCTTTAAGCCAAAGGGAATTACTTGATAGAAAAATAATCCCTAGGGTCCTGAAGGTTGTGTATTCCTCACCTTATGGGGCCATTAATATTTTAGTATACTCTTAATATCCATCCATGAAGGAGAGGGATAAATAATCAATCATGGAATAAATTATAAGTTCCATGATTGGAACCAGGAATTCATATTTTGGACAGTGTTGGTTGAGATCTCTGAAGTTGATGTAGACCCTGATTTCCTAATTATTCTTCTTTACTGGGACTATGTTGGATATATATTTGAAATACTAGACTTCCCAAATGAAATTTTACATGATATTATTTTCAAATTCTACCTCAATTTTAGCAGTGTGATTTAGGTGTGTCTGTCTAGCTACTTGTTTGTAGCCCCAGTGGTTTTCTGGCATGCCCAGGTGGTGGGTGGCCACCTCAGGATCAAGGCCTAGAAGTTATATGTAATTCTAAGAAAACATGTCTCAATTATACTTCATAAAGGAGGTACATACCTATTTTTCTTCTAAATACATGGCCACGTAGATCAAAATGGGTCATGGTTCCTCCTCTATACCTAGATCTATTTTCCTGAGTTCATCAGTGGTGGTAGAGACACCTTCCTAAAATGTTGGAGGGGCATCCTTGAGGTCTTACTCCTCTTCCTATTCCTCTTCCTCTTTCACTTACTTTCCTATTTCTACCTTACTCTTAGGGGATTTAGATGATGATGAAAATTTCTTAGTGTTGGGAGAGGAGCCAATATTTTGATTTTTGGTAGATGAAGCAGCTTATTCTGACTTAACTGACAATGTGGAGTATCTTGGAGGCTTCAGAGGGAAGATGAGGGATAGAGAATGAGTATCTTCACTCACTCTTTGTGACATGATAGCCTCTTATGACTTAATTGATGAGGAATAGATATATTTAAGCATAGTGTATGGAATGATATCATTTTCACCCAAACATATACTACTATTTGGGGAGTTGAAAACTTTTTCATCATTATTAGGATTAGTTGTCACGAATGATATCATCAAAGTTACTAAATATGTGCTTGGATTTGGGACCATTCCTTTGATCTTATTGATGGTCAACACATACTCTTCACTGAGTTTCTTGAATGGATTGACTAAAGTTATTTCTAGACCATTCATGGCATTGACTTGAGTGACACCATTATCTATGGGTTATTTCCCTTCCCTCTAGTAGAATACCACATCAATTTATTGTGATTTTTAGGATTCAAATGGGGATTTATCTCCATGTAATGTCCCAATTTGAACATTAATTCAATATTTAAGGCATTGGTGGTATTTCAAGGGGATTTCCACATGCTGATGTAACTAAGGCCTTCCTAAAAACCATTGATAGTCATATCTTGCTGAACAACCAGAAAGTTTGAGTCAGATATGAGGTTATCATACTAATCCCTAAGATTGATTTTTCTAAGAGGCTTCTAATAACAATTTTAATAACCCTATATCATTATATTAGTAGAGCACAATTGGTCCTTATTGTAACCTAGTAGAAGTGTTTTAACTAGAATTAGGTTGAATCCTAAGCCATTTTCAATGAAATCCCATTGAATATCAACTTCATTCATCCATCCAGATATATATTAGGGTCTGATGTGACCCTGTATAATGGAATGTTTTTCCCACTCTGTGAAATAGATTATCATGTGGAATTATATAGGATTGATCTCTACATGATATATTTCAACATAAACAACCTTAGCTTCAAACTCCCTAGGGAACACAAAGCCTCTATAAGTGCTTCACGGAGGACTTTCAATAAGCTGAGAGCATCCAGGATTGAAAAATTGTCCGACACCAAGACCAATTGATTTAGAATGTCATACTTATGAGCTAAAGGTCTTCGCCTCCCATCATGAAGTTGTTATTTTGTAGTAACTTTAGGATCTAAATAACTCAATGTGGTCGTATTGTCCCTTGGAATAGAATTTTAAGTCACTTATGTCCTTATTGGGTTGGGGTGGATGGGTCTTCCTACTCATCAAGGTTGATTAGGAAATTACATCCCCTATAATCAATATTCTAGTATGATCGGGCCAAAGTAACCCCTGTCATTTGTGGGGGAATTTTCCTACTCCTTCAAGGGCCACTAAAGGGATATTTTATGAGTTTCAGCAGCATAGACGGTCTAAGCAGTGATGTGGCTAGAGTATTGATTTTTGTAATAACCACATCTTCCCATGTATCCTCAGTTCTGAAGGCCTCTTCATCTGATTCCCCAATCAAGTTCTGGGAATTTGATTTTGTATCTACAATCATCATCATATAATGGATCCATTAAGTGAATATCATTAATAGAACCAAATATTAATTCCTGATCTGATGAGTACTTCTTCTAGTGGGTTAACTCTTGTGGTATTGATTGGTAGGGTGGTTCCCATTTTACCATTTGGAGAGGTGGAACCAATTATTTTGGAACTAAAGGCATGAATTTCAAGAGAGTCAAGTACAACATTATCCTTGACATAGTTTCCTATTCCTTTTTTTCTTTCCTACCCCTCCAACCATGTTGTTTTTTGGAAAACCAACCCTTAGAGGATTGTGGTGCCGACAAAGTCAGTTGTACCACAATATAAGTAGTCGGGGGCATAGTTGGTTGCTTCAACTATGCTTAGATAATAGCATGATTTTGGTTGATTTTATTTCTTCTCATCCAATCATTGAACTTATATTCATTATTTCTGTTAACTTCCTGCCATTCACCCTCTTCCTCTGGATTAGTGACAGAAACACACGCTACCTAAATGGGTGGTTTTCCCAACGTCACTTTCCCATAGTCCACTATTTTTTTCAGGATGTTTTTAAAAACAAGTTATTCCTATAATTTGTTCCCCAATGTCTGGTAGAATGGGAAATAGTTTAGTATATCTTCAAGAACATCCTATTCAGGCCTCCTGGACTTCAGAAACTTGATCAAGTTGTTCTCCAAATCCAAGATGAAGTAGCTAGGGACTTGGTTATTCTGAAAAGAAAAAAATCTTTAGCTCCTAAATTTTTTTTACCTCTGGTCCCTTCACTCATCATAATGAGGTGGGAAATTTTTCTGACACTCAATATGGGGTTCCACATGATATGGTTTGGGATTTTGATCCATAACATGTGTAGAGGTTGTATTAATTGTGATAGAATTAGCCTCTAATTTCCCTATTCTCTTCCCTTTATCTAATGGAATTAATCCGTACATATCCTTGGTTCAGGAGATGGACTCTTCCGATATTTGAGAAATTATTGTAACATCTTAAAACCCTCCCATATATTCCATAGGGATGAGCAGTGTTCGCAACTCATCGTGAATATTTTCTATATATTAATGTGTAAAAAATATTCTTGAGAAATATGTAGGATTATAGAGTATTTCAAACCCTTTAATTATTCTGTTATTTTTAGTTTGATAGGTTGAGGATTATTTTCTTCTATAGCATTGAGATGAATTGGAATAGTAACTTCCAACAGAGATCTTCCCATCCTGTGATTGACCAATGTGGTAAACTAGTGTACCACATGAAGGCCGACCCCTATAGTGTTTTCATGAATCACTTAAGTTTCACTACTTCTTGTTGTGTAGGGGTCCCCATCATGGGATCACGGTAGGGTACTAAATGCATCAAATACTTCTCGGGTTTCCTCAAGCCATTGAAAATTGGAAATGTAGGGTTCCCAAAGTTCAACGAGGGATGGGTTGGATTAACCCATTCGGGGTAAGACTTCTTTTCTGGCTATACTAGTGTATGTTGATCCTCCATATATTCCAATATATCTATTAGTAACTTGACGGTATTGAAGATCCCTTAAGGAGTTTCCGGCTATACAGGATCTTGAATAAAGGCAATAATAGGTCAGGACAACTGTGGTGCCTCTATTGGTGCCTTTTATGGGTAACCTATAGGGGTTGGCCTATGAGGATGCGTCTGAACCATCCCTAATTGTGTACCCAATTGAGGGAACGTATAATTTACTACTATGGGGTCTAAATATATTGGTTTTTGGTACCCCACATTGAGTGGATGTTCTATCTCCATTCTGGTTTCTATAATGAACACTCTTTATTAAGGTACGTCGGTGTGGAGTGTTGGGTGAGACTCTACTTATAGAACATATCCCATAGGGATGTTTCGTCAGATTAGTTCTGCATTTATTTTTCTCAACTCCTTCATTTCCTCCTTCTACTAAGAAAATTTTTCCTCTAATGTGAGGAGTTCAACCTCTTTAGGAGGCTGGTGAGGTACGTCCTTACCTTTTCCTTTTTATTTGGATGATTTATGTCAATTTTGGGGAAATGGAGCATTCAAAGTATTTCCAAAATTCATATCAAGCCTTTGGTTCTGGCTACAAATACCTCCTTCAATCATTTTGGTGTGGACCATAGTACGAACCAAAACTACCTCCTCCTTCTCATTTTTATTGGCCTCATGTTCTGTAGTGATTGTGGGGTGGTTTTAACAATGCTCACTGATGTATAATACATTGTGGGAATTTTAGTGTCTTCTTTGAGAGATTTGTTTTGTTTGTACCCACTATGAGGTTGTATCCTCTACTTTTTTGCTCCTCCTAGAATTGTTGGACTAATAGTTATCAGAATGGAATCTATGGACAGTTTTGTCATGTGTTTTCTAAGTGAAGACACTAAATTGTGGGATGTGTAAAATGAGGAAGATCCATTTTGTGGCATCCCCCTTAATCAAGAGAAGACTAACTTTTGTTGAGGTTGAGTTGGAGGTAAAAAATCCCCCATCCTTGTGGGTTGGGGCTTCTCACACTTCATTTTCAAAACCTTTTGAGCTTGGTTTGTTAGAATCTGAGGTTGTGTTAAAAAATCCACCAGCCTTGTGGGCTGGGGTTTCTCTTGGATTATCATGGATGTTGCTACCATTACTTCTTTATTGATTTTATGGAGCCTTATTCAAACATGGTTTGGGTTCATTGTTTGATTTTCACCTGAGCCACCTACTTCTAAAGATATCATCACTTCCTAGAGATTGTCTTCCCTTAAGTGGGAAGCCTTCTCAATATTCTCATATTCTTGATGGAGGAGTCTTTTAATGGATTTATCTCTTATATATTAAATTCTTTTTGAGTCATTAATGGATGGTTTTTGTTAATAATTCAATCAATCGAGAATAAAGTTTGTTTTTTGAGGCCAACTTGAGGCTACAACATTACATGATGTCAACTCTGGAGGGGTTTTTTGATTTGGGAGTGAGGTGAAGTGAAACACTCCATGATCACTACGTCCTCTAATATGAACACCATATGCAGAATTTGTGATTATTTTACCTAAGTATTTTAATTTTTTAAGATGTTCACGTTAAAGGGCTCCTTGATATTATCCCAATTTTGGGTGTTGTGTGGCTAGGAGGGTCATCAAGTTGATTCTATGGTGTATCGCTTTTGTTACCTTAATGTGGATTTGATATTCATCACAAGGTAATACTTTTTCTTTTAAGTGATGAAGAGTGTTCCATATATTCAAGCAGATGTCATTCAAAAAATATTCTAGCAATGCCTCTATAATACTATATTGGGGAGTGGCTAAATTCCAAACCATGATGGTTATATTTTCCTTGGAAAACTATCTCCTCATGTTCAATGTGTCTTCTTCATATTTTTCCATAGGCTCCTCAACCTGGTCTAACAAAATTTGATGTTTCCCTACTACTTTATTATAAACATAAGGATAAGTAGAGATTTCCTCTTCCATATTGGAAAGTAGGTGATTCAAGGGTGGGTTGGATAATGACTATTTCCTTGAGTTACCTTATGGATAAGAAAGGATTTCACTTGTCAATGATGAGGAATTAGGCATGACATGCCTCATTTTCCCAAGTTCCTCATGAAAGGAGGGCTTTCTCATCATTAAATCAGTAAGCGGAGGACCTACTTGATGGAGTGAAGTGCCGTTGTGGGGAGGACCTTCACATAAAATGCCATCATGGGGACGAATATCATCACATCTTAAAGTCCAACTACAAGTATAATTACTACAATGTATACCCTATAGAGGACCTATAGGGTAGATGAAAACTAGGGGGACCTCCTAACTATTTGATCTTTTGTCCATGTGGAGGGCTTCCATGGCACTTATTAGAAGATGGGATCTTTAGATTGGTCTAGTTTTGGACATGAAGCAATCCTTCATGATAATATTTCTAGATACGACCTCTATAATTGATTCTACTACTTTTTAAATTTATTATTATAAGAGTAGGATCCTGAGCCACCATGGATAAATGTATGAGGACTTCATGAACTCTAGAATTAAGTAGACTGGGATTGTGTTATGGCTCTTCATTTTACAATCACCTTTGGTGAGGATTATTTTTTGATTCCTTCTTATACGTGACTAGGGTTGGTTACTGGGGATAGCAGTTTTTATATTTGGAAGCTTGTTTGATTATCTCCCTTGTCACTACCAGAATTTTTCAACAGGTTTCTAGAATTTTAGTAGGGTTGTGTTCCTTCCCTAAAGTGGCCACTAGGGTAGACTGATGATCTCCTATTGGAATGGGAGTGTGGTCACATTCCATTTTTTCATATATCATGGGGGGATTTGTCCCATGACACTCCTAGACTAGAGCATATATGTTTTTCTAATCCCAAATGACATGTTGATGAGTCGCCCCAATTACAGTGATGAAGTTGTGTGTCCACCCCTCAACCATTGTTGTTTCCATTATTATATCCTGACAAGTTCGTAGGATGTGGGTAGGAATTTTTTTTCTTCCATTTCACCATTTTTAGGATGTTATGGGTAAAATCAACATCTGGAATGGGGATATATTCTCATTCCATGGTTGGATTAGGGGTGTGTGCCTACTTATTTCTACCCTTTCAAGTCGATATATACTGAAAAGACTTAGGTGATGAGAAAAAGATATAGTTCTTCCCCTATTTTTTGCCAGGATTTTCGGGATTGGTTGTCTAATTGTTTCTAGATGAGGATTCTAGTAGGCTTAATGGATGCGGGCATGTGTGTGCACCAACTCATGGTTTTCCATCGAATTTTACTGGAAGGCTTTATGGGTGCAGGAAATCATTTATTCCTGCTCATAGTCTGTCACTATATTTTGTTGGTAGGCTTCTCTAGAGGGGAAAGAGGTTATTCATGTTCCTTGTTGACTTGTCGATTCCCTTGATAGGTCATCTTGTGTTCCCAGGTATGGTTGAACTAGTTCAGACTTCTGAGGACAACACTCTCATCATGTTGATGATTTGATGTCATGCAGCATTGACGGTGGTGGATACTGGCAGGATCCCTTTGGAGGGACACCTATGACTTCTAGATAATTTCTTATGTGGTCTCTTTATCTTCCTCTATAAGATAATATATGAGCTTAATCCTTCATTCCATGGATGAGATCTTGAAATGGTTAGAGACAGAAACTAGTTTCAGCTGCCTATGGACCACTAGCCATCATTGAGAGAACTATTGGTGGGGCTTCATAAGATAGAGGGATTTTCGAGTAGCCTCTACGGTTGGGATGGTACTATTTTGGTGGTACTCCCAAGACAGTTCATTTGAGACCCAACATTGAATATTTTGGTTTGGTGATGGTGTCCTCTATTTAGCTGAGGACCCATCATTTTCATAAGTTGAGGAATATGTCTACTAGAATTGGTGAGACCATATTGGATTTAAGAGAGTCTTGAGAGAAAGTTCCTAAAATATATATGAAAAACAAAAATAATAAATCTATATTAAAGAGGCATTTAAATAAATGAACATATGCATAATTTGTTGTTTTGGATCCATGTTTGGCCCTCTCTAATTTTGTAAGAGCAAGAAAGGGCCTAACATGTGGGTGACATAGTCAAATTAGCTAAGGATTCACATCAGGTTCACTATTTTTGTTTCTCTTCAGAAACTAATTTTTCTATCTGATTTGATTGATTGTGGGGGTTTTAATGTTGCACAATAATTCCTCTCAATTTCACAATTTTCAAAAGGATTCCAACAGGTTTTGTTCATGGAGCCAGAAACACCCAACGGTTCCCTTATTTGACATTTTTTATGAACCTTCTTTCCAAAGGCAGATGATTGTTGGAAAATAGTCCAAAAATTCTTAGAGACTCGCATTGTTTGATAGGATTGTAGTTTGATCTCATCACACCATTTTTGGGGGAATTATTTCCTACTCTAGGACTCTCTTATAGATTTAAAATATGTTAATGAATACTTTTTTTAAATCCCAAATATGACATGGGTCACCCTTAGATTAACAATCAATTATTAGAATGTATAGACTCTAGAATCATTGGTATGTATTTGAGGTTCTTCATCGACTGAGACATTTATATTTATCAGAGATTCTCCATTGATGGTACCCTTTGGTATGTTAGTATTAGATATTCTTTCATCATTTATTAATTTGATGTTGGTTTTATGTCGTATAGTGGGGTTCTCTAGAATTTATTGCCATCTAGGGATATGGGAGTTGTTTTGATGTCAGGATTGGGCCCATGAAATGGTCTTATTATGTGTACTTTTGAAAGGAATTAGAACCCATGTTTTTTTATGTCACATAATGAGACACATCATACCTTTTAAGGTCATTTTACAAGGACCAAACCATGTAGTTTAATGTCATGTGACAAGAACATCTAGGAAAAAGATTCCTAGTCAAGGGTTAGTGTTGGACTTATGCCAAAGTATCCCAAGGAATCCAAAGGGATTATGGACTCCTAGGTTGGTTAATACCCTACTAGGAATGTGTCCTAGAGAAGATTAGGGTTGATTTTGGGTTTTGGGTTTAGAAATTAGAGAGGATTATTATGTATACCATTTGGATGGGAATCAAATACCATGTAGTCCGGTTTGTTTTTAAGGACCCACACCTATAGAGGCCCTCTAAAGGTTTATCTCATAGGGTAATGTGGTTCTTTAAGAGGATGGTAACATGGATATGGGGCTTACACAGAATAGGATTCCCACGTTTCTAGAATCATGATGAGGGTCTCAAATCATATTTATTTGGAGTTTTGCTTAGGGATTACACCTAGGAGGATTCCCATTTTAGCTGTATACATGGATTTGGGGACCCATTCCTATGGAGGCCCTCTAAAGTAAGGAAAGATGAGGATCTAGAAAAGGATTATCTATTGAGAGATGTATCTGATCATGTGGATGTTGTGATCATTTCTAAACTCTAAGACCACATGATTCATGCTTGGTGTGATAAACAAGAGGAATCAAAAGATCTTTCAAAGAACGTAATCTCCTCCATCTACTGAAGGATGAGTTTAGGGCTATGGGAGAGGGGGGATCTAGTGCACATCTCCTCTCTTGTTTTCGTAACCAGGATAGTCATGTCAACTTTTGGCTACAGTCTACAAGAAAGACTAATGGATTACTCCATGAGGTATTACATTTGGTTTTAATGAGTATTTTTAGGGTTTACACTGAATAATAGGACCATTCCATAGAGAAAGAAAGATCAATCATAAGGATTCTCAACCTAGAATGTTATCTAATCGTGTGGATTTCATGATCATTGCTAACCATTATTCCCATGTAACTCATTATTAGTTTGATAAATAAGAGGAATTTTAAGATCCGGCAAACCACATAATCTCCTTAATCCACTGGTGGATGGGGTTAGGGTGATGGGAGAGAGAATGGGCTCTAGTTCCCTTCTCCTCTCTTGTTTTCATAATTAGGATAGTCATGTCAACCCCTAGCTATAGCCCTCAAGAAAGACCAGGGTCTTACTACATGAGGGATTACCTTGTCCTAATTCCAGATTATATAGGAGGATAATTAATTAATCCTCATCAAATTTAATATAAAGTGTGATCCCCCTCACTATTTAAAACAGGAGGTCTTGGGTCTCAGAGATGACAAGGTAAGGATATATCCCTAGACTCCATGTCTGAGAGCAGGAAGTACCTAGTTAAGAAGATAACCTGGTAAGGAAAAAGACCTAACCCATGTGTCTAAAACAGAGAGGTCCTAGGAACTTACCCCAGGGTTGGGGTCCTCTTTACCAAAGGGATTCATAGATTTACATACACAGAGGACCCTACTCATTAGGTAGGACAAGCACGGGACAACCTTTATCGAAGGAATGTACAACCAAATGGGAGACACAATGGTGTGTCTTTTCTATGATCGTTCAAGTATAGAGGCCTTGATTGATGTTTCTATTTGGTCCCCCTATGACAAGGGATCCAAAGGAAGATGATCCCTACCATTTGTGTCTTGAAAAATGGATTATAAGGTGACTTTCATAGGTCAAGTATGGGAGATAAGAAAGTGCTTCGCATAGGGTTGAACTGGGTGGACTGGAAGTTCTTTACATAGAGTAGGCATATGCAAGATGAGATTCCAAGGGAGGCATACATCCTGGGAAACAACACTTAATCAAGGACTTTCTCTATGTTCCAAGGGTTTCCTCAGTTGTCACTAGAAGGGTCTCATGCAGGTCATAGGTTTGGAAAGGGACCTTCAGGCTAATTCTTGTCAACTAGGTCGAAGGGGTCCTCATGTAGGTGTATTGTGTTTCAAACCTTGTAGGGAATTTAATCCCCCTATCCCCATTAATTGGTTATGGTATACCATAACAAAATTCATTTATATTATGAAATAATGTCTCATTATGCCTAAAAATAGACATTTAGACAAATGTTTCGGTAACACACAATGAAAAACAATAGTTTTAAAAGAATCAATACTCTTGGAAATCATGATGTTGTGATCTTATTTAGCTTATATATGAGTTAATTATCATCAATAACTTGAATATTCTCCCTCTTGTAATCTTTATTATCTTACTTGGTTCCTATATTTTGATACAAATATGTGAGTCACACATTGTATTTAATACCCAAAAATAAAAATAAAAATATTACACGCAATGATGAATATACCTGAAGTAAAATATTCTATTTTATTATCCTTAAATTCAATGAAGTTCATACTTTAGTGGCCTTTATTACCTCATGTGAATAAAATAGTATCCTAATCGTTTCTCTCCCTCTGAATCTTTTATTTCTTTGAAAAACGTTGAAAATACACCATTAACTGCGAAATTTTCATGGGTTTTTCAACCTTGTCACTCACTTCGTTCTCCATAAGGGGTGAGGAAACATATTCCCACTAGTCCTTATTAACTTCTTGAACCATAATTAAAATATTATTGAGAGGGTTATTCATGTTATTCAGTTTATAGTTCATAATGAATATGAAGAATATATGTGGTAATAACAATAATATGAGATTAATGGATACTTTCTAATCCATATGGAAGATGAAATTTTTCAACTGATCAATAAACTTCAAAATCATGAGTACATGATCACTTAATAGGTATTTTTATTCTAGTTTTCACCTATATAGTTCAATGAATTCTTCATTTATCCTTTTCCTCTCTTTATCCTTTTTAAGCTCTTAGAGATGAGTTATTATGTTGTATGAATTCATTTCTATATGTTTCACCTTCTTCTCTCTGAACATGGAAGATAACATTATGTAATAAACATTTTATGCATGATCTGTGTGACTTTTGTAGGCATTATTCTTATCCACACTTTCTCTCTAAGGTGGATGGTAAAGAATAGGGGACTCCAGCACATAAAACAAATTTTCATGTGGTGGTATAATGTATAACTGCCTATACCATTCTTAGAAGTTTGTGTTGTTGAGAAAAAAAATTCCATAAATGATCATAATGATTTTGTAGTTTTTACGTGTTATTTTTCTTTAGAATAATTACTTTATCTTGATTACCAAAATGACATAATTAACAATACTTGAAAATTTGCCTATGTCTATAGACCTAATAACATGGTTGGTGAAACCATGGTTGCAAGGATTTATATAGCCATAGCTCAATGGGGACCATGGGTGTAGGCCATCTTGCATCAGTCTATAGCCATGGTCAACATGGACCATGGAAATAGGTGGGCACAAGAAACTCCCAGAAACATATGAAGGGTGTGGGAAGGTCCTTTAGTTATGGTTTTCATAAATCATGGACATAGGTTCTAGGACCCATAACCATTTTTATTTTCTAAAAAGTATAATAATTATAATTATATAAAATTACATATACATGTGTGTGTGGATATGTATATATTTATATATATAGTTTGATACAACTGAGTAGTAAAGTGTTAGTTTAAATATAGAAGAGGTCCTGGGATCAAATATCACAATTGTGTTTTTATTTTTGTAGAGGTTATGGGCATAATCATGAACCATGGTCATAGATTCCCTATAGTCATGATTCACTCATGGAAGTTTACCCCTATGGGTATGGTTACAAACTTTGTATGTAGCTTATACCCTACACCAATAGAAATAGCATCCAAGGTCTACATGGACCATAGTTATAGGCTACAGCCATGGTCCTCGGGCCTACTTCCATGGTTTTGAAAATGGATTTAGGAAACTTTTCCAATAGTGTAATGAATAAATTAGTCTCCTAATTTTTTATTCAAATCCAAAAAAACCTCACGATTGGATTTTTAATATCCAATAAATTGGATATTTTAGTAGAAAGGATCCATATTTCCCTTCTCATAACCCAAAAAGAGGCCTTATCAAATAATTCAAAGGTATTTAAGTAGGATTTTACTTTCCAACTGCATTAATCATAACTCCTTGATCTTTTGAGTGGAATCCCCATTCCAAAAATCCTAAACTCGGATTTCCACAACTCTTGCCTCCAAGTTACACACCAATTATTATAAGGGAGACTAATCTTGATGCTAATTTGATTGTTTCAACAAAATATTTTTATTATAACTCCCCAATAATTTAATGTACTATACATGGAAAGGACAATAATTTTAACTAAGTTTGCATTCTAAATAAAGTTATGGAAATCATTTTCTAAGTTAATATTATGATTGAGGGGTTTTTTAAAACTTATTTATAAATATTATTTATTTTATTATTAACATTATTATTAATATTATATAGATTTTTCACAATTTATTAACCATGTATGATAAAATAATTTATACACATACTAGTATGATATGTCTTATTTTATATTTGTATATTGGTTAATTAATTTTACATGAGATCTTACATAATTAAATAACTATACATGATAAAATATATCACATTCCTTTTATTTTATTTATCATAGCATGGTTGTTAATCTATTTATCCCATGTAATCATGTTTAATCATCCAAATAAACCATGAATTGTATAAATAAATTAATAATCATGGATGGACAAAATAAAATAAACATGTGATTTAATCATGATATTTTATCTATTGGTTGGTTTATTGAACAGTGATAAACTATCCTTTACCTTAGGGGAAATAACTCTTTGATCCCATGATTATCTTGAGTTGCAGTATTTATCTATTCTACTATATATCTCCTTAGTTGGATTCACTTTAGGTTGAGTCCTAAATTGTATCCTCTAGTCGAGCACTCTATCCTTATATATTCTTACTCACTTGCAAGTGATGGGAACCAAGGACATAGGCATGCACATTATATAGGAGAGATGGATGAGTCATAGATCATCATATTTAATTTAATAAAATTATCAAATTAAACCATGAAATAAATAATTAAATAAAATGAATAAATCCAACACATACACAGGTCAGTCAATATCATGATCAATCACAACATGAATCGAATATGCATTTAAAATTGCAAGCATTTATTTCAAATTTTTTTAATTAAGAGAAATTTACTAAAATCGATAAATTAATAAAGTGATTAATTAAATTAATTCTCTCTCTTAATATTTTTTTCCCAATGGTCCTTGAGACATAAGAATATCATCCAGTTATAATTTTATTTTATTTTTATTTTATTTTAAAATTATGTAAGTATACGACATGTACTTAAGAAGAAACATGTCGTGTACTTTATTCATCAGAATAAATCCACTTTCGAGATTTATTATTTATATGGTGTGTATTTTAACTAAAAATTTCATGGGACACACACTATATATAGTCCTTTTTACTTATTTTATACTTTCATAGAATGTATAGTTGCACAACATGTTGTGATATACATGACATGTGGTACCATGGGTTAGGCCATGTAATCTTCACGAAGTGTATGACCAAATGGAATGCCTTTGGTAGACACGGTGTGTACCATTGGCATACCATGTAGTACACAACGTGTATGAGGACCATACACATCATGTATTTGAAAATTTTATATAGTTTGTAATTCTAACCATGTGGACCCACATGACATGTTGAAAAACATTTGGTGTGTACCTGGTGTAGAATGGCATGTGTCACATGGCGTGTATAGTCAGCTTCACATTGGGTAGTCCATGTACTGATTTTAATTACTCCACGTGTTGACCCACATGACATGATAAAAACCTTGATGTGTTCCTTGAGTGGGTTGAAATGTGTTACATGTCATGTATGCCAATTACATGTTTTTTATCCATGTCATGTTACATTGATCAGTTGGTCATCAATACACGACATATAGTAACATCTCATACTAACCCACGTGACTTGCTACAAATTATGAAATGTGTTTAATGGTGTGGGGAAACATGGTGTATACATAAATTATACACGTCATTTAACAACATTCAAACCATGTGTTACACTAGTAGTAAATACACAATGTCTAATTAAGCCACATACAAACCCACACAGTATGTTGAGATTTACATGACGCACACTTTATGTGGTTGACCATGAGTACATGATGTGTAATTTTCTATTACATATTGTGTATTTTTGTTATGAATCCCATGAACTTGGAATCTATAAATGGGATATTCGAGTATTCTTTGCATTTCTTGTCCTATTCTTGGCCATACGAACTCATAGGAACACATTATCTTCACCATAAAAATAAGAACAGAAATATCAAAATGAAAACTAACAAACAAATGTAGGAAATTGATAAAATAAATCATAAATAATTATAAATTATATTGTGATTATTTTGATACCACATGAAGTTTCTGGGGAGTAGTTGAAGCAATAGAACCGTGCCCAATTTTTATTTTCATCATTTTCTATAGATAATATCTAAATAAATTAACAAACACAACCTTGAAATCTTCTTGAGATAATCTTTCAAAAAATATATAATTAATTTAAAACTTTAATTACCTCAAACTAGGAATTACTTTGATAAAAATCCATTATCACTCTTTTTTCATTTCCATTTTCATGGAGAATCCAAACAAGGACTCCTCTGGTTGTATCCACACATGTTACACAAATCTCAAAATGGAGATTTTAAATCTCTAGGAGCTAGCATGATAGGTTCAAGTGATTCATGACATTATCCATCTATGAAAACAAGATTCTATTTTTCTATCTAGATTCTTGTGATGTAGGATGAGAGGATTTTCTCTTTAGGCTTGAGATAATTCTTGAGAGCATTCATTGTGCATAAAAAGTTTCATCCACTCACCAAAATGTTATAATTTGGAATTTATACATAGGGTTAAACTATTTATAATTTCATAATGGACCTTTATCAATTTTTTATTCTTGGTAATCTGCATTCCAAAAAATATATATTTAGGTATAAAGGGTTACAAACCACAAACACACACACTCTCATGGAAACCAAGTGGTTCAAGCCTCATTCCTCCCTACAGGGATTGGAAAGCTCCCACTAGGACCAATCTGATATATATATATATTTATTTATTTATTTATTTAAATCCTTGTAGGTTACATGTTATATCTAGTATTTCTAATATAGCAGTAGAATTTTCCACCTTTCCTATTAATTATAGTCACATTTAATAGTTTAATGAGTTATATGCTTCATCATAATAGACACACACACTTATATCCATGCCTTTTTCATGTTACTTCCAACCGCAAAATAAGATATGTTCAATTGTTAGAGAGCTTAATCCTAAGAACTCCAAATGTGTTGATCATGTCCCTATAATTTATGAAAATACCTCCACACATCCCAACATCAAATGCACATTAAGTCAAAAAAAGCATATAAAATGTTGTTTCCCTTTTATTCCTGCACTCCTAGACACAACATATCACACACACCTGCTCAGATAGGAGTCAACACAATATATATGACTGGCCCAAAAATGATGAATAAATTCAGCTAAATAATCGACTAAATTTGTAGTCAGGGGTTGAACTATAGGTGATTAGAATGTAGAGTAGGAGACTTAGTTGGGTAATGAAAGATTAATCTGCAACATGTCAAATAATAGTAGTAAGAATGGTATAAGTCTTAATATTTCCATGAAATTTGTTTATTTAAATAATATTTCTTAAATAAATAATTATTTATTTATTTAAATTATATTAAATAAATATATTATTTCCATGAGGCCATTAACTCAGACCATAAATCCTCACATGGAATTTATCAAACCTTGAATAATAAAATATATCTTCAAATAAATATTATTCATTATATAAAAAAATTAATATAATATTCTCCAAACTCATTTATAAATATTTATTTTATATTTACATAACTAAATAAATATTCATTATAATTTGTTTACTATGATTATGAATAAATAAATATTTATTTATCAGATTGTGAATAATATTAACAAGAGATAAAATTCAACTCACATATTCTAAACTCAAATATCTCATGATTGAATTTATGCAATCAACTTAACTTGATTAATTATTATTTCACAAAATAAAAATAATATTTATTCTTAATATTAAATTTAGTAGAATTTAATGAGATTCTAGACACACTTAACATGTAACCCTCTAAGGTTCTTTCTCAGTGGCATTAGGTGACCTTACCTAAAATCCAAGATTATTTTATTGCAACACATCAAGTCACCCATATATAAATAAGTTAATGTCACAAAAACAAAAAAAAACTTCATATAAGTGCTACTATGTAATATAATCTCTTTTCATACCGATATCTCATCAAGATGGATGTATACTAGTGTCATCACATTATATTCTCAATTTATATTTCTTTGAATTTTGGAAATAAACTCGTCTATAAAATACCTTGGCCATGGATTTCTTAAGGTACTTTCATTTCAATCAAAGGGTTAGGGATATCTTATTCAATTAACTTAGAAGTGATAGATCATTTCATGAATTATTTAATTAATATCATATTACTTATGACACACCCAATGTGTGTTACCTTAATACGATCATATTTCACCATGATTTTCATCCATGAATCAAAGTACATGATTCATGATATACATTAACAATAATATTAAGTCTAGGGATCAATAAAAATGTTTGAAGATGAGAATATCCAATGAAACATGAAACATGTGGAATTCGTATTGGAAGGTATATTTTCATGACCTCCTTTCATGAATATCATCAAGTGATAACTTCGTGAGAAGAAGTCTCAATGTCTTATGTACCTCAAACGCCTAGTAGTCAAACATATTATGTGACCATAGGACATATATTTAATAATATTTTAATAGAATATCTTGGTTATCATTATAGTGAGGGAACTACAACAAACCTTTAATGTAACAAATATTCTAAGGATGTTATCACATTAATGTTATGTAGAAGAATAATCATAATGTGATGAGAAATATGGTAATACACTTGTTATTGAAAGTAAAAAAAATTCAGTTGATTTCAGGGCACCAACTCCAACACTTTAATCACCCATGCTTGATAAAGATCACTAGGAATAGCTGAATAACTCTTCACTATGAGGTACATCCATGAGTTGATCTAGATCCCCTGACACTAAAGTGGTATTCTCCATACTTCCAAGACATTATAGTATCTTCTAGGAGTCAAGGAAGGTGGAGAAAGAGATCTTTGAGTAGGATAATCCGTAGAGATTTTAGGGAGGTTCAAACCACAGTATATCAATGATGTTTGCCTCCTTTTTAAGACTTGGAGATGCTTCTTATTACCCTATAGCATTTACTTGTATGTTATAAAATCGTATGATTAAAGTCCTTGATCATTCATACCTTTGGTACACAAACACACATTTGATTCTCCCATGTGTTTCATCTTATGAAACGTATTAAATAATGGTAGACTTAGGTGGAAGATTCCTAGATGTTATAATGTTTGGATACCTTATCAATCATGTAATAAGATTTATATGTAGTGGCATGATATCACAATCCAAGAAATATCTCTAATACAAGGCACATGATATGCCTAGACTTTCATTCATATCATACTCTATAACATACATATATCATACAATGAAATATAGCCAAAACCATCTCATGTTGTACAATAGAATTAGGATATATCTCTAATAGTTACCACGTCCCAATCAAATTCAACCACATGAGATAGATGTTCTGACCATGGAGTGACATGTTGTGTGTCATGCTCATAATCACTTTTATCAATATACACACTATCATCTCTCGATTCACCCTTATCAAAATGATCATTTGTTAAATTCATTATCTCCTCCAACATCTCATTTTTTTGAGATGGGTATGACATATCAACATATAATTCCATTATGATGTTATTATAATGTTGACTATATAATTGGCATACATGCGGTCAGTCATTATTTTCCATCACTGGATATTCTACATGAACTACTACAAAATTGGGCTTTTGCTGCTGGTGAAGCAGGAGACCACCTATGGCAGTCACTATTTCTTACTATCAATGACCACCAATGGCAGTTCTTTCACCTAAAAAATAACCCCACCCTATCCCCATGCATCCCTCCCCCACCCCCTTCCTCTCCCTCTCCACATCCACCCCTTCTTAACCCTCTCCACACCCACTTCAGATCCAACACTCCTCTCCTTCTGCACCCATTCCTCCTTCCCTATAATCTCCCCCACACTCACTACCCACTGCCACTGCACTCACATAAGATCTTTCACCCCTCCCCTCATGAACCCATTATCTAATCCCTGTCGCCCCCTCACCCTTTCCACACCCGATGTTAGAGCCTTTGCCACCCGATCTATCACTTGGATCATTAATCCTATTAGGTAAACCCCAATTTTAGTCTTTGTTCAGTATTCATTTTGTTTTCCAGGATATCAGAAAACCTAATTTGAAACTCAATTTTCATTTTGTCTATAGGTCTAATTCCTCTAATATGTGTGTATTCTAGGATATTCTCTTACATTTCATCTAAAATCCCTAACCATTTTTTCCTCATGAAGGCTTACATATTCTACTTCCTACTAAAGAAAATAATTTCCTTTTAAATCCATCCATTTTTTATTTCCTCTTGAAGAAGAATTCTATAAATATTTTATTCCCATAACGAATATTCTATTTGATTAAATTTTATCCACTTTATTTTTGTATTGGTGAAATAATTTTTTTTGTGATGTATATATAATTGTTATGGTTAATTAGATATGATTTTCTCATTCCATTCAGGTGTATTGTGATTTTATGATCATAGTTATTTTTTATTTGACTCAATGGTCATAGAAAAAAACATACATAACATAGTGTTTGGAAACTTAGTGCTACATCTAATAGAAAATACTATAGATTTCTTCGGTACAATGAGATTTCAAATCCCATTATCTCTCTTTGAATTTTCTTTAAATTTGTGTTACTATTGGTGTTAGTTTTCTATTTTTTCCCAACATATGATGTGATATTCAAGGTAATGTATTCGAAAATTTTCCATGTTCAGGTAATATGATATTATCTTTAATTTTTTCATTTGATTGTAACTTTTGATTGGAAGAAAATTTCCTCAAAAAAAAATTATTGGCATTCCATTTTATTTGATAGTCTTTATTTACATTGAAGCATGCATAGAGGTGAAAATTTTTATATAATTGATAGATTTATTGTATTTATTTATCTTTTCTAAGTTATCTTATACTACATAAAACAATTTTATTGATTCTAAAATTGGTTATACATATTTTTACATCATGTCCACCTCTTTTCGTATCTCTATTCATATTTCTTATTAGATACTTGTGACATTCCAATATATTTTACTTCGAATGCTCATGTCCTAAAAGTAAGAGGTAATTAATTCTTTTTAGTTGAAATCAACACACGATATCATGAAAATTTTTCAAATTTGAGTTCAATGTGAATATTTTTTAGAGGGTCTATTAGGCCTAAAACATTTGAATATCATTACAGTTTACAGTAATAACATTCTAGTTATGTATATTATACACTGCATGTGGTTTATGGAATTTGTATATAGAATATTGTTCTCAATATTTATTCACTAAATTTTACTAATTCCGTATGAACTTATTTTACTATATCCAAATATATTTTTTTTAAATGGATGTATTTCATTTAATATTCAATTTATTATAGAAATTTAATGCATATTGTTTATTGAATAAATTGTATGTGGTTTATTAGATGCACTATACACATGTTGATTTTATAAAATAATGGTATTCCAATACATATATACTTTATGTCATATTTTAAAAAATTCACGTTAATGAGTATTTAGATATGTATTTCAAAAAATACCACTCTATTCACTTCCATGAAAAATAGTATTCTTTAATTTACAAATAATTCAGACTCAAAGTTATCTGTTTCATTTTCTTTATTTAATATTTATTAAATCATTCACTTGTCTTTCTATATTTCATTGTACCCCTTATAATACTATAATAAATTAATCTTTCATCCCCACATGAATTTTTCATACACCCTGGCATTAGCCTCACCTATTATGAATCTCTAAGCCCAATTATATCTTTTTTTCAATAATTTTTTCAAATCATTAACTTTTGGATATAGGACCATTCATTTTTCTCCTTTAATGATATCAATCATGCATTTTGAAACTTCTGAGATATTTTTTTTATTTTTATTTTTAATTACTTATATTTCTTTCATTTTGATGATTACATTTTCTATTAACAATTTTGAATATCATGATTGTGTTATACCCTTTATCATACTATAATTCCAAATATGTCATGCATGGATATCACCTACCATCACGGGAACACATGAAACCAATGATACTTATTAGAGTAACTTATTTTTAACACATCAAGCATGTTCTTAATATTCAATTAGATATATTATTTACATAGAATTATTTATTTATCATTACCCTTAATCATTATTTAACCATTATTAAAAAACATGAACTTTTTGGAAGGGGGTCTTCTTGATAAATTCAATTCTATGAATTCATCAAGTACACCTTTATTTTACATTTTCGTTAACATATTTACATTTACTAATAAACTATGATAAATTTTATGATTAACATTTTCAATTCTATTCAACTCTTAATCATTATTGACCCTTTTTCCTTTAGTATTTACACTTGATTTTTTTTATTCTATATTTTTTTATAAGATTCGTTAAGAGATTCAGGAATGAAATACAAATTACTCGAATTTATCAATACCTCACTCAAAAAATTCCCCATCCCCGATATCTATGATTTCATTAGAAACTACCCTATTTAGACACATCCATCACATGAAATGTGTCTTCTTTCTATCAAGTAATTGTCTTGGAAAAAAAATTATAGCATCATTAAGTGATGAAAACCTTTTAAATTATAGTGTCCTAAATTCATCATACTATATAGAAATTTTATCATATATAGAATCCTTCATTAATAAAAAACCCCTTTGATTTGTGTTCCATCATCAACCTCTAATGATGAAGAGCCTTTATACTATAGTGATGAAATCAATACACACACTTGTCAGTTTATCTTTTTTACCATCATATTATAAAACTATTGTAGGAAAATTTTAATACAACAATCCACACACACCATACTTAGTATCTATAGTTATAATAGAAACTGCAGTATTTTGGTAGGCATCTATTAGATGAAAAATATCTCTTTTATGTCCTAGATTTGAAATTCCATTAGATTTTGTATCGAAAACATTCATTGATGAAACCTATTCAAATTATAGTGATGAAATGAAATTATACCAACCTGTCATGTTTATAATACTAATTAATTTGAGTTATAGTTAAACATTATCCTTCAATGATGAGGCCCCTTTAGACTGTATTGAGGACTCTATTAGTCTTCATAGTGATTAATTCATCTTGTGTATAATCCTTCTCTTATAAAACTCATTTAGGTTGTCATTAATTGCAATACTTGAAGGTTCCCTACATTAAGAATAACCACAAATTTTTATTGTATTTTATCCTCTTGACTATATGATCATGTTATTGGGCATCATTATAGGGAACCTTGATACTAAACCATATATCCTTAAATTTAAACTTTTTGGATCTTATCAAATGGACAACATTAATAAGTCCATATGATTTCTTACCTTTGTGACCACTTGAATAGGAAAAGTATCCTTCTAAAATGAAAGAAATATTTTCTTAAAAATTAACTTTGATCATCAGTTATATAGTGTTCTCCATTTAAAATTATTTGGAATCCAAAGCCTTTCTCCTATCACATATATATTTCCCCATCAATGAATGTCCTACATCCATAGGATGTATTGGATAGGGAAGTAAAATCCTATAGAATAGGTCATGTTCAAGTAAGGTTGTGATTCTAAAAATATATTATTCTTGAAAGTAGATTTTTATATATTCCCACTACTATGATCTTTAGTATGAAAAAGAATCACTAGGTTATTTAAAATCCATGAAGTATAATATTTTTATCTATCCATTTCTCCATGAACATTGATCATTACACACACTTCATCATCATTATAAAATAGTTTAAAAATTGGTTTATCCTTTAAATTCAATATTACCATATAAAATTTTCCAAAAAAAATAGATTCAGGATATGATAATTTATAGAAAACTTCACAGGCTAATTTGAAGGGTTTGTTTCTCCATGTAATTGGATAACTCAATGTTTTCACTTACAGTAGATACAATAATAATATAATTTAATGGTACACACAAATAAACCTCAATAAGGACTTGTAAAAATTTTCTATATCTCACCCACTTTGTTTATTTTATAAAATTTATAAATAATGTTAAGGAAAACTATGAACTATTTACCCAATAGCCTCAAACTTTCATTAAACTTATCTCTAAATCATAAAATTTCTTGGATTTATCATCTATTTTCAAAATGACACACCCAATCATAGAATTTTACCCTCCATAAGTTCCATATATCTAAACTATGATTCAAATATATATATGAAATGTTTATTCTGTAACATATTTCTATTATCTATTAGATATAAATTCATAATTTCTTATCTAATTTGATGCAAGGATTCCTAAATATGTGAAATATTCCTTCTTTATTATGTATTCTATATTTTTATCCTCCTAAAAAATGCATAAATGTCCCGAAATAAAAGAACTTTTACAATTTTTATAAATTCAATGATATCTATTACACTTTAATTCTTAATTAGTCTATAAGTGTGTTCTTTTATATTTTTAAATTTTAGACAAACTATATCATATTCAATATATAATCTTTGAATCATGTGGGTTTTTTTTATTTGGAAACAAATCATCTTTCTTAACATGGATGTTGGATAATAAGCATGGTGGAATATGATTAAAAAATTTCATGGTTCATGTGGTGTTATTTATTTTACTTGAATGGTAGATACATCAACAGGGTATGGATTGATAATGATATGGGTTTTTTAGACCATTTCATCATTTGAATGGAATCGTAGTGGTGAATTTTTCCTTATATTCATGCCATCTAATACCCTTTTCATTAATTTTTCTCTTGCATGCATTAGGTAGGTGTCATTACTATTTTATAGTTAGATTATGTAATGGCAATGTACTTTGAAGGTTACAAAGTATCATGTTGATAAATATTTTATATTACATATTTAGTAGTTACATAAAAACTAATAATTATATTCTTTACTAATTCCACCATATCCTTGCTTTCAAATGTCATTAAATTCATAAATTAGTGATTGAATAGATGAGTTTATGATTGGTTGATTTTTTATTCTCTCTATTTTTCATTTTTTTTATGCACTTTTCATTTTGTAATAGTAATCTTCATGTTTTTTTCACATTTCTATTATGTTGCTTCTATATTATAGTTTCAACATATATTGTGTATTTATTTTCTATGATCTAACCTTTAAGAGGGTTGACTTGGTGTTGTAGGTGGTGGACTCAAAGAGGGAGGTTGTTGCATACCATTATAGAGATTCAATGGACCTACATTGAATAATTGAGTGACATATAAACTGGTAAGAGTCACTTCAAGGATATGTTTATTAGTCTATTTTTAAGTCCCTTTTCTTTGTGTTAACTTCATCATTGTGATATGATATTAAAGAAGGTGGCTGTTGAAATTTCAAGTTCAAGGAAGTAATTTTTTATTGGAGATGGGATGGAACTATCCCAAGAAGCCTTCCATTATCAAGAAACTATTTTTTCAAGTTCAATCATTCACCTACAGGAGGTACCTTCTAGTTATTCTTATGTTACATGAAATGATTAAAGAAATATTTTGATTTTGTAAGAATATTTTGGTCACGAACCTTTCAACCTACCTATATAGAATAATTATATTGTACAATCATGTTTTACCTTATATTAACAAGCTTCAAACCACAATTGGAATTATTTTTGGACGAATCATTATTCCAAGTGTCATAGACTAACCTGGGTCAACCCCAAACGGGTCACCTAAGTCGGCCTAGGACAAGTCCCAAGTGGTGTTCCCATTCCTCCCGAGCTGGAAATGAGTTTTGGGGCATCAACAAAGAAACCTAGGGAATGATTTATCCCAATATAAATAAATAAAATAGTAAAAACAAATAGAGAAGGCCAAATAGAATAGATACAAAATTTCCAAGCCGATCATCATTTATTCAAAAGATAGAAAAAAATACAACTAACTAAACAAAAAAAACCCAAACTGAACCTAACAACCACAAAATCTCCATTTGACCCTGATGGTCACTCTATGATACCAAAACCAACCATCACCTACGGTGACTGAAACCAAGATGAAACCCACACCATAGTCTAAAAAAAATAAAGGACTATAGGAATTAGTATTAAAACTCAGTATCCATGCCTAAATAATCTATTCTTGGTGAATTTCCTTTAAATAAAGAAAAATAAAATTAAGTTTTGAAATAAAATATATAAAACTAGTTTTTTACACACATTTCCATTTTAAAACTAAACATGATCCATTGTCCTTTTTCTATTCAAATATATATTTCATTCCAAGAATCACACATTAATGTTTTCAAGGGATCAAAATGATGTTCTTATTTAAAAGGTGGAAAGGGAGTGAAAAAAAATTCCAAAATTTTTTCCATAAACCTTTTAAAACCAACTCATCATTTTTTATAAAAGGTACACCACATAAGAGAGAAACAACGATGACCATAAAATAAGGGTAATGGAAATAAGAAAGCAAGAGTAACCAACCAACAAGAATCTCAATAATCCACTATAGATTACTAAGTGCAAAAGTATATGGGAAAACCTAAGATCTTTGTGGAATATTCTAGGACATACTTTACACTTGACTCATTCTGAAGGCATGCCTCACTCGATGACATCAATTATCACCCACAAACTCGATCACACCCTACCTGGTCTAATTGAGGGGCACTATCCCATAGAAAAAACAAAGAAAAACAAATCCCCTTCTATGGGTTACTTTCCAAAAAAAATCCTAAGCTAGTGTAGAAATTGTTCACCAAAAAACTACTTATTATTCTAGGTTCCCATTTCAAGACTAAAGTGGGGGTGAGCCAATAATTCCAGACAAGAATCCAATCACATTCAGGTATATCATACACAAGCAAATCATGCAACAAGTCACCCCCAAGACACTCTAAGGAACAAATAATTTCATTTTAACCATTTTAATATAATGGATTCTCTCATCATGGACCTCCCACAATATTCAACATAACCAAGGCAAGAGAATTATACAAAGAGAGTTTCCAAGATAACCATCTTCAGAAAAGTTCCAAACGGTCCTCAATCACCCTTTAGAAACCCACCCTTTTTCAATAGAATAAATCCACCATTTGAAAAAGGTGAAAACACACCATTTGATATTTCAAAACCATTTTATAGAATTCCATTTAAACACTCAACCACATTTTCAACCTAAATCCACTTTCATTAAGATGCCAAATGGGCCACACACCATCATCACATGTCAAATAATTTTCAAAGAACCAAAGCACACTAGTTTCAAGTCCAAAACCATTTAGAAATCCATTTGAGACATCCAAACCACCATTTTAGATTCCATAAATACATTTACAAATACACACCATGCTTTAAAAATCACAAATCACATAAAAAAGCCAATTAGACATTTTATCAAACACTTGGTGTGCATATCTTAATGAAACAATTCCATATACTTAAAAACAATCAATAAAACCACCTAATTTCATATCAATTTTTTTTCTAAAGATCACAAATCACTATTTAAAATATATGGAAGGTGATAAAAGAAAGAAACTAATGATTCTTAAATTTAAAGGGCAACTACAATTGGAAACCTACCTCAAATCACATGCAATTCAACAACACCAACCCAAAACAACTCCAAGAAGGTTCCCAGTGGTAAGAGCATCCAGGAGGAACCTTAATAACACAAAACCCCTAATTTAAACTCAAAGAAACATGAATCTTAGATCCAAAAGACCAAAGGAGAAGAAAAACTCAAGAGAAAATGGAAGAAAAATGAAGAGGAAGAAAATAAGAGGGGATCGCCTTGATAAGTCACTCCAAAACCTTGAAGAATCCCTAGATCCACACCTTGGGAGAGGAGAGGAAGCTTTGAGAAGAAGGGAGAATATACCCTATGGTTTAATGAACTAGGAGGAGGATAAATGTGGTGTTTTGGGTTAAAAATCCCAAGAAGGTGGAAGAGTAATTTCAAAATTTTAATGACCTGGAAAGGTCGCACGGTTTTACAAATCCTATAGAAACCATACATCCCTTATGATCCAAGAGAAACAAGTCTCATAGTTAGTCTGCACAATTTACAAAATCATGCATCAACCATTCAGTTTCCAATTTCTAAAAGTTAAATTGGTTGAACAGTTTCTTGGGCAAGGGCACACGGTTTTCGTTAACCATGCTCCAACTATGTGCCACCTACTTTCAAGGCCAAATTCACTAATTTTTACCAAAAACTCAAGGGGAAACCGAAGAATAAATTCAAGACCAAAAATAAACAAAATAATAGCACAAAAAACACAAATGTAACAATTATCCCCACTATTACTCTTTTTTCCTCCAGAAAGCCACAACATCTCCAATTCATCAATCAAAGAAAAAGGGCTCACATACTCACACAATTCGATTTCTCAAACCGAAAAGCACCTCAACCACCACCAAATTAAAACTTACGTCTCTTACTTGGAAATATCTAATGATCCAAAACCACTTCCCAAAAAATGATGGAAAACTTGAGCTACAATTCTACAACTTTTCCTCAAAAAGATCATTGGGCATACTCCCAAAAACCTAACATTCACTCGGAAGTAAAAACTCTGAACCAACAACCCCAAACAAAACTACTCATTACCAAGATACACTAGAGACTAAACCAAATTACCAACACAAGAGTCAATAATGTACTCCCCTCTATTTGAAACTAACTAGCACTGACCAACTTCAGAAGATACCACAATAAGACCCGTGTTGGGTCTCCTCACAATTAAGAGCTAGCCAACTTAAACCAATAAGCACTGAATAACATGGTAAACCCAACACGGACCAACTTGGGTATTTCCCAAATAGACCAAACTGGGTACTCCCCACATAGACCAAACCCCAACCCCAAGGGGGTAATGAAATAAACTCCAAACCAAGTAGCAACCCAAAAAAAAAACCAACCCAAAAGGATAACCACACAAGGACCTCAATGAAAAAATGAGGTCCTCTACTCCTTTTATATCAAAATATGACCTTCCAAGATGAAGAAACTATAACATATAAACTTAAAATATCCCTATTATAGCATTGAATAAAAAGTTAGACCAAGGTCCTCCATGCTCATGTGATTCCTGACTACATACAAGCTTCACTCTAGTACCTGTGGCTGGATCCCTAATGTCTTGAAGCATCCACTACCTCATAGTCAGGAGTTGATAATCCCTAATGGAAAATCCTTATTTTGTTTTCATGAGTGTCCACAAAGCATCCTAGGTAGAACCAAAAGAATAAATCACACCATGAGACTCACTTTTCTCCAACAAGGCACTTTCACTAAGATGGGGATTTAGAAGATGCACATGCATCATCCTATTTCACCCCAAATGAGAGGTAGAAAAAACTAGACACACAACCAAACAGACCTCCACTCAAGATAGAAAAATTCGGAACTTCCAAAAGATAAACATGCTTTAATTAAAATAAAATTTCCTAGGAGATCCTCAACATCCACTTTTACATTATAATGAAAACACAGCACCACAACACACCACCAGACACAACCATTACAACAAAGAATCATTACATATAAAGGGGCCTTAAACTAAGACCAAAATAGCACCATAATCCTATAAATGGGTTGGGGTGTCTTCTGAAGGGTTGGATCTAGCTCCACATCGCTTCATGACAACACCCCAACAAAACTGTTTCAAGTGACCTAGGAATCCATAGGTATGAAAGGTATTTAGATCATTCATATACAAAAAATTCCTATGATTCGGCTTACCCCATTGATGACACACCATGATCATGTGATTAGATGAAGTTGATGATAGATCTAAATTCCTTTTAATTATGTGACCAGAACCACCATCTTCAAACCGCTTTATGATCTTCTGATTAGGATTACCTTTACTACTCCTAGAGACTGTGGAAAGGTTGGATTCCTTAATCACTCCTTCTAACACAGCTTTAACCCGAACATATTTCCTAACCTCATCAACAAAGGAGGTCAAACCGAACTGTGAAACCTTTAACTGTAATTTAGGATGAATCCCATTCTCAAAACATTGAGCCTTTAAGGAATTTTCCATAGACCACTCTGGAAGGTAAGGAACTAAATCAAAAAAATGAAAAAATAACTCTAACACTAATCTATCACCTCATTTTAGATAGCACATCTCCATCCCCTTCCTCACCTTCACTACCTCAAAGAAGTACTAACAAATGAATGGAGCCTTGAAGAACTTACAGGTAATATCTTCTTGACTCTTGGTTTGAGAGACCAACTTCCACCAATTCTAGGTCAGACCTTTAAGAATAAAGGTTGTAAATTTAACCATTAACAACCCAGGAAACTCAAGGAAATTGAAGATTCTATCAATTCTCTGCATCCAATCTTCCACTTCGAGAGGATCTGCTTGACCATAAAATAGAGGAGGTTTCAAATTTAGTAACTAAAGGAGAAAGTCCTTAGGTTGATCAGATGTGGGTTTTACCAATGGTGAACCACCCATAGATACACCTCAAATATCCATTAAATCCTTGTGGGGGAATACACTAAGTAACAAGAAAACCAAGAACTAAATCAAAACCAATCCATCGACCAAAAATTTCCACAAACAAACACCAAACACAAAAAGAAAAGGGAACCAACTCAAAATATTCCCAAAATATTTTTCTAAAAACCCAATAAACAACACTTCAAATCAAATTCACTAATAATAATTCAAACTCGAAGAACCACTTAAAAATCAAAAATCACAAGAAAACAATCTATACAACCACTGGTTACCAAAACATCATAGTTCCTTTTTTCTCTTAAAAACTCTTTTTTAAAAGAAAGACAAATTTGATAGGTTGTACAATCACCAATTGAATTCCTTATAGCCTCAAACATGCACATTCATATGCCAATCCAGGAACCCATCCACTCATGCCAATCTAGGCACTCATCTGCCCATGCCATCAACCATTAACTTCCTCAAACACATCCATTCATGTGAGCACTCATGAAAATACCAAATTTCAGAAGAAAAAAAATACACTTTTCAAGAAAAAAACATTCAACCCATGTTTTCAACTTATCAATTTACTTCCCATTTCAATTTTTCAAAAAGCTTCTCAAAAATCCCCCAAAAAACTTTTCGAAAAACCACCCCATTTCAAAACGAATTTCTATTTCAAACTTCACAAAATCAATTTCAAAAGACTACTAACCACTAATCAAAAACCATTTTCAAACACTACACTTCAAACCATTACATTCCATTCAAAAAAATACAAATAATGTTAATTCCATCCAAAACCCCAATTCATTCCATTCAAATCATTTCCATCAATAATCATTTGGTTAAAGACTCATTTTATAAAAATCCATTTTTCTAAAACCTTCTTAAAGATAAATCTAAAAATTTATTTACAATATTCCAACAATTAAAACATTACCTCTTAAAATACATCTTTTTAAAATTTCAAAACAAGGATTTTCATAACAATTTTTTCAAAATCAAGAGGTACCCAAAACAACTCACAGGTGGGAAACTAGTGTCAATGGGTGACTTGGTCATATGGTCAGTGGTTATATACCAATCTTGTCACCATCATGGAGAGTCTTTTTGGACCACATCCCCAACTCCATATGGCTTGTTAGGCCCTGTGATATCACTAAGACCATTACACCAACTCACTTTTTTTATCCCAAATAGAAGACAACCAACAAGAACCAATGAAACCAAACAAAACCCATCTTACCATGGTAACTCAAGGTTTGGTCCAGAAAATGTTAGCCAAACACTCCCCTAAACCTACACCCAAAATTATGATAGTCATACTCCATATAACTTTATATACCAAATTGCAAAGGGTTATCTGAATTCTATGTCTCCTAAAGAACCCAAATCTCCTCTGATAAAATTTTTTCATGAATGAACACGGGTCAACCCCAAACCGGTCACCCGACTCAGCCCGAGACATGGCCTGAGAGGCATTCTAGATCCTCCATAGCTAGAAAATAGTGTAGAGGTATCAATAGAGAAACTAGGAGAATGATTTCACATAATATAAATAAATAAAATGGCAAAAACAAACTGAGAAACCTGAATAAAATAGATACAAAATTTTTAAACTGAACATCATTTATATAAAATCTGAAAAAAAAATACAACCAACTAAACTAAAAAAACCAAAATGAACCTAATGACCACAATGTCTCCATGTGATCCTAAGGATCACTCTTGGATAAAAAAACCAACCATCACCCACGGCGATCAAAACCATGATGAAACCTACACCAAATGCTAAAAAAAGAAATAATTATAGGCCTGAGTATTAAAACACGGTAGGCATGTCCGAACAAACTATTCCCAATTGATTTCCTTTAAATAAAGAAACATAAACATAAGTTTTGGAATACAATATATAAAACTGTGATTTTACACACATTTCCACTTTAAAACAAAACACGGTCTATTTCCCTTTTTCCATTCAAATCCAAATTTCTTTCCAAGAAGCAGACATTAATGCTTTCAAGGGAGAAAATTGATATTCTTATTTAAAAAGGGGGAAAGGGAGTGAAAAAACATTTCAAAAATATTTTCCATAAACCTTTAAAAATCAAATCATCATTTTTTATAAAAGGAATCCACAAAATAGAGTAAAAACAGTGATCCCAAAATAAGGGAAATGGAAATAAGAAAGTAAGAGTAACCAACCAATAACAATCTCAATCATCCGCCTTAGATAACTAAGTTCCAAAGAACATGGGAAAACTTGGGAGTTAAGTGGAATAATCTATAGCATACTATATATCTTGAATCATATAGAAGTCATAACTCACTCAATGATATCAATTATCTCCCACATGCTCGATCACACCCTACCTAGTCCGACTAAGGGGAACTATCCCATAGCAAGAAAAACAAAAGAAATCCCCTTCTTTGAGACACTAGCTAGAGAAAAATCCTATGTTAGTTCAGTAACTGTTCACCAAATATTCTCTAGCTATACTAGGTTCTCATGTCAAGACTAAATTGGGGGGGACCAAAAAATTCCAAAAAAGCATCCAATCATATGCACATATATCATACGCAAGAAACTAACACAACAAGTCACTATGAGCCACCCAAATGAACAACCTATTACCTTTAAACCATTCAAACACAAGGTATTCTCTGAGAATTGTCACATAAATGACTTATTTTAAATGTATTTTTAATTTAATTTCAATTCTTTCTTTGTTTCGGGGGTTTTCCATTCATTTTGGTGGAAATGGATGGTTTTCAAAATTTGGGCCAAACCGTGAGCCCAATTCCATATTTAAAAATAAATTTTGTTTCCTTTATAAATACTTTATTTTTTAACATTTTTCATCCATTAGAATTCCTACTTGGAATAACCTATACCTATTCACACCACTATATCAATTTTTACCCTTTAGGAATCCATAATAATTGTGGATTTGGGTTTTTATTTAAGGGGTTGGGCCACCCCGAAATCACATTTCCAGTTTTTAAAAAACATTTTATTTATTTAATAACTTATTCAATTTTAACTATTTTTCGGTGATTACACCTCTAACCCGAGACCAATGAACCTAGGTGATCCCCCAATCTCTTATCCCCCACTTTAGAGCTAGTTTGTTTCGCCAAAAAACTCGAAACTTCTTAAGATTTCTCAATTCGAGCAGATTTATAAGGGTAATTTGTTTCCTTCATAAATCTTTCATTTTCACTCTTTTTCCCCATTAAAATTTCAAAATGATCTACTTATCCTTTTTAGAACCTCACTTTAAGTTTTGGATGTTTTAAAATTAAGATATTGGTGTATTTGGGGATATTTCTACAAGATCCCTCAAGTAAGTTGGTCTCCTTCATTCTTCTTTCAATTTGTTTAGGGTTACATTCAATGTGATTAGGTTTTTTTCCCTTATCCTTGAGGTTACTAATGTCCATAAGTTAGGGTTAGAACCTAGGGTTTTATTTATTGTCTTTTGGGTGAAATATTGTGGTTATAGGTTGGATTTAACTTCCTTGAGTTGCGGTGGTGGTGCGGTTTATGTTTCGCACCATGTTTTGAGGGTTTCGACATAAAAGGTAGGTGGTTCAATGTGTAAACAATTATTGATGAGTTATCTTGATTTATTTACTCATTTTTTATATTCCTCATATGTTTGGTGTGGTACAAAAAAAATTATGATTTATTTGGTTAGGTGTTTAATTTTATAGTTGAATTTTAACTTGAAATTTGGTGTTTTCATGTGTAACTCATGGGGTATTATTTGGGTGTATTTTATAACTTATGGAATTGGTTTAATAAATATTTTTTGGACAGAAAATTCTTGTTTGGTAATTTATTAGTGTCATGTGGGCCTAAAAATGATTTTTTAATAGGTTTTATGTGTAAAACATTGTTATACTTCTTGAGATCATTTTATGAAAATGTGTGTTTTCATTTGTATCTTTTGTGGTATTATTTAAGGTGATTTTATAACATTTGAAAGTGGTATTATAAATGTATATATGAATGAAAATTATGTTTTGTATACGAATTAGTATGGTTTTGATATTAAATGGTGGTTTTGAAATGGGTTTTGTGTGCAAGACATATTTACACCACTTGGGTTCTTTTTATGAAGATTGTAAATGTTTTAGTTGGTTAAACAAAGTGGGAAAAGGGTTCATATGTACTGTTTGGTGTGTGTGTCCACCTAATATGGGTTTTTTAAAGGCAAGGTAATTATTTAAGATTTCAAATATTTTTTTAGAATGTTTTATTAAGGCCTGAAATGTTTTAGAAAATGGAAAGAGAGCTGCAAAACATGTTTGTGGGTTGTTTTGTGTGAGTGTGTTTTGCAAAATTAATTTTATTGATAAAAGAAGTATTATATGATATTTGAGTGGGATGTTATGTGAGTTATAATTTCTTGTAATGGTTTTATAAAATTGTTTATGGTATTTTTTTATGTGTTAAATAAATGTGAAAAATGTTGTGGGCTATTTTTGGGGTGAGTATGATTTCAAAATACATTAGAATGAAAAAGTGGATTTTGTGACTTTTGTGGTATACATGTGGTATTTTGGTGATTTTTTTAGGTTTAAATGATATTTTCATGTGAAAAGTATATTTATTGACTTGTTGAAATTTTTTTAGCATAAGGGGAAAACTTGGGTATCTAGGTGGGTGGACGTGTACTAGTATGCTAGTGAATCTGTGGGGTTTAGCCTCAGTTTCACTTAGCAAGATTGACTCTTATAACTCTATTTAAACTATGATGATGATGATGATTAGGGAACACTAGGTTATGGGTATGTTTTCTACTAGTGGATCATTCACGAGAATGGATATTTTTTATGGTTACTCTCACCGAGATATGAGGTACCTGGGACCCACAGCTAGCTAGTGCCTAGGGGTTATTTCCTAATGTTTGTGCTCATTAGATCCTTTATAATTACCATAGGCATATGGAATATTTTTCTGGAAAATTCAGTATCTTTGTAATTTATTTTAAAATTATTTATTCTTTAAATTATCCCACTTGAAAACTGATTTTATTTTGTGTTGTATCTTTTAGAAATTGTAACTAAAAATTACTTGTTTTTGAAAACTTGCATGTTATTCGTCTTTGAATGTTTATCACATGGAATATCTTATTGGTGGTATCCTACTAGTATTTTTCTCACACCCTACTTACACCTTTATGTGTAATTATAATTTTTTATTTTGTGTCACAGGTTTGGGTATAGTTTTAGTCCCAGTGGTTGGGGTTCCAAGAAGTCCCTCTTGGTGCGTCTTCGTGGAGATGGATTGAGGGTGATTAACCCTTGACTTGAGGTGGTTCTTGGCGATCCATTTTTGATTTTTTACCTTTTTAATGGCCTTTTTAAATTGTTTCAAATCATGTAATTCAGTTCTGAAATTTTGTAAAAGATGGTTTTAGTTGAAAAATCCAGATTTGTTTTATTGAGTTCATTTTTTGTTTAGTGTTTATAAAATCAGGTAAATCATTCCCAAACTTCATTTTATGATACCCAATAATTTGTTCCAACCCATGGGGATCGGGAACACCCTTTGGGCCTTGTCGCGGGCTGGGTTGTGTGCCGGTTTTGATGGTAACCATATTCAGTTCATGACAAAATGGTATCAGAGGAGGTTCAGGTTAACTCCTTGGGTCATGTTATTTAGGGAGCAGTCGGGATAGTCTGGAGTTAGGATTGTTTGGACTTGGCATTCCAGTTATGGGTAGTGTGCCTGATCAACACACCTCATGATGGGATTCAAGTCACCAGGGGAGTCAGGACTTATCTGAGTCCTTTGGTTTTCTTGGTATGATGATGATTAGGGGAAATGAAAAGAGAGTTGGGTTAATGGTCTCAGTGAGCTCGCAGGGCCTGGAAAGCCATGTGAAGCTGGTGATATTTCCCTGGAACACTATATATGATGGTTAAGTGATTAGTGTATGGCTTCCAATCATATGTCCATGTATCCCACCTAAGTTAGTTTCCCCTCGCATTGTCTTATGTCCTTTAGTTTTGAAATCATAGAAGTTCGGTTTTAAAGGAAGAATTTCTTGGTTTTAAGAATCTTAAAGTTTCGAGAAATTATTTTCTAATAAAGTGGGAATGGATTGATTTTTTAAATGTTGGAACTGAGTTTTCAAAAAAAAATTGAAATGGAAAATGGTGTGTTTACACCTGTTTTGAAAGTAGAAAATTGTGTTAAAATTGGTTTTAAAAAAGTGTTTCTAATATAGTTTTATAAATGGTTGAAAGGTGTTTTAATGGGATGAGATGTTTTAAAATTAATGTTTATGACTTGAAAGTGAGTTTTCATTTAAATTATTGTTCCTTTCTGAAAATTTTGTTAAGCTATAATTTGGGTTTGATTTCGTGGTTAGCAGTTTTGAGAAAAAGGAGGTATTGGTAGACTGTTTTGGTTTTGAAAAGTGGAAAGAATTTTTATCTTAACCTTTGGTATTTCCGTGAGATACCACATGAATAGGGTTGTATGGGATTATGGGTGGTTTATGGAATGTCTGGATGAGTTCCGGGATGGATATGAGGAGGGTGCCCGGTGTGGTAGAGAAACATGCATGTGTGAGGCCCATGGGGTACCATTGGTGGATATGCTAACTGCTAAACCATTTATTTTCAAAAAGATGATTTTAAAGGAAAAACTTGATGTCTTGATGAGTGGTTTGGGATGGTGTGTATTATTTTTTTTTTTTTTTGAAATGTTGATGTTTTGGAATGTTTTAAGTCCATGAACCCCTCTAGTTCGAACGATGTTTTGGGTTTTTGTTTGGTCGGTAATCTGGGTTGAAGGGATAGTTAGTGGTATCTTCTGAGAAAAAGTTTGGGAAGGATTTATGGTGGTTCCCCTCATATGTTAGGATCTTGTTATGGAATTTACTAACCAATGGACCAGGTTATTTGGGTCTTTGGGTTCTCTCGTTGGATATGTATACCCCCATTAAGGGTTAGTGCACAACTGAAGTGAAACCCGGATTTTTTCATCGTTGTAAAATCCTCTAGTTGATAAATGTATGGAAACTTTTCTCAAGATTTTTAGAATGAGTCTAAACCCTTTAATTTTTGGGTTTGAGGATACTCTTGTAGCGGGAGAGTGCTCATGGAAGGTTAAAAGAGACCATAGTTTCTTAAGTTGCCTGATTCGTCGAAGGTGTAAGTGGCTTGGGGTTGTTAGTGTGGATGAGTATATGGATGGTATATAAGAGGGCCTATGGGTCCTTCATAGTCTCTTTGAAGTAATAGTTCACTTTAAACCACCAATGTGGGAAATGTGGTCATGAGAGGCCATTATGGCCACCTTCTGGAATTGTTTGTTGTTTGGGGACTTAGAATAAGGTCCCTTTCCATGTATTGTTTCTTTCAATCACAATGGTCATGTCTTGAGACTCCTTGTGATGTCGTGTGCTTGTTTTACTATAAAGGTGAAGGTTGTGCAATCCTATGAGAGTATCTGTTATGTTGGGAGTATGTCCCCCTTGGAAAAACATTAAAATCCTATGTTTCATAGGATGGTGTTTATGTGCATCTTTTCCTTCTATTGTTTCTCACCCGAAGAAATAAGGTGTGATGTGTGTGAATCTTCTAAGACCTTGTTTCAGTGAAATTTTGTGTTAGGGTAAAGTGAGTTTGGAATGTGTTATGTCTTGGTAAACTTATCAGGGATTGCGGTGTAGTTGTTTTTATCACCAGAAGAAGAAGTTTTGTTCAGGTGGTTTCCAAAGCCTAACTACGAGGCCGAAGATGCTTCAATCATTTGAGCTCCATCCATAGGTCCCGGAGAGAAGCTGGCAGGTAGTCAGGGGAAATACCAAGGTCGTTCAAACCCTTGTACAAAGTTCTATCCTTAGTAAGAAATATAGGAAGAGTTTAAACCTCTGGTATCATTATCTTTCTTTTGTTGTTCCCATTTGGTGGAAATAAGTAGAGGTCCTTGTACCCATGTCATTTCTCAATTTCATTCTCTCCCCCTTTGGTTTCCATTGATTCTTTGGAGAATAGTTGGAAATTTGGCTAGATAGGCTGAGCACACGTTTTCTGCATGATTATAAGTGATTGTGTGCCAGGAAGCCATGTGGAAAGAATGATCTACACAGTTAGTGCATGGTATCACAAATCGTGTGGACTAACCATGTGACCTTCCCAAATCTTTAAATTTTTGGGTCTTTCTGTGTCATCCCATTATGGTTGGTTAATATGGTTGGTTCTTATGGTGGGGAGACCCATTATGATTCTAATGTATGTTCCTTTGGAAATTTTGAATGGAAGTCTACCCTTTGTACCAGTTAGTCTGTTCAGGACTCCCCTATTAGTGTCCTGATTCTGTCTCGAGAAAAAATATTGGTTTTCTCTTATCATGGAGAGCGTATTTGTGTCCCATGTACCAGTAACTCAGATTTATCCATGGTCTTGGCTTGGAGGTAGATAGTCTCATTTAGAGCTATATAGCTACCAACATCTTCCTTGTGTAAACATTGGGATTGTAGAGAACCCAATGGTTTATTTAAATTAAGGTAAGTTTAACCTTGTTCAAGGTTTTTGTTCATTTGGGTGAATTGCTTGAGTCTTGTTTAGATAGTGTTTGATAAGTTTTATTTGGGGATAAAGTATGAATGTGATTGATCATTTCAGGAAAATGGTGTAAGTTTTGGTTTTGAGAGTAATCCTTCCTTAATTGATCACTGGAGGTGTTTTGTCCTTTGGGGGCAAAGCTTGGCAAAGAAGTGCATCTTGGTTTTTCGGTTGGGTTTGGTTTTTTGTCTTTGGCCTTGTTGTGGCTTTTCAAGGGTGGAAAGTTTTATGGTGGAGTGTCACATAAATTACTTATTTTAAATGTATTTTTAATTTAATTTCAATTCGTTCTTTGTTTTTGGGGTTTTCCATTCATTTTGGTGGAAATGGAGGGTTTTCAAAATTTGGGCCAAACCGTGATCCCAATTACAGATTTAAAAATAAATTTTGTTTCCTTTATAAATCCTTCATTTTTTAACATTTTTCATACATTCTAATTCCTACTTGGCATCCCCTGACCTATTCACATCACCATATCAATTTTTAACCTTTAGTAATCCATAATCATGGTGGATTTCAGTTTTTATTTAAGGGCTTGGGCCACCCCGAAATCCCATTTCCAGTTTTTAAAAAACATTTTTTTTATTTAATAACTTATTCAATTTTAACTATTTTTTGGTTATTATACCTCTAAACCGATACCAATGAACCTAATAGCTCCCCCAATCTCTTCTCCCCAACTTTTCAGCTTGTGTTCTTCTCCGAACAGGTTGAAACTTCTTAAGCTTCCTCAATTCGAGCAGATTTATAAGGGTAATTTGTTTCCTTCATAAATATTTCATTTATCACTCTTTTTTTCCCATTAAAATTCCAACATGATATCCTTATCCATGTTAGAACCTCCCTTAGTTTTTTATGTTTTAAAATTCATATACTGGTGTATTTGGGGCGATTTCTACAAGATTCATCAAGTAAGTTGGTCTCATTCATTCTTCTTTCAGTTTTCTTAGGGTTACATTCAATGTGATTAGGGTTTTCTCCCTTATCCTTGAGGGTCCTAATGTCTAGAAGTTAGGTTTTTAACCTAGGGTTTTATTTCTTGTATTTTGGGTGAAATATTGTGGTTTTAGGTTGGATTTCACTTCCTTGAGGTGCGGCGGTGGTGCGGTTTATGTTTCGCACCATGTTTTGAGGGTTTCAACATAAAAGGTAGGTGGTTCCATGTGTAAACAATTATTGATGAGTTAACTTGATGTATTTAATCATTTTTCATATTCCTAATATGTTGGGTGTGGTGAAAAAATGGTTAATGATTGATTTGGTTAAGTGTTTAATTTTATAGTTGAATTTTAACTTGAAATTGGGTGTTTTCATGTGTAACTCATGGGATATTATTTGGGTGTATTTTATAACTTATGAAATTTGTTTAATAAATATTGTTTGGAAAGAAAATTCTGGTTTGGTAATGTATTAGTGTCATGTGGGCCTAAAAAAGGGTTTTTGAATAGGTTTTATGTGTAAAACATTATTATACTTCTTGAGAGCATTTTATGAAAATGTGTGTTTTCATTTGTATCTTTTGTGGTATTATTTAATTTGACTTTATAACATTTTAAAGTGGTATTATAAATGTATCTATAGCTTAAAATTATGTTTTGGATAGGAATTGGTATGGTTTTTATCTTAAATGGGGGTTTTGAAATGGGTTTTGTGTGCAATACATATTTACGCCACTTGGGTTCTTTTTATGAAAATTGTAAAAGTTTTAGTTGGTTAAAAAAAGTGGGAAAAGGGTTCATATGTAGTTTTTAGTGTGTGTGTGTCCACCTAATATGGTTTTTTTAAAGTTAAGGTGGTTATTTAAGATTTCAAATATTTTTTTAGAATTTTTAATTAAGAGATGAAATGTTTTAGAAAATGGAAAGAGAGCTTCAAAACATGGTTGTGGGCTGTTTTGTGTGAGTGTGTTGTGAAAAATGAATTTTGTTGATAAAAGAAGTATTATATGATATTTGAGTGGGATGTTATGTGAGTTATAATTTCTTGTAATGGTTTTATAAAAAAATTTAATGGATTTTTGGATGTGTTAAAGAAATGAGAAAAATGTTGTGGGCTATTTTTGGGGTGAGTATGATTTCAAAATGCATTAGAATGAAAAAGTGGATATTGTGACTTTTGTGGTATACATGTGGGATTTTTGGTGATTTTGGGATGTGGAAATGATATTTTCATGTGAAAAGTATATTTATTGACTTGTTGAACTTGTTTTAGCACAAGGGGAAAACCTGTGTATCTAAGTGGGTGGACGTGTATTAGTATGCTAGTGAATCCGTGGGGTTTGGCCTCAGTTTCACTTAGCAAGATTGACGTGTGTGACTCTAAATAAACTATTATGATGATTATTAGGGACAAATAGGTTATTTTTATGTTCCCTACTAGTGGCTGGTGCATGAGAACAGATATTTTTGATGGTTACTCTCACCGAGATACGAGGTACCTGGGACCCACAGCTAGCTAGTGCCTAGGGGTTATTTCCTAATGTTTGTGCTCATTATATCCTTTATACTTACCATCAGAATATGGAATATTTGTATGGAAAATTCAGTAGCTTTGGAATTTATTTTAAAAGTATTTATTCTTTAAATTATCCCACTTGAAAACTGATTTTGATTTGTGTTGTATCTTTTAGAAATTGTAACTAGAAATTACATGTTTTTGAAAACTTGCATGCTTTTCATCTTTGAATGTTTATCACATGGAATCTCTTAGTGGTGGTATCCTACTGGGATTTTTATCACACCCTAATTACACCTTTTGGTGTAATTATACATTCTTATTCTGTGTCATAGATTTGGGTACAGTTTTAGTCCCAGTGGTTTGGGTTCCAAGAAGTCCTTCTTGGTGCGTCTTTGTGGAGATGGCTTGAGGGTGATTACCCCTTGACTTGAGGTGGTTCTTGGCGATCCATTTTTGGTTTTTTACCATTTTAATGGCCTTTTTAAATTGTTTTAAATCATGTAATTCAGTTCTGAAATTTTGTAAAAGATGGTTTTAGTTGAAAAATCCATATTTTTTTATTGAGTTCTTTTGTTGTTTAGTGTTTATAAAATTAGGTAAATCGTTCTCAAAATTCATTTTATGATACCCAGACACTTTTTCCATCCCATGGGGATCGGGAACACCCTTCGGACCTTGTTGTGGGCTGGGTTGTGTGTCGTTTTTAATGGTGACCAGATTTGGTTCATGACAAAATGGTATCAGAGGAGGTTCAGGTTAACTCCTTGGGTCATGTTATTTGGGGAGAAGTCGGGATAGTCTAGAGTTAGGATTGTCAGGACTTGGCATTCCATTTATGGTTAGTGTGCCTGATCATCACACCTCATGATGTTATTCAAGTCACCAGGGGAGTTGGGACTTATCTAAGTCCTTTGGTTTTCTTGGTTTGATGATGATTAGGGGAAATGAAAAGAGAGTTGGGTTAATGGTCTCGGTGAGCTCGCAGGGCCTAGAAAGCCATGTGGAGCTGGGTATATTTCCCTAGAACACTCTCTGTGATGGTTAATTGATTAGTGTATGGCCTCCAAACATATGGCCACATCACCCACCTAAGCTATTTTCCCCTCGCATTGTCTTATGTCCTTTAGTTTTAAAATCATAGAAGTTCAGTTTTAAAGGAAGAATTTCATGGTTTTAAGAAGCGTAAATTTTTGAGAAATTATTTTCTAAAAAATTGGGAATGGATTGATTTGTGAAATTTTGGAACTGAGTTTTCATAATTTTTTTTTGAAATGAAAAATGGTGTGTTTACACCTCTTTTAAAAGCAAAAAATTGTGTTAAAGTTGGTTTTAAAAAAGTGTTTCCAATAGAGTTTTCTAAATGGTTGAAAGGTGTTTTAATAAGATGAGATGTTTTGAAATTAATGTTTATGACTTGAAAGTGAGTTTTCATTTAAATTATTGTTCCTTTCTGAAAATTTTGTTAAGCTGTAATTTGGGTTTGATTTCGTGGTTAGCAGTTTTGAGAAAAAGGCGGTATTGGTTGATTGTTTTGGTTTTGAAAAGTGGAAAGAATTTTTATTTTAAACTATAGTATTTATGTGAGAGACCACATTCATGGGGTTGTATGGGATGTTGGATGGTTGATGAAATAGCTGGATGAGTTCCAGGAGGGTGCCTAGTGTGGCATAGAAACATGCTTGTGTGAGGCCCATGGGGTACCATTGGTGGATACGCTAACCAATAAAACGTTTATTTTCAAAAAGATGATTTTAAAGGAAAAAAATTTATGTCTTGATGAGTGGTTTGGGATGGTGTGTATTATGTGTTTTTTTTTGAAATTTTGATGTTGTGGAATGTTTTGAGTCCATGAACCCCTCTAGTTCGAACGGTGTTTTAGGTTTGTGTTTGGTCGGTAAGTTGGGTTGAAGGTCTAGTTAGTGGTCTCTTATGAGAAAAAGTTTGGAAAGGATTTATGGTGGTTCCCCTCATATTTTAGTATCTAGTTGTAGTATTTATTAACCAATGGACCAGGTTGGTTGGTTCCTTGGGTTCTCTTGTTGGATAAGTATGCCCCCATTAAGGGTTAGTGCACAACTGAAGTGAAACCCTGATTTTTTTTCCGTTGTAAAATCCTCTAGTTGATCAATGTATGGAATATTTCATCAAGATTTGTAAAATGAGTCTACAACCTTTAATTTTTTGGTTTGAGGATACTATTGTAGCGGGAGAGTGCTCATGGAAGGTTAAAAGAGACTATAGTTTCTTAAGTTGCCTGATTCATCGAAGGTGGAAGTGGCCTGGGGTTGTTAGTGTGGATGAGTGTATGGATGGTTTCTAAGAGGGCCTATGGGTCCTTCATAGTCTCTTTGAAGTAGTAGTTCATGTTAAACCACCAGTTTAGAAAATGTGGTCATGAGAGGCCATTATGGACACCTTCTGGAATTGTGTGTTGTTTGGGGACTTGGCATAAGGTCCCTTTCCATGTATTGTTTCTTTCAATCACAATGGTCATGTCTGGTGACTCCTTATGATGTCGTGTTCTTGTTTGACTGTAAAGGTGAAGGTTGTGAAATACTATGAGAGTATCTATTATGTTGGGAGTATGTCTCCCTTGGAAAAACGTCAAAATCCTCTGGTTCAGAGGAAGGTGTTTATGTGCATCCTTTCCTTCTTTTGTTTCTCACATGAAGAAACAAGGTGTGATGTGTGAGAATCTTCTAAGACATTGTTTCATTGAAATGTTGGGTTAAGGTAAAGTGATTTTGTAATGTTTTATGTCTTGGTAAACTTATAGGGGATTGAGATGTAGTTGTTTTTATCACTGGAAGAAGAAGTTCTATTCGGGTGGTTTCCAAAGCCTAACTATGAGGCCAAAGATTCTTCAATCATTTGAGCTCCAGCCATAGGTCCCAGAGAGAATATGGCTTGTAGTCAGGGGAAGTACCAAGGTCTTTCAAACCCTTTTACAAAGTCCTATCCTCAGTAAGAAATATAGGAAGATTTTAAACCTCTGGTATCATCATCTTTCATTTATTGTTCCCATTTAGTGGAAATAAGTGGAGGGCCTTGTACCCAGGTCATCACCCAATTTCATTCCCTCCCCCTTTGGTTTCCATTGATTCCTTGGAGAATGGTTGGAAATTTGTCTAAACAGGTTGAGCACACGTTTTGTGCATTATTAGGAGTGATTGTGTGCCAGGAACCCATGTGTAAAGAATGATCGGCATAGTTAGTGCACGGTTTCACAAACCGGGAAGACTAACCATGTGACCTTCCCAAATCTTTAAATTTTTGGGTCTTTCTGTGTCGGCCCATGCTGGTTGGTTAATATGTTTGGTTATTATGGTGGGGAGACCCACTATGATTCTCATGTATGTTCCTTCAGAAATTTTGAATGGAAGTCTACCCTTTTTACCAGGGATTCCATTCAGGCATCCCCCTATTAGTGTCATGATTCTGTCTCGAGAAAAAATATTGGTTGTCTCTTATCATGGGAAGCGTATTTACGTCCCCCGTACCAGTAAATCAGATTTATCCATGGTCTTGGATTGGAGGTAGATTGTCTCATTTATATCTATATAGCTACCAACATCTTCCTTGTGTAAACATTGGCATTGGAGAGCCCCGAATGGTTTAGTTAAATCAAGGTAAGTGTAACCATGTTCAAGGTTTGTGTTCGTTTGGGTAAATTGCTTCAGTCTTGTTCGGATAGTGTTTGATAAGTTTTCTTTTGGGATAAAGTATGAATGTGATTGATAATTTCAGGAAAATGGTGTAAGTTTTGGTTGTGATAGTAATCCTTCCTTAATTGATCACTGGAGGTGTTTTGGCCTTTGGGGGCAAAGCTTGGCAAAGAAGTACATCTTGGTTTTTCGGTTGGGTTTGGTTTTTTGTCTTTGGCCTTGTTGTGGCTTTACGAGGGAGAAAAGTTTTATGGTGGGGATAATTTTCATATCCATGACTTATTTTAAATGTATTTTCCATTTAATTTCAATTATTTCTTTGTTTTTGGGGTTTTCAATTCATTTTGGTGGAAATGGAGGGTTTTTAAAATTTGGGCCAAACCGTGATCCCAATTCCAGATTTAAAAATAAATTTTGTTTCCTTTATAAATCATTCATTTTTTAACATTTTTCATCCATTTCTATTCCTACTTGGCATCCCCTGACCTATTCACACCACCATATCAATTTTTACCCTTTAGGCATCCATAATCATGGTGGATTTGGGTTTTTATTTAAGGGGTTGGGCCACCCCGAAAGCCCATTTCCACTTTTTAAAAAACATTTTTTTATTTAATAACTTATTCAATTTTAACTATTTTTTGGTGATTCCACCTATAACCCAAGACCAATGAACCTAGGAGCTCCCCCAATCTCTTCTCCCCCACTTTGGAGCTCGTTTCCTTTGTCGAACAAGTCGACACTTCTTAAGCTTCCTCAATTCGAGCAGATTTATAAGGATAATTTTTTTCCTTCATAAATATTTCATTTCTCACTCTTTTTTACCCATTAAAATTCCAAAATGATCTCCTTATCCTTTTTAGAACCTCCCTTTAAGTTTTTTCTCTTTTAAAATTCAGATATTGGTGTATTTGGGGTGATTTCTACAAAATCTTTCAAGTAAGTTGGTCTCCTTCATTCTTCTTTTAATTTTCTTAGGGTTACATTCAATGTGATTAGGGTTTTTTCCCTTATCCATGAGGTTACTAATGTCCAGAAGTTACTGTTAGAACCTAGGGTTTTATTTCTTGTCTTTTGGGTGAAATATTGTGGTTTTAGGTTGGATTTCACTTCCTTGAGGTGCGGTGGTGGTGCGGTTTATGTTTTGCACCATGTTTTGAGGGTTTCAACATAAAAGGTAGGTTGTTACATGTGTAAAAAATTATTGATGAGTTAGATTGCTGTATTTACTCATTTTTCATATTCCTCATATGTTGGTTGTGGTGCGAAAATTTTTTATGATTGATTTGGTTAAGTTTTTAATTTTATAGTTGAATTTTAACTTAAAATTGGGTGTTTTCATTGTAACTCATGGGGTATTATTTGGGTGTATTTTATAACTTATGGAATTGGTTTAATAAATATTGTTTGGACAAAAAATTATGTTTTGGTATTGTATTAGTGTCATGTGTTCCTAAAAAGGGTTTTTTAATAGGTTTTATGTGTAAAAAATTGTTATACTTCTTGAGAGAATTTTATGAAAATGTATGTTTTCATTTGTATCTTTTGTGGTATTATTTAAGGTGATTTTATAACATTTGAAAGTGGTATTATAAATGTATCTATAGCTTAAAATTATGTTTTGTATAGTAATTGGTGTGGTTTTGATCTTAAATAGGGGTTTTGAAATGGGTTTTGTGGGCAAGACATATTTACACCACTTGGGTTCTTTTTATGAAAATTATAAATGTTTTAGTTGGTTAAACAAAGTGAGAAAAGGGTTCATATGTACTATTTGGTGTGTGTGTCCACCTAATATGGGTTTTTTAAAGGTAAGGTGTTTATTTAAGATTTCAAATATTTTTTTAGAATGTTTTATTAAGGGATGAAATGTTTTAGAAAATGGAAAGAGAGCTGCAAAACATGGTTGTGGGCTATTTTGTGTGAGTGTGTTGTGAAAAATGAATTTTTTTGATAAAATAAGTATTATATGATATTTGAGTGGGATATTATGTGAGTTATAATTTCTTGTAATGGTTTTATAAAAAAAATTAAAGGATTTTTGGATGTGTTAAAGAAATGTGAAAAATGTTGTGGGCTATTTCTGGGGTGAGTATGATTTCAAAATGCATTAGAATGAAAAAGTGGATTTTGTGAATTTTGTGGTATACATGTGGGATTTTTGGTGATTTTGTGATGTGTAAATGATATTTTCATGTGAAAATTATATTTATTGACTTGTTGAACTTGTTTGATCACAAGGGGAAAACCTGGGTATCTAGGTGGATGGACGTGTATTAGTATGCTAGTGAATCTGTGGGGTTTGGCCTCAGTATCACTTAGTAATATTGATGCTTATAACTATAAATAAACTATGATGATGATGATTTGGGACCACTAGGTTATGGGTATGTTCCCTACTAGTGTCTCATTCATGAGAATGGATATTTGTGATGGTTACTCTCACCGAGATACGAGGTACCTGGGACCCACAGCTAGCTAGTGCCTAGGGGTTATTTCCTAATGTTTGTGCTCATTAGATCCTTTATACTTACCATCGGCATATGAAATATTTGGATGGAAAATTCAGTATCTTTGCAATTTATTTTAAAATTATTTATTCTTTAAATTAGCCCACTTGAAAACTGATTTTGTTTTGTGTTGCATCTTTTAGAAATTGTAACTAGAAATTACATATTTTTGAAAACTTGCATGCTTTTCGTCTTTGAATGTTTATCACATGGAATATCTTAGTGGTGGTCTCCTAATAGGATTTTTCTCACACCCTACTTACACCTTTGGGTGTAAGTATACTTTCTTATTTTTTGTCATAGGTTTGGGTACATTTTTAGTCCCAGTGGTTTGGGTTCCAAGAAGTCCTTCTTGGTGCGTCTTCATGGAGATGGCTTGAGGGTGATTACCCCTTGACTTGAGGTGGTTCTTGGTGATCCATTTTTTGTTTTTTACCTTTTTAATGGCCTTTTGAAATTGTTTGAAATCATGTAATTTAGTTTTGAGATTTTTAAATGATGGTTTTAGTTGAAAAATCCAGATTTGTTTTATTGATTTCATTTGTTGTTTAGTGTTTATTAAATCGGGTAAATCTTTCTCAAACTTCATTTTATGATACCCTGGCACTTGTGCCAGCCCATGGGGATCAGGACCACACTTCGGTCCTTGTCATGGGCCAATTTTGGTGCCATTTTTGATGGCGACCATATTTGTTTCATGACAAGCATGAACCTCCCACAACATTCAACATAACTAAGGTAAGAGAATTATCCAAGGAGAGTTTCCAAGATAACCATTTTCACAAAAGTGCCAAATGAGCCTCAAGAACCCTTTAGGAAACCACATTTTTTAAAGGACCAAATCTACCTTTCCAAAAAGGTTCAATAAAACCATTTTAAATTTCAAAACCATTTTATAAAAATCCATTTAAACACTCACACCGCATTTGCAACCCAGTGACGGTTTAATCAAGATTCTAAATGGTCCACACACCATAGTCACATGTCAAACCATTTTCAAACAACCATAGCACACTACTTTCAAGTCCAAAAACATTTATAAATCCATTTGATAAATCCAAACCACTGTTTTAAATTCCAAAAATACATTTACAATGCCACACCATTATTTAAAAACAATAAATCACTTACAAAATCCAACAGGTCATTTTATCAAACACTTGGTGTATATATATGGATCAAACAATGTCATATACTTTAAAAAAATCAATAAAACCACATAATTTCATATCAAAAAATTATTTTAAAGAACAAAAATCACTATTTAACATATAAGGATGGTTTGAAAACTAAGAAACTAACGATTCTTAAATTTAAAGGGAAAGTGAAAACGGAAACCTTCCTCAAATCACATGCGCTTCAACAACGCCAACCCGAAACAACTCCATTAAGGTTCCAATAGGAAATAACATCCAATATAAACATTAAAAACACAAAACCCCTAATTTAAACTAAAATAAACATGAACCCTAGATTCACAAGGCCTAGGGAGAAGAAGAACTCAAGTGAAAATGGAAGAAAAAAGAAGAGGAAGAGGAGAATAGTGGATTACCTTGAGAAATCACCCCAAAACCTTGAATAAACCCTAGATACACACCTTTTTAAGGAATAGGAATCTTGGAGAACAAAATAGAATATCCCCTAGGACCAAACAAACTAGGAGGAGGATAAATGGGGCATTTGGGATTAAAATCTTGATAGGGTATAAGAGTAATTTCACAATTTTAATGACTTGGACAGGTCGCATGTTTTTCCTGCATGGTTTTCCAAACCGTACGGAAACCATGTATTCCTCACCATACAAGAAAAATAAGTCACATGGTTATCCCACATGGTTTACCAAACTATGCATCAACTGTGTGGTCACCATTGTCCAAAAATGAAATTGGTTGCACGGTTTCCTGGGAAAGGGCACATGGTTTTCCCTAACCATGCACCAACTATTTACCACCTTTTTTTAAGACCAAAATATCCACTTTTTACCAAAAAAACAATGGGGAAGCCAATAATAAATGCAAGATAAAAAATAAACAAAAGAATGACTTAAAAAATAACGGATGTGAAACCAAGTATCATTATGTCAGTAGAACCCCCATAGAATTAGGTAAAATTCCACCTTACAAAATTTCCTAAAACACAGCTTGAACATACAACTATATATGACTACATTTCATCCAAAATTTGAGAAAAACCAACACCAAAATTTCTTGCTCACAGGTCATACTCCTTTGTTACTTAGAGAATATCTTGCAGTATATTTTTCCCTTCAGAAATTTTTTTATCATTTCATAAATAGGTTTTCACCAAATAATTTCTATTTTTTCTAAAGATCTTGAAGTTTAATTTCAAAAAATATATCCATGAAATGATCCCTTCTGTAGGAACACTATCAACCCCCCTCATAAAATAAGATAATTATATGGAAATTTTAGGTCTGGGACTAGTAATTTTCTAATAAAATTAGTATTTGGTGGAGTTGAAGAGTGAGTGGACTAGAGATTGAACTTCCTTAATATCACATGATTCATGTTTTTGCTTTTCCTTCATATCACATAGCACTAGTGTCTTAAATATTTAATAGTAAAGTATCTTCTTTCTCTGACTAGTGAATAATTCCCCAATGTTTCTACAACATTCTTCAACAACTAAAAATCCATTCCCACTCAAGCTTTTCTTAAATGGAATGTATAGCTCTCTGGATAGTGATGGTCTCCTCGAGTTTGGTCCAAATTTTAGAGGAGTAATTTTCTTGTAAAAAAGAAACATTACAACCACTAAATGTGTTTTACACCATCCTATGAGGTAATACATTAAATTTTGTTGACCACCTCATCATTGATGCCCCTTCTATTGTATTTGACCATCTTTGCACCATCCAAAGGCATTATATGAATGAGATTTAGTTGTAGTTCATCTTTTCCATGCTCTAATGCATGCACAATAGCATTATGAAACTAGTCTGTTGTACTACCTCTTATGGAATTGTGAGAATCATTACCTTACCCTTCCTTACTATGTTTTCCTTGACTTAGAATAATTACCACCATAAATAGAGTTATAGATGAACTTCAAGAAGAATGAATATTAAAAAACTCATTCAGTGCATGTGTGAACTATGCAGAAGGCAGTAACACAATTAGGGATAGTGTTTTTCCAACATAAACAACAACTTCTATCATGGTTGATAGTTTTTAACTGTATATGTTACTTTATCTCAATATAATTCCTATTTTTATACACCTCATGTATCAAGGATTTTTATAGTTTTAGAATTTACTCGATCTAGCAGTTCCATACTAGAAACAGTTTTCTCCTTGCCAATATTTTCTTGACCAGTTCAGTTTACTTATATACTTCAACAATCTTTAGACCTCAAGATTTACATTACATTTGTTACACCTATTCCAAATATTCCCATAGGACTGAGGAAATATAATAATGTTATGGTTTTCCATGCAACTCAACAGGAGAATGTGTTGAAACATTGATCATCTACAGTAACTCGCCTTGAGGCTGTATAGGTCTAATAGCTTCTTTCTCCTCCTCAGCACATGTCCAAAGTTCAAAATTGGATTTATATTAAAAGAAATTATTCTCAAATTAGGTAATAATATACACCATTTCTTCTATCACTGTACTTAACTTCTAAAATAAATTATTTTGAAAATATCTTCAAGTGGTCTTCAAGGCTAGAACCTGGGACTTTAACTTAAGATGTGTAGTGGCTAGAGTTGAATGTTGCAAAGAGGATTCAATGTTATAATGAGATCAAATAAAACTCTAAAACTATAAGAAAACACACAGACTAAACATACTCCTAAAATTTATAGTCTTCAGTAGTCTAAATAGTCCTCCTTCAGGGGCTTGCAATGATAATAAGGTAGTAGATAGCTCAGTCTCTTCTTTTTCAATCTAGTGAAACTTTATAGACACTCTTCAACCATGCCTTTATCACTCCACTGAATTGATCCCAAATCTCCCCATGAAATAGTAAGTCACCACCATGTATGGGAGAACATGAGTAACAATAGTGAACATACCTATGGTAGATAATCAATCCACCTGAGCTTGTACTAATGGATGAGCATCCTTGATTTTCATCCTTGATTTGCAGACCTCCTTTCTCTCATAGTTTCACTACAATTTCAGATTTAAACATAATTGAATTATTTTTACCAACCACCTGCATGCACTTCCTCTTATATTAATATATTGAAGTTCTTAAAACTTTCATAACAACATGTTTACCTATGCTATTTTGAAACAACACCATTTTATCACTAGGAGATTCTAAATATGTTTCATGTGGCCATAATCATTCTTTATACCATCCAAATGTGTCATTACAACCATTGTTTTATTTTTTCTACCATTTGATGTTTGTTCATTTTCACTATTTTTATAATCATTTAAAAAATTCACCTCTTAAAAACCCCAAGTAGAACATACATTGCATGTTATTATGCTAAATAATCATTCATTTTGAGATGTAATATATTAGTAAGTAGTGCTCCATTAATTTATCATTCTAATGGTTTATATTGGTAAATATAAAATTCATTGATGAAATTTATATTTTTAAATTGTTTTATTCTTCTATCATGTCTAATGTGTTTTGGTTTTATAACATAACTCCAAATATGAAATCTCGAGTTGAGGATTCAAACACCCACAAAATGTGTGGATGGTTGTTGGGACCTTCTTTAGGTGACCGGCACCAAGGTAATTATTTCATTAACTAGTGGAGAAACGTTTTCCATGAATATTTTCAAAGTATTTTCCCTCTTTGAGTGGTTGGGAATGATTGTGAGTGTTTTTCTATATTAGCAATACTAGTATGCATCTCTTATGATGTAGTTGTCATCTTTGGGTTTCATTTTTGTGGAAAACATAATAGAAATTATGTACATGGTAAGTTGAAGGAACAGTGTGTTGTGAGACTATATGTGGATATGTTTAATGATATTCTCCAAGATTCATCCCACGAGATCTCAATAGATCCTGTCTTGGATCCTCTTATTTATTCCAAAGTCCTGCCCATTCTTTTTGGGGATTTGAGCTTCAGATCTGGTGCATTACTTAAAAGTTTTGTACGCATTTAATCATTAATGTGGAACATGCATATTTTATCTGACTATTATATAAATTTAAGTATGTTTTATATTTTTATGATTCTATGTTTCTTCCCATTTGGGTGAGTTGTTGGTATAGATGGATTACTAATATGATTAACATGGATATTGATGATTATGAATAAGATCATCACATAGCAGAGGGTAAGCTAAATGGAATCTCTAAATAAAAATATTTCCATATTCTAAATGCCATGAGTGATCTTATGATGCATCCAAAATACTTTCTTGTTGATCATTTTGTTAGAATGGAGGTAAATGTGAAACATGGGTGCATCTTTGGAAGGTAGATATAATAATGGAATCTTTTTAACCTTTTATACTAATCATTTTTTTCTTGGTTGGGATTTATTTTTGAAGTTATTTCTATATATTGGCCTTCCATTGATAAAGTGGTTTCAATGCAACTTTACTCTAGATGATTCTATCACGATCTGATGCCTGGAACTATTTTGGAATCATTGAATGTTGAGGTAATTGTTTGAGTTCTATCCAGATTCTGTGATCAAGGTTCTATAACTGGGAGGGTCTACACCTATTTGGATACTGATACTGGTTTTATTCTATGGCATGACATTTTTAATGTTTTTTTTAAAAAAAATCAGCAGGCTGGCAACTACCTTTGGCGGTTGGTAATGTTTTTTCTTTCAATGAATATTAGTGACCGTCACTGGTGGCCGCTAAAATGTATATCCTTATCATCCGCCTATGGTAGTCACTATAACCCTTCCCAATGACTGCCAATAAGGCCGTTAAAGGACCTCTATAGCGACCGCTAATGGTGGTCGCTATTTCCCTTTAGTGATATAGCAACTGCGATCGCTAAAAGTGGTTGGATGGAGGTCGCTAAAGGCCACTTTTTTAGTAGTGGTGACATAATTTGTTAGTGTATTATGCATTATTATAGAAAATTTCTCACATTCCTTGAGTTATATCCAAATTTAAATATTAATTTTTCTCCGCGCACCATCCAATTTTTTGCATCCATCCAAATTCTCTACTCTTGTAGGTGGAATGTTTCAACTTGCATTGTGATCGCCTACTACCATTTCATTATTGTAATAAATCAATGAAGACATGTTTTCAAATATCTAAACAATATTAAAAATAATGATCGATACATATTTTTAGTGTAATTAATTTTTCTACGATTTCCCTTTACTGCATTTAAATATAATTTTTTATTTTAAGTTATTTATTCATTTATTTATCCAACAACAAATAAAAACATTAACAATTAACTTTAAACAACCCAAATTACAATGAAAATTAAATTTTACATTTAATTTTTTTAAATTTATTTATTCATTTATTTATATATAAAAAATTAAAACATGGATATTTTCGGAACCTTAAAGAATCCATATTACAATAAAAATAAACAATAACTAAATTTAGATCTTTTTTTTTATTTAATCTTGTTATTCATCTATTTTCATAATAAAAAATTAATAACTTTCAAGATTGAGTATGTTTAAACAATTTACAACAAAAATAAAAAACAACCACATTTAAATCTTAATTTTTATTTAACATTATTCATTCATTTATTCATAATATTAAAAACTAAATATATTCATCTAATTAAATTTAAACATAACATATCACAACAACAAAAACTAAATTCAAATTGAAATGTTTATTAAATATTTAATATCCATTCATTTATAAAAATAAAAATTAAAAACATGTAAAATTTAGTAAATTAAAAAATTCATTATACAACAAAAATTAAAAATCTATATTTAAATTTTATTTCTTATTTAATATCATTAACTCATTTATTTATAAAATTAAAAACTGATACTAATTATATTTAAACATAACATATTGCAACAACAAAAATTAAATACACTTAAATCTTATTTTTAAAACATTTAAAAATCATTCATGTTATTTTCAAAAACATTTATTTTATTATAAAAACATTTAAAACGCCATTCATATTAAATATATTTAAGCCTTATTTTCAAGATATTTAAAATATATTCATATTAAATGCATTTAAATCTTATTTTAAAAACATTTAATCTTATTTTTATTCTATATTAATTAATCATTCATTTTGAATCCTAAAAAATAAAAACATGTAAATTTAAGTAAACTAAAACAATGCGCATTACAATAAAAATACTACATTTAAATATTATTTTTTATTTAAAATTATTTATTATTTTGTTTATTAAGATAAAAACAAAAAATATACAAGTAATTAATAAAATCTAAACATCGCATACTCTAATAAAAATGAAATGTTACAAAAAATGAATATATAAATTGAAACAAAAATAAGGTTTTACTAGAAATGGATGGAGTGATCCAAGAAAATTAGAGTAAGATACTGGTGAACCAGACTAGGATCATTATATAGAGGAGGTCAAATGAGGGAGGGTAGGGGATCACTAATGAAGGAGGAATTATAGGATTGAGAAAAAGTGATGGTTTAACCTTTTAAAGCCAAAATCACTGACACTCTTCCTTAGGCATTTTGGCATACACATGCTTCAATGAATACCATGATCCGTGCTCTTTTTTTCCATTGTATTGAGTTTTGATTGATGAATCATCATAATTCATAAAAAACATTAAATGGATTCTTTTGGATCATCTGATGGGGATTTACATCATCTCAGGTTGGGCACCCCAACCTAACCCTCAGGTTGGGCACCCCAACCTGACCCTCAGGTTGGGTTTTGGCCAATGGATGACCGCCACGTTGGAGGAAATTTCTGGTGGAAATTTTCAGTGTAAATTTCTACTAGAAATTTCCTGACGTGGTGTTCATCTATTGGTCAACCTAACCCTCAGGTTTAACAGTGAACCTGAGACGATTTTTTCCCCATCCGATGGAATCCATTTAGGCCCTGTTTGGCACTAAGAAATCAATTTTGATGGAAAGGGAAAGGAAAAGGAAAAGAAAAAGTGAAAAGGAAAAGTATTAAAAATACATGTTTAGTATGATGCTAAAATGAGAGAAAAATATATTAAAATAATTAAAAAAAATAAATATAAATTAAATTAAATTTATTTTTTTGTCATCAAACGTGAATGGGAAGTGATGCTTGGATGCAACAATTCTAGAAGGAGAAGGTAATTCCAATAGAAATGATTTTAAAGAGGGAGGTGATGTTGGAGGCCATTAGAGGCAATGTCAATGGAGACTAGGTTGGTGGGGCAGGTGATGTCGATAGTGACTCGTTCTATTGGAGAAGACAATGTCAGTGGTGCCTGGTTTGAATGGGGTGGTGACGACGATGACCATGGGATGAGATGGGATGGAGACAAGTATGTACATGGGGTGATGATTTCATCATCAAACAAGAGAGGTGACATGACTATGATTAATTCAGAAATAAGGTGGTGGTGATTTCGTCATCAGATGGGAGGGGTGACACGCCAATGATTAATTCAGAAATTGGGTACGATGGGGGAGGTGATAAAGGGATATAGTAGGAATTCAAAAAAATCATAGGGACATTTTTTGTCTAAAATTGTGGTTTTCATTTCCGTACCCTATTTTTATCCGATTTAGGATGGAAATGCTTTTTCCTCATTTAATAGAAATGTAGTTTCTACTACATCATACCAAACCGTGTTTTTTTAAATTTTTATTTCCTTTTGGTTTCCTAGAATTCTTGTCTTAGATACCAAATGATTCATATTCAACATAATATATTGAATTAATATACATATTCTTCTAGGACCATTTAAATCAAATTTTTGTTAGTCATTCTACTGGATCGTCCAACAGAATCAGTCTTGAAATTAATAAAAAATACATCAACATCAACTTATATATGGAATTATAATTTAACCTAATTCCATTATATAATTTTTTTGAAATTAAACTCGTTTAAATCCATGACTCATAGAATGTAAGATAATAGAGTTAGTTCAAGGTGTTTCTACCATAATGTACTCTAGGACTTGCCTCGAGATGATGAGGGGGTGTTTCTACTATGTAGGTGTTATCAGGCACTTCACAATCTCAAATTAGTCAAGGCCTTATAGTCTGAGATCAGACATGAGCAGTCCTCAAATTCTTTTCAGGTACCAACCATGGGAACTTCTTTAATAGCTTTCCCACACTACACTATTTCTGTTTCTATATTTTTATGTGAAAAGGGATTAACGATTATGTTTTTGGTTTATCATACTATTTATCATGATGATCAAAATCTATTTGTCATGGAATCATGGAACTGACTTGTTTTCCCCCTTTTTTAGGTTAAATAATCTAATTAATGGCAATGTTACTGATAGGGAATTCATGATTCTTTATCTTGATGAAATATTCATGGATATTTGTGTCATTTCTTGTTTAGTTCGTGGATATTTTCTAAGAAAACAAAAAATAATTTGTCCATGTTGATGTTATGAAAAACCTATTCACTTTATTTCCTCTGAGTTGAACTATGCACATGTACCGATTTTATCATCTACTTGTATGATCTGTCTCGAATTAAGCAATTTACACTACTAGAAATTGTAGTATTGGAGTTAGGGGGCACGGGTGACCACCATAGGTGGTCACTAAATGTGGACAATAGCGACTGCCTAAGGCAGTCGCAGAGCTTTAAAAAATTCATCCTCAATAGCGCACCCCCCCCCCCACCCCACCCCACCCCACCCTGGTTCCCCCCGCTCCACCCCCTCTCTTGTGGCTCCTTATCCCTAATCATACCACTTCCATGGATCTCTTTCCCTAAGCCTGCCATAGCTCCAGATCCCACCCCCAATCCGGATCCCACCGCCATTGTGACTCCCCAGCCCTAATCCCACCGGTTTGTAGATCTCGCACGTCATCGGTCACTGCCTATCGTCGATCCAATGATCTAGTTTCCCATTTATGGCTCCCCTCACCACCCCATCTACCGGCCTCAGCCTCCCCTTCCCTGACTACCCATCTTGCAACCTCTCTCTTCCCACCTCTGATCCCGATTATGCATCTACCTCAACTCTGCCATCTACTCACCTCCACCCAAGCTTCTCCACCTCCTCATCTTCAGATCCCATCTACCATCCTTTGATCCATATTTTTTTCCATTCAGTATCCATTTTGTTTTCCATGATTTTGTAATTCCTGATTTGAAACCTTAATTTCATTTCCTATTTTTTACCATGATTAATGCTTTCAAAACTATGAACATGGATTCTTTATATGTATTAAGAATTCAATTTTTCCAAATAGGATCACCTCTATTGATTATCCTTTCCATATAATTTAATTTATTTATTATCCTTTTGTATTGGTTCATCTATTTCCATCCATGATTTTGATTTTAGATGATGAGAATACTCAGGTTAGTTTTTCTTCATTTTCTACACTTTGAGTAATTTTTTTGAACACTATCATTTTTTCAGCTCTAAAATAACATATTTTCATTTAACCTATACCATTTATTTAGTAATATGTTCAGCACTTCTATATAAAACTTTAATTTGTGAAATTTAATATTTCATTAGGCATTTTGAATTTTTTAAAATAATGTTCTTCGTATTACTTTTTGTATGTGAAATGTATTTTTTTCTAATTTATTTCTTTGAATATGTCAATTATGTATTATCATTTGTAGAGATTATGATCTTTGAAGTTTTAATACCATTTGGTGGGTTAGCTTTACTAATAATTTCATTATTCAATAACATAAAAGTTAATTAATTGGTCTTTTGGATTGATTGAGCAGGTTACGTTGTTTCTATTTCCCATGATCTAGGGATTATTAGTTTATTAGCATAAAATTTATTCAAAGAATAAGTTGCATGTGAGGTACCTATAATAATCAATTTAGTGCATGGTTATGGTTTTCTACTACTATTTACTTTTAATTAGTTTCTATATATATTAGGTTCTCTTGATAGACATATGTGCCAATATATCCTATATGAATTATAAATATATGGAATATTATATATGTGTTCTGGATATATCCAATATGAATTTTGATATATTAAATATGAAATATACATTTTTTCATGAAATATGCATTCTATTTATGAAATTTGAATTCTGTTTATACAATATTCATTTTGTTTATAAATATATATGTCATGTTTTTAAATATATGAAAAATATACTATGAATTCTATTTCAAAATACATGTTTAATCTCTCTAAATATATGCAATATATACTCTATTTGAATGCATGCAATATAAATTTTGTTTATTCTGAATATATTCCATATACATTCAGTTTATCTTGAATATATGCAATCTATTTATTCATTGAGTTAGCCTCAAAATTATAACACTCTTTTAAACCTACATTTCTTTTCTCACTATTTTTTTATAGTACTTGCTTTATAAATTTTCAAAATAATCATCCTTCATAATATCAATCTCATAGGATTTCCCATGAAAATACAATTGTATATACATACAATTATTATTGCTTAATGTAAACTTCTCAACCTTCTACTAAGCATATATCATCAGGTAGACATGTCATATAAAATGGTTACATCCTTGGATTTTCAGTTCATGAAGGTACGATTTCTTATAATTTTTGTTAATATTACAATATTACATTTATAATTATAAAAAACTTTAGACCTATTATTTTATTTTTACTACTTCCATTGAATAATTTTTAACACATAAAACATTTTTAAAGTTTTATTAGTTATGTCTATATATATTTTTATTACATTTTCAACATTTGTATGATTATCTGAAAATAGTAAGTCATATATTTTAAATATGAAACTTATTCCTCAACTTTTATTATCCATACATTCTTTTAATATGATTATAATTTTCAATCTCTATACATAATTTCAGTCTCCACACATACCTATTCGTTAACTTTCATTACTGAATTATTTTAATCTCCAATACATACGTTTATTCTGATTATATTTTTTTAATAAATTGGATGTTTTAAACATAAGAGTTTTATTTTTTTATGTGTGATGATGTTTGTTTCTAAAATTGTAACAAAATATATATCATGGAATTTCATAATTATATAATTTATTTTATGAGGATAGTTTTACTGCTCCTTCCCATGTTATTTTGGAGTGTGAATTTTGTATATATAGAACATATATATGTTCAATATATAAATAAAACATACATATGTTATTTATATAAAAGAAACATATATATATTGTATATAAAGAAAACTTATATATGTTCTATATATAAACATATACATAACATATTTTTTCTTTGTATATAAATACAACATATTTATGCTTTGTATGTATAAAAAACATATGTATGTTCTATATATGAAGAAAACTTATATATTTTATATATATATGTTTGGTGTATATATATATTTTATAAATATATATATGTATATCTTCTTTATGTATTGCATGTATAAATTTTATAAATATATCTGTAATTTTTCTATATGATATATTCACACACACATCTTATTTTATTGTCCATTTTATTTTGTGAGTTTTATAACCCTATTTTCAAGTTATACTCTGCCTGTATGTATTTTCATAAATTGTGAAATTTTCTTAAATAAACATATCGTGTTATTGTTGGAAAATTGTGCATTATGACGTAGTGATTGATGTATACTGGAAGCTATATGATTTGAATAATGCTATCGATGTTATAAAATAGATGAGGTTGAATAAAATCTCTCCTGATATTATTTCCTTTAAATCCCTATTGACTAGATTATTTCTTGCTTAGTGAATAGAGGATGTAGGGAGAGGTTGTCCTAGCCGAATCCACCTCTACATGCTAGATCCGTCACTTGGTTCAAGATTTGTTGTGCTATCAGATAATCCCTAATTTTGGTTTTAGGGATTTGATTTTGGGAACTTCCATCACTTAGATTGCATAAAGAACTGACTTTTATAGGTTCTCTTTAAGCATATGACTTAAAAATATATATATTAATTAAATTTTGGTTCCCAAATATATTTTATTTCAGTATGATTATTAATTAATACCTTATGCATGCAAACTTATCTGATAGTTCTATCATAAATATATAATATTATATTTGAAAAATTGATTTTTTAGGTAAATAAAAATGGGAGATATTATTTAGATAAGATCGAGATCCATTCCATATAACCCCATGTAAATTATAAAAAAATTATTTCCCATATCAAAATTAAAACATGACACAAAATGAATTCTATAAATACATTTCCTTTACCTTACTGATAACCTATTTCAATGACACATCTTGTATTCTTTTGGTAAGTAATTAGTTTGATCATATTATTTTCACCTTTATTAAATCTCTTTAAGTTCTTTGTATGTTTATCATTCTTATACTTGAGTGTTTTAATCACTTTTTTGAAGTTACTTTATTGTAAATTTTAGTTTTTAGCACTTTTTTTCTTAGCTAACATTTATGTGTATTTTAAAGACTTTTTTACTTATCCGTTATTTAATTCATAGTTTATTTTTAAATGGTATAACATTATTTTAATTTCAAAGAAGGCATATAAATCCAATAATATTTTCATTATCTAAATAAATAGAAATAAAAATAGATGGTACCTCGGTATGTGATTCTATAAAGTATATGTTTTCTTTCTCTTATGGTTCATCTTTATCACCATTATCCAAGTCACTTAAATAACCTTCAAAGGAACTCCATGTTTTATGATTCACGGATTTCTTGGGAAATATATCATTTTCCAATTTCTTCTTAAATTTTAACTTTGATAATTTTACTTTGAAGTGTTCCTTCTGTTATATTTATAATAAAACACTTCACTAGAATTTATGTTTTCATTTTTCTAGTAACCACTTCTATCATATTTTCCTATAAAATTGGATTATCGTAGTAATAAAATTTCAAACTTATAAAAATTACTCATTCATTTATTTTCAATGAAGGAATAAAAATTCAACAATATTTTCATTATCTAAATAAATAGAAATGAAAGTAGAAGGTACCTAGGTATGTGATTCTATAAAGTATAAGTTTTCTTTCTCTTATGGCTCAACTCTGTCACTATGATCTCAGTCACTAACTATTTTAAAAGGCACTATAATTTTTCATAATTAATGAATTTCTTGGGAAATATATCATTTTCTTATTTTTTATTGAATTTTAATTTTGATAGTTCTACTTTGAAGCATTTTTATATTCCAGTTATAATAGAACACTTCACTAGAATTCATGTTGTCCTTTTTCTAGTCACCTCTTCCATCATATTTTCCTTTAAAATTGTATAGTATTTGAAATATAATTTTCATCTTGTAAAAATCCCTAAATATTATGACTATGTGAGTTATCTATTTATCACTATCACCATCTTAACTATCACTGTTTCTTTTGTCAAGAATATGTTTCTTGGCCTTCGTGCATAATTATACTATAAACTTATATTTTTATTTTACTATTACATAATATGTTATTGAAAATCATATACTTAATTCTATTTTAGGTTATTGTTAAATTAATCTGTGAATTTTCTTTATATTAAATCAATAAATTATATTGTTATTATAAACACTGGTATGGACATCTCCAGATTAATAAGGAACAAATGTTAGATTAAATCTGAAGTTTTTGTGCATTATATGAATCAAATGTTCATTTTTTATAATCTTGAAGATATAGTGGTTAAATTATTCTCAAGGATCATAAAATATCCATATCTATTGTTCTATTTCACAAAAAAGTTAAGAAGTTAATATCAAAACCCACATCTGAGCTCATAGAAACTCATTCTGGTAATTATTCAACTGTCATTATGCTTTATATATTTCAATATGACTTATAAGATTAAATTGAAAAATATATATTACTTGCAAAACAATTATATATTTATTTTCCCTATATATTTATATATTTTTGAAATCCAAACAATGCCTGAAATTACTCTCTAGTCAGTGGTTCAATTCTCATCCTTCTCCAGTGTAGTTCTGGATGAAGAGAAATATGATTATTGTAAGTTATAAGTGTTGTAAATAGTTATCAATAAGTTTCAAATAGATCCTTATTGTTTTCATCAAATATATATTCCTAAAATTCTATTTTTTGTATAATTCTAGTTAAATGGGAGAGGATAAAAGAATCTTTCTTTACAGATCTGGGTATCTCATCTACCAGTCAAGTGGAGGATTGATTAAGTCTCATAATTCCTAGTGTTCTAGAAGATATTGGTGAAGACAATACCCTATATACCACTAATATTCATGTTTTCTTTTCCCTTTAAGGGGATTAGTTTTATTTCTTATTCATCAATCTTCCCATGTTTCATTCATATTTTTGTAGTCATTTCATTCAGGAATGAGATAACATCCACACCTAATTTCCTAAAATTTTAAGATCAATTCTAAGTGAGAGAAAACTTTCCCTCAACTAATTCTCTATTTCTAGATACTTATAGACTTTTGGAGAGTGTTCTTCAATCATGAAATATTGTTCATCCATTTTATATATCCATTGTTCATAATTTGAAAATTCAATGCCTCAACAACTCTCTTTATATTTTTGTTTTCTGAAGTATAATCATTTAGACATACTAGATACACTTCTAGCATCACTCCCCTTTTATCTACCTCTTATTTTAAGCACGAGATATCTTATTGGTGATTACATAAACACTACCTATATTTGAAATCATATGATATTTCATTTTCATTGGTTGAATGACATATTAATTTTATACCCATAATATAATCTAAATCTCCTAATACACACGATTTATTCAAACCAGGGGTAAGTATCAGATAAAAAAATGGAATCAATTTTTTTACCATGATTAAAGAGTTATTCTTCCTTCCAATTTGTATTATTAGATTTTCATGGGTTCTTATTTCAATAACCCACATTATAACATGTTTCATTCATTTTATCATTGGCTTGGTTATTGTGATTTTGATGGGATGATATCTTGATGTTTGCATTTGAAGGAAGATCAAGAATGGAAACGGCATGCTTTGTTCAATAGTTTTTGATGTTATATATATGATTATCTATTTTTTGATTTTTAATTTTTTGATTTTTATATTTAGCATGGAATTAATAATGTGGACTTTTTTTAAAAAAAATTGTAGTGGACTCTCATTTTGGCTAGTGATGGTTTCTCTTAGTGGAAGATCTTTTTCCATTCACCTCCTAGTTTTGGTTCTAGTGGTCATTTGCAAAGCTGCTCAGTGGAGTTTTGTAGATGCAAGAATTATAGAGGCGATTTGGTGAATCCAATGGATGGAGTCCCTCCAGGTGAGTCTTATTTTACTACTATTGTGATTCTGTTTATTGTGCAAGATCATATCCTCTCAGTTCCATTGGCCCCCACAGTTTGATCTCTTCCTTGGGACCTCAGGTATTAATCACCTCTTTCAGTTGAGCCTCTTCCAAATAATGAGATTAGGTCATCCTCGGATGAATCTCAGGCCTCTTCCCAAGTGAGTGAGGAATTTATAGTCTAGTATGACTCGGATAAGCTAGGGGGTTCTACTTTGGAGGTTTCACCCTCGATCAAGCCTGGTTCAGTTTTGGGGGGGGCTTGATGGGATGGATACTTCTCCTACTTTAGATTCTCAACTAGAGTTTCCTATTCAAGTGGTGGATGATCCTTTTATCCCATTTATTTCCCCTTTGGGTAGTAAGATTGGTGAATCTATCCCTTATTTTGAGGATCCTTCTTCTCTGATCCAGCTATTATGCGAGACATATTAGTTTGTAGTCTTGGGAGGAACAGAGGTCACATTGTCTAAACTCATTTCTTTAGAAAATAAGAATGGTGGTAGACTCACCCATTATAAGGAAAGGTAGCCCTCAAGATTGTCTCATTCATTTGGTAAAAATGGTGTTTTTCTAGGACGCAATCCCATCACGTTTATTTCTGAATGATTTCTATTATTATATGGAATTCCATTGGCCTGGATACTTAGGAGAATTATGATTTCATTTCTAAAGAGGCTTGTAGAAACTGGATTAATATTATAGTGATTTTGGAACATAAGTAGGATGATAGGAACATCATGAACATTGTGAAGAGAATGGGTTTTACAGAATTCATGCATAGGAGCTCATGCAATAAATATATTTGGTTGTTTGGGAAGAACAATATTAATGTGATGTGAGTTGAGGTATCCTCATATCACATATCCATAAAGGTGTATGTGAGAGGTGAAATGGATCTAGTAGAAACCACATATGGACATGTGAAAGAGAATAAATAAATTGAGATGGAATCCTTTTAATCTGCCCAACTCAAGAAGCTAAATTCTAGGAAGCATAAGGGGTGTGTGTAGGCCTACATCTCTAACAGACCTCTTCCACTAGCCTCAAATCAAGTTGGGATTGGGTGGGAATGAATCTTAGTAGATAATTAGTAGGATTCAATTGATTCCTTGATGGAGGATTCACCTACTATAACTACTTCCAAATTGGGTGCAGTTGTGGACATTGAATCCATTGATATGAGTAGCCTAAAGGGAAGTTACAAGATCATTGAGGTAATCATGATTGGTTCTCTTGTTTTAGAAACACGAAAGCCTCCTAAACCATACTCAGAGGAATGTGATGCTATCATAAAGAATTATAGAGGTTATTTTTTGGTTAAAGTATGAGAATATCACTCCACTATGAATCCAAATAAAGGTATTCCATAATATCTTTTTAAATTCATTGGATTAAACCCCTTCCACATCTATTGATAATTGTGAGCAACAACCTCAGCTAGACTCATTTGGAGTGCCTACTATGGATGAAAGGGTTTTCTAGGATGTGGCATACACACCTGAGGCTAGGGATGTTGAACTTCAGTTTTTTTATAAAAAAAATCCCCAAAATAGAAACCATCATAGGCGGTCACTATAGCTTCCACTTTCATCACCATTAGCAACTTCCTATGGCATTTTCTGTATCCATTTTTTTCAATCCATTAGAGACCACTTTATCCATCACTAATTTTCTTCCCAGTGACCACCATTGTATTCATGGTAGTAAAGTCTATAGATACTGCCTTTGGTAGTCATTAATTTCCTATATCGATAGTCCAAACATGATTTCCAAAGGTAGCTAGGTGGCAGTCACTAAATCCCATTAGAACCCACTTTTGGTGGTTTCTAATGGAGAAATTTGTAGTAGTGTTAAGTTACATATATTTTTTCCATGGGAAACTTGAATAGAGGACATAAATACTCCATGGACCAACACTAACTTAATTTATTTTTCCATAAAAAGGAAAGACCAACACATTAAAGTGAAATACATTTATCTAACTATAGATAAGCATCGAGTAGGGTTCTTGTAACATCCAGGACTCAGATACCAATTAACTTGTTCCCCAAGCTCGGTTGGCCACAAGACCCCTATCGCATATACCCCTATACCAGGGGCTGCTGACTAGAAGTGGGGTGAATATGGTAGTACAACGGGATACTATACCCCCATGTTTGAGTAGCACAGTAGATATAAAAAATAGTAATCAGTAGCATAAATTTAATACAACAGACAGATATAGTAAATAGTGTAAGCATAAACAAATAACAGTGGAAGACTAAAAAATTGAATAACATAGAAAAAGAATCAATGGCAGTTTATGATATAATGATGCATGGAATGCTGATAATACTAAAAAACATAAACAGATACAAGTATGTTATACCATAGTACAGAAGGAAACAAAAGGACAAAAAAGTTCCATGATCATCTCAATCCTAAGCCTGATCCTCTACTCATGCACTTCAGCTAAGAAGTATAGGTCAACAACTTATAGAAGGGTCTTTACCCTAAGCAGTACCTATAGAAATATAATCTTCTTGGGTGCCAAGGGTGACCTGGGTAGGGTGTGAGATAAAAATATCAGTATACCACCACCAATGGTGTCTACATGTAATCGAAGTAGGTGCTTGTAAATAACCAGTGTGAAGGTATATACAGGAAAGTAAATCACTTATGAATAATTAAATAACCTCCTGCTCAGGTTCCTAAAGGACACCTGGCGGATCTACCTGCTTCAACCCATGGCTGGTATGTCTGATCAAGGCATTGGATATTTATATATATTATAAATATATATATATGTGTGTGTGTGTATATTTATATATATATGTGTGTGTGTGTGTGTGTGTTGGTATGGATTGGAATGTAAGTCACAGACATTCAATACCAGGGGAAGCTCTCACAATCCAACCCCCGGCCCAACTCCAAGAGATATCATGGTCTCTTGATGATACAAAAGGGATATTGCATGGTCTCTCCTACCTCAAGGATCTCACAGTCCTTTAATACTCGTATAAAATCTCACATAGTCTTCCCATTAGGGATTTCATGGTCCCTTATCTCCACAACTAGTAGGGTGTAACATTTATAAATACACAGGGCATGAGTCATACACCTCTCATGCCCTCATAAAATCCATATACACAAAAGAGGCACATTCATTATCATAAATATACTTAAGGCATAACATCTTAAGAATTACCATTTAAATTTCTACAAATTCATGGTTTCATAAGTAATAAAAAATGAAGAAAAACCTCTCATGAATGTCATTTACCACATTCAATTCCATTTGATACATTTCCAAGAAAAACATGCCATCAAGAGTAAGTCATCCTACCCAAGTCATTTCACTCGATTTTTCTAAACATGAAAAATTGATTTACAAGGTATAAGTGTCATAATAATTACATTAAAAGGATGGTATTGTCTTATTTAAGTCATCCTATACGAACCCATTTACCTTAATCATTTCATATCACTCATTAAGTTATGAAAATTTTCATTTCAAGTCTCAAGGTAAGTGTCATGGAAACAACTCAAATGCCCACTTGGGGAATTACAAGACTAATAAGTCCAAACACCTATGGGGTGTGTTAGGTTAAATAAATTACACATGAGACAAAGGCTATTTCATTCATAGTTCAATCCGAATGTCAAATTGGGTTCCAATCATTTCAACCATTTAGCCTAAAATGACCATTTTTAAGGTGGAACCCCTATGGGTATCCAAAAAAACATGAGTGATGTCTCAACCCCTAATCAAGATCCATTTCACCTATATCAAGGCAATAGGGTCAATTTTACATCAAGAAACCATCACAATTTAAGATATCAGTAAAGGTCGGCTTATGGAATAATAGAATAACTATGAAACAACCAAAACTCAAATGTAAAACTACGTGACCACCTACCTTAGTGCCATAAAAAAAAGCCTCACTTGATATCGACCTCAAATTCAAAGAAGGTTTGAAGAGATATGAGTTTCATTCCAATGCCCTAAAAATAGGTTGAATGAGCCTACATCTAAATAATGTAAAATATGGTGATATTTATTAAGGAAAGAAAAGTGTGTGGGGTTAGCCTTACCTTGGGTTATCTGATGCTTCACACAGATCGACGATTGGTTTTCAGACAGAGGAGTAGTGGAAGATTGAAGGAAGAGGAGGGTTTCATCTTAACGTGATGTAGAACCTATTGCACAGCCTTTGAAGGTAAGGGGAAGAGGAAATAAAGGTTTAATAATTATTAGGGGAAAATATTCATTTACCCCAAAAATTTAGGGATGCACGGTTTATGAGCACTGTTTATAAACCATGCACAAACCATGAAGTAAGGCTCTAAAAAACATCTACAGTAGGACATACAACCATGAAACTAAGATCATATGGTTACAGACAAATCATGAAGACTTTAAGGTTCCCTTGTTTAAAGATGTATGGTTTAAAAAAAATGGTGTGCCCTGGGTTATACGGTTTCCACTAACCATGGGGCCCAGCCTAAAGCCCAGTTTTCTGGAACTCCGGGCTCCGAACAAGACCCAATTGCTCCTCAAACCTTCCCTAGGTTGTAGTATAACTTTACCATGATTAAAGGAAAGATTAAAAATTAAAAACTAATAATTTTTACCTTTATCAAAAAGGAAGGTCTTTATAACCCCCCCTCTTTATAGAAACTCATCCCTGAGTTGGCCTTCTAAGGGTAAAGAGGTACCGTCAGCAAAGAGTTTCGGCCATTGAGATTGTATATCAGCTCCATGCTCCCAAGTCTCATCCTACACTCAACCGTACTACCATAGCACCTATAAAAGAGGAAAGGACCTTCCTCAGAGTGTCTTCATGCTCTGATCAATAATATGCATGGGATACTCCTCAAAGGATGCATCCATTTCCAAATCAACATCGTTAGGCTAAAAACATGTGATGGGTCTGGATAGTATCAGCAAAGATGAGATACATGAAATACATCATGCATAGATCGGTATCTCTGAGGAAGTTCCAAATGGTAACCCACTGGTCTGATCTTCTCTACAACCTCGAAGGGTCTAATGAATCTTGGTGACATATTAATCTAATTCTGAATATGTCTATTCCCCAACCTGGGTGAGACTTTCAATAAAACCCAATCGTTGACCTCAAACTCAAGAGGTCACCAGAATTTGTTGGCATAAGACTGATGTCTGGACTAAGCTATCAACATATGATTTTTGTTTAGTTGGACCTACTCTGTAGTCTATTGTAAGATATGTGGTACAAGCATAGCTACCTCCCCTACCTCTATCCAGCACATAGATCAGTGACAAGGCCTGCCATATAAGGCTTTATAGGGATCCATCTCAATGGTAGACTCGAAGCTATTATTATAAGAAAACTCAATGAGGGGAATGTGTTCCTCCCATGAATCCCCAAAGTCAAGGACACACACTCAAATAATTTCCTCCAAGGCCTAAATTGTACTCTCTGTCAGTACATCAGTCTACAAGTTATAGGCCATGCTCAAAAGTACCTATGTAGCCAAGGCCTTCTGTAACCCCTTCCAAAACTGTGACATGAAATGAGCATCTTTATCAGAAACAATAGAACAAGGATCTCCATGGAGATGTACCACCTCTCTGACATACAGTTTTCTTAGATCGTCTACTAAGAAGGTATCTTTCACAGGTAAGAAGTGTGTAAACTTTATCAAATGATCAATGAAAACTCACACCACATCATTATCATGGGGTTATCTAGGTAGACCAATCATGAATTCTATCAAAACATCATCCCATTTCCACCCAATAATGGACAACGACTGAAGAATAACTATCAGATGGTGATGTTCTACCTTCACCTACTGAAAGGTGGACCATTGAGTGATGAAGCTGACTATCTCATGTTTCATGTTGGGCCACCAGTATTGGTATTGTATATCTTGATACATTTTCGTGACACCGGGGTGAACTTCCCATGCCAAGGCATGGAAATCCTTCATCAGCTCTTCTCTAATGTCTACTGGTACCCATACATAACCACGGAAAAAATAGTAGCATCCCTATTGACCATCCAACAAGAAGATATATCATATTTTGAGACACTTTCTCATAGGAAAAGGCCTTCAGGATCAGATAATTGTCTCAACCTTACTTTTTCTAGAAGACTAGATGTCACTATTAAGGCTGAGATAATATTCTGGCCACAGTCCTCCTGAACCTCAATGTGCATCTTCAAGAATAAGGCCATAATATTCCATTCATCACTATATTCTTGAACCACCTATGTCTGAGTCTTCTAGCTCAAAGCATCGGTTATGAAATTCCCTTTCCCTAGAGTGTAGGCAAGTTTGAAATCAAATGATTATAGGTACTCAACCCACCTACGCTACTTGAGATTCATATCCCACTGAGGGGAGATGTATTTGAGTCTTTTTTGTTCTATGAATATCAAAAAATTCTCTCCCAGAAGATAGTGTCTCCAAAAACATAAGTCATGAACAATTGTGGCGAACTCGAGGTCATGCATTGGGTAATTATACCCATGAGACCTCAACTGATGAGAACTATACGCAATGAATCGCTCATCCTACATCAAAACAACTCCAAGACTGATGCCTGATGCATCAAAATAGACTGTATAATCTCTTCCTGGATCTGGTAAAATCAGTATCAGTGCTAAAGTAATTCTTCCCTTTTTCTCCTGAAAGGTTATTTCACAAGCTTCAAACCATTCAAATTTCACACCCATCTTTGTCAATCCTATAAGTGGCACTGCGAGTCATGAGAAATCATGGATGATGTGTCTATAGTATTCACAAATCCCCAAGAAACTCCAAATATCAAAGAAATTCTTGATATGCTCCCAATAAACCACAACTCTCACTTTCTCAGGGTCAACTGAAACTCATAACTCTGAGATGATATGACCCAAGAAGTGAACTCTATCGATCCAGAAGTGGAATTTACTAAGCTTGGTATAGAGATAATTCTCTCTCAGTGTATTCGACATGATATCAAGAAGTGTTGCATGGTCGTGTCTGGAGTATGAATATACAAAGATATTTTCTACAAAGGCAACCACAAATGAATCCAAATATGGGTGGAAGACCCGTTTCATAAGATCCATAAAGATAGAAGGTGTGTTTGTGAGTCTGAATGACATAACTAGGTACTCATAGAGATCATAACTTCTCTTGAAAGCTATGTGAGGTATGTATAAAGTCCTGATGTGAACCTGAGGATATCCTAAACTTAGATCTATCTTTGAAAACACCTTCTCTCCTTGGAGCTGATCAAAGAGTTCATCTATTCTAGGAAATGGATATTTATTCTTGATAATTATCCGATTCAACTGATGGTAATCCACACAAAGTCTAAGGGTACCATCTACCTTCTTGGAAAAGAGGATCGGTGAACCCCGAGAAGAAGTTTTAGGGTGTATGACTCCTTTCACCTTCATATCCTCTAACTGATTCTTGATCTCTATAAGCTTCTTAAGTGCCATACTATAAGGAGTAATGTTCATAGATGTTTCTCCTAGAACAAGATTAATAGTAAACTCTACCTTTCTCTTTATATGTAGACCAGAGAATTAATCAAGAAAAAAATCTCTGAAATTATCCACTATATGAGGAAAAATAGTGGGTTGTAACCCATAGTCATCAAGATAAGGATTGGCAATCTGTTATGTAACACTACCTAGCCTCTACTATTTGAGTCCTTCTCATGTTGTGTTGACATCCCATTCTCCCTTACGAACATGTGTAATGCCCTCTAGTGATGTAAATGTCACCATTTGATGATAACAATCGATATGGTATCTGTAGGGAACTAACCAGTCCATCTTGATGATTGCATCAAAACTAGACATGTTGAGAACGTACTGATTCCACACAAATAAGTAACTACCTACCTCAAGGGGACAATTCTGAAAACAATGAATGCCCTATGAACAGATACCTAAGGGTGTATCTAGTGTCATGATTTCATGAGATTACTTGATGTTAAGTCCCAAACTCTCATTTATTGCCTCAGATATAAAGGATTGAGATGTGCCTGTGTCAAAAAGAGTATACACTAAAGTGGGGGATAATAGAATAGTACCTCATATAGTATATGGTATGGTGCTCTTATCCTATGTCATAGGCTAGACTGCATGCAACTAGCTTGTATTGCATCCCTAAGTCACTGCCTGACTACCCTGAGTAGGCCCACTCTACTGTTGCTAAGAATCATATGTCGGGTTACCTCTGCCTTGACCACCACCTCAGCCTAATTGGCCAATGGTATTCCATCTACCTTTCTATCATGATCCTACTGGCCCCACTTCTAACTGAGGAGTAGGTGAGGATCCCTGTTCACTAGGAACTATCGGTAAATTCCTACAGAAACACTAAATATGACCCATCCTTCCACATCCTATGCACTCTATTGGATCCCACATACACTGTGATTTGAAGTTCCTTGATTTTTCACACTGGTGACAGCCAATATAACCATCAGCAGTAGGAGCCCGATAGATGCTTCCTCTATGAGAAACTATAAAGCACATCTTTCACCCATATGAAGATCCACTGGAATATCTAGGTGTCGAACTACCCTGTCTTGCAACTTTAGCATCCCTCAAATTCCACTTTGTAATTAGGTCTTGGTTGACAATTTTAGAAATAGTTGTCAGCCCGAACACATTGACTTGAGACCAAATGGAATAACATAGTTTGTCCTCAAATCACCTAGCAACCATCAAATAATCAGTAAATAGAGAGGGAGAAAACCATTACATCTTAGTAAAATAGTATGAGTAATCCATAACTTACATGGTATCCTACTGTAGATTCATAAACTCTCTAGCTCAGTCAGCCCTCAGAGTATGGGGGAAAAATTAGTCATAGAAGACGGTCTGAAAATTAGCCCAAACCATCTCTCTATGTTGTCCTGACTGGGTGATGGCATCCCACCACCTCTTAGATGAATCCTAAAGCATGTAAGTAGCTATCTTAACCCTATTCTCTAGAGGTGTCTCTAGATTCTTGAATATAGACAGGATCTCTTCAATCCAAGACTCTATAGAAAGTGGTCCATTGTCCCCCAAGAAAGTAGGAGGATGTTGCTTATGAAACTCAAGAGTCAACTCTATCATACTCGAGGTAGGTAAAACTCCTCCTTGCATGTTCTGAAACATACATAGGTTACCCTCTCAAAACTGGGTGTCAGTTCCCATATCAAGTACAAAAATAGGATCTAATGGTTTCTCAACATAAGGGACAACTGGATTCTCATATCCCACCACCTTAGGAACATGATCTTCACTACCTTCAGGGTGCACAACTTGAATATATCATGGTGGTATAACGCTTACAATTCCAAATGAATATCTAAGAAGAGATTCAAGAAATTTAGAAGATTACATTCAAGAAACTAGGATAGGTACTAAATCCTTCCTATAATAATGAACATTCCTCTCTTCCTACTTTAAAATCCAGGTCTAGATGATGGAACAGACCACAACTTGCCATAAAAATGAAGAAACACCCACTACCCACTACTAAGGCTAGGTTTGGGTCAATTTTCTGTGTTAGGAATGTTCAAGATTTTTGTTCTCAAGTTAAAATTCATTTCCCACTTGAATGTGTGCTCATTTAAACATTTAAAACATTTGAACATGATGAATCCAATGATATATCATTTTTTGAGGCATAAGGGCCCATACACCTTGGGAAAAAAATATGGAATTCACTTGGATGTCATTCTAATTTAAATTGTGCTCATCCATACAATTATACTGCCTTTAAATAGTTTAGCTATCTAGAATGTCATTTTCTGATCCATAAGGGCCCATACACCTTATGAATCAAAGAGTTACACCCACTAAATTCATGCAATAGTACGATCCAAATCCTTTAAGAGATGTTAGCACAATTTAAGAGATAACAAGGCATAGTCAACATGAAATAGGCAATGCTCACTGAAAATTTAAACATGGCATGGCAAGATACATGGACTTTAAGTCATGTTGTTCCTAAGATGATGCATGACATAATAAAGAACTATCATTTCATTGGTTCAAGGTGATGGAATCATAATTCAAATATCATCAATATCAATAACATCACAAAACATGTGAAGCACCCAATGGTGAAATAATGTCAACAGTAGTAATCATAAATAGAACAACAATAATAATTCGGGCAACTTGGATTTTACCCCATACATGGGTTCATGATGTCCAATCTGGCTTCTAACCAAGTCCCAAGCATTCCCCATATTTATTCTATTTTCTCCAAATAGTAAATCAAGAAAGGAACTGCTCTAATACCACTTTGTGATGTCCCGGGCATAGACGACACTTAACCCATGCCCTGAGCCCGGTTAGCCACATGAACCCTGGAACATCTCCTCATATGCCAGGGGCCACTGACTAGTGGTGGGAGTGTATATGGTAGTACAACGGAGAGACTATACCCCCATGTTAGAGTAGCACAGCAGATATAAAAAATATTAATTAGTATTGAAAACGTAATACAACAGACAAATATAGTAAATAGTGGAAGCATAAATAGATAACAATGGAAGACCGAACAACTGAATAACATATAAAAATCCTCAATTGAAGTTTCTAATACAATGATACATGGAATGTTGATAATACTGAAAATAATGAACAAATACAATCATACTACACCATATTACAAAAGGAAACAAAATGAAGAAACAGTTCCATGAGCATCTCGAGCCTAATCCCAATCCTATGCTTCTAATCTCCAGCTAATAAGTACAAGTCAACAACCTATATAAGGGCCTTTACCCTTACTAGTACCTACAACAATATAATCTTCTCAGATGTTAAGGGATACCTGAATATGGTGTGAGATAAAAATCTCAATAGACCACCATCAATGGTGTTTATCAATAATCTGATTTGGTTCTCATAAATAACCAGTGTGCAGGTGTATAAAGGAAAGTAAAGCACTACTAAATAATTAAATAACCTCCCTCTTAGGTTCCTAAAGGACACCTATTAGGTCTTCCTGCTTCAGCCCATGGATGTTATGTCTGATCATGGAACTTGATATTTATATATTGTATAAATATATATATATATATACATATATATGTTGGGATGGATCCAAACATAATTCACAAACATATGATATAAGGGGAATCTCTCACAGTCCATCCCCTGACCCAACTCCAAGAGCTCTCACGGTCTCTTGATGATACACAAGGGAGATCTCATGGTCTCTCCTACCTCAAGGATCTCACGGTCTTGGGATCCTTGTATAGAAGCTCACACAATCTTCCCATTAGGTCTTTCATGGTCCCTTAGCTCCACAGCCAGTAGAGAGAAAAATTTACAAATACATAGGGCATGAGGCATACACCTCTCATTCCCTCATAAAATCCATATCCACAAAAGAGGAACATTCATTATCACAAATATACTTAAGGCATAATATCTTAATCATTAACATTTAAACATATACAAAGTAATGGTTTCATAAGTAATCAAACATGAGGCAAAACCTCTCATGCATTTAATTTACCACATTCAATTCCATTTTATACATTTCCAAGAAAAACATGACATCAAGAGTAAGTTATCTTACCCAATTAATTTCACTCAATTTTCCAAAACATAGAAAATTTATTGAAAAAGTAAAAGTGTCATAGTCTTTCCATTCAGATGATAGAACTATCTCATTTAAGTCATCCTATACAAACCCATTTACCTTAACCATTTCATATCACTCATTTAGTCATGGAAATTTCTATTTCAAGGCTCAAGGTAAGTGTCATGGCAAAAACTCAAATGCCCACTTGGTAAATTCCAAGACTAATAATTCCAAACACCTATGGGTGTTTTGGGTTAAATAAATTACACATGAGATAAAGGCTATTTCATTTGGATGTCAAGACGAATGTCAAATTAGGTTCCAAGCATTTCAACCATTTGGCCCAAAATGACCATTTTGAAGGTGGCACACTGATGGGTGTCCAAAAAAATATGAGTTATGTCTAAAACCCTAATCAAGATCCATTTCACCTATATGAAGGCACTAGGTTCAATTATACATGAAGGAACAATCACAATTTAAGATATTGGAAAAGGTCAGATTATGGCACAATGGAATAAATATGAAACAACCAAAACTCAAATGGAAAACTACATAACCACATAACTTAGGGTTGTAGATGAAACCTCGCTTGATATCAACCTCATATTCGAAGAAGGCTGAAAGAGATCTGAGTTTTAGTCCAATGCCCTGAAAATAAGGTGAATGAGCCTACATCTAAATAGAGAAAAATATGGAGAGATCTACTGAGGAAAGAAGAGTGTGTGGGGTTAGCCTTACCTTGTGCTATTTGATGTTTCTGACGGATCAATGATTGGTTTCTAGAAGGAGGAGTAGTAGAAGATTTAAGGAAGAGGAGGGTTTGAGCTCAACATGAGGGAGAACCCACTACACAGCCGTTAGAGGTAAGGGAAAGAGGAAATAAAGGTTTAATAAATAAGAGTGGAAAATAGTCATTTTACCCCAAAAATTGGGGGTCTCATGGTTTATGTGCATGGTTTACAAACAATGCGCAAAATGTATGGTAAGGATCTGACCAACATATGCAGTAGGACGCATGAATATGAGCCTAAGCCCGCACGATTTCAAAAAAACTATGTGGACTTGCAGGTGCCTCTATCTGTAGCCACATGGTTTAAACAAACTGTGTGGTCTGGGTCACATGGTTTCCACTAACCGTGTAACCCTGCCTGCAGCCCACTTTTCTGGAACTCCAAACTCTGAAAAAGCCCTGGATTCTCCTTGGACCTTCCCATGGCTGTAGTATACCATTACCATGATTAAAGTAAATATTCAAAACAACAAAATCTAATGACCTGTACCTTCATCAAAAATTTGAGTCATTACAGTTTGAAACCTAGTTTGGTAGTTCATTAAGACCTCTTCATAACCACGACCATTAATATGTTGGTGATGCCTCACTAGTCATCTATCACAAACATAGATGAACACATGGAAGTACAAAGGAAAAATCTAGAACACAAGAGAGATTTTTTGCATCAAAAAACTCTGGGATACTTTTCTAATGGTATTTTCATTTCTTTATATACAAAAAAGGTATTTTTAATGCAATTAAACAATATTTGGGATTTAATGAGCTTAAACCGTGTTGATCCATAAAGCATGCAAACTGAAAAATGAAAATAAAGGAGGGAAATAATGGGGGGAGGAAAAGCGATAGTGAAATTAATCACCCCATTGAAATTAATCAATAATGTCACATCCCTAATTTCTATCACGTTCACCGAATCTCAATGATGTTAATCCTCACATGTTGCTCCAGGAACATGGTTCACCCAATTAACTTCTTTAGAATTTCCTCGAGATGCTCCTTGGTGTGGGTGTGCTTGAGAACAATCTTTCCACCATCAACACACTCTTGGAAGAAATGTAATTTATTATCGATGTTCTTTCTCTGTTCATGGAAGAAAGGGTTCTTATTTAAGGCAATAGTGAACTTTTTTTCCACTTTGAGTACTGGCAAGCTGAGGTTCGAGCAAAGAAATTCTCCTAACAGTAGATCCAACTAAATACCTTAAAACACAGTGGTCATTGCAGCAATGCACTCTACTTCACATGGAGACAATGTCACCACCTTTTTCTTCTATGAATGCTAGATGATGGGTTTATTTCCAACGAAGAACACCCCTAAAGAAACTTAAAGAACCCTAAAAACCCTAAAGAACCCTAAAAACCCAAAAAAACCTAAATAACCCCAAAGAACCCTAGATAAACCTAAAGAATCCTAAAAACCCTATAAAACCCTAAAAACCTAAAAAACTATAGAAAACACTATAAACCCCTACAAAACCCTACAAAATTCTAAAAACACTATAAAATCCTATAAAAAACCTAAAAACCCTACAAAACCCTTGAAAAACCTAGAAAACCCAATAAAACCCTATAAAACCCTACAAAACCCTACAAAACCCTAAACACCCTAAAAACCCTAAAACACTTAAAAATTTTAAAACTCTAAAACCCTAATAAAAACCCTAAAACATCCTAAAAACCCCTAGAAAACCCTACAATATCCTAAAAACCCCTAAAACCCCCTACAAAATCCCAAAAATCTCTAAAACCCCCTAAAAACCCTAAAAAGGTATAGAAACCCCAAAAAACATATATTACACTAGAAATCCCTAAAACCCCTAAAAACCCTAGAAAGCCCTAAAATCCCTAGAAAAATCTAGAAAATAATAAAAACCCTACAAGACCCAACAAAACCCTAAAAACCCTAGAAAAACCTAAAAACCCTAAAAACATTGAGAACGCTAAAAAATCCAAGAAAACCTTAAAACCCCCTATAAATCCCTTAAAACCCATAGAAAATACTAAAACCCCTAGAAAACCCTAAAAACCCTAGAAAACCCTAAAACATCCTAGAACACCCTAGAAAATGCTAGAAACCCCTAGAATTCCCTAGAAAACCCTAACACCCATAGAAAATGAAAGAAAGCCCTAGAAAACCCTACATATCCCTAGAAATTCTAAAAACCCTATAAAACCCTAAAAACACTAAACAAACCTCAAAACACCTAAAAACTCTAAAAACCCCTAAAAATGAAAAAAACTAAAAAAAACTCTATAAAAAGAAAAAAAAACTTTAAAATCACTAAAAATCCTAAAAGAACCCTAAAAACCCTATAAAACTATAGAAAATCCTACCCCCCCCCCCAAACCCATAAAAACCATAAAATAACCCTAGAAAATCCTAAAAAACCTAAAAACCCTAATAAAACCCTAGAAAACACTAAAACCCCTAAAAAACCTAGAAACCCCTCGAAAAACATTGAAAACACTAAAAACCATACAAAAGCCTAGAGAACCCTAGAAAACCCTAAAACCCCTTAAAACCATAAAAACCATAGAAAATATAAAAACCCTAAAAACCCCTAGAAGCTATAAAACCCCTAAAACCCATATAAAACCCTAGAAAACCCAAAAAAACCTAAAAGGCCCTAAAAATCCATAAAACCCTAAAAGACCCCAAAAGAACCTAGAAAATTATAAAAACCCAAGAAAACCTTATAAAATCATAGAAAACTCTAAAATCCCTAGAAAACCGTAAAACCCCATAGAAATCCTAGAAAACACTAGAAAAACAAAAAAACCCTAAAATCCAAAAAACCAAAAATACCCTAAAAATCCTAAAAACCCTAGAAAACCCTAAAAAACCCTAAAACCCATAGAAAATGCTAGAAAACCATGAAAACCATAAAAAACCCTGCAAACCCCTAAAAATCCCTTAAACCCCCTTGAAAACCCTAAAAACCACTAAATACTTGAAAAAATGATAGAAACCCCTAAAAACCCTAGAAAACCATAGAAAATCCTAAAAAATACTAGAATGCCCTTAAACCTCCTAAAATCCCACCAAAAACCTACAAAACCCTAAACTCCCTAAAAACCATGAAAACCCAAAAAATCCTAGAAAATCCAATAAACCACAAGAAACCCATAAAAATCCTAGAAAATGATATAAAACCTTAAAAACCCAAAAAATCCTAAAAACCATAAAACCCCTAAAAACACCTCAAAACCCTTATAAAATCATAAAAACCCCTAGAAAATCCTAGAAATCCATAAAACCCCTAAAAACCCTAAAAACCCTTATAAAGCCCTAGAAAACCCATAGGAAACCCTAAAAACCCTAGAAATTCCTAGAAAACCCTAAAAACCATAGAAAACTCTACAAAACCTAGAAACCCATAGAAAACCCTATAAACCCAATAAAACCTTAAAACCCCTAAAAAACCTAGAAAATCGTAAAAACCCCCAAAAACCCTAAAATCCCTAAAAATCATAGAAATCCCTAAAATCCCTACAAAGACCTATAAAACCCTAAAAACACTAGAAAACCCTTAAAACCTTGAAGACCCAAGAAATAGAGGGCGACAGCTAATTGAGAGGTCTTGGAAGAGTCTGGGTCCAAAAAGAACTTTGCAGAAGCTGTGAAATCTGTGGCCTCGCTCACCTTCATAGACTTTGATGTTCCCTCTCCCAGCCGCATCATTCGGAAGGGGTGGATTGCACATGTCTCGGCAAATCGGGAAGTGTTGGAAGAACAGGAGAGCCTATGCTGGTTTTCCATTATTGCAAGGGTGATTGTGTCGAAGGGAGAAAACTTATGGAAATGTGGGGAGCTTTCCAAGCATATTGAGGAGATATGGGGGTTCTCGGATTGGAAGATGACAGCAATGGGTCGGGGCTTCTTTCATATTATCTTCCCCTCTGATGAGTCTAAAAGGCGAGCCTGAGGCTTCGGGTCTCTACACCTCAAACCCGGGCTGCTGAGGATTCAAGATTGGGACCAGAATTTTGATTCGTTCAGTTTCAAGAACACTTTTGCGCAGGTCTAGATCTGCATTTTCAAGTTGAATTGGTTTTATTGGCACCCGCGAATCTTGTGAGATATTGCTTCTGCAGTTGGATTTTCTATCAGAATTGATAAAGAAACTGACAACCCAAGATATGGGCATTATGCAAGAGTGTTGGTTGAGGTCGACATGGCCAGTACTCTTGTTGAAGAGGTGGTCTTCAACACTCTCGAAGATAGCCTGTCATTGGAGATCCAATATGAGAGGCACCTGAAATTCTGCTCCTTTTGTTGGATTTTTGGCCATCTTGTTTCCGAATGTCGAAGATAGATTTACTGATCGACCTGCCTCTTAAAGGGTCATGATGCATCCAATTGTATGAGGAACCGTGGGCTAGTTCCTCCAGCTATAGCTCCTCATGCTGTTAAGGATGACCCAGTTGTGGCCAAGCCTACGGATGGGGCTCAGATGGTTGTGGAGGGTGGGAAGGAGAAGGTGGTTGATGCCTCTGCCCTCCCTGTGTAAGCTACCCACGCACCCACCCAGGTGGACTCGGAGGGCTCTTGTGGGGGTTTGGATGCGACCCCCTTGCTTCATCAGGCTCCCTCCTCTCCATTAGGAGTTGAAATGGGGGCTGGAGTTTGTTGCTCAGGAGGTGATCTGGGTGAGGTGGGCACCCTAGAGGCAGAGCCTGGCATCGTTCCGGACACCCCGGTTGTGGCCTGATTAGATAAGGGTGAATCAAGCTGCCCCACATCCCCTGTAGCGGAACCAGACTTCTCAGTTGTGGCCTCATATAAGGCTGCGCGGAAGGTGAGGAAGGCTCCCCAGGAGGAGGCCATCTGCACTCTGAACAAATTTAACCTAATTAGTGGAGTCTTCTGGAGTGATACGGTGGAAGAAGATCAAGCAGATGAGAGTCTCGCTAATGCCCCCATTGAATCTCATTAAGTTGTTGTACAGGACTCGCTAGAGAAATACCTCCTATAAATGACTGAGAAGAAGGCTACTGAGCCCAAAAGGAAAGGAAGGAAAGGGAAGGGAAAGGGAAAGGGTAATAACCCCTCTCCTGTTACCTCCAAGACCTAATGAAGATTTTGTTCTGGAACTACCAAGGGTTGGGGAACACCCCTATGGCTGCATCCCTCAGGCACTTCCTCACACACAAGCTGATGCTGATTGGGTTAGCTGAACCCATGATCAAGTTTGACATTAGGAAAGGTTTTAACTGGGATGCTCTTGGTTACTCACTCATTTCAACGAACGAGGATAAAAATGGAATCGGAACCTTATGGGTCTTGATGCATCATAGTGTTCAAATTGTATCATTTTTCTCAAGCCCGCAAATGATTTCTGTTACCATCCATGGATTAGAGGGTAATCTCACAATCTCTTTTGTCTATGCTTCTTGCTCGTACACTACCCGCAGGAACCTATGGCGAGGGATGGTACAGACAAGTAACGACGTTGATCCCAGCTGGATGGTTATCGGTGATTTCAATATGATCCTGAGGCCTGAAGAAAAGCTAGGGCCGCATTTTTCTCACACTTCAACATATGATTTTTCATCCTACCTTGACCAATGTGATCTTTCAGAAGTCTCTATTGTTGGGGCATACTTCACTTGGGGGCGGCACACCATCAATGGTAGGCAGGCCAGAAAATTGGACAAGTGTTTTTCACACATGGGAGGAGGTGGTTCGCCAGTGTTGTCTGGATTCACTCTCCCAAAACTCAACTCAGATCACAATCCTCTTATTGTTGAACTAAGGGAGAGAGTCCCAAGATCTTCCCCTCTTCCGTTTAGATTCAGCAACGCTTGGTTCACTGTCCCAGGATGCAGAGAAGAGGTGTTGGGAGCATGGAGTAATACCTTCTCTGGTAGTCCCCACTTTATCTTGATGTCCAAGATGAGGGAACTTAAGCATCGGTTGAAATATTGGAGCAAACGGTCCTTCTCAGGGTTGGATGGGGAGATCAAAGTGGCTGAATCTCAGCTTGCTGAGTGTCAAATTAGAAACCAGAGGAAAAATGTTCCACCAACGGAAGAGCTTAGATTACACTCTAAGCTGGATGAGCTGCTTGCACTCAAAGAGAAAATTTTGAAGGCGCAATTCAATGTTAGATGGCTTCAGGAGGGGGATTGTAATTCCAAGTTCTTTCATCACTTACATAAGGAAAGATGAGTTAGGAGTAATCTGGGTGCTCTCAGATTTGGGGACTCAACTCTCACGTCGGTGGGAGATATTGTGAAGACTGCGGTGGAGTACTTCCAGGGGTTGTACACTGATGATGGGCAGGCCTCCCCTGTTCTTTTTGACTCCATCCCAACATGCATCACGGGAAAAAAAATGATACCCTAACGGTAGACCCTTCTGAAGGTGAATTTAGAGCTGCTCTATTTTCTTTAAATATGGACAACGCTACAGGTCCAGATGGCTTTGGCAATAAGTTCTTTATGTTCTACTAGTACATCCTCCATGAGGATGTCACAAATGAAGTCAGGGAGTTTTTTCACTCAGGCTCAATTCCCCATGGTGCAAATTCCAACTTCATATCAGTGATCCAGAAGAAAGATAATTCCATTGCTATTTGTGACTTCCGACTGGTTTCCATCGGCAACACAGTTCCAAAGATTATCAGCAAGATTCTAGTCCTTAGGTTGGGTAAGATTCTGGGTGACATAGTGACCCCAAACCAGTTTGGTTTCTTTCCTGGGTGATCCATCCAAACCTGCTTATTCACTTCCTTGGAGGGAATTAATATTATGAAGACAAAATCGAAAGTAGGTAGCTTTGCACTTAATCTTGACATATCGAAGGCTTTTGATAATATGAAATGGAGCTTCATCTTTAAGGTCCTTGAAATATATGGCTTCTCAAGTGGATTTATCAAGATAATATCTATCATTCTTCACAGTGCCAGGGTCTCGGTTCTGATCAATGGCTCCCCCCATGGTTTTTTTTAGTGCTCTTTTGGAGTGCGGCAGGGTGATCCAATTTCAGGCTTTCTCTTTGAAATTGTAGAGGATTACATGAGTCGATGCCTCCTGGATCTTGTAAAAGCAGGGATTTATTCACCAATTAAGGCAGGCAGAGACCTGTATGTTCCCTCGCATCTTCTTTATGCGTATGACATCCTACTATTTGGGCAGGCGGACAAGTAAACCTTGTCCACTGTCAAGCGGATCTTCCACCATTATGAATGTGTGGCTGGGCACGCTATAATCTAGATGAAATCATCAATTTTTTTTGGCAATGGTATTTCTCCTGCTAGGAAGCTCCGCATCGCAACCAAGCTTGGTGTTAAGCGTGGCTCCTTACCCTACACTTACCTTGGTGTGCCCATATTCTGGGGGAAAGTCAAGGGTTGCTACTTTGAGAGTATTTCTTCCAGAATCACACTGAAAATGTCAAAATGGAAGGTCAAGTGCCTCTCCCAAGCTGGCAGGGTCTGCCTGGTTAACTCGGTCATCACCTCTATGTTCGTGTATGATTTTTCCATCTACAAATGGCCGACAGCGCTCCTCAAAAGTTTGAATGCCAAAATAAGGAATTTTGTCTAGACGGGTTTAACCAGTGAGTGGAAATTAATCTCAGTTGCATGGAAACATTGCACGAATCCAATTGATCTGGGTGGGCTTGGGATCAAGGATTTATGACATTTTAATGATGCCATGATTGGGAAGTATACTTGGAGTCTAATTTGGCCTCAGATTGGCTGCCTAGATTTCATTGGGGAAAGATTCATAAACAGGTTATGTGATGGTTTTTCTGGTTACATGTCGTCCTCCGTTTGGATGGCTTTGCGGTCCTCTTACCAGGAGATTATGAATCAATCAAAATGGATCATGTCATGATCCTTCGAATTGAACTGTTGGTCTACTCCTTGGCTGGATCAGACCCTCTCGGAGGTGATGATGCCTCCCCATTATATGCATAATTTAACCATTGTTGGCCTCATCCAGCAGCAGGACGACCTGCGGCTCTTGTTCCCCAGTGATATTATTCTGCAGATTCAGCAATATGCCTTTGAAGACACTGATACTGTCATTTGACAGCCCAACATGGTGGGTATTTTAATCACACGTTATTTCTACCGCCTGAAGTTCCAACATGGGATGACTCCTCTATCGTGGTTGTCCAAATTCAGGGCTCCTTTCATTCCCCCTTCGCACTTTGTGCTGATCTAGAAAATCTGGCAGAACCAGCTCCCAACTCATGCCCAGCTAAAAACGATTATATGGAATATTGCTTCTGCTTGTTTTTTATGTAGGGCGATGGAAGAACAATGTGATCGCATCTTCCTGAATTGCACCTTCGCCTCCAACCTTTGGCGGTATCTCCTGCAATGCTTCGGCATGAATTGCTGCTTCCAAGGATCGATATGTGATTTTTTGAGGGGTATGGTGGTGACGAAACAAAGTGACCAGGTGCATAACCTGCTACTAGTTGGTGCGGCGGAAGTTATTCACTATGTTTGGGCTGCTCGTAACGCCTCCGCCTTCAATCGGCAGCCCCTTACGCTGTATGGAGGCATGGTTTCAGTGCACAAGATGATTCATAATGCCTCGCAAATTCAAACAGGTTCGATGTGGAATGATGTTCATGATCTAACCCTACTTCACTCTCTTGGGGTTGCTGGCCGATGTAGGAAACCAATGGCCCTGAAGTTGGTTAAATGGATTCCCCCAATTCCAGCATGGTTAAAAGTCAATATTGATGGTGCGGCACTAGGAGATCTGGGGCCCGCGGGGTGTGGCGGTGTCTTCCGTACTTCAAGAGGGTTTGTCAAGGGCTACTTCATTCATTTTATTGGGGACAGATGTTCCTACGAAGTAGATATTTGGGCCATTATAAAATTTGTGCGATACGCGAGCCGATTTGGGTGGAAGAGGATCTGAATTGAGTCGGACTCGATGCTTGCGGTTGCTGCTCTAAATAAGTCTTCTAGGGATGTCCCATGGTAATTACTTCCACATTGTATTGAGTGCCTTGACACCTCTAGATCCCTGAGATTTAGTGTGTCTCATTTTTATAGAGAGGCAAATTCGGTGGCGGACACTCTCGCGAAAAGGGCGATTGATGAAAGATGCTCGATGTGGTCCTTCGTGTCCCCATCTTTTTTCTCTCCCTTTGTTGATTCCGATATGAAGGGTGAGACTCATTAGTGCCCTTTCCACTCTATCATGTAACTGTCTCTTTATGTTTTATTGATTTTGGGGGGCTAGGCTCGCCTAGCCCTGAACCTCTTCTGCCCCTAAATAACCCTAAAAACCCTAGAAAAACCTAAAACCCCCATAAAACCCTAAAAACCCTAAAAAATCGATAAAAATTTATAAAACCTTATAAAAGCCTAGAAATACCTATAAAACCCTAGGAAACACTAAAAGACCTAGAAAATCCTAGAAAACCCTAGATTCTTCTTGGAGCTCTGGTGTTGGCTCCTTGTTTCTCCCTGGTTTTCGGCGATGGCATGCTCCGGTTATGCTCTTCAGTCTCAAGTTAGAGGCATTGATGGATTTAGAGGCTCTTCGGTATGTTATTCATACCGATATAGAAGATGAAGTCAATGAGGCAGTTGTTAATGGTCTTCAGATGTAGATCGGGGTTTTCCCAGATCTGGGATGTCCTCGGTTGGGTCAGCGAGGTCATGGTTTTCAATGGCGAAGAAGTTGGTTTCGGTGTCCCTGGTCATGGTCTCTTCGACGACATGGTGAGTAACCATATACGGGAACGGATTTTCATCGTCTTGTGAGGAGGCTACAGGTCTATATTTCTGGTTTCTTAGATCTGCTTCATGCTTTTGATGATGGAATCATTGAGTTGCATTGTGTTACAGTGACTACTCTGGTCTATGGCTTCCTGTGTTATGGTCGGCTTGGTTGTGATCCATTGAGGGTCCTAGATGATTTGTTCCTGTTTTTCTTGATTTGGTTGATGCTGTTATGGCCTTTGGTGTGTGCCGGGAAGAGAGACAGGGTGTTTTTTCTACTTGTTCACAAGGCATTGAAGGAGTTGTTGGTTGTTGGAATCTTTGGTGCTGGATAGAGCCTGGAGCTAATGGTTTTGCTTCTCTGGTGATGGACCTTCCTGAGGATGAGGTACTGGAAGCTGTAAATGGAGTGAATAGATGCTGCTTGTTCTTTGGATGTGTTTTGGACCCAGATGTAGGCTCTATTTTTATTGTTTTTCTTTCTTGTGATTGGGTGATGCTGGTTGTGATTTTCTGGTTGCTGGATAGTTTTTGGGATCTGTGGCTTGGTTCTAGGTGTGGGCATTGGCTCCCCTGCACTACTTTTATCATTGGTTGTTTGGAAGGTCTTGGTGATAGTGCTGATGCGCAGTGTTTGGATGATCTGCTTGGTGATTGCTGGATCTGGCTACTGGTGTGTGGCTGGTCACCATTGTCATTCCCCTTGACTCGTGCACCAACCTCTGCTCTTACTGGACCTCCCATAATAATGGCCCCCATTTTGGTCTGGTTTGATGGTGTATGGGACGGTTTTGGGATGGTGTTGGTGGTTCAGCTTGGTTTTAAGGGTGAAACTCAGCGGGGCGGTATGGCTAAGTGGTGCAGGATTGATAAACTTATGTTGGAGTACAGGCTGATGGTTGCCGATCTTGGTACGGTGTTTAAATAAGGTGTTATTGTGGTTGTGCTTTTCCTTGGTGCTACTGATCTCGTGCTAATGAATGTTGATGAAGTTGTTGTTATGGTTATGGTGATGATGAATGTTGGTTTCTTATTGGATGGGAGGTGTTGATGGGGGCATTTCAGTTTTTCTGTTCATTTTGGTTTTTGTGTGTTTTTTGGGTTTTTTGGGTCTTTGGGTTTTTTGGGTCTTTGGGTTTTTTGCGTTTGGGGTTGTTAAGGGTTTTTGGGTGTGGGTTGTTTGACCCCTCCCCTCCCTTTTTTCTAACAATTTTGGGGGGTCGGGAATAGCTCAACCCTCGCATCTTCCTTGCCCCTAAAAACCATGAAAACCATGAAAACCCTTAGAAAATCTGAGAAATCCCTAAAAACCGTATAAAACCCTAAAAACCCTAAAAATTCTATAACACCTTAAAATATATTAAAACCCTAATAAACCCTAGAAAAATCTATAAAACCATAGAACAGATTAGAAAACCCTACTAAACCCTAAAAACACTAGAAAACCCTAAAAACCACTAAAAACCCTTATGAACCTTAAAAAATCCTACAAAACCCTATAAAACCCTAAAATAATCAAAACCCTATAAAGCACTAAAAAACTAGAAAACCCTAGAAAATCCTAAAAACCCTAAAATACCCTGAAAACCCTAAAAACACTAAAACCCATAGAAAATCCTAAAAAACCCAAAAAAACCCTATAAAACCCTAAAACACCCTAAAGATCCCTAAAACCCCTAGAAAACCCTATAAAACTCTTAAAACTCTAGAAAACCATAAAAAATCCTATAAAATCACATAAAGTCTTAGAAAATCCAAGAAAACCCTAGAAAACCTACAAAACCCTAAAAAGTGCTAAAAACTTCTAAAAACCCTACAAAATCCTAAAAACCCTAAAACCCCTAGAAAACCCTAGAAAACATTATAAATACTAAGAAAACACTAGAAAGCCTTAGACAGCCCTCTAAAACCCTATAAAACCCTAAAAAACTAAAAACCCTAAAAACCTTAAAAACCTTAGAAAGCACTAAAACTACAAAAACCCTAAAAATCCCTAGAAACCCCTAAAAATCCTAGAAAACCCAAGAAAAATCCAAAAACACCTATAAAACCCTAAAAAATATAGAAAACCCTACAAAACCCTAAAAACCCTAGAAATCCATAAAAACTCTATAAACTCTAAGAACCCTAAAACCTCAAAAAAAACCCTAGAAAACCCTAAAAACCCATAAAACCCTACAAACCCCTCAAAATTCCTAAAAAATCTAAAAACCCTTGAAAATTTATAATTCTAAATTTAATGATAAAAAAATGAAAAAAAATCACACACCTCATTTTCCAGCTGATGACAAATAGTAGTGGCCAATGTAAAAAATTATCAATACTCTATCCAACTATGGACACCTCCTTAATGGGTAGCGACACCAAAGCATTTGGATCAATAATGTCATTTAATACTACTATTAACTGACCTGAATGCATATGTTGATGATGTACATAATACCATAGATTATGTACATTTTTATATGATACAATTTGTATATAGGGATCCCCATCATGCAACTCACAACACACTGTCAGGTTTGAACAAAGAGGTGGAGTATCTAGGTAGGAAAGCAGTGCAGGCTGCATCTATATCATCACTTCTACAAGCATAGATATTAAAGATGATTTAATTCTATCATCTATTAACTCATTCAACTATTGTAGCTTAGTCTTTAATGAAGCTATTTCTTCCTTATATTCTAGCCCCATCAATTCTGAACTAGGGGCATGGCCAAAAACTTTACTAAAACTAATACCCTATTTATACCCTATGATACGGCCTCAGAGTTTCGGCTTTCCTAAAGTCATTGTAAGAATATCCATCCTTCCCTTAGGGATAAAGATACCCTATGTCATTTGATCCTGAAGGGCATCCAGAAATAATATTTTCAAATGTTATATTAGTGAGATAAATTTACAAAATAATAATATTGAAGAAAATTAATAATTAATTTCTTATAATCTTATCATTTATTTCCTTTGTTGGATTGGTAATTGTTGGCACTCCCATTTTCATGGAAGGATGGAAAGCCTAAAAGTAAATTACCTCATGAATGAAAAAAAGAGAAATTATAAAAGGATACAATTCTCCCAAGTAGATAAACATTTCCCATTTTCATGGTGGATAATTTCACATAGGCCTAGGTAGTGTGACCCACATGAGCGGACGTCCAAACCTGTGTAAGTCCAAACTTCATAGTAAACCCACAAAAATCCCACCTGTGTGTAAGATTAGCATGATTCACCATCTCATTGGACTTTTACAAACCAAATCCTTTACCCAAGGTCCCAAATTTTTCTATAAATGGTACCCTTGGGATCTCCATTTGAGAGGATTGGAATACAAAGAGACCACTTGAATCTCTGCTCGCCCAAGTTTCTTGTCCAAGTCCTCTAAACACTCAGGTAGCATCCTAAACTTAAGAAAAGGAATTAGTAAGTATTGATGGACTGAGGTTCCTCGTGGTTTAAAATAAAAGGAATCGTTAGAGGAATCATCCCCTCATTCAAAACCACTAGGTTTAAGGGCCTTCCTTTACATTGAAACTCAAGCACCAGTAGTCCAAATGCACCTGATGAAACCCTTGAGGCTTTGATCAAGGTCTTAAACAAGTTTTATATCTTGGGTTTTCCATCACCCAAGAGGAACCCCCAACTCTCCTAGGTCCTACTTGGGTGAGGCACCTCCAGCTCACCCAGATTCTACTTAGGTGAGGCACCATTAAACTCACTGAGGTACTACTAAGGTGAAGAAAAATCCATCTCGGCCAAGTACTATCTAGGCGAAGCACTCTTTATCTCACCCAAGACTCACCTAGATGAGTTACCCTATGAGCCTTCTCCTACACCACCAATGATAGAGTATTCCTATCCATGGGACTCCCATCATAGGGATACCAAATCCAAACCTCTATTGAGGCCTCTATATTTGTAAAATCATAGAAAATACACATATTCGTGTCTCCAATTAGATTGTGAATTCCCTTAGTAAAATATACCCTTATATTATCTTACCTAATAGTTAAGTTCCTTGAGGTGTTCACAATTTTTCATCCCCTCAGTAATGAGGACCCCAACCTTGGAGGCAATGCCAGGGATCTCCCCATTTCAGATAGAAAGGGGAACCAGTTGTTATTCCCTTTTATGAGGGCTAGTGTTGTATCCTTATCTATTACTCTCTAAAACCTAGAATGATGGGGTCCCTCTTAGAGTAATCACCTAGTATTTCTTGTGGTACATTCCTACCTCCTTCCATACCCTCACCCACATCCACTAGCAGATGAAGTAGAATGTGTGAATGCTAGATCTTCAACTTCCTCTTGTTTCTCACACCAATCATGACTCATGTGGTCTTAGTGGTCAGTGGTGATCATATCACTAGCATGATAAAATATCACCATATGTGCCTCATATTAGGTGTAAGCCCTAAAAACATGGTACCTTCCTCTAAAAGGGTCATATTTCCCATGATAAAAACCTTAAAAGGGTCATATTCCTAATGAAGAAAATAATTGGGCCTCCACCATAGGTGTAAGACCCAACCCTTATTAACTACATGGTCTTTGATTCTCATCCAAATGGGATATGTAGGAAGCCTCTCTAGGGTTCAAACCCATCACCCCAAACTCGCCTTAATCTTCTCTGATCCATATTCCCAGTAGGGTCATATCCAACTTGAAGGGTCATATTTATTTTAGGTCCCTTCGTCACTATCCTTATTGGTCCATATTCTTAGTAGGGTCATATCCAACTTGAAGGGCCATATTTCTTCTGGATCCCTCCATCATCATCCTTATTATTCCATATTCTCAGTAGAGTCATATCCAACCTGGGATGATATGTTTCTTCTAGGTCCCTCGGGCCATTTTGGTGCAATCCCCACACTATCCTTTACTCGACATCTTCCATCTAGACATTCTCATTGCATGATATTAAAATGCATGGACTGGTTCTTATCACATGACCTTAAAAAGTGTGATGTGTCCCTATAAGTACCACCAAACTACATAGGATCTGATTCCTCTCATGAGGATATGTAGGAAGCCCCTATCATGGACCCGATCCCAACATCAAAACAACTACCATATCCCTAGATGATGATAAATTCCATAGAACCCCACTATGTGGATTAAAACCATCATCACAAAATAATAAATGTGAACAAGGTGTAAAAACTCTAACACATATGAATAGACCCATCAATGGATAACCTCATATATATGTATATGGTTCTATCGATGGAGAACCTCGAATATATACAGATGGTTTCACATCAACATATGTCTATAATTGATTGTTAATTTAAGGGAGAAATGTTAAATATTTTGGATTTAAACTTAGGATTCATGAATATGACTAAAATCTATAAGAGAGTCCTAGAGTGTGAAAAATTTATCCCCAAAAAGGGTGCGATGAGCCCGACCTCCCATCCTCTTGACCAATGTGATTTCTTAAAATATCATTGTCCAAATTCCTCAATGACCACTTTCCTTTGGAAAGTAGGCCCATGAGCCATCATGGATATGGGAACAATGGGTGTTTCTGGTTCCATGAATAAACGCCGTTGGAAACTATCCAAAATGGAGCTATGAAACAAAAATAGTGAACTCAACATGAATTCTTTCATTAACCAAAATAATTGCATTGCCCACATGTCAGGACCCTTTTGTGCTTTGATAAAATGAAATCTGTCAAAACATGGATATGTTTAAACAATTAATTTCACATGAGTTCATTTATTGTGATACTGCTTTAATGAGTTCTCTTATTCATGTTTGTTATATATTCCCCCTGGGAACTTTTCAGTAGAACTTTATTCCATCCAATGGAATCCTACCAGTTAACACAAACGCATGCATGAGCCCCCTCTCAAGACAAATCCTCATCTAATCAAAGGATCTTGTTACCTACCTAGAATCTTCAGTGTTGGGTATCAAATGCACTGATCAGGGAGTAAAAACTCAATGGTACTATTCCTATACTAGAAGCTGCACATGAAGCCCTTCCGGATATGAATCCCCACCAACCATCCACAAAAAAATGGTTTGCGATGAAGAATCAAGCAACTCCAATGTTTGTTTCAAACCATTTTTGGAGCCTCTATCCAAAACAAAGTAATATATTCTTCCATTATCATAGGGAGGCAGATCAATAGTTCACTGAAGGCCTCATCCCAACAATGTAGGGGACTGCCAAGGGGATCCTGCCAGCAACCATCACTATCAATACTGTGTGGAACAAAGTACTCAGTATGATGAAGACACCACCCCACAGGCTCCAGCTTAAGACATTCAGACCCAAGTACCCAAGATATCCTGTTGAGGGTAGAAATAAAACAATTGATGACATTATCACATCTTTGTTACCACCAAAGAACCCCACCAAAAAAACATGGTGGAAACTTACAAGCATATACAAATTCCTACCCGTACCCCTCAATACCGCCAACATATTTTGGAAGAAATAAGAGGAACCTTAAAATGAAATAAAATACCAAATAATGACAAGATACAAATTTCTACTCTTATAAATTAATCCTACCAGCATAGTCTAGCCACACTCGGAGAAACCATCCAACAAATTATGGAAAAAACTGTGGGAGGACCCATATATTAGCCTCGCACATGGTGATTGTTAGTATATCCCAACATGAAATGGGTGATAGGAGAAGATATACATCCCTACTCCTACTACATAATGAGAATATATCCATGTTCCCACTAAAGAAGTTATCCAGCATATCTTGGTAATGATGGAAGGGCGGGCATCTATCCCTACTCATATCATACAAACCTACCAAGATACAATGATATTAGTAGAATTGGTTAGGATTTGGGCACACAAACCCACCTCCTCAATTGGGGTGACTCATCGACACAACATAAGACTCACTCGGAAGTAGGCACATATCCCGTCTCTTATCTAGGAGGGTCATCATCAAAGTTCCAGGATAAATGTAAAATAGGATTGGGCATATGTCCCCATTCCAACTAGGGGTTACTGGTTTACTCCAATAGATTATCTAGGACAAACATATATTCCTACCAAAACTTTAGAAGCTCGTTAGTAAATCCTGGCAGAAATACGGGAGTTGTTCCAATTATCTCCTAAAAATTAAAGTCACTATTCACAGCACGTGACTCTAGTATCATGAAGGAGAGCACCCAAAAAGAAGTCTCTCCAAAAGATAATTGAAAACTAAGAGCAATACCACAATCCTACTCTATTTGAGTATGAAGTTCTTGAGGCTATCAAACATCTATCAATGGAATCCCAAGATCATACTTATCTATCACCAAATTACGAAAATAGTAGTTGAAAATTGTGAAGGCCTGCCCCATGATTTTTCTTCCAATGCCTCTAGAGGTCCTCCTTGGAAATATTACCATGAACACTACAAAAAAACTAGGCAATTAGAAGGGTTTTTTTCATTTATAATGGGTTATAACCCCTTCTAAACACTTTAGAAGTAGTTACCCAAAACCGCCACTAAAGTGTCTGCCTACTCCGATTAGAGGCGGTTCTAGGTAAGTGCTGGTAAAACGGTGTTGTGATTAGTGGAGGTTAGATTAGAGGGTGTTTTAAACCCCTCTAATATTACCCAAAATTTATCACAAATGGGTAATTTAGGGGTGGATCTAACCGCCCATAATTTAAGGGTTCAATTATAGGTGGTTTTAATCACCTCAAATTGAGGTTCAAACTTCAAAATTAGGGGAGGGTGTACAACCTCCCCTAATATAGGATATGTTTTTATATAACTGAGCAGGCCCCATGAACACCTGAGACACCCACCTGACACCCCATGGCACACCCCAGACACCCACCAGACACGCCCCAAACACACACCACCTAACGTCCCTAGCCATCACGGACACCCCTATAAAAGCCCGCTGACACCCCCTAGATGCCCAACACCCCCAGAAGCCCCATGGACCCACGAACGCCCACTGATACCCCCCACACCCCCCTTCCACCCCATGGACACCTCAGACACCCACCTGACACGCCCCAGACACACACCACCTGACGTCCCCCAACAGACGCCTGCTGATGCCCCACTAATGATCCAAACAACCCCAGCTAATGCCCAACGACACCCACATGTGCACACACATGCGCCTATAACCCACAACCGGTGAAGCTGCAAAAATAGTCACCCCGTGATTCGAACAAAAAACCTCCTTCAACCATGCTGAGAACCTTAACCGACCCAACTGATTCGACTTTTCTATATAATACACAATATATTATATTTATTTACATATATTAATTTATATTTACTTATAATATATATATATATATATATATATATATATATATATATATAATATATTTGTGTATAATATATATATATATAATAATTATATTTACATATATAAATATATATTTATACATTTATATTTGTGTATGTGTGTGTTTATCTATTTATATAATATTTATATATATAATATAATTATAATATATATAATTATTTTTATATACTTATATATGTGTGTGTCTATAACAATAATAATATTATTAATTATTATTATTACATGTATTTTTTAAACTATAAAAATTATATGTTGGTTTTATAAATACTATAAATTTATATATTTTATGATTTATATTATACAAATATTTTATTAAATACATTTATATTATATATTTATGTATGTAATTATATACATTTATATTATATAATTTATTCACATATATATACACACACAATTAAATACATTTATATAATTGGAAATATATAATATAATTAAATGATATATATATATATATATATGTATATGTATGTATATATATTTACTAAATTAATTTATAAGTAATATGGTATAATAATATATATATAATAATTATATAATATATATAAATTTATATATAATAAAATATTTATAATATAATTTATATAATATAAATATATAATATATTTATATTTATATTTATATTTAATTTCGTCTATATTATATATATTTGTATACATAATATAATATAAATTTATTTATACATAAATATACAATAAAAATGTATTTAATATAATATATGTATAATAGAAATCGTAATATAAATTATTGTATTTATAAAATCATATATAAATTTTATATATTTGAATAAATATATGTATAATTACATTTATATTATATATACCAATATTTATATATGTATACATTTTTGTTTATATGTATAAGTATTTATTTAAAATATTTATATAATGTCTTTATATATGTGTGTGTGTGTGTGTGTGTGTGTTTATAATGCATTTAAATACATTTATATAATGTTCTTATGTAATATATATATATATATATAAACACACACATGTTCACATTTCTTGTCGATCAAGGATACCTTTAGTGTTGACGATCTTGGGAAGTTGTATATCTGAGAGGTGGTACGACTTCATGGGGTCCTGTGCACTATCATTTCAGATAGGGACACTCACTTTACGTCTCAATTATGGTAGAGTTTTTAGAGGGTATTGGTTATACAGGTTCTTTTGAGCACAATATACCACCCTCAGAATGATGGTCAGTCAGAGCGTACGATACAGGTGCTAGAGGACATGATGCGATCATGTATCCTAGATTTTGGGGGCTCTTGGGAGAGGCACATTCCCATGGTTGAGTTCACCTACAATAATAGTTATCAGGATAAAATACAAATGGAACCTTATGAGGATTTATATGGTAAGCCATTCCATTCTCCCCTGTCATTGCTATAGGCAGGAGAGGCAGCTTTACTGGGACCGCGTCTCGTGCAGGAGACATCTGAGTAGGTCTAGTTGATTCAGAAATGGATGGCTACTGCACGGTCTCTCTATAAATCATATGCCAATCACTGCAGATCACCTCTAGAGTTCGAGGTTGGGGATTGGTTTTTCTTACGTGTTTCACTGAGGTTGGGACATAGGAAGATCAGGAGATAGGGTAAACTTTCACTAAGATATGTCGGGCTGTTTGAGATTCTGGAGAGTCGAGTCAGTTGCCTATCAGTTGTAGTTACCTCAGAGGTATTGATCCATGCATGACATCTTCCACGTATCTCATCTATATCTCTATCATTCAAACTCATCTCACATTTTTTTAGCCCAAGGAGGTTGAGCTTTAGGTTGATGCGTCCTTTGAGGAGAATCTGATTCATATTGTTGATAGGTGCACAAATGTTCTTCGAGGTTGGTCAGTTCCTCTAGTATGGGTTCTATGGTAGCACGGCCGTTTACAGGATGAAACTTGGGAGATGGAGGTCGACGTATGTGGTCAGTGGCTAGATTTTTTCTCAGACAAATCTTGACCACCCTTTAGAGAGAAATTCAGGGACGAATTACTATAAGGGGGGAAGATTGTAAAAACACAGGTTTTAGTATGAGTTACTGTTCCTTTTCTTTTTGGTTGAAATTCCATTTTATGGCCTTATTTTAATTCTTAACTTGATCACGGGTGTTCAAGAGGTGTATGGGGCTTGTTTGGAGGTTGGAACCAAGTTTTGGGCTGAAAATTACTTGGCCTAAGGTTTGTGCACGGCTTGCGAACGGTTAGTCTAAACCGTGCGAGATGTCTGAAATTTGGATATTTTAGAAGAATTCTTTCACATGGCTTGTGCAAGGTTAGTCAAACCATGCAGAGTAACCGTGCGAAGTGCCCCTCCTAGGCAGAGAGGTGTGCATAGTTTCTGCATAGTTTGGGAAACTGTGTGGGTAAACCGTACGACCCTGCTATGTGTTTTTTTTAAATTAAATTGAAAATAAATTTTCTTTTTAAAACCCAATTGGTTTTTCTTCTTCCACATAGAGAGACACTCTGTGGATCTTCCTTTTGGAACCTAACATAGGCTTTGAGCCCGTTCCTCTTTCCAATCTTCATTTTGATCGTCGGTCATCTCTACGGATCCACATCGGTAAGGACTACGTTTCTTTTTAGTCATTCTTGATTATTCTGAACAATGACTTCACTATTTGGATTTAGGATCATATGACCTAATATTTCATTCTTCTTTCGTTCTTCAAATTTTTCCCAAACCAGGATTAATCAAGACTTGATACTGGACGATTTGTCTACTACTGAGGTGAGGTAGGTGGTCTATACTTTCTTTAGGCTTTTCCTTGGTGTTTTTTGGGCCTTCGGCCTTTATGTCATCCATCAGAATTTCTAGTGAGGTCTCATTTTTGAGCAAGTATCTTTTAGTAACTGTAATTGGACCTAGTGAGGTTGACCATAGGTTCTGTTTAGGTGCGTTGGCACCCATTTCTTGTTTTGAGATCACCTGAGGGGTGTTCCTTATAGAAATACCTTGTTTATGCTTGTTTAAACCACCCAAGGGGTGTGTGTATGTGCTTTCCTAGTTAGAGGAAGCCCGTTAATGCCTTGATAGCTTGAATATCCTGTTTAGGAGATGTACTGCCTTCTTGATTAATGAATAACATGTTGTGACTTAACTATTTTGATAGATTTGAATGTTAAATGAATAATATGGGTGGTTATACCAATATGAAATGACTAATGGTGGGTTAAATTGTTTATATGGGAAGGTAATCCCATATTCTTGTTTTAATAAATGGTTTTCATAAGTGGGTATACTCATGGCCTGTGTAGGTTTATGTGAGTGGGTATACTCACATGGATTGAATGTTTAATTTAAATGCTTGAATGTTTGATTGAATGGTTTGATAGATGCCTTAGACTACTCTCTATGGATCTGGAATGCGGTAATGGACACCTTGGGTTGACTCTGCCCCTTGGGTCTTGACTCAGTGGGATGCCTCGGGCCTTGCTACCCCGTGGATCTAGATTGCTTGGGCTCACGTAGGACTTGTTATTGACTTGATCCTAGGACCCCAACCAGTGCCTAACCAAGTTTCCACCAGGGATGCCCATGGGACTCGATGGGATGCCTTGGAAAAGCTCCTTGGATTCATCCTTCCATGGTCTAGAATTATTACTTCGATATCTTGGTCTACTAACACCTTGGATATGTCCCTTGTGGTATACACTTCACTATACAGTGTGGCTGTGGGACACTTGACTTCTTTATACAGTGTGGTTGTGGTTGCATGATACATAAGGATGTATAACAAGGATGTGTGACTTGTTTACTTGGTTATAGCTACCTTGTTAGGAGCTAACACGCTTTTTCAGGTAGCCTTGAGGGCTGCTTGGTTTTATGTATTATAGTATACTTATGCCACGGGCATACACACTTACTTTACTGGTTGTTTACACTTGCTATCACTCTTTTATATTGTTGTTAGAATTGTATAGACCTGGGTGGTTGGATACTAGGATGTTTATCTCATACCCTATTTGGGCCTCCTCGGGGACCCAAATAGATTATATGGTTTCAGGAGATAATAGGGTAAAGTTCTCTAGTACAAGTTGTTGAATGTGGCTTTGGATTAGGGAAGAAAAGGACCAAGATGAGACTTGCGATGTTGGGATAAATTTTTGGTATTTTATTCTTTTTAGAATAATTGTACTATATTACATTTCCATGTACCTATTTGGGATGATTTCTAGATAATTGTACCATCTACATCATTTTTTATATAAGACACTTCCGGTTATTGATATGTATTCTTGATTGTCTTACTTTCAGTCGTCTACTATTTATTTTGATTTTTCTATTTATTGTATGTTTTAATTCCACTGTGATACTCTGTTAATGAGGGAATAGTCTCCCCACTGACTCACCTAGGCCCTCGATTCTAGTCAGCAGCTTCTATCATTTGGGTAGATGTGCTTGAGGCCATGTAGACAATCGGGCTCGGGGAAACATGTGGTGGAATCCGGGTCCCGGACGTTACAAAGTGGTATCAGATGATTTTATTTTCTATTTTGACTTGTTGTTTGGTGACATTAGACAAGGATAAGAAGGAAATGGAATTTGGTAATAAATGGTACCTGGGAGTAGCTTCCCCATGTATAGGGAAAAGTGAAATTGCCTCGAATTGAGTTCTGGTTTTCTAGATTTTGACTATTACAGTTGATTTGATTTCACCGTTGGGTGAATCACTTGATTTATGCTATTACTATTGATGAAATTTTGGGTTCTATTTTAGTTGAAACCTAATGATATGAGGTTGTTCCATCTCATGCATCATATATACCCTTGTTAGAATCACATTCCATGCATTATGAAATACCATCTAGGATGCATTAGATATTACATGTTGTTGTGATAGTTGAGGTGATAGTTATGCCTACTGTTGTGTTAATAGGGTGTAGTATATAAAGGTGTGACATCATATTTCAATCCATAAGGAGTATGGGACCTTATGAATTGGTAAATGATGAACTAGTGAAATGTAAATTCTTAAATGAACTTGTTATATGTATGGTTTGAATGGGAACCAATTCTTGGGTTCATGAGGTGTTATGGGCCCTCATGGATTCAGAATTGGTAACCCTTGGTGAAATTTATTGAATAAATGAATGTGAAATGGAAATGGAAACTTGAATGGTGAATAGAGACTTGACCTAGACCCATATTTTGAGTGGGCAAGAGGCATAGTTTCTAGTGGTTCATTGGCTGTTCATTATACATTCCTGGCTTTAGGAGTAGTCTATGGGTCTGACTTGGTTTCTAGGAGGGTTTTGACCTATCCTATGGTTTTGAGCTTTATGATTTGATGTTGTTCTTTCCTGAGGCATGTGTTTGGCATTGTAGAGACATGCCACCACGACGGCCTCCAGTGGTATGTTGTGAGGGAGGAAATGACCATACTTCAGATACGGTGGGCCATGGGATACCAGTTGATCCTCTTATAGTTCCAGTTGTGGAACCTGAGGCTATTCCAGACATAGGTGCTAAGGAATAGTTCCGCGAGGGTTTATTTCACTATATACATACTTTCTAGGGAGCACCACAGCTATCCTTGATTATGGTTGAGCTGACACGGGTGTTCCAGTAGTAGTATCCTCCAATGTTTTTAGGGGATGGCAGACCACGGGCTGTAGAGCTGTGTCTAGAGACCACGTTAGCAATTTTTGATCATTTGGAGAAACCTCTAAAGTGGAGGGTCAAGATTGTGACTTATATGCTACGTGGAGAGGCAAAGCATTGGTGCGATGTTTTGAACTAGGATGATGGACTATGTGATATGGGTTGGGATGAATTCCAAACCTACTTCTATGACTAATTTTACCCCGCAAATCTGCGAAAAGATGCATCTAGAATAGGGTGAGATGATGGTTATAGAATACTTGGCATGCTTTATAGAGTTGCAGTGTTTTGCTCCAATGTATCTTACTGATGAGTTGTCGAAGTTGTGGCACTTCGAGGAAGGTTTCAAACATGCTATCAAATCTCATGTCAATGTGTTCAAGTTACCTTATATCACTGATATTATGAATCATGCATAGATTATATAGTGGAACCTAAGAGAAGCTGGGGGTATAGAACAGGGGAGTATTGCTTCTCTCCCCAATAGATCTACATCTTTAGCCAGGAAGAGTCGTTTTGAGGCTTCCCGTGACGTGAATTCTAGTCAGGATATGGGTGCAGGCAGCTTGGTGTTTTTCTATCAGTATGTTAGGATAGGTCATGTGAAAAATCAGTATGACCGTGACCTAGTTGAGTGTCGAGATTGTGGCAGGATGGGGAATATACATCAGTTTTGTAGGACCTTCCCTCCATTTGCGAGTGGTAGGGGGTCAGCTTCGAAATCAATTTTAGGAGCAGGTTCTTCAGCTCTAGAGCCATGTAGTTTGGTCAGGATAGGGAAATGGTGTTTTTGGTCATGGTAGCTAGACACCAAGTTCTTAGAGACTACAGGGTGGATCAGCTCAGGGTGTCCAAGCAGGGTCATAGGGCCGCGGCACTGGCTAGACTTATATAGTGAAATAGACCCAATAGAAGTAGGATCCTGGACTATCTACAGTGAGAGTTACGATCTTAGTAGCTTCTATTATTGCATCTTCTATTTTAGATATAGGTTCCTCTCATATTTTTATCTCTGAAGAAGTGGTAAAAATCCTTGGGATTTTGGTTTTACTTTCTAAGGGTGTTTTGATGCTAGACACACTGTGGGGGTTAGAATGAGTGAGGTACGCCAGTATATAGAGTGTCCCCTTGAGGTTGGTGGGTGACACTTACTCTAGAGTTTATATTTCCTCGAGATGATAGGGTTTGACATTATTATCAGAATGTACTAGCTAGTATATTATCGATCATACATTGACTTCTATCATCGGAGGGTTACTTTCACATCACCAGAGGGTGTAGTGTTTATTCACAAGGGTGAATGGGATGTCCAGGCAAGCAGAGCTAGACCTGAGCATCATGGCCTTGGTGGGATGACAACCTAGATTGCTAGTTTGTTTTTGGATGATTAGGGAGTGGGTTAGGTAGACTTTCCTCCAGTGGTTGAGCACTTCAGGGACGTATTTCCTAACGACTTTTCTGGTTTACCTCCCCGAGAGAGAGGTGGATTTATCCATCAAGCTAGTGTCAGGAGCTACACTGGTATCCATTCATCCTTACTAGATAGCTACGATGGAGTTGTTGGAGCTCAAGAGAAAAATATAGGATTTTGAGGCAAAGGGGTTTATTAGACCTAGTACTTCTTCATGGGGTTCATCGGTCCTTTTTGCAAAAAAGGTAGATAGAACTCTTAGACTATGCGTGGATTATTTGGAAACTAAATTAGTTGATAGTTAAAAACTGATATCCTTTTCCACGAATAGTTGACATGTTTGATCGCCTTTGAGGAGCTCGAGTGTTCTCTAAGATCTAATTGAGGTCAGGATATCATCAAGTGTGTTTTCAACCTGTAGACATACCTCATACAGCCTTTTGTAGCAAGTATGGGTTATATGAGTATCTAGTTATGCTATTCGGTCTCACAAACGTGCCAGTGGTTTTTATATCTTTGATGAACCGAGTGTTACATACTTACTTGGATTATTTTGTGGTGGTTTTAATGGATGATATCTTGGTGTATTATCACAATCGACATGACCATGCCAACCATCTTGAGATCATTTTTTAATATAATGAGAGATCATCAGTTATAAGCTAAGCTCGCAAAGTTCCACTTTTGGATGGATCAAATTCACTTCCTGGGTCACATCATCTCATAGATAGGTTTATCAGTGGACCCAGAGAAGTTGAGAATTGTAGTTTCTTAGGAATATCCCAAGAAATTTTTTGACATATGAATATTCTTGGGGGTAGCTAGTTACTACAGTCATTTTATACAGGACTTATCACGATTAGCAACACCATTGATAAGCTTGACTAAGAAGGGTGTGAAGTTTGTGTGGTCAGAATCTTGTGAGACATCCTTTTAGGAGCTTAAAGGGAGGTTGAAATTAGCAGCAGTCCTGATAATTCCAGAGCAGGGAAAGAGCTATATGGTGTATTGTGATGCTTTAGGTATTGGGTTAGGGGCAGTGCTAATGCAGGGAGATTGAGTCATGGTGTAAGAGTCTCGATAGCTGAGGCCTCACAAGAGGAATTACCTTACACACAATCTCGAGTGACCTATAATTGCTCATGCATTGCATTGTTGGAGTCACTATTTACTGGGAGAGTGTTTTGTGGTGTACATGGACCACAAATGCCTCAAGTGTATCTTTACGTAGCGTGATCTGAATTTGAAGCAGCAAAGGTGGGTGGAGTACCTACAATATTTTGACTTTGAGCTTTCCTATATGCCTGGTAATGGTAATTCAGTGGTCGATGCACTGAGAAGGAGAACCCAGATACATGCAGTGTAGCAGGCCAATAGCAAGTGAAATCTTATGGTGTTGTTTTCTGAGATGCATCTAGAGGTGTATGACAGATAGGGGTAGACTTTTCTTTCATCCTTATCTATTACTTCTACCCTTCTGGAAAGAGTTAGGATAATGTATCTATTAGATTCAAAAGGCCTGGTTCTACGGGAAGGTGTGGCAGGTGAGGACCCTCCTCCTAGTTGGACGGTAGTAGATGATAAGATCCTACGTATGCATGGACGTGTTTGGGTTCCAGGGGATATATTTGAGGGGTTGATGTGGGATTTTTATGCTTCATCTTGGGTAGTGCAACCCAGAGTTACCAAGATGTACCATGACTTACGACGCCAGTATTGATGGCTGGGAATGAAGAGAGAGGTAGTGAGCTTTGTTATGAGGTGTTCTACCTGTTAGCAGGTGAAGGAAAAACATCAGTGACTAGTTGGGCTTTTACAGTAGTTACCTATCTCAGAGTGGAAATGAGATGAAGTCATGATTTATTTTGTGATGGGTTTTTTGAGGTCGTATCAAGATAATTATGTTTTGTGGGTTGTCATTAATAGTATTATGAAGGTTGCACATTTCTTGCCAATCAAGTAGAGCTTAGGTGTTGATGATCTTGGAAAGTTATACATCTGAGAGGTGGTACGACTTCATGGGGTCTCGGGCACTATCATCTCAGATAGGGATTCCTGATTTACATCTCGTTTTTGGTAGAGTTTTCAGAGGGATCTAGGTACACAGGTGCTTCTGAGCACAACATACCACCCTTAGACTGATGGTCAGTCAGAGCGTATGATATAGGTGCTAGAGGACATGGTGTGAGCACACATCCTAGATTTTAAGGGATCTTGGGAGAGGAATATTCCCCTATTTGAGTTCACCTATAATAATAGTTATTAGGTGATGATATAGATATAACCTTATGAGGATTTATACGGTAGGTCATTTCTTTCTCCCCTGTGTTATCTAGAGTTAGGAGAGGCAGCTTTACTAGGACTGCGTCTCATGTAGAAGATATCTGACCAGGTCTAGTTGATTTAGAAGTGGATAGATACTGAACAGTTTCACTAGAAATCATATGTTGATCGTCGCAAATAACCTCTAGATTTTGAGGTCAGAGATAGGGTTTTATTACATGTTTTACTGAGGTTAGGACATAGGTGGATCAGGAGACAGGGTAAACTTTGACCAAGATATGTTGGGTTGTTTGAGATTTTAGGGTGAGTCAAGTCAGTTGCCTATCGATTGTAGTTACCTCAGAGGTACTGATCCAAGCACAACTTGTTCCATGTATCTCAACTATTCCACTATCATTCATACATGTCTCACTTTTTTCAGCCCAAGGAGGTTGAGCTTTAGGTTGATGCATCCTTTGAGGAGCATCTGATTCGTATCATTTACAAGAGCACGAAGGTTCTTCGAGGCCGGTTAGTTCATCTAGTATGGGTGTTATGGAAGCATAGCTGTTTATAGGACAAAACTTGGGAGAGGGAGGCCGACGTACGTGCTTAGTGGTTGGAGTTTTTCTCAGACGAATCTTGACCACCCTTCAAAGAGAAATTTGGGGATGAATTTCTATAATGGGAGAAGATTGTATGAACTTGGGTTTTCATATGAGGTAATTTTTCTTTTCTTCTTGGTTTAAATTACTTTTTATTCCTTATTTGAATTCTTAACTTTATCATGGGTGTTCAAGAGGTGTATAGGGCTTGTTTGGAGGCTGGAACCAAGTTTTGGGATGGAAATGACCTAGAGCATGTTTTGCACACAGTTTGTGTACGGTTAGTCTAAACCATGTGAGATGTCTGAAATTTGGAGGTTTTTAGAAGAAATATTTTGCATGGCTTGCACATGGTTAGTCAAACTGTATGAAGTGCCCCTCCTAGGCAGAGAGGTGCGCACAGTTTTTGCACGGTTTGGGAAACCGTACAGGTAAACCGTGTGATCCTTCTGTGTGTTTTTTTTAAAATAAATTAAATTAAAAATAAATTTTATTTTTAAAAACCAATTGGGTTTACTTCTTCCATGTAGAGATCCCCTCTGTGGAGCTTCCTTTTGGCACCTAACATAGGCTATGAGCTCATTCCTCTGTCTGATCTCCATTTTGATCGCCAATCGTCTCTACGGATCCACATCGGTAAGGCCTGCATTCCTTTTTAGTCGTTCTTGATTATTCGGAACAACGACTATGCTATTTTTATTTAGGATCATATGCCCTAATATTCTATTCTTCATACGTTCTTAAAATTTCTCCCAAACCAGGATGAATCAAGACTTGATACTGGACTAGTTGTCTATTACCAAGGCGAGGTAGGTGGTCTATACTTTCTTTCGGCTTTTACTTGGTGTTTTTTGGGCATTCGTCCTTTAATCCATCCATCATACTTTCCGATGAGGTCTTGTTTTTGAGAGAGTAGATTTTAGTAGCTGTAGTTGGACCTAATAAGGTTTCCCATATGTTCTGTTTAGGTGTATTGGAACCTGTTACTTGTTCTGAGGTCACCCGAGGGGTGCATCTTAAGGAAATACCTTGTTTATGCCTATTTAAACCACCCAAGGGGTGTTTTCTTGTGCTTTACTAGTTATAGGAATCCCGTTAATGCCTTGATAGCTTGAATAACCTATTTAGGAGATGTACTAACTCTTTGATTAATGAATAACATGTTTTTCCTTAACTATTTTGATAGATTGGCATGTTAAATGGATGATATGGGTGGGTATACCTATATGAAATGACTAATGGAGGGTTAAATGTTTTATATGGGATGGTAGGACGATATTCTTGTTTTGATAAATAGTTTTCATGAGTGGTTATACTCATGGCTTGTGTAGGTTCATGTGAGCGGGTATACTCACATATATTGAATGTTTAATTTGAATGCTTGAATGCTTGATTGAATGGTTTGATAGATGCCTTGGACTACTCTCCATGGATCTGGAATACGGTAGTGGATGCCTTGGGTTGATTTTTACCCTTGGGTCTTGATTCTGTGGGATGCCTCGGGCCTTACTACCTCGTGGATCCGGCTTGCTTGGGATCATGTAGGACTTGCTATTGAATTTCTCCTAGGACCCCAACAAGTTCCTAACTGAGTTTCCACCAAGGATGCCCATGGGACTCGGTGGGATGCCTTGGACAAGATCCTTGGATCCAGCCCTTCGTGGTCCAAAATTATTACTTGGATGCCTTGGTCTACTAACACCTTGGATCTGGCCCTTGTGGTCTACACTTCACTATATGGCATGGTCGTGGGACACTTGACTTTTTTATATAGCATGGATATGGTTTCATGATAAAAAAGATGTACGGCATGGTCGTGTGACTTGTTTTCTTGGTTATAGCTACCTTTTTAGAAGTTGAATCTATTTTTTAGGTAGCCTTGAGGGCTATTTGGTTTTATGTATTATAGTAGACTTATTCCACAGGCATACCGACTTACTTTACTGGTTGTTTACACTTTCTATAACTCTTATATATTGTTGTTAGAATTTTATAGACCTGGGTAGTTTCCTACTAGGATTTTTATCTCACACCCTATTTCGGTCTCCTCAGTGACCCAAACAGATTATATGGTTGCATGTGATGATAGGGGAAAGTTCCCAAGTATAGGTTGTTGACTGTGGCTTTGGAGTATGGGAGCATATGACCAAGCTTAGTCTTGCGATGTTGGGATCCCTTTTTGTTCTTTTATTCTTTTTGGGATACTTGTACTATATTACATTGCCATGTACCTATTTAGGATTCTTTCTAGATACTTGTACCATCTGGATCATTTTGTATATAAGACACTTTTGGTTATTGATATGTATTCTTTCTTATCTTACTTTCAGTTATTTGTTGTTTATTTCTCTTCACATATTTATTGTATGTTTGACTTCTACTGTGATACTCTGGTAATGAGGGAACAGTCTCCCCACTGACTCACCTAGGCCCTCACTACTAGTCGGCAGCCTTTGGTGTTTGGAGAGATGTGCTTGATTCCATATAGTCAATCGGGCTTGAGACACCATAGGGTGCCATCCTGGTCTGGGACATTACAATGGGCTAGTGAGAGCATTCATTCGAGATCACCCCATGTTGCCTTTGGTGGGATGAATTCATCATAAATTTCCCCAAGGATATGTGATATATAGATCTTATAAATTTCCAAAAAGATGATACCAACTTCTCCATGAATCAAATGGAATGTATTAGTCTGTGGGATCTAATGGCTTAGTAAGTTTGGGACTATATCAGCAGGCTTGTACACGTACATCTACACCACCCAAATAACCTCATAAATTCCAATGTTTTTCATCTTATTTATAAATTCAACATAAGTTTTTTGAACCTAATAATCCCACATCCATTCAGTCTTGACCTATCCTTCAACATGGAAGTCCCATTCTTCCTTCCATCCTGTTGTTTGATTTATCAGTGATTCACAGAAAATGGATGCATAATAGTGTGGTCTTGATTCAGGAGTGTGAAGTTGTAAGTCTGGAGTATTCAAATTGTTGTGAATTAGATAAATTGAGGGAATAGTTCCTTCATTGATGTATGAAACCTGGATAGAAACATTGACAATAGTGACATTTTTATATTCCTTAAACCAATACCTTGGCATGAATTATATCATCCTTGGGATGAGCACATCCCTCAAAAGTTTGTAACCATGCAGTGGAAGGTAGTCACTCTTAGGGTATTCTAGATAGTGATTTTTCAAATGCTTTGCAAGGTTTAAAATCACATGGTCATATAGTATTTGGTATTCTTTCCCGACGATGTCCGGCAGCTCCTCAATACATACTAGAACTTGTGCACCAAAAACGTTAAATATTTGAGCATCCATTTGGATTACTACATGGAAACACCAAGTATTTCATTAAACATAAAGGTTTCAAATTAGAAAAATGGAAAATTTGGAAAAGGAGTGACCTCAAATATGACACTTTCCCAAGTGACCTTTCATGGGTCACTCTCCCAATTGACCTTGCATGGGTCACTCATCCCAGTGACCTCATACGGGTCACTCACCCAAGTGACCTCATGCGGGTCACTCTCCCAAGTGAACATGCATTGGTCACTCTCCAAAGTGACCTCATGTAGGTCACTTTCCCAGGTTTTTAAGTCATTCCTACCATGGGTATGTGGAAGAATAACATGGAAGAGCAGTTCAGATGACCAGCGCAAATCACTAGTAGGGAAAGAGTGGGTGAACATAAGAAAAGTGTGAATGCCAAAGGAACGAGCGACCCTATTTATATATGTGGTCAACCTATGTGGTCAACTTGGGTGAATGGCCTATTTGTTTGACCTATGTGACCAATGTGTGTTCTAATCATGTGTACTCTATCTACCCACTCCCCTTTTGTGTGAGGATCAAGAAGTGATGTTCGCTAAATCTGAACATAGAGATACTAAAATATATGAATACCAATAGGTGAAGAATAAATCGGTTCCCATGTTTCTCTCTACCTCAAGATTAAACCCTCCTCTTTCACTCAAATTCAGTCCTAAGTGGGGTGCATTTGTTAACACTCCCTTTTTCACAAAAGGATGGAAATTCTAAAATGAAATTACCTCATGAATATAAGGAAAGAGAAGGTATAAAGGCTCCAAGTCACCCAAGTTTAGAAACATGACCCACTTTCATGATAGAGAATTTCACGTAGTCATAGGCGGCATGAACCACATGAGTAGACGTATGGACCTACATAAGTCCAACTTATGCGGAAAACCTGTTCAAATCCCACCTGTGTAGAAAATTAGCATCATCGACCTATGTGATGTACTTGAGTGCACCACCTTCTTCACCCAGGGTCCTTAATATACCTATAAATAGGACTCTTGGGCTCTCTATTTGAGAGTATTGGAAGATTAAGAGGCCTCTTGAAACTCTTCTCACCCAAGTCCTCTAAACCCTCAGGTAGTGTCCTAAAACTGAAAAAAAGAGGGAATTAGGAAGGGTCAATGGACTGAGATTCCTAATTGTTTAAAATTTGAGGAACCATTTGAGGAATCATCCCCCTTATCAAAAACACTAGGGATAAGGTCCTTACTTTATCTCAAAACTTGATCACTAGTCCTCCAAAGGTACCTGAGGAAACCCTTGAGGCTTTGAGCAAGGACTGTCCCAAGTGTCTTTGTGCAGGTTTTCGCTCACCCAAGCATCACCCCCAGATAACCTAGGTCCTAATTGGGTGAGTCCCCTCCGGTTTTCTCAAGTCCTTCTTGGGTGATGTACCATTCAACTCAACTAGGTACCGCTTGGGAAAATCCAAATCCATCTCACCCAGGTACAACATGGGCGAAGAACTCTTTAGCTCACCCAAGCCTCACTTGGGGGAGCCACTCTCTGAGCCGTATCTTACACCACCAATGTCGAGAAATTCCTCTCCATGGGACTCCCATAAAAGGGATACCAAATCAAAACCTCTACTAAGGCCTATAGATTTACACAATCAAAATAAAAGACGCATTAGTGTGTCTCTAATTCAATTGTGCATTCCCTCAGTAAAATATGTCATAAACTTATCTCGCCTAATAAGTAAGGTCCTGGGGTTGTTCATAATTGTAAATACCCTTGGTAATGAGGACCCCAACCTTATAGTAAGTTCCAGAGACCTCCTCATTTTATACAATAAGGGGAACCACTTTATCTTTCCTTTAATGAGGGTTATTGTTGTATCCTTCTCTATTACTCTCTAAAATTGGGAATGGTGGAATCCCTACTAGAGTAAGACCCTAGTTTTTCTTGTGGTACATTACTCCCACCTTCAATACCCTCACCCTCATCCATCAGTGTACAAAGAAGATTGTTTGAAATACTAGATCTTCCACTTCCTCTTGTTTCACACACTGAACATGAATCATGTGGGCTTAGAGGTCAGTAGTGATCATCTCACTAGTATAATCAAATATTACCATATGGGCATCCTACTAGGTGTAAGCCCCAAAAAAATGTTTCCATCCTCTTGAAGGGCCATATTCCCTATGAGAAAAACCTTCAAAAGGACATATTCCTGATGAAGAAAACAATTGGACCTCCTCATAAGTGTAATCCCCAACCCTTCTGAACTATGTGGGCTTCCCATACAAATGGGATACGTAGGAAGCCTCCCTGAGGTTCAAACCCATCACCCCAAACTCATATTAATCTTCTATGGGACATATTCCTAGTAGGTCTATATTCTTTTTGGTTCCATCCATCACCATCTTTATTGGTCCATATTCTCAGTAGGGTCATATCCAACCCGAAGTTCCATATTCCTTTCAGGTTCCTCCATCACCATACTTATTGGTCTATATTATTGGTAGGGTCATATCCAACCCAGGAGTCTATATTACTTATGGGTACCTCAGTCCATTTTAGTGTAAGTTCCACACAATTCTTTTCTAGGAATCTTCCACCAAGACATCCTCACACCATGACGTTAAACTACGTGGTATGGTCCTTTTCACATGACCTTAAAAGAATGATGTGTCCCACTAAGTTCCTTAAAACTATGTGGGTTATAATTCCTATCATGAATATATATAGGAATCCCCTCTCATGGGCCTGATCCCAACTTCAAAATAAATCCTGTCCCCCCGGATGATGATAAATTTAGAGGGCTCCATTATGTGGCTTAAAACCAGAATCACAAAACAATAAATGTGACCAAGGTGGAAAACCTCTAACACACATGAACCATCCCATCAATATAGAACCTCATATATATGCAGATAGTTCAATCGATGGATAATCTTAGATACATACATATGGTTTCACGTCAACAAATGTCTATAATTTATTGTTAATTTAAGGGTGACCCATTCGATATTTTGGATTTAAAATAAAGATTCATGAATATGTCTTAAATATATAATAGATTCTCATAATAGGGAATAATTCCCCCCCCCCAAGGGTGCAATGATACCAACCTCCCATCCTTTCAACCAATTTAAGTTCCTAAAATTCTTTGTCCAAATTTCCCAACAACCACCTACCTTTATAAAGAAATCCCATGATCCATCATGGATATGGGAACCATCGGGTGTTTCTAGTTCCATAAATAAACCTCGCTGGAAATTTCCCAAAAGGGAGCTATAAAATAGTAATATACTTCCTCTTTTTTGTTATTATTAACCTTTTCCATTTTTCATGATAAGGGGAAGGAGATGGAGGATCATATTGAAACTCTCTGAAGCCACTACATGACTTGGAACTTAATTAATTAAATTTTTTGGAAATCATTTTCTCCTCTATTAAAGGATACCCTTCACGTGAAAATGTATGAGGGTATAAATTTTGGGTCTGTATATCTTGGTGAGTTTTATTGGAGGTTTGTTACATAAGAAAATATTAATAATTTATCAAGTAATTAAAATAAATTTATAAAATAAATTTTACAAACAGAAAAAACATACCATAAAGGATTCTAACCACCAACTGAATACAAACATCTATCATGTATCTATATTTATAAACCCATACTTAATTCATGGATCTTTATTATTTTTACTCTCTAAAATATAAAATGAATTCAACTTTGTCTTAAAATCTCTCCATCTAGTTCTAAAAAAGGATATACTTTTTTTCTTTAATTTCTTTTATCTCTTGAAAGTTAAATGTCATTTATAATTGAATATATTAAATATTATTCATATGAAATGTATATTTTTTAAACCATTGGAAAACTAAATAAATGAATTTATAACTTTTATAGTTATAGAATCCCATAACATATCTTTCACCGATTGGTCAATTCTCCTCCAATTAGGGAATAAAATACTTATCCTACAATGACTCTGTACGGACAAGTAACACCTAAACTACATGCCATGTGGTCCAGTTGGGTGGTAATTATCATCAAATTGAATTATCACCCACTGCTCCCCATGTTCAAGTGGCAGTTTTGGTAAACATGTAATCTTATGCCCACCATATTTAAGTATTGTCCTCTATGGAGAAGAAGAAGAGATACACATAATTTCAAGAAATATAAATTTAATTTCATTAAATAATTTAATTGTTATAGATATATTTATATGGAGCATGTGTGTTTATCAATTATAAATATATATACTACTTCAATGAAAGTGTGTGTGCCTTTATTTGAATAAAATTAAATAATTGTAATAAATTAAAAAATAATTTTTCATAATAAAAAAATAAAATATTGAATGTTAGACTTTTTAAACAAAAAACGTGTAACTAAAACTAATGAATATATAAATTAACAAAAAAAATATCATCTAAAAATGTTTAATTTGTGTACTTTCATTTGATTAAAAATAAATAAATGTTATAAGTAAAATTTTTATTACTCATAATAGGAAAAAAATTTATAAATATTTTGTTGAATAAAAGTGTATACCTAAAAATGAAGAATATAAAGAAAATATTCACAACAAAATGATGAAGGAAAACTTTTTCAACCAAAAAATGGATATATCAATCTAATAAATATAAAAAATATTACAAAAATGGTAGTAATGATTAATATATATATATTTAAATATCAAAGGTAAAAAAAAGTTTTTTATTGTGTCGGTTTCATAAAAAATAGAATTTTACCAGATTAATTAGGAAAGTAATGAAGTATTTTCCTATATCCCCTCTACATATTCATTTTGTGTTGCATGGACTATGTCCATATATTAGTCATTATTATCCTTGTTTAACTGTGTAATAAATAAATAAATTTCACATAAATCGTCAACATCATCAATATTCTCATCACCCAAATGAATTTTTTTCCATTACAAAATAATGGACCACTAATCATTTGATGGTTCAACAACATAAAATATTTGTTTTTTATTATTCTCTATGATAAATGATTCCTATTTATAAGTAAATCTTTTCAAATAAACAATATTAAATCTATACTCAATATATTTCATGCCACTGTTATTGTCAACCTAGTTACACTTTAATATCGGTACTTGAAATTTAGTATAATCAATCTTCTATATATCCTCAACAACTCCAAAATGTGTTATTGATATAGGAATTGGGTTTCTTTCTTTGGCACTCAAAAAAATGTAGGGGTTCATCAATGATCATTTAAATGAAACTCTTTTCATCCTAATTTTTTATGTAAAATGTGTTACCATTAATATTGAAATCACACCACATGATCACATTAACACTTGTTCCCCCTGCTAACCATTTTAATGTTTCTAATAAAAATTAACCAGTGTTGACTTTATCCTTAAACCATGAAAGAAATGTATTTTTATGTTCATTCATCAACCACTTTTCATTTCTTCTTATATTTTATACCTTAAATCTACTAATATGTGATGATAGGGACACCAATGTGCTCTAATTCAAACAAATAATCAGCACACAATTCAATCATCACTTATGATATATATTTTTGAACAATAGAGGACTATGGTATATAAAAATTCTTAACACATCCCTTTAAAATTTTCATATATCTTTTAAAATGATACATCCAATGTAAATAAATAGGCCCACATATTCCTATCTCTCACACCAAATGAATCAAAAAATGAACCATTATTTTAAAAATCTATGGTGAAAAATTCCTTTTTAGTTAACAATGTATGAGGACATCTTCATTCTCAACCACATCTAACAAATTTAAATTTATGACTTTGCTACAAATGTAATTGAAAAATTAACAAAACCTGATGATATACATTCTAATAGGTATCGAAAATATGCCATGCAATGCAACCAATAGTAAATATGGAATCAATACATAAAAATTATGAGATTTCATACCTATTAACTTTAAATCCTTCAATGACACCAAATTTTTCATATTTGAATAAATCAAACTAGGTAATTTAATACCATGCTAAAATTTATAAAAAAAATTACATTATTTCTCTTTATTAATGTGTGACATATCAAAGGAAAATATGTTTTGTTTCCATTCACTGTGTGAGGTGACTCCAAATGTATTCTTTTGGTTATTAAGTTCATTCTTGCATGAAATACATCTTTTTTCTTTCCATTTATATTTAATAATGTTCCAATCATAATATCACAAATGTTTTTCTCAACATATACAAAGTCAATGTTATTTTTTACCTCCAAATTTTTTGAATAATGTATCTAAAATAAAATGAATCATTTATTCCATGTATTTTTTTGATGACCAGAACTTCATTTCTTTCCAAATGTGACATAGATTTTTTTCACCTTGTTGTAATATTGTTCATTTGTCAAGGGTTGTGGTGCAAAATAATACTCCTATAAATTGTTAAATTCCTATTCAAATAATTGATAAGGATGATCCATTCATAAAAATCTCTCATGTACCATTTATATTATCTTTCTTCCATTCTAAAATTGATGATATGAAGTCTCCTCTTCACAAATTATACTAGATTTAATTCAATTAACATTGTATACAGATAAGTTTCCATATGTTGGAAAGTTTCTTATTGTGAACATTATCATATAACACAAAAGAAAATTATCTTTCTTGTATGCATCAAATACTATAACATCTCTCTCCCATATAAATTTCAAATCTTCAATCAATAGTGATATATAAACATAAATATATATTCTAGACTATTTTGGTCCATAAATCATCAAGCACATAATCACATATTTCCTCTTTATAAATATATATGGGGAAAAGTTTTATACAACCAACATGATGGGTCATTAAGTATGTTGTTTATTGAGGCTCTGATATGGATTAATTCCATATATGCATAGTCCCATTTTAAGATTTCTAACTTCATTTCCAAAATCAAAAAATTTGTGATCAAATATCTTTCATTGTAGTGAATCAGCAGGGTGGAATAGGTTTCCATCAAAGATATTCTTATCTGTATTTCATCTAAAACACTTTTCATTATTTTAATTTGCAAATAGATGCTTCAAATGAGGAATTATTGGAAGATACTATATTACTTTAGTGGGAAGTTTGGTGACTGTTCTTGAGAATGAATCAAGGTTGGATTTGTCGTCAATTTTATTTCATGATGTCCCACATTTAGGATACCTTGATAAACTTTCATATTCCTTTCTATACATCACATAGTTATTAGGGAAAGCATGTATCTTTTTATAACCCGATCTTATTAGACATGATATTTTTTCCTCATAATTGGAATATAGAATCCCATTTCCTTCTAGAAGTAGATTTTTAAAAGTTCAAGAAATATAGTGAGATTTTTATCACTTTAAAACATTTCTTACTTTAAATTTAACTAATATCATCACTCCTGATAACACTATAAATTTAGTGAAACTTAATAATAGTGGTTTCTCAACATCTCCATACAGTCATTCAACACTTTTTTTCAATGGTTTCAACACCAAAATCATGAATTAATTCTTTAAGATGATCCTCTCATTATTAGACATCGAATTATTTATTAATTTTCCATGTAAGATCCATCGTTATATTTATGATTAAAAAAATAAAATCATATGGTTTTTGATTTCTTTGTATCCTAATTTTCTCATATTCAAACACTTCATTCATGAACAAAAAATAAAATCTTTGTTTTCAAGATTTAATTTTTCAAATTCTAAGAAATTTTTAACCCCTTTCCCATATTCATCACTAGTTCTTTGTGAATTTATCCAAGTATGATCCATTAATTACCTAAATTATCAATATAATATATGAATATATTAATACATATAAATATTTAAACATATATATTAATAGATAAAATTAAAAAATATAAGAATATAAATATATAAAAATGTATAAATATTTAACAAAAAAATTATATCTGAAAAACATTTTATAACTAAAAAACAATTATAAAAGGAAAAAAATTTATAACCCAAGGTAATTATAACTAAAAAAATTTATGCCTAAAAAATTAAGAAAAAACTATTTTAACAGCAAACAAATGGAAAAAATGATAAATTCAAACAGTGACAACCAAAAACAAATTACAATTATGAACAATTTATAATCACACAAAAATTATAACCTTAAACTAATTTTAACAATAAAAATGTATAATTTAAAATGTTATTCATATAAACAAATGTATGGGTGAATGAAATTTATAACTAACAAATAATTAATTAATCTTTAAAAAATAAAAAATAAAATCAATTACAAAATATGGAGGTTTATGATGGAAAATAACTATTGAATTTTGATGAATGCACTCAAGGGAAGAAAAATTAGGGTGAACGACGTGGGATTGAGGCGAAAGTTTTTAAAAAATGAAGTAAAAAAATAAATTGAACAAAAACCTTAGAGAGTGGTTATGAGTCAAGTGGATTAGGGTGTTTGTGTACTGAATGAATTTGAGGGTCATGGAAGAAGGATAAACTATGGAAGATTGAGGAGAAAAAAATGAAAAAATAATTATGAAAATCGAATGAATGTAGACAATCGAGTTTCATCGTGAGTAAAGTGTCATCTTGAGTTAAGAGTATAAAGGTTTTAAAAATATCATATCGAATAAAATGAGGACAATTATATGTGAATTAGATTTTTTAAAATATTTTAACATTGGTTTTTTCTAAAACTGATGTTAAAAGTCATTATAATTATATTTTAATGTTTGTTTTAGAATAAATTGACATTAAAAGCTTCTCATGTCACTTTTAATTCCAATTATGAAAAAAATTTATGTTACAATTTTGATGTTAAATCATCTTTTTTGACTAGGTGTTGAATAATATATTACTTAACTCAGTGAATATAAATCCATTTCTCTTTAGTTTTTACTTTCCTACATAGTATGTGTCTTTGGAATAACTCTTCTAGCTATGTATCATAGAGTTTATGTGCCTATTCTAACTCATGTACATCCAGATCCTAGACTTCATTGAATTCTATATTGATCCCACTATCACAAATATTTATGTGTTCCCTTCTTATAAAACTATATTTGTTCACTTGAATATCACATTTCTATCTTATGGATAGTAATATCATTGGTTACATGGGATAATTACATAAGATGCACTTTGTTTTTTTCTTGATGCAAATTCATTTCTTAAATAATCCTTAACAAATGGTTTTCATATAAACATATGATTTTTAGACATGATGAATTTTATCATATTATAACTTATATATGATGTTCATTTATCGCTACAGTTGGTATATGGTTAAGTTTTGACATTTTTATTCATTGAGAATGTCTTGAAAGGAATAATGGAACACTTGTAATACTTATAATACTCATTATTGATCTTCCTTTAACTAACATCATAAATCTAATGTGTTTAATGCAATTTGATTTTAAGAATAACTCCACTCAATATTATGATAGATTAATGTTTGGTTTAATATATTCTCTGAGAAACTCACATGGAGAAATACTTATCCTTTACAAAGAATAATCTTTACTTCACTCTATATTCCATAAATATATAAAAGTAATTCAATAAAGTAAATTAATTTACCTTTATCTTATACTTGAATAGTTTTCATGATATTGTTTAAATAATTATAGAAAGGTTATGGTTCTTACATTTTAAATGACAAAAGATTTCTTTGTCTTAAACCTTATAAGTAAGAATGTCAAATACCTAAGAGTTTTATCTCAAAAGAATCTAAACACCCTTCTTGATATATCCTTAACATAACTAATACTATTTTTACTTCATAAAGAATTATCTTTCCACAATTGGGTATAATTTGAGTCTTATATTTTATATTCATCATTAATTGAAAATATTGGACATCTGTTATTCAAGTATTATTATACTATTAATTAGGTATGGTATACCATAACAACATTTATTTATAATATGAAATAATATCTCATTGTTCCTAAATTTGGAAATTTAGATAAATTTTCCAGTAGCACTCGGTACAAAACAATAGTTTTATGAGAATCAATCCACTTGGAAATCATGAAGTTATGATATTATTTAGGTAATGTATGAGTCAAGTCTCATTAACAACCTGAAGATTCACTCTCTTGTAATTTTATAATCTTACTTGGTTCCTATATTTGGATATAGATATGTGATTCACACATTGTATTTAATACCCAAGAAGTGAAATAGAAATATTACACAAAATGATGAATATAATTGAAGTAAAATCTTTTATTTTCTTATCCTTCAATTCATTGAAGTTCCTTTTCCAGTGACCTTTATTATCTCTTGTGAATCAAATATCCTCTTATTCATTGCGCTCCCTTTTAATATTTTATTTCTTTGATGGATGTTACAAATACACCATAAAATTTGAACATTTTATGGGTTTTTTAACCTTTCCCCTTAATTTTTTCTCTATAAGGGGTGTAGAAACATGTTCCCACCATTCCTTATTAACTTAGTGAATCATAATTAAAATATTCTCGAGTAGGTTCTCTATATAATTCATTTTATAGTTCATAATTAATATGGAGAACCTATGTGGTAAGGAAAATAATATGATATTAATAGATACTTTATTATCTATATTGAATCCCAAATTTATCTTGATTACTGATTATGACATAATTAACACCATTATAAAATTTTCCTGTGGCCACTAACCTATTTCCATGGTTGGTCAAACCATGGTTGTAGGGCTTCCTATAGCCATGGTTCAATGGGGACCATGGTTTTAGGCCCACTCACATCAACCTAAAACGATGTTCAATGTGGATTGTGGTGATAGGTGGGTGTAGGAAATTCTTTATGATGTTGTAAGGGTGTGTGAAATCCCTAAAAATATGGTTTTTTTAGATCATGGATGTAGGTTCTAGGACCCACAACCATTTTTATTTTTTTAAAGTATAATAATTATAATTATATAAAATTATATATACATTTGTGTGTAAATATTTATATATTTATACATATTTTTTATCACACTATATTATTAAAGTGTTGGTTGAAATATAGAATAGGTATTGGGATCAAATCTCACTGGTGTATTTTTATTTTTTTAGAGGTTATAGACACAATCATGAGCCATGGCCATAGATACCCTATAGCCAGGACTCACTCATGAAGATTGATCCCTATGGCCACAATTAAAAATTTTGGATGTATCTTAGACCCTATGTTAATGGAAAAAGTTTCCATGGTCTACATGGACTATGGACATAGGCTATGAGGATGGTCCCAGGGCCTGCTGCCATAATTTTATCCCATATAAGTGGGAAAATTTTCTAGTAGTGTAATAATTAATCAGTCTCCTAATATTTTTTTCAAATCCCAAAAAAACTCATGATTGTATTTAGAATATCAAATAACTTGGATATTTTAGTGTAAAGGATCCATATTTCTCTTCTCATAACCCAAACAGAGGTCTTATCAAATTATTCAAAAGTATTTAGGTATATTTTTACCATATAGCTACATTAATTCACAACTCTTTGATCTGTTGAGTGGACTCCCCAGTCCTAAAATCCTAAAATCGGATTTCCTCTACTCTTACCTCCAAGTTGCACACCAAGTCTTACAGTGGAAACTAATTTTGATGCTAATTTGGTTAAGTTAACCCAATATTTTAATTATAACTCCCCAATAATTTAAAGTATCTTGAAAAGGGAAAGACCAATACTTTGAACTATGGTTTCATTCTAACTCAAGTGATTAAAGGTGTTTTATGAGTTAATATTTTGATTGAGGGGTTTTTCTAAACTTATGAGTAAATATTATTTATTTAATTCTTCAAATTCTTGTTAATATTTTATAGATTTTACAAAATTGATTAACCATGTATGATAAAATAATTTATATACATACTAATATGAGATGTATTATTTTATCTTTGTATACTGGTTAATTACTTTTACATGATATATTAAATAATTAATTAACAATGCATGATAAAATATATCACATTCCTTTTATTTTATTTATCTTAGAATGCTTGTTAATTTATTAATCCCATGTAATCGTGTTTAATCTCCAAATAAACCATGAATTGCATAAATAAATAAATAATCATGCATAGAAAAAATAAAATAAACATGTGATATTATCATGAACTTTTATATATTGGTTGGTTTATTAAGAAGTGATAAACTACCCTTTACCTTAGAGGAAATAACTCTTTTAGCCCATGATTATCTTGAGTTACAATATTTCCCTATTCTCTTATGTGTATCCTTGGTTTGATTCACTTTAGATTGAGTCCTAAACTGCATCCTCTAGTTGGGAGATCTATTATTTACATATTATTACACACTTTCAAGTGATAGGAACTAGGGGTTTGGGTTACATCAAATAAACCTTGGACACACAGGCATGTACATTTTATAGGATGGAGGGATGATACACATATCATCATATTTAATTTAATAAAATTATCACATTAAACCATGAAATTAATAATAAAATAAAATAAATAAATCTAATACATACACAGTCCAGTCAAGATCATGATCAATCACAACATGCATCAACTATGAATTTAAAATTACTATCATTCATTTCAATTAATTTTAATTAAGATAAATTTACTTAAACTGATAAATTAATAAACCAATTAATTAAATTAATTCTCTCACTTAATATTTTTTCCCAACATCCCTTGAGACATAAGAATACCAAATGGTTATAATTTTAATTTTATTTTTATTTTATTTTAAAATTATTAAAGTACACTATGTGTACTTAAGAGGAAACATGTCGTGCACTTTCTATATCAGATTAAATCCATTTCTATAATTTAATATTTATATAGTGTGTGTTTTCCCTTGATATGTCGTGTGACACACATTGTGTATAGTCCTTATCATGCATTGTGTACTTACATGTAATGTATGGCCACATGGAATGTTGCGACATACATGATGTGTAGTTCCATGGGTTAGGTCATGTAGTCTTCATGGTGTGTATGACCACATGGAATGACTTCAGTATACATGACATGTACCATTGTAAAACTGTGTAGTACACAATGTGTATTATGACCATACACATCATATATTTGAAAATTTTATATAGTTTGTAATTCTAAGCATGTGGACCCACATGACATGTTGAAAAACATTTGGTGTGTACCTGACGTGGAGTGACACATGTCACATAGCATGTACGTTCAGCTACATGTTATGTTATCCATGCCTCACTTTTAATTACTCCACCTGTTAACCCACACGGCATACTGAAAACCTTGATGTGTACCTTGAGTGGGTTGAAATGTGTTACATGACATGTATATCAAATACACATTATTTGTATATGTCATATCACATTGTTCAACTGGCAGTCAATAGGCAACATATAATAACATCGTATACTAACCCAAATGACATGCTACAAATTATATAGTGTGTTTAATGGTGTGGGGTTACATGGAGTATACATACCTTTTAAACATCATATAACGATCGTCAAACCATCTTCCACATGGGTAGTAAATAAACAACATGTAATTAAGACACATACTAACCCACATGACATGCTGATATTTATGAAGCGTGAACCTTGTGTGGTTGACCATGGGTACATGGAAAGTAATTTACCATTACACATTATTTATTTGTGTTATGAATCCCATGACCTTGGAATAAGAATGAAAATATCAAAACGAAAACTAACAAACAAATATAAAAATTTAATCAAATAAATCATAAATAATTATAAATTATATTGTGACTATTCTGATACCTTTTGAAAGTTTTGGGGTGTAGCAAAAGAATCATAATTGTGCTCAATTTTCGTTTTTCATCGTTTTCCATGGATAATATCTGAATAACTTGATAAGCACAACATCATAATCTCCTATAGATAATCTTTCACATATAATATATAATTAATTTAAAACTAAAAATACCTCAAACTATGAATTTATTTGATAAAAATCCATTTTTACTCTTTTTTCATTGTTGTTGTCATTGAGAATCCAAATGAGGACTCCTCTAGTTCTATCCACACATGCTCTACAAATCTCCAAATGATGTTCTTAAATATATGGGTTCTAGAATGATAAGTTCAAGTGCTTCATGTTGTTATCCATCAAATGTAACAAGGTTCTCTTATTCTATCTACATTCTTGTGAGGGAGGATGAGAGGATTTTCTATTTAGGATTGAGATAATTCTTGAGGGCATTAATTGTGCACAATAAATCTCATCCACTCTCCAAAATTCTATAATTTAGAATTTATACTTAGGATTAAACTATTGATAATACACACTTTCACTTTATCAATTTGATTATTCTAAGTAATCCCTATGTAAAATAGTAATTTATATTTAGGTAGAGGGCATTACAAACCACAAACACTCACACACTCAAGGCACCTAAGTGGGTCAAGCCTCATCCCTCCCCATAAGGATTAGAAAATACCCACTAGGAATAGTCTTATTTATATATATATATATATTAAATCCTTGTAGGGACCATGGTATATCTAGTATTTCTTATATAGAAGTAGCATTTCCCACCCACATCCCTTTTAATTATCGTCACATTTAACGACTCAATGAGTTTTCTGCTTCATCTTAACAGACACACACAACCATCCCCATGTTTTTTTCATGTTACTACCAATCTCTAAAGATGGTATGGCCAATTTTCTGAGTTCCCAATCCCAATAAATCAAAACATGTTAATCATCTCATTATAGTTTCTGACAACACCTCCACAAATCCCTGCATCAAACACCAATTAAGTTAAAAGGCATAGAAAATGTTGTTTTTATTTTGTTCTTGCATGTGTGAACACCACATTCCATGCAAACCTTATCATGTAGGATTCAATGAAGTATATATAAATTTCCCAAAATTTTTAAATAAATTCATCCAAAGAATCAACCGAAGCTGTAGTCAGGGGGTCAAACCCTAGGTGATTTGAAAGTGGAGCAGCTAACTTATCCAAGTAACTAAATCTTAATACACAACATGTTAAATAATAATAGTGGTGGTAGTAGTATTAATATTTCCATGAAATGTATTTATTTAAATTATATTCAATAAATATATTATTTATGTCAGTCCGTTAACTCAGCCAATAAATCCTCACATTGAATTTATCAATCCTTTAGTGATAAATTATTTATTTAAATAAATATTATTCATTAAATAAAAAATAAATATAATATTCACCAAACTCATGTATAAATATTTATTTTATATTCACACAACTAAATAAATTCTTATTATACTTTTTTCACTGATCTTATGAATAGATAAATATCTATTTATCACATTGTTAATAATATTAACAAGAGATAAAATTCAACTCACATATTATAAAATTGAATTTATGAAATCAACTTAACTTGACTAATTATTATTTCACAAATTGAAAATAATATTTATTCTTAATATTAAATTCAATAGAATTTAATGATGTTCTAGATACACTTAGCATGTGGCCTTTCAGGATTCTTTCTCATTGGAATTAGGTGATCTTATCTAAAATCCAAGATCATCATCTAGAAACATGTCAAATCATCCATATTGAAATAATTTAATGTCACATCAACAACAAAAAACATCATATTAATTATAATTTGTAATATAATCTCCTTGTATACTGATATCTCATCAAGACGAATGCATACTAGTGTCATCACCCAGTATCTTCAATTTATCTTTCTTGGCTTTTTTAAATAAACTCATCTATAGAATATCATGGACATGGATTTCATAAGATAGTTATATTTTAATAAAAGGTTCATAGATATATTATTCCATTAACTCGAAATTGATAGATTGTTTATTGACTTATTTGATCAATGTCATATCACTTATGATGCACCCAAAGTGTGTTACCTCACTGTGAGCATATGTTGTCATAGTTTTCATCCATACATTGAAGTACATGAGTCATGGTATAAATTAATAATAATATCAATTATAGGTACCAATACACATGTTTTCATATGAGAATATCCAATGACACATGAAACATGTGGAATTCCTATTGGAATTTTTGTTCTTATGACCTCCCTTCTTGAAGATCGCCAAGTGAGAACTTCATGACAAGAAGTCTCAATGTCTTATAAGCCTCCATCGATTGGTAGTCAATCATATTATGTGTCTCATTGGAAAAATTTATCTAGACCATAGGACATATATTTAAGAATATTTTCATAACATCTTTGGGTTCTCATTATAGCGGGGGAACTGTTATAAACCTTCAATGTAAAAAATATTCTAAGGTTGTTATCACATTAATGTTATGAAGTAGAAAAATCATAATGTGATGAGAAATTTATTAACACATTGGTAATTAAAAGTAAAAAAATTATTTGATTACAGGGAACCAAATCCAACACTTCAATCACACATGCTTGATAAAGATCATTGGCAGCGGCTAAAGTAGTCTTCCCTCTAAGGTGCATCCATGAGATGATCTGAATCACATGACACTCAGGTGTAATTCTACTTACTTCCAATACATTTTAATATATTTTTAGGGTCAATGAAGTTGTAGGAAGAGATCTTAGAGTGGGAGAATTGGTAGAGAGTTCATCGAGGCTCAAACCACACTATCTCAATGGTGTTTTCCTCCTTTTAAAAGTCTTGGGGATGCTCCTCATGCCCCTGTAGCATTTACTGGTATGTTATAAAAATGTATGAGTAAATTCCTTGACCATTCATGAATTTTTAATACAAACACACCTTTTATTCTCTTGAACATTACAATATTCGACTGCCTTATCAATTATATAATATGATTGATAGGTAGTGGCATGATATCACAATCCTTGTGATGTCTCTAATATAATGCATACAACATGCCTAGGATTTCATGCATGTTGTAATCTATGACATATATATATATCATACAGTGCAGTATATCCAAAACTATATCATATTTTACAATGGAATTAGGGTGTATCTCCAATAGTTACCACATCCCAATCAAATTCTGCCATGTGAGACAGATGTTCTAAACATAGTGTGATCAGTCATGTGTCATGCTCATCATCAATTTTATCATCATCCAAACTATCATATGTTGGTTCGACATCATCAAAATTATAATTTGTCAAATTCATTGTCTCCTCCAACATCTCATTTTGCTGAGATGGGTATGATATGTCAACATATATTTCCATCATAAATTTGTTATGATGTTGACTGTATAATTGGCATACATGTAGTTAGACTTAATTACCTGTCACTGGATATGTGACATGACATAATTTGTTAGTATATTATGCATTCTTATAGAAAATTTCTCTCATGTCCTGAGTTACAAAAAAATTTAATTATGAATTTTTCTACACATATCATCAAACGTTACACATCCATCCAAATTCACTACCCTTGTAGGTGGAATGCTCCAACATGCATCATGTTCTCCTACTACCATTTCTCCATTACAATAAATTAATGATGACTTGTTTTCAAATTTCTAAACAATATTAAAAACAATGATTAATACATATGTTCATTACAATTAATTTTTCTATGATTTCCCTTTAATACATTTAAACATAATTTTTTATTTAAAGTTATTTATTCATTTATGTATCCATCAATGAATTAAAACATTAATAATTAACTTTAAACAACCCACATTATAACGAAAAATAAATTTTACATTTAATTTTTATAAAGTTATTTATTCATTTATTTATATAAAAAATATATAAACATGGATATTTTTGGAACCTTATAGAATTCATATTACAAAAAAACAGAAATTAACTATATTTAGATCTTATTTTTTATTTAATCACGTGATTCATATATTTAAAAAATTAAAAATTAAGAACCTGTAAGATTAAGTTAATTTAAAAAAATTACAAAAAAAATAAGAAAACAACTACATTTAAATATTTTTTATTTAAAATTATTCATTCATTTATTCATAATATGAAAAACTAAATATATGCATATAATTAAATTTAAACATAAAATGTCAAAAAAATACATTTAAATCAATTTTTTATTTAATTTTAAATATCCATTCCTTTATAAAAATACAAATTAAAAACATGTAAGATTTAGTAAATTAAAAAACTCATAATATAACAAAAAATAAAATTTTACATTTAAATATTATTTGTTATTTAAAATCATTCACTCATTTATTTATAAAATAAAAAACTTAACATACCCTATAGATTATATTTAAACGTAACATATTTCAGAAATAAAATTTAAATACATTTAAATATTACTTTGAAAATATTTAAAAACCATTCATGTTGTTTTCAAAAACATTTAATCTTATTTTAAAAACTTTTAAAATGCTATTCATATTAAATAAATTTAAGCCTTATTTAAAATAAATTTTAAATATATTTATATTAAATACACTTAATGTAATGAATCAGACATTTATAAATGAAATTTTATTTTTAAATGAGTAAATGTCTTATTAAGTAATGTGGTTATAGAAAACACATGCACTACTTTGGTTATTTTGGACCATTATAAGTTATATCATGTCAGATTTAAAAAGGATTTTAAGTATAAAAACCATTGATATTATAATTTTTATACAGTGACCATTAAGATTAGTATATATATAGGGTTATGATAAAGTCCAATTGATATAGAAGGAAGGAGCGATAACATCGATCAAAAGGATAGTACCCTATGGAGATCATTTATCAGAGATTCCAAGGGAGATAACATCACTAGGCTTTACCCTTGAAAATCCCAAGATGAGGTTCAATAACTAATGCATGAATGAAACTCTTTATGAAATAATTTCAAGCTCATCAAGATCACGGCTCAAACCATGTTCCCTGAACCACCCCATGAAATCTCACCATCTCACACCTTACCCTTAGGGCATTTGTTGGTGTAATAAAGGGATATGTATCTAGACCCTAATAGTTTGAATTTATATATTTTATTTTAAATAAAACAATTATTATATTTAATATTACTTTTTAAATGATTAAATAATGAGTTTGATAAAAATTAGATTTTGATATGATAAAACATAAATAATATTATGGGGAAATATATAGTTTCAATCAAGACACTCTTTTTGATGAATTAAAGAATTTTTTAAATAAATGATATTTTAATAAAATATTATTATTAAATAATATTTATTAAATATAAAGGATAATATAATTTTACAAAGTCAAATGTAATTTTTATAAGGGCCAAAAAACTATTATTGTAAAAAAGGTAGTATTTTTCAATAAATGGGGATTTTTTATTTAAAAGTGTAAATTTTCATATTTAGAGAATTATTTTTATAAAATAAATTGTATTTTTGAAATCATCACATTGAAATTATCCAATATTTATTTTTTCAAAATTTTATGAGATAATAAAATTTTTGGGTAAAAATTAAATATAATATAATTATACAGTATGTTTTATGACATCATAAAGGCCCAAAAGTGATGTAATGAATACTATAAAGAGTCCTCAAAACCAAAATTATGTTTCAAATTTAAAATAATCTATTTTTTAATTTATTTAATTAATTTTATAAACCCTTAATGAATCCTCCAAAACATATATTATATTTTAAGGTTTTAAAATCAATTCTTTATAAACATGACTCACTTCCACATCACCAAGTGTATTATTTTGATGTGTTTGGCTCTTATCTTTATAAAATAATTAAAAAACACTTCACTTTGGCTGAAACCAAGGGTAAAAACCAAGATAAGTCTTGTTATTTTGATTACTTTATCATATAGAGTCCAAAACCTAAATTTGGAAATTAATAAAGAATTCTCATATCTTTTGCTATATAAACCCAAAAAAACTCTCATTAATCTTAACTAAAAACTCTTGGATCATGAAATTACTCTAACTCTACCTCTATATAGTCCTCCCAAGGTTACCCCAACCTCTTAATAATCTCCTCTCGAGATTTTAGAAGTATCCTCTCAAGGTAAGGGATCTTCTCCTTCTCTTTATTCAAGAACCTTATTTAAATCATGCCTTTTGTTTTCTAATTTTTCACGTTAGGATATATTTTTACACATCCCTATTACTATCCTTGAGATTAAAAAGTAATGATAGACCCCTTTCTCTCTCATTTACCCCTTCTATAAATTTTTATGTACACCCATTATGTTGCCGAAATTATCATGCGATTTTCCATGACAAACATTTATGTACCGAATACCCATCCCTATTTTCACTCAATGGTATTCCCATAGCTATTATTATCCTTAATTTATTGGGAAATTCCATGTATATAACCCAAACTACTTAGTCATGGGATTAAATGTGATGAAATATGATCTTATTTTCACTACTACAATATTGGGCTTTGAAGCCCCCTAACACGGGCGACCGCCTCTGGCGGTCACTGAGCTTTTCCAAAAAAAGGGGGGACTTCTCCCCCCCCCCTCGCGAGCCATCCTCCCTCGACCTCGCCGCACGCCCTCCCCCAACGCCATGTTCCCTCACCACCCTCCACCGCTCGTCTCCCTCCACCCTCGTTGGCCTCCGCCCTCTGCCCTCTGCCCTCCAGCCACCCTCCACCCTCTGGCTATCCTCCGCCCTGCCCTCTGTCCCCTCCAGCATCCCTCCGCCCTCTGGCCTCCGCCCCCTCCGGTATCTGAACCCTCTTCCCTCCGGCCTCCACCCTCCTCCCTCTCCCCCCCCCCACCCCGGACATCCCCCCCCCCCCGCACCCCGAACATCCCCCCCCCCCCCCCGCACCCCGGACAACCCCCCCCCCCTACACCCCGGATAGCCCCCTACCCCGAACAGCCCCCCTGCACCCAGGAGAGCCCCCCCCCCCCCCCCGCACCCCAGAAGGCCCTCCCCGCACCCCGAACAGCCCCCCCCCCCCCCCTGATGCCCATCCCCCGTCCCCTCACCGCCCTTCGCTTTGGCTCCCCGCCGGCCCCTATCCCATCCCTCTTCGTCCCCCTCCCTCGCCGCACCACCGCTGCCCATCCCCTCCCTCACTGTCCCCTCCCTTGTCGTACCACCACCGCCCGGTCCCCTCCCTCCCTACACGGTCACTACTCGTCCCCTTTCCACTGCCACTCATCCACTCCATCTCCCTGCTATCCTTGGTCACCTCCCTCGTCATCCCACCCTCGTTGCACTATCGCCACCTCACCACCTCCTCTCCTCTGGCTCCCTTCTGCCGTCGCCTCCCGTCCCCTCCCTTGCTGCACCGCCTCTGGCTCCGGATCCCCTTCGCTGCCTCTCCTCTCCCCCGCAGCACCGCCTTCAGCTCCCCTAACTTCCAAGTTTGTAGCGCAATCAGGTATGACATGGTCTTTCACTTACATTATTATTTTATCAATGGTTCACAAACAATTTATTATTATTTATTTTAAATATAGTTCATTTTCAAAATTCAAACGTAATAAGTATTGTGTAAATGTTTGTTATACAGATATTATTATGGATAATAGTTGGATTGATCTTCCAAATAGAATGTCTAGAGAATATTTCAATGGAATTATGCAGTTTATTGACTTCACCAGAGGATTTTAAAGTGACTATATTAGTTTTCCATGTAGAAAATGTGCTAACAGATATCAATTCACATGAGATACTGTGACGGAGCACCTATTATTTAATGTATTTCTAAAAAATTATAAGAGTTGGACTCATCATGGAGAAGAATATGTTCGTTGTCAAAATACAGATGCAGTTCATATGGATGTTGATGCAAGGATGAATGATCCAATGCATGAAATGCTTACTGAAATGGTATGTGGGTTGGATCCTAAAGGCATTGACGTCTAGAATCTTGATACCGGTGAGATAAATCTTTTCTCTAGTGAAAATCATGATTCGAGGAGGTTTAATGAAGCACTTGATGATACAAAAATAGAATTATATATTGGGTGTACTTCTTACAATAAACTATCATTTATCGTGGAGTTTTTGCATTTGAAGACTTTGAATCATTGGTTAGACACATCATTCGACATTCTTTTGGTGTTATTGAAAAAGGTTCTTCCTGCCGACGCTAAGATTCCCGAGTTGTATTACCATGCTCTTAAGTTGAAAGAGAACTTAGGTTGTACATATGAGACCATAGATTCATGTGAAAACAACTGTATGTTGTTTAGAAAGGAAACTGCCCATTTGGATATTTGTACAGTTTGTGGTGCTTCCAGGTGGAAAGAGAACAGGGGAAATCAGACTCATCAAAGTCAGATTATGATACAGGGGAAACTGATTGCCATAAATCAAATGTGTTACTTTCCCCTTAAACCAGGGTTGAAAAGATTTTTTATGTCATCTAAAGTTTATAATTTAATGAGATGGAATACGTAAAGAGTTCATGAAAGTGATATGTTAACCCACCCGATAGACTCTCATGCATGGAAGGATTTTGATAAGAGACATCCTGACTTTGCTAAAGATGTTTGTAATGTCCGATTGGGATTGGCAGCAGATGGTTTCAATCCATTCACTTCTATGGTTAGTGCAACTTATATCACATGACCCATGGTGTTGGTTTCGTATAATCTTCCTCCATGGATTTGTATGAAGCAACAATTTATATTACTTTCCACTCTTATTGATGGACCTAAAAGTCTGGGGGATAAGACTGATGTTTACCTTCATCCATTGATTGATGAGTTGAATAAATTTTGGGGCGATGGTGTGATGACTTATGACTGTGAAATGAATGAAATATTAAAATTGCAGGCTGCTTTATTATGGACATTCAATGACTTTCCAGCTTATGAAAATTTATCAGGATGGAGTACGAAAGGGGAATTTTCTTTCCCTTGTTGCAATAAAAGTAAAAAATTTGTATGGCTTAAACATTCCAAAAAATGGGCATACATGGGTCATAGACATTTTCTCCCCCCTCAGCACAGGTTTAGAAAGGATAGAGTGGCATTTGATGGTTCTAGAGAGTTCAGCCTAGCACCAAAGATCATGACAGGAGTTGAAATGTTATCGCAGATTGAGGAAGAAAACATCTGCACAGTATATGAGATTCAGGATTTGGTGGCTCCTCTAGTACGTAATATTTGTGTTGTGGGTAGGCAGCGCAGTCACAATTGGAAAAAGAAAAGTCTTTTTTATAGTCTTCCATATTGGAAAATTAACATGTTGAGGCATAATTTGGATGTCATGCATATTGAAAAAAAAAATTATGATAACATATTGTGGACCATTTTAGGTGTCAGTGGAAAATCAAAGGACCATGTTAATGAACGCCGTGATTTGAAAGAAATGGGTTTAAGGAAATAGTTGAATTTACAGTTAGCTGAGGGAAATAAGGCATATATGCCTGCTGCATAGTATACGATGACTACAAAGGAGAAAGATACATTTCTTTACATTTTGAGGATGCTCAAAATGCCTGATGGTTACTCTTCTAATATTTCAAAGTGTATGAATCTGACGAGAAAGACATCTCAATGGTTGAAAAGTCATGACAATCACATACTACATCAGCAGTTGATTCCAATCTCAATTTTTGATTGTTTATCCCCCAATGTTGTTCATCTGTTGATTGAGATGAGTAATTTTTTTAGACAGATTTGTTTAATAAATCAACTAATGAGTGATTTAAAAAGTTTGCAGGACCGAATTGTACTTACGCTTTGTCACTTTGAGAAACTATTTCCCCCCTCATTTTTTTATGTTATGGTCCACTTGACAGTTCGCCTAACTGATGAAGTAATGGATGTTGGTCCAGTGCAATTCAGGTGGATGTATCCTATTGAGCGGTATTTGAGTACATTGAAACGATTTGTACGCAATAGAGCTCGTCCGGAGGCATCAATAACCAATGGTTATTTGATGGATGAGTGTACTACTTTTTGTGCAGAATATCTTATGGATGTTGAAAAAAAATTAGATAAGCCCTCTCGGATTCATGATGGTCCATTTGGAGAAGGAACCACATTTGATATAGACAACATTCAGTGGATAAAATCACATAGATATATCTTGTTCAATACTCCATCAGTTTCACCATTAATGCAGTAAGTATCTTATCACTTTTATTGTTTAAATTTTTCATGTTTTGTTTGCATAAGTTGATCATTTAGACATCACGTTATCATTTGTAGGAAACACATTTATGAGATAAAAGAAGAGATGTATCGTGCGACTGGGTCACAAATTCAATAATATCATTATGTGTCATTTCATGATTGGTTCAAGGATTATGTAAGTATAAATTGATTTTCATTATGAGTGAAGTATTATACTAATTTCTTTCTGCATATATCAGTATTGAATTTTATGAATTATGTAGGTTCATAAGCTAAGGGAGTTAGGGGACCCCACACTAACTAAAGAATGTATCCAACTGGATGAGGGTCCATCTATAACGGCTCGTCGTTATAAAGCTATAGATGCTAATGGTTTTCAATTTCGCATTAAAGATGTTGACGACAAATTAGCAGCACAAAACAGTGGCATCAGTTGTCTATTTGTCGATTCTGGTTATTAATATGGTTAATTGATAGACATCATTGAAGTTGTATACACACACAGGTTGAAGTACATATTGTTAAAGTGTAATTGGGTTGATCCAGTGTGTGGATGTAAAGTCGATCAATATCAGTTTTCATTGGTGAATTTTAACTATATCTTATACAGAAATGAACGAGTTTAGAATGAACCTTTCATTTTGACATCACAAGCAGAACAAGTATTCTTCATTACTTTTCCTTCAAATACAAGTTGGAAAGTTGTTGTCAAAATGTCTCGACGAGGAGTATTTTTATTTGAAGAAGATGAATCCAAGACTATTCCGTTTGTTTCCCAATAGCTTGATCAACATACCGTAGTTCAACGTGAAGAAGATGTTTATTGGTTCAGAGTGGATTTTGAAGGAGAAATGGTCGATTTGCATGCTTAATGAAAGGTATAATTGTTTTACCATTATTCAGTATTGAATGTCCTAGGATATCATAAATTATCTAACCATTTTATAAATCCTTGTAAGTTTTAATCCTCACTTTTGGAAGTTTATTCAGTTATAAATATTTAGGTTGATTTAACTCTTGGTATATTTATGTTACTGTCAGTGTATCTTCCCATTGAGGTATTCTTCATTTGGTTCATGTGCTGCTTGAATTTTTATTAATTCAATCTGAAATTTGGATATGCATTGATTGGTTTTGTACATAATTTGTATATCTATTTTGTTAACTTTATGATTTTTTAAAATTCATTCACAACTAATTATTCAATACCTTTTTGTTTGATTAACAATTATACTAGTTTTATTTTTTTAAGAACAATCCAATTTATCTTTTGGACACTTTGGATATTCCCCTTACTAATGTTTTCTATGACTGCAGGCTTGTCAGGGGAAGAGGCAGCATATCCATATCATCCATCTGAGGCATCTACATCTCAGGGTCAAGGTATGTTTGAATGTCATTCTCTCTATTTTTTATGTAATTGATAAACATATATATATATATATATATATAACATCTGTCAAATTATATATAATATTGTTTTCAGCAGGATCAGACTCGATTGCTTATTCCTCTCTCAAGAGAGGCCCTGTTCGTGGCATTTTATCATGGAATTCTGACACGACGTTTAATGTTTCCTTTGATGAGGTATTTCATCCTATGGGACTGAATTCCCCTGTATTTATTTGTCAGTTGGGTCATATCATACGTGACCCACATCGATTTCCATTGACCACGCGTGACTGGGCTTCTATTCCTCAGGACACATTAGATCGTCTTTGGAGGGAGGTTCAGGTAAGAAGACCATTTTACTTTATTCCCTATTTATAAACAATACTAATATGTGTGATTTTTTTCTTTAATATCAAGATTTGGAAGTATTCCCCAATGAGTTTCGGCCCGTGTGTATGAGAAAATTTCGTAAGATGTGGAAAGACTATAAAGGCAAAGTGAAGAGGGGCCACTGGGTACCAAATGTGGGTGCCCCAGACATTCTAGAAAAAGTCTCAAGAGGTGTCATCCCGACTCAGTGGCGTGACTTAGTTGCATATTGGTCTACTAAGGGTGTTTCGGTTTGTATATTTATTTTGGTATATATATTTTTAAGAATGTGTGATTTGTTTGAAATTTGAATGAATTGAATGTAGGAGGTGTCAGCATGCCATTATGAGAATCGATCGTTGTAGGGACCACTTCACAGGCTCGAGACTCGTCACATGTCTCAAATCCAACATGATGTATTTATTATTCATTTTTTAATTTATTAGTTAATATGGTTTTGTGTTTATATTCTATTCATATACAGTTGCGGGAACAAGGTGCACCGACTAATAAAATGTCGGTGTGGATGAGGACCCATGATCGCAATGATCCAGAGGCTACAGCATTGATAGTAAGTGCTTGTACTTACCAATACTTACATAAATATGTATATTAACATATATATGTATATATATTTAAATATTTCACAGGTTCAATTTGAATCTAAGTTAGAACATCTGCCAGAGGACCAGCGACAGCTTCCCATGCGAAGGGATGAGATCTTTCATTGCATTATTGGTCAGGATGGTTATGGATATAGTTTGACCTATGGAATAGGGATTCTTTATTCTGTAGTGTCACGCGTTGCAGTTGTTGGTCCTGTTGTTGCTCAGATGACATAGCAGTTATCAGATTTCGAGGCACGGCTGCGTGCTTCCGAGGAGGTAAATGCGCAATTGATCGCTGAGGTTAGAGCACTGCAGGAATATATGCGTCCAGGTGATGGTGCAGGGGATCATACGATACAGGTTTATACTATATTTATTTATTTAATTTATATTATTTTTTTATGAAAATATTCATAATGTTTATTTTTTGTAGGCCCCTAGCCCACCGAATGGAGGTAGCAGTCATGACCACGCATGACGCATCATATTCACGAGGTGTTTTTCTGTTTTTAATGGTGGGGTTGTTATTGATGATTAGGTTGGGTTTCTAGTGATATTTTTTGTTATTTGGGGGTATCATGTGTTTTTTGGTCTGATGCAATGTTTGTGTGCACGAATTGAGAAGTAACCATGAAACTAATTAATGATTTGGATATTTTTTGTTCATTTAATTATTTAATGTTTTAAATTGCATGTTCTGTAATAGTTTTGAAAATACCATGTGATTCCTAATATAAACCATGAAACTTGTTTTTGATGACTGAGCTCATGTTCACTATTTGTAGTCCCCGAACAGCCCCCCCCCCCCCCGGACAGCCCCTACCTCGGACAGCCCCCCTACCCCCGGTACCCCGGACAGCCCGCCCCACCCCCGGACAGTACCCCTCACCCCGGATAGCCCCCCCCCCCCCACCCCGGACAGATCCCCCCCCCCACCCCCGAATAGTACCCCCCCACCCCTGGATATCACCCCCCACCCCGGACAACCCCCCCACCCAGGACAGCCCCCCGCACCCCCAGACACCCCCCCCCCCCCCCGCACTCCCGGACAGCCCCCCCCCCCCAATTGTGCAACTATACAATAGACCAATTGGTCGTTAGGCTGTTATCCCATTAGGTAAATTGATCAGTTTGACAATTGTTCAATTGGATGTTAGAACAAATGTCCATTAGGCCATTATGCCATTATTCCAATTGTACAACTATATAATAGGCTAATTGTCCGTTAGGCCAATTAGTCGTTATGCCATTATCCCCTTCAGAGAAAATGTATTCCAAATGACTTGAAACCACATGAAAACAATAAGAATATTATTTTTGACATGTAGGAGGAGACGAAACGTCCATCGGACTTGCGGTGCGCGCGATACGACCGAATGTGTCATTTTCAATAGTTCGACGCGCTCTAAAAGGGCACGTTGGGTGGTCAAAACCACCAGAACAACCTCGGAATGCCATTAAATCATAAGAAAACAACCGTGGTGTGAATTGGGAAATGGTCGGATAGACGGAATGTTAATCGGAGGTGTCGTTTGACTGCGGTGACCAGACACGCATTTCCGGAGTCATAAAAGACCAAAACGGCGTGTCACGGTCGAATTCAGAGAAAACGTGCTCCGAATGACCCGAAACCACACGAAAACAATAGGAATATTATTTATGAAATGTAGGATGAGACGGTACATCCATCATATGTGCGGTAAGCACAGTACGACTGAATGTGTCGTTTTCAGCAGTTTGGCGCGCTCTAAAAGGGCTGGTTGGGTGGTCAAAACCACCCGAACGACCTCAGAATGCCATTAAATCATATGAAAACAACCATGGTGTGAATTTTAAAATGATGGGTAGATGGAATGTCAATCTGAGGTGTATTTTGACCGCAGTAACCGAAAACACGTTTCCAGAGTCATAAAAGACCAAAACGGCGTGTGACGGTCGAATCCAGAACAAATGTGCTCCTAATGACCCAAAACCACACGAAAACAAAAGGAATATTATTTGTGACATGTAGGAGGAGACAGAACGTCCATCGAACGTGTGGTGCATGCAGTACGACCGAATGTGTCATTTTCAGCAGTTCGGCGTACTCTAAAAGGGCGCGTTGGGTGGTCAAAACCACCCAAAAGACCTCAGAATGCCATGAAATCATACGAAAACAACCATGGAATGAATTTTGAAATGGTCGGGCATATGGCATGTCAATAAAAGGTGTCTTTTGACCGCAGTGACCGGAAACGCGTTTTCGGAGTCAAAAAAGACCAAAACGGCGTGTGACGGTCAAATTCAGAGTAAACGTGATCTAAATGACCCGAAACCACATGAAAAAAATATGAATAATATTCGTGACATGTAGGAGGACACAGAAAATCCATCGGACATGCGGTGCGTGCGGTACGACCGAATGTGTCGTTTTCAGCCGTTCGGTACGCTCTAAAAGGGCGTGTTGGGTGCTCAAAACCACCCGAACGACCTCGTAATGCCATGAAATCATACGAAATAAACTATGGTGTGAATTGTGAAATGTTTTGGCAGACGTAACATCAATTAGAGGTGTCATTTGACCACGGTGACCGGAAAAGCGTTTCCGGAGTCATAAAAGACCAAAACGGCGTGTGACGGTCAAATTCAGAGCAAACGTGCTCTGAATGACCTAAAACCACACGAAAACAATAGGAATATTATTTCTGAAATGTAGGAGGAGACGAAACATCCATCGAACGTGTGGTGCACACGGTACAACTGAATGTGTCATTTTCAGCAGTTCGGTGTGCTCTAAAAGGGCGCGTTGGGTGGTCAAAACAACCCAAACGACCTCAGAATGCCATGAAATCATACGACAACAACTGTGGTGTGAATTTTGAAATGGTCGGATAGACAGAACGTCAATTGGAGGTCTCATTTGACCACGGTGACTGGAAAAGTGTTTCCGGAGTCATAAAAGACCAAAACAACATGTCATGGTCGAATTCAGAGCAAACGTGCTCCGAATGACCTGAAACCACATGAAAACAATAGGAATATTATTCGTGACATGTAGGAGGAGACAGAACATCCATCAAACATGCGTTGCATGTGGTACGATCGAATGTATCGTTTTCAACAGTTCGGCACACTCTAAAAGGGCGTGTTGGGTGGTCAAAACCACCAGAACGACCTCTAAATGCCATGAAATCATACGACAATAACCATGGTATGAATCTTGAAATATATGGGTAGATGAAACATCAATCAGAGGTGTCGTTTGACGGCGGTGACTGGAAACGTATTTCTGAAATCATGAAAGACCAAAACGGCATGTCACGGTCGAATTCAGAAAAAACGTGCTCTGAATGACCCAAAACCACATGAAAATAATAAGAATATTAATCGTGACATGTAGGAGGAGAGGGAACGTCCATCAGATGTGTGGTGCGTGCGGTACGACTGAATGTGTCGTTTTCAGCAGTTCAGCGCGCTCTAAAAGGGCGTGTTGGGGGGTCAAAACCACCCGAACGACCTCGTAATGCTATAAAATCATACTAAAACAACCTTGGTGTGAATTTTGAAATGGTCAGGCAGACGGTACATAAATCAGAGTGTCGTTTGACCACGGTGACCGGAAACGCGTATCCGGAGTCATAAAAGACCAAAACGGTGTGTCACAGTCAAATTCAGAGAAAACGTGCTCCGAATGACTCAAAACCACACAAAAAAAATAGGAATATTATTCGTGACATGTAGGATGAGGCATCATGTCCATCAGACATGTGGTGCACGTGGTACAACCGAATGTGTTGTTTTCAGCAATTCGACGCTCTCTAAAAGGGCACGTTGGGTGGTCAAAACCACCCGAACGACCTTATAATACCATAATCATACGAAAACAACCATAGTATGAATTTTTAAATGTTTGGGTAGACGTAACATCAATCAAAGGTGTTGTTTGACCGCAGTGACCAGAAATGCATTTCCAGAGTCATAAAAGACCAAAATGGCGTTTCATGGTCAAATTTAGAGAAAACGTGCTCCGAATGACCCAAAAACCACACGAAAACAATAGTAATATTATTCGTGACATGTAGAAGGAGACGGCACATCCATCGGAGGTGCGGTGCCCGCGGTACGACCGAATGTGTCATTTTCAGCAGTTCGGCGCGCTCTAAAAGGGCCTGTTGGGTGGTCAAAACCACCCGAAAAACCTCGAAATTCCATGAAATCATACGAAAACAACCATGGTGTAAATTTTTAAATTTTAGGGTATATGGCACATCAATCAGAGGTGTCGTTTCATCACGGTGACCGGAAACGCGTTTTCGGAGTCATAAAAGACTAAAACGGCGTGTGACGGTAGAATTCAGAGAAAACGTGCTCCGAATCACCCAAAACCACACAAAAACAATAGGAATGTTATTCGTGACATGTATGAGGAGACGACACATCCATAAAACGTGCGGTACACGCGGTACGACCGAATGTGTCGTTTTCAGCAGTTTGGGGCGCTCTAAAAGGGCGCGTTGGGTGGTCAAAACCACCTGAACGACCTTGGAATGCCATGAAATCAAACTACAACAACCGTGGTGTGTATTTTGAAATGTTTGGGTGACAGCACGTCAATCAAAGGTTTCTTTTGATAGCGGTGATGGGAAACGCATTTCCAGAGTCATAAAAGACCAAAATGGCTTGTGACGGTCGAATTCCAAGAAAACATGCTCCGAATGTCGCAAAACCACAAAAAACAATAGGAATATTATTCATGACATGTATAAGGAGACGGAATGTCTATCGGACGTGCGGTGCGCGTGTGACCACGTTGTCGAGCGCGTCAAATTAGTTGTTTAATTTTGACTAGAATTTCTGCAGTATAGCAGCAACCCTAGGTCGTCTCTCGACGGAGCCTTAGATCATTAATTTAAAAAGAGGGTTATGATTATGAAATTAGAAGGTGAATTTGGTTTTGTGAAACTTGGGGGTTTTATTATTAATGATGAAAATAGAAAATGAAAGCGATAAAACAAAGTAGAAATGAACAAGATTGATTAAGCGTGATCAACCCGGGGTACTCGCATGATGTTTATCCTTCATCGCTTCATGATATAAGGTTATGATATTTTAATACTTGGTTTGTAACACCTAGAACTATAATTTTACTAAGTTTATACTAGGATACCTCCTAGGGTTCAGTCAAAAACACACAATGATTCACCAGACACCGTCGATGATTGGGTGAATTGTGTTTGACTTCATAACCAAAACGCACCAAGGCAACACATGAAAAACTCGATGCGCTATCTAGATTTGTATGTTATTTCTTTGTGATACCGTGAAATAAATTTACATAGCCTTGACAGTGCTTTTGTGAGTTCAATTGACCAATATAAACCACACAAACACCGCAATTGAAAGGGGGAAAGAAAGTGGTGAACGGTGTGTGAAACATCACATGAATGGGTACCCCCAAACATGATCATATGAGTTGAGCATGACATACCAGTACATAACTCAATAAAATAAGAATAGAGGATGATGAAAAACAACACAAAAATCTTGAATTTAAAATATCATTCAAATATTACAAACATGAAGCTCGGTATGTACATCACGTTCCTCCCCGGGTGATCACAAGGGGTTTAGAAACCCATGGGAGAGGAGGAAGAGAAAGATGTTGGGGTAGAACTTCCCATAGCCTCCATAACTTCAAGGGATGTTGAGAAGACTCCTTGGGGACTCCAAAATGGCAGTACCTTGCCTCTTGGCCGAACTCGCAAATGGGGAGCTCAAGGTGCCATTTTATAGGAAAATTGGAAGGTGGTTTTAGGCACACAGATTTCTTTAATTCACTTGTACCACGCGTTTCGGCCTTCAGACAGTTTTATCTTGCTTTGGAGAAAATATAAAATTTGTATCCCTACCTCTTTACTATCTCCACAGAAAGTTTAGAACCCTTTGAACAACTACATCTCAAGATATTGATAAAATACAGAACACCGCATTTGACTTGATCCAAATTCGGTGTCTTGGACAGATCTTTTCAGATGGGCCCCATAGAAGCCGAATCAGCATTGGGTTCCTTAATATGAAATGTAGAATATTAAATTTTGGACAGGTCCACAAAATTTCAGCCCATTTTGATGCACTAAGTTCGTGTACTATGCAAAATAGTGGACAGATGTCCATGAATTCATGCAATTTTGGCCCATTTTTCTTCCACTTCATCAAAGGCCCTCCAAATCACCTCCACCTACATTGAAACAATAAAAACAAGTAACATTGCCCATTATAATATTGATTAACATTAATTGATTTATTCAAACATGAATTGAAATTTATTATTATATTTGGAATATTCATTACAAAACTAGTTTAAAATTGCGGTGTAAGGGTGGAATAAAACAGTGAATCGTGGTACGATCAGCGCGGTACGACCGAATGTGTCGTTTTAAGCAGTTCAGTGCGCTCTTAAAGGGTGCGTTGGGTGGTCAAAACCACCCGAACGACTTTTGGAATTCCATGAAATCATTTGAAAACAATCGTGATTTGAATTTTGAAATGGTCAGGCAGACGAAATGTCAATCGGATGTGTTGTTTGACCGCGGTGACTGGAAACGTTTTTTCGGAGTCATAAAAGAAAAAAACGGCGTGTGACGGTCGAATTCAAAGAAAATGTGCTCCGAATGACCCAAAAACACACAAAAACAATATTAATAGTATTCATGACATGTAGGGGGAGACGGAATGTCCATTGGACGTGCGGAGCATGCGGTACGACTGAATGTGTCATTTTCAGCAGTTCGGTGCGCTCTAAAAGGGCACATTGGGTGGTCAAAACCACCCGAACGACCTCAGAATTACATAAAATCATATTAAAACAACCATGGAGTGAATTGTAAAATGGTCGGGCTGATGTCATGTCAATCGGAGGAGTCATTTGACCATGGTGACCGGAAACGCGTTTCCGGAGTAATAAAAGAGCAAAACAGCGTGTCACGGTCGAATTCAGAGAAAACGTGCTCCAAATGACCTGAAACCACACAACAACAATAGGAATATTATTCGTGACATGTAGTAGGAGACAGAACGTCCATCGTACATGTGGTACACGCGGTACGACCGAATGTGTCGTTTTCAGCAGTTCGGCGCGCTCTAAAAAGGCACATTGGGTGGTCAAAACCACCTGAACGACCTTAGAATGCCATGAAATCATATTTAAAAAACTGTGGTGTGAATTTTAAAATGGTCGGGTAGACAGAATGTCAATTGGAGGTGTCGTTTGACCGCGGTGACCGGAAACGCGTTTTTGGAGTCATAAAAGACCAAAACGGCGTGTGAGGGTCGAATTCAGAGAAAACATGATACAAATGACCCAAAAACACACGAAAATAATAGGAATATTATTTGTGACACGGTACGACCGAATGTGTCGTTTTCAATAGTTCGGCGCGCTCTAAAAGGGCGCGTTGGGTGGTCAAAACCACCATAACGACCTCAGAATGCCATGATATCATACAACAACAACTGTGGTGTGAATTTTGGAATGATCGGGTAGAGGGAATGTTAATTGGAGGTGTCATTTGACCGCGGTGACCGGAAACGCGTTTCCGGAGTCAAAAAAGACCAAACCGGCGTGTGACGGTCGAATTCAGATCAAACATGCTCTAAATGACCTAAAACCACACCAAAACAATAGGAATATTATTCGTGATATGTAGAAGGAGACGACATGTCCATCGCACGTGTGGTGCGCGTGGTACGACCGAATGTGTTGTTTTCAGCAGTTCGGCGCACTTTAAAAGGGCACATTGGGTGATCAAAACCACCCGAACGACCTCAGAATACCATGAAATCATACAGAAAAAACCATGGTGTGAATTTTGAAATGGTCGGATAGACATAATGTCAATCGGAGGTGTCGTTTGACCGTGGTGACCGAAAATGAGTTTCCTGAGTCATAAAAGACCAAAACGGTGTGTGACGGTCAAATTCAGAGAAAATGTGCTCTAAATGACCCAAAACCACACAAAACAATAGTAATATTATTCGTGACATGTAGGAGGAGACGACACATCCATCGAATGTGTGGTGTGCGCGGTACAACCGAATGTGTCGTTTTCAGCAGTTCGGTGCGCTCTAAAAGGGAGCATTAGGTGGTCAAAACCACCTGAACGCCCTCAGAATTCCATGAAATCATACGACAACAACTATGGTGTGCATTTTGAAATGGTTAGGTAGATGGAACATCAATCGGAGGTGTCATTTGACTGCGGTGACCGGAAACGCGTTTCTGGAGTCATAAAAGACCAAAACGGCGTGTGATGATCGAATTTAGAACAAACGTGCTATGAATGACCCGAAACCACACGAAAACAATGGGAATATTATTCGTGACATGTGTGAGGAGACAACACGTCCATCAGACATGCGGTGTGCGCGGTACGACCGAATGTGTCGTTTTCAGCAGTTTGGCGCGCTCTAAAAGGGCGCGTTAGGTGGTCAAAACCATCGGAACGACCTCGGAATGCCATGAAATCATACGACAACAACCATGGTGTGAATTTTGAAATGTTTGGGAAGAAGACATGTCAATAGAAGGTTTTTTTTTACTGTGATGACCGGAAACGCGTTTTCGGGGTCACAAAAGACCAAAATGGTGTGCCACGGTCGAATTCAGAGCAAATGTACTCCGAATGACCCGAAACCACATGAAAATAATAGAAATATTATTCTTGACATGTATAAGGATACGTTACGTCCATCGGTCATGCAGTGCATGCGGTATGACCGAATATGTCGTTTTCAGCAGTTCTTTACGCTCTAAAAGGGTGCGTTGGGTGGTTTAAACCACCCGAACGACCTCCGAATGCCATGAAATCATACGACAACAACTATGGTATAAATTTTGAAATTTTAGAGCATAAGTCATGTCAATCGGAGGTGTCGTTTGACCGCAGTGACCGAAAACGGGTTTCCAGAGTCATAAAAGACCAAAACAGTGTGTCACGGTCGAATTCAGAGCAAACATGCTCTGAATGACCCAAAACCACATTAAAGCAATAGGATCATTATTTGTGACATGTAGGAGGAGAAGACACAGCCATCAAACATGCGGTGTGTGTGGTATGACCAAATGTGTCGTTTTCAGCAGTTCGGCGTGCTCTAAAAGGACGCGTTTGGTGGTCAAAACCACCCGAACGACCTCAGAATGTCATGAAATAATATGACAACAATTGCGGTGTAAATTGTGAAATTTTCAGGTATACGAAATGTTAATCAGAGGTGTCATTTGACCGCGGTGACCGGAAACGCGTTTCTGGAGTCATAAAAGACCAAAACGGTGTGTCACGGTTGAATACAGAGAAAACGTGCTCCGAATGACCCAAAACCACACGAAAACAATAGGAATATTATTTTTGACATGTAGGAGGAGACGGAATGTCCATCAGACATGCAGTGCGCACGGTACGACCAAATGTGTCATTTTCAGCACTTCGGTGCGCTCTAAAAGGGCACGTTGGGTGGTCAAAACCACCCAAACTACCTCGGAATGCCATGAAATCATAAAAAAACAACCATGGTGTGAATTTTGAAATGGTCGGGTAGACATCATGTCAATTGGAGGTGTCTTTTGACCACAGTGACCGGAAACGCGTTTCCGGAGTCATAAAAGACCAAAACGGCGTGTCACAGTCGAATTCAAAGCAAACGTGCTCCGAATGACCTGAAACCACACAAAAACAATAGGATTATTATTCATGGCATGTAGGAGGAGATGGTACGTCCATCGGATGTGTGGTGCACACAATACGACCGAATGTGTCGTTTTCAGCAGTTCGGCGCCCTCTAAAAGGGCGCATTGGGTGGTCAAAACCACCCAAATGACCTCGTAATGCCATGAAATCATACGAAAACAACCGTTATGTGAGTTCTGAAATGGTCAGGTAGACTTCACATCAATCGAAGGTGTTGTTTGATCGCGATGACCGGAAACGCGTTTCTGGAGTCATAAAAGACCAAAACGGCGTGTCACGGTTGAATTCAGAGAAAACGTACTCCGAATGACCTAAAACCACATGAAATCAATAGGAATATTATTTATGATATGTAGGAGGATATGGCATGTCCATCGGACGTGCGGTGCATGCGGTACGACTGAATGTGTCATTTTCAGCAGTTCGGCTTGCTCTAAAAGGGCGCGTTGGGTGGTCAAAACCACCCGAACAACCTCATAATTCAATGAAATCATATGAAAACAACCGTGGTATGAATTTTGAAATGTTCGGGCAGACAGCACGTCAATCAGAGGTGTCGTTTGACCGCGGTGACTGGAAATGTGTTTCCAGAGTCATAAATGACCAAAACGGCGTGTGACGGTCGAATTCAGAGCAAACGTGCTCTGAATGACCTGAAATCACACAAAAACAATATGAATATTATTTGTGACATGTAGGAGGAGACGGAATGTCCATCGGAAATGCGGTGCACACGGTACGACTGAATGTGTTGTTTTCAGCAGTTTGACGCGCTCTAAAAGGGCGCGTTGGGTGGTCAAAACCACCCGAACAACCTCAGAATGCAATGAAATCACATGAAAACAACCGTGGTGTGAATTGTTAAATGGTCAGGTGGAAGGAATGTCAATCGGAGGTGTCGTTTTACCGTGGTGACCGGAAACGTGTTTCTGGAGTCATAAAAGACCAAAACGGCGTGTCACGGTCGAATTCAGAGCAAAGGTTCTCCGAATGACCCAAAACCACACGAAAGAAATAGGAATATTATTTGTGATATGTAGGAGGAGACGACACATCCATCAGACATGCGATGCGTGCGGTACGACCGAATGTGTCGTTTTCAGCAGTTCGGCGCGCTCTAAAAGGGCACGTTGGGTGGTCAAAACCACCCGAATGACATCAGAATGCCATGAAATCATATGAAAACAATCGTGGTGTGAATTTTGAAATTTTCAGACATACGTCAAGTCAATAGGAGGTGTCGTTTGACCGTGGTGACTGGAAATGCGTTTCTGGAGTCATAAAAGACCAAAACGGCATGTGACGGTTGAATTCAGAGCAAACGCACTCTGAATGACCTGAAACCATAATAAAACAATAGGAATATTATTCGTGACATGTAGGATGATACGGAACATCCATCAAACATGCGGTACACGCGGTATGACCAAATGTGTTGTTTTCAGCAGTTCAGTGCGTTCTAAAAGGGTGCGTTGGGTGGTCAAAACCACCCGAACGACCTCAGAATGACATGAAATCATACAACAACAAACGTGGTGTGAATTGTAAAATGGTCAGGATATGAAATGTCAATCGGAGGTATCTTTTGACCGCGGTGACCGAAAACGCATTTCCAGAGTCATAAAAGACTAAAACAGCGTGTGACGGTCGAATTTAGAGAAAACATACTCCGAATGACCCGAAACCACACGAAAAAAAGTAATATTATTCGTGAAATGTAGGAGGAGATGGAACATCAATCGGACATGCGGTGCACGTGGTACGATCGAATGTGCCGTTTTCAGCAGTTCGTGCGCTCTAAAAGGGCGCATTGGGTGGTCAAAACCACCCGAACGACCTCGGAATGCCATGAAATCATACGAAAACAACCATGGTGTGAATTGTGAAATTTTTGGGTAGACGGAATGTCAATCAGACATGTATTTTGACCGCAGTGACTGGAAACGCATTTCCGGAGTCATAAAAGACCAAAACGGCGTGTGACGGTCGAATTCAGAGAAAACGTGCTCTGAATGACCTGAAACCACATGAAAACAATAGGAATATTATTCGTGACATTTAGGAGGAGAAGAAACGTCCATCAGACGTGCGGTGCATGCGGAAAACATTCCTTTTTAGAGAACAAAACACTTTTAGAAACTAAAGCAAAGACTTCAAAATAAGAAAAAAATCCTAAAATGATAACATTTCTTAAATTGGGGGTTTAAAATTTTTATAGCACCCATGAGATGTCAGATTTCATTTTATTATATGTATATAATAATTGAATAAATATGTCAAATTTACGTTTGTTTTGTTTAGTTGTTTTCTTTGTATTTTGTTGTAGGTTTCTAAAGCAGATGGTTGTGGATCGTTGAAGCACGTCTATCATTTATTATTTAGGATTATATTGATGTTTCTGGTGTTTGGATTTGTTATCCATTTTTTATGATTTATATGGTGTTTTTTATTCTGTACCCTGAAAATTTTTTAAAAAAAATATTTCCAATTTAGCAACCGGCGCAGGAGGTCGCTATAGGTTGCCTGCTAACCTCAACAGCGACCGCCATTGGCGATCGCTTCAGACAAACAGTGACTGCCAGTGGCGGTCACTGTAGGCCGGCATTTCGGCTAGCTCCATAGACCGCCAATGGCAGTCATTATAGGCCGGCATTTCGGCCAGCTTCAGTGATCGCCATTGGCGGTCGTTGTAGGCCTACAACTTCGGGCCTAAAGCGACCGCCATTAGCGGTCACTGGGTGGTCTCTAGAGGCCTATAGCGACCGCCAATGGCGGTCACTATAGGCCGAATTTTTAGTAGTGTTTGAACTATCCATGTGCCACACTTATGCATGTACATGATATGAAAGTTATGGGTGGGCCTAGAATTATATACTCCTCTAATTCATTGGGTAGTGTTTTTATCTCATGAGAAAATTCTAGTTATTTTTGGTATTAGGATTAGAAAAATCTAGTGAAATCCTTATGGATAAGACTAAACATAAGAAAACATTCCTAAATTTTGGTAAAGTATAGAATAAGTTATTTCTATGAAAATACATTGTTGACTGGATCCTATAAGGGGATGTGCCTCTGGCACAAAGGTACCTAGGTGTAATAACCTCGGAAAGGGTTCATTGAGCTATATTTGATCATCACCTGGTACATGAAAATGGGATTTATTGTAAAGCTGGTTTGACACTCTTGGGGGATATTCTTTGGTAAACTTACAAGATCATTATGAACCATTGTGAAGGGAACAAAAATGCAAATAAAATTTTATATTAGGAAATATATCATGGATAACATATATTGAAACCTAAAAATTCATAGGTTAAGAAATATATTTCATTTTTGAGTTATACCTTTAATTTTCATGGTTTCCCATTTATGTATTTAATAGTTTAAAAATTACCATCCCTATTTTTCCTTTTATTCTATTCAATGGTTGTAAATAGGAGGAACCGAGTCAACAACCAATGCAAGGGGCAATGTGATGACTGCCCAAATGAGATGCCCAACCCAATGGGACAAATAATTGTGAACTTTATAACAATAATTTCTCAATAGAATCAGGTTTTGAATAGAAACCTGAATGAGAAGGAACACCTGAATCCCCCAAATAAAGAGAAAGTTGCAATTGATACCTTTATGTAACAAAGGCCTTTGAATTTCTGTGGATATTTCGATCCTTTAATCATGGAATAATAGATCAAATCCATTAAGAAGATCTTATCCATCCTTTAATGCTCTGATCAAGAGAAGTTAATGTTGGCTATTTATCATATAGAAGGAGAAGTTGATCAATGGTGGACATTGGTCAAAAATAAAAAGCTTGAGGAAGATATCGAAGTGATGGAGTGAAAGGAATTCTATAAAATGTTTTTAGATAAATATTTTCCTCACACTCTCTGGTTGAAAATGGAGAGGGACTTCCTTAGATTCAAGAAAAAGGATAATGAATCAACTGGGGAATAGGAGGGAAACTTCACAAGACTTTCATGATATGCCTCTGGCTTTGTCATTACCCCTAAAAGCAAATTTTTATACTTCTTAAGTGGGATAAATCCAAGTCTACAAAAAGATTTATCCATTCAGGACTTTGATAGCTATGATAAAATCATACAATGTCCCCTCAAAGTTGAAATGAATATCAGTGAATCTCAAGGGTCTCATAGGTCTAGATACAAGAAGCAGGGAATAGAATTTAATTCTGGTGGTGTGGTGGAGAAATCTCATGGGGTCAAGAAAGTCCAACACCCCACTTTTCAAAAGTGTGGGAATAATTATCCCATAAATTGACTCAAGGGGACAAGGAAATACTTTAAGTGGGGGAAGGAAGGTCATTTGATGGGAGAAACTCATCAGTGTGATGGAAGAAAGGAATGATCTGATCAATCCTCAACCTATTATACAATGTTTCAACTATAAGGAACAAGGACATTATGTGAATCAATGCCCTAAGTCAAGGTTTATCGATGACAACTGATGAAAATAACCTCCGAGTCCTAGAGAGAAAGGGTGAGATTATATAATAAAAACTACTGAGGTGGATCCCAATAAAAAATTGGTAACATGTAAGCTATTTATTCATTTAAGAATAGTGAACATACTTTTTTATTATGGTTCTACGCATTATTTCATGTCACGTAGGTTTAGTAGAACTATTCAAACACCACCTCAAAACATGGAAGTTGAGTTATTGATAAAGATGGTGAATGGATCAATTATTGCATCCAAATCATATAACTCATCCCCTATCCATATTTGCAACCTGAATTTCATATAAAACCATATTATACTCTCCTTAGTGGAATTTGATACAATTATTAGTATGGATTGACTTTACTTATATAGAGACAACATAAATTGAAAAGCAAAGGAAATCACTCTTTGTATCATGAATCGTCCTCTGATTCAATACAAGTGCAAGGAGGAGAATGAATCTTTTTTTGGTAACAACTTATCAAGAATGGATATTATTTCCATATAAGAAAGCCTTTATTGCTCAGCTGATTGAGACTAAGGAAAATATCATCCTTGAATACATTCCCATTGTGAGTGAATTCACTAATGTGTTTCCCAAAGAATTTACTAGTCTTACTCATAGCTGAGAGGTTGAGTTATCAATTTAGATCATACTCAAATATTTTCCAATATCCAAGTATCCATGTAGAATGGTCATTGTTGAACTTGAGGAGATGAATAAGCAGCTATATGATATTTGGATAAAGGGTTTATACACCCAAGTGCTTTACTATGGGGTGCACCAGTCCTCCTCATCAAGAAGAATTATGGGTCAATATGCCTATGCATTGATTATCATGAGCTCAACAAGATCATGATAAAGAAAAATTATCATCTTCCATGGATTAATGACTTTTTTTATCAGCTATGTGAAACACAATACTTCTCTAAGGTGGATCTTCAGTTGAGATATTATTAAGTAAATGTGAAGAAGGAGGATTTCCCCAAGACTAATTTTCAAACAAGGTACAAGAACTATGAGTTCATAGAAATACCATTTAGACTCACTAACACCCCAAAAATCTACTTGGACTTCATGAATAGGGTATTTAGGGATCACCACGAAAAATTTTGCGTAGTCTTTTTAGACGAAATTATTATTTACTCCAAAAGCAAGGAGGAATATGAGGATCATTTGAATTTTGTACTAAAGAGTTTATAAAAGGAAGAGTTATTTGAGAAGTACATAGATATGGGTTTTGGATGGATAAGTAATTTTCCTGGGGTATATTATCACCAGAAAAGGGATATATGTGGATCTGTCAAAAATAAAAACAACCAAAGGATGGCCCTGACCAACATCTATGATGGAAATCTGTAGTTTCCTTGGATTAGCTGGGTAATATCGTTGATTTGTGAGAAACATTTCACGATTGTTAATCCCACTAGTCAAGCTTATACAAAAGGTATTTAAGTTTTTTTGGACTGATGAATGTGAAGAAAGCTTTAAAGAGCTGAAGAAGAGGCTAAAAATTGCACATGTACTCACATTACCCACCAATGGAGAAGGATTTGTGATCTACAACGATGCATACAAAAAGGGATTGGGTTGTGTACTCATGAAAGATGAAAATGTGATAGCTTATACCTCTATCAAATTAAAGATTCATGAGTAGAACTATCCAATGCATGATCTAGAATTGGCTACATTGATCTTCGTGTTGAAAATTTGGCAGCATTATCCCTACAGAGAGAAGTGTGACATATATATGGGTCATAAAAGACTCAAGTATATATTCACACAAAATGAGATTAATATGTGTCAATGAAGGTGGTTTAGAGTTGGTCAAATATTATGATTTTTTAATCCATTACCATCATATGAATGCAAACAAACACTACAAAAAAATATAGATTAGCGACGTTTTTTTTCATTAGTGACATAACATCGGTAAATGAGTTATAAAGCGTGACTTTTTAAAATTAATAATTTATTTTAGCAACACCTAATTTACCGATATTTTTAGAATCTTTGGTAAATGACAACTCATTTACCGAAGTTTCTAAAATTGTCAAATAAAATGTGTTATTTTTTGAAATACATAATTTTTTAACACCCCCCCCCCAAATCCCCCTCTCACCCTATTCCACTCCCTAACGTAACCCCTCCCCCCTCCCCCTACCTCCTACTCCCATATCTGGTGAGTCCCTCCCCTCCCTAACGTGCATCCCCCCTACCTCACATGCACAGGCCCCATATCCCCCCATGCCCACCTAACGCGCCCCCATAAGCCCCCCCCCCCCATCTCTACTACCCATAAGCCCCTCACGAGATTCGAAGCCTCGGCCTACTACCTAATAGAGCAGCACCCCGACCAACTAACCTACCAAATTATTATTTATAGGAATATACTATCTTATATTTATACATATATTAATATATTTCAATATTAAAAAAATTAATATACATGTGTGTGTGTGTGTTTATTATTTATTAAAATAATATATATATATATATATACATATACATATATTAATATATATATATGTGTCTATTTATGTGTGTGTGTGTGTGTTTACAGACACACATGTATATATATAAATATATATGTGTGTGTATGTTTATATATATATATATGTATGTATGTATGTATTATATATATATATTATGATATTTAAATATATGTTAATGTATTTGTATATCATTATAAATTTATATATATGTACATATATATAATTATAATTATAATATGTGTGTGTGTGTGTGTGTAAATTAATAGAATTATAATTATATATATATATATATAATTAGTCATGTTTTTAAAAACTAGTAAAAATGTCACTAAAATAGCCACGCTTTCTTAAAAACGTGGATAAATTTAAAATGTATATGTGTTTTTTATATAAAAATATATGTTTATATAGTTGCGTGTGTTTATATATATATATATTTATTTATATATTTATATATATGTATATATTAAAAAAATTAATACACACACACACACATATATATATTTGTATATATATATATATGTATATATACATATATTAATATATATCTATGTGTGTGTGTCTATTATTTATTACTAGTAGAGGGTATTATGAAACCAAAGCTCTCACCCTCCACGACGAGCTCCATCACTGTATGCCCGCACACCCTGGACTGCCTCCACATGCAGATGGAACCAAAGCTGAAAATCAGCCTTGATCAGAATTCAAACCCAACACCTTCAGCATCACACAAAAAGACTGGACCAACTCATATATGGCAATTTTATATATATAATTGTATTATGGTATAATATATATAGATTTTAGTATTTAAAAATTTAATATTATATATATATATATATTAATATGTGTGTGTGTGTGTTTATATTATATATATGTTTATATTATATATTATATATATGTTTATATTTTATATTATATATATGTTTATATTTTATATTTTATATATATGTGTGTGTGTTTATATTTTACATATATATTTATATTTTATATTATATATGTTTATATATCTATATATCTATATTTTATATTATATATGTGTGTGTGTGTTTTTATTTTATCTTTATATATACATGTGTGTGTGTGTTTATATTTTATATGTATATGTTTGTGTGTGTGTGTGTTTATATATGTGTGTGTGTTTGTGTGTGTGTGTTTATATATATGTGTGTGTGTGTCTGTGTGTGTGTGTCTGTGTTTATATATATTAATATATATATATATATCTAAATATATATTTACATCGATATGGGGAAATAGGATATATATATATATATATATAAATATATATATATATATATATATATATATATATATTTAGAGATGTTTCCTAAAAAACGTTGCTAAATTTAAAATTAATGATGTTTTAAAATGTGGCTAAAAACATTGCTAAAAAACCTTGCTAAATTCTAGTATTTTTGTAGTGAAAGTGATAGATGCTCTGAGTATAAAGGATCCTGCAGCCCTATACCTAATGAGGATTGTAAGGGATCCAATCTTCATGTCCATATAGAGGACAAATATAGGAATAATAAAAGGATGTTCATCCCACCTTGATCAAATAACTATTCAACTATCCATTCTTGTGAGAATCAAGGAGGCTTAGAAGGATAGTGAGGTGTTATGGAAAAAGGTAGTGAGTATTCCAGAGTTTAAATTTATTGAAGATGGAGTTATAAGGTTTGGAACTTGGATATGTGTCCCATAAAAACTAAAACCAAAGAGGGAAGTTATGGATTATGTTATTGCTCATCCTTCTATATTCATATAAAAAGTACTATGATGTATAGATATTTCAAACAAAACTTTTGGTGGGATAACATGAAGAGGAAGATTGCAGAGTTTGTATCATGATTCTTAGTATGCCAAAAAGTCAAGGTTCAGTGACATAAGTCTAAGGGTGTGATGCAACCATTGCCCATAATAGTATGGAAATGGAAAAACATGACCATGGATTTTGTTGTAGGATTCCCCAGGACCCTTAAAGGCAATAACTCTATCTGGGTGGTAGTCGATTGCCTTACTAAGTCAATACATTTCATTACTATCAATAAATATTTCTATCTTTACCATCTCACTAAGATATACACAAGTGGAGTGTTAAGACTTCATGGAGTTCCACTCTCTATTATATTTGATCAATATATGAGGTTTACATTGAGGTTTTGTAGAAGCCTTCAGCAAGCGTTAGATACAGAACTAAGCTTCAACACTACTTATCACCCTTAGAAGGATGTTCAATCTGAAAGAACCATCCAAACCCTAGAGGATATGTTGAGATCATGTTCAATTTATTTCCAAGGATGTTGAGATCAACACCTTCCCCTAATAGAGTTCCCATATAATAATAGTTTCCATTATAACATTCAAATAGCACCATATGAGGCTTTGTATAGGAATATGTGTCATACCCCAACACGATGGGGTGAAGTTGGAGAGAAGAAGTTGATGGGACCTGATCTTATCCAAGAGGTGGTACCATTGTATAATGATATTTCATATGAGTAGCAGCCTATGAAGATCTTAGATCATAGAGAAAAAGTTCTACGAAACAAGACAACTCATCTAGTCAAAGTATTGTGGCGGAGCCACAAGTGTGAGAAAGCTTCTTGGGAGCCAGAAGAGGTGATGAAATAGAAGTACCCTAATTTGTTTTAGTGTGAGAAATGAAAATTTTGAGGGTGAAATTTTTTAATGGGGTAAAAATGTAACGACCTAAACATTTATAAGTGAAATTACCTTCTTAAATGAGTAAATGTCTAATTAAGTAATGTTGCTATAGAAAACAAAGCACTACTTTGGTTATTTTGGACCATTATAAGTTATATCATATCGGATTTTAAAGTCCGTTAAGCATCATAACCATTGATATTATAGTTTTTGTACAGTAACCATTAAGATTAGTATATATATACGGTTATGATAAAGTTCAATTGATATAGAAGGAAGGAGTGATGGCCTCGACAAGTAGGATCTTACTCTATGATGTCCATTTATTAGATATTTTGAGGGAGATATCATCACTGGGCTCTACCCTTGACCAAACCCAAGCCGAGATTTAACAACTAAAGCATGAGTGAAATAATTTGTAGGAGAAGTTCAAGCACATCTAGATCACAACCCAAACCATGTTCATTGAACCGCCCCATGAAAATCTCTCCGTCACACACCTTAGCCTTAGGGAATTCGCTGGTGTAATAAAGGGCTATGTATTTAGATCCTAAAAATATGAATTTCTATATTTTTTTAATAAAATAATGAATATTTTTAATATTTTTTTAAATGATTAAATAATTAGTTTGATAAAAATTAGATTTTGATACGATAAAACACAAATTGTATTTTGGGGAAGTATATAGTTTCAATCAAGAAACTATTTTTGATTAATTCAATATTTTTTGAAATAAATGATATTTTAATAAAAAAATATTATTAAAAAATAATTATTAAATATAAATTATAATATAATTTTATGAATTTAAATGTAATTTTTATAAGGGTCGGAAAATTTTTATTGTAAAAAAACTAGTATTTTTCAATAAATGAAGTTTTTTAATTAAAAGTGTAAATTTTAATATTTTTACAATTATTTTGATAAAATAAATATTATTTTTGAAATCATTTCATCGAAATTATCCAACCGTGATTTTTTCATAATTTTTCAAGAATGACAAATTTTTAGGTAAAAATTAAATACATTATAATTATACTGTATGTATCATGACATCATAAAAGCCCAAAAATTATGTAATAAATACTATAAATAGTCTCCACAACCAAAATTATATTTAACCTTTAAAATAACGTGTTTAAAGTTATTTAATTAATTTTATAAACCCTTAATGAATCCTATAAAATGTATATTATATTTTAAGGTTTTAAAATCAATTCTTTATAAACATGACTCGCTTCTATATCACCAAGGGTATTATTTGAATTTTTTCAGTTCTTAGCCATATAAAATAATGAAAACCACTAATATTTGGTAAAAATCATGGATAAATACCATGGGAAGGTTTTTGGTTTGGATTACTTTATCATATAGAGTCTAAAACCTAAGTTTGGAAATTAATAAATAATTCTATACTCTTTTTCTATATAAACCCACCCAACCAATCATTCCTCTTTACTCAAAAACTATTGGAGAATGAAATTACTCTCCCTTTACCTCTCTATAATCCTCCCAAGGTTCCCCCAAGATCTTAATAATCACCTCTCAAGTTTTTAGAACTATCCTCTCAAGGTAAGGGATCTTCTCTTTCTCCTCTTTATTTAAGTACCATCTTTAAATTATGTCGTTTTCTTTTTAATTGTTCATGTTGTGGTATGTTTTTACAAATACCACTTAATTTCCTTATGATTCCCAATTAATGAGAGACCTCTTTCTCTCTCATTCACCCCTTCTATAAACTTTTATGTAGACCCATTATGCTACCAAAATTATCCTATGATTTTCCATGCCAAACATTTGTATAATGAATACCCACCCTCATTTTCACTCAATGTCATTCACCTAGATGTACATATCCTTAATTTATTGGGTAATTACATGTATGTAACCCATACTTCTTAATCGTGGAATTAAATGTGATGAAATATGATTCTATGTTGAATGATCTCTCTGACAAATTTATACATGTACATGATATGAAAGTGATGGGTGGGCCCAAAATTATATAGACCTTCAATTAATTGGGTAATTTTTTTATCACATGATATGCCATGTATGGTGAAAGAGAGGTTATCCTAAGCACATTGTGTTATGATGTTTTAGCGATTAGCCTTTACTTGTGTTTATGATGTCATATTTTGTGTTGTTTCCACATTCTCATGTTGTCTTTATGCTATCATGTTATATCATGTCTCATTGTTTAAGATTATGAATCTCACCCCTCTTGTGTTACCTTGGTATTACTCTTGGATCACATGTACTTTTTTACATTATGTTATGTTGTTGGGAAAAATCCCTCAAGGTGTCGTCTCGATTTTTTTAGGGTGATTGTGTTTGTTAACAAAGCCAGATGACCGTGTTTTGGTATAGTTGGTGTTACTGAAGCAGATGCATTTAAGGTGGCACAGTTTCCCAGTGTTTTCCAAATTTTTAGGCCTCAAAATAGGTATTTTTTTACGATAAATGAAGAATTTCCATATAGCATTTTAAGCGAACTACAGAGAAACTAAAGGAGTTCACATACTACAGTTCGCATACCATGAAGCGTGGAGTTCACAGACCACATAGTAGCGCAAATTCACTATATAAACTGCAAAGGAGGTACGCGGAATGATGAAGGAAAATCAGAAAATGAAATATTTCTGCATAGTAGTGCTATGCAGATTGCATAACACACTATGTGAACCACAAAGAGGCTTGATGTTTTGCAGCCTAAGGCGTTTTTTAGGGGAAACACATAGCAATATTTCTGCATATAATTTTTCACAATGAAATCCTCAAAGTAGATTGTCATTTGATGAGTGAGGGTGGTGATTTGAAGTTGCCACATAATATTATCCACTACACGAACTACGTAGTGGGATCAGTTTGTGGGAGGTGTGTCATTTTCGAAAGGTGGTGATTTAAGGTGCGTCACAAATGAATAAATTCATGTGAACCATATAGAAAGTTCGTGGTGAAGGCTATACCACGAATTAGTTTTCAATAATTATGATTAGTGGGTTTTGTGGATATATTTTACTATATAATGACCCCTAATCAAATCATTAGAAGAGAGAGAATTTTATTATAGAAGATCATCGCTAGAATAATTTGGGTAATTTCGAAGTAGTTCATGATGGAAGATTTCACAAAGGATAAAGAGGTTTGTGAGGCATCAACAATGCACAAAGATGAGGCGGCCCATGAATAAAAGGTTATCCATGAAGCACTCACATCATGTGGTGTAGGGAAGAAATCCAAAGTAGTTTGCAAGGGGGGATTCTGTAAAGGAGAAAGTGATTCATGAGGAATAAATTCTACAATGGTGGTATTCTATGAAGGTGGTTGTTCGTGAAGGAGGTAGTCCAAAAAGCAAGATTAGTTCATGGAATTTGTTTTCAGAGAACTTTAGCTCACAAAGTAAAAGGGGAACTGGGAAGTGAATGCAGTTCACGAAGCATCATCCGCCTGTGATGTAGAAGCAGTTCACAAAGAAAAGATGTTCCACAAAGCACTCATGCAACATGGTGCATGATAGCTCATAAAGGGATTAAGGAAGTTTTTAAATGATCATAAATAGTTCATGAAAGTTATCTCTGCAAGGAAAAAATCACATGATGAAGTGTACTTTATCTATCGGGTGAAAATGGTGTTTCATGGCACACCTATGTGTGAAACTATTCTGAGGGTCTCACACAAGAATATGTGTGCCATGATTACCCAGTGAAAAGTATCATTATTATATTTTAATTCTAAAGGGGAATAAGAAGATAGAGGATCTATACCTTTCGAAAAATATTGCAGAAGGAGTTTATTCACTTCTATATCCAAGAAATTGAAAAGAAGTATCGGCATCCATTGGATATCCTATCAAAGAATGAGTTTGTAATTGTTGTGTCTACAGCAAAGAGAAGTTTGTTCTAGGTGTCTGGAAATTGAATGTGCTACATCAAGGTGTTTTAATATAAGTGAAGGAGAAGCCCATAAAGAGATTCACAAATAATCTACCTAAAATTTAGGATTCATTCATTATTGATAATGAAGGGACCTACAAGTCCATAAACTGTGTATGAATCCTTTCTATAGTAGTGAGTAAAGGAAGAGGAAGAAGGTGATCCTTTTCATCAGCAGTGATCCATCAAAGGAAATATTGAGGGAGTGACTCTTGGGAAGCAGTGAGATGTCCCTAAACATTATAAAGGTAGTGAGCCTAGTCATAGAAGTGATCTATCCCAAAACTTATTTTGGTAGTGAGCCTTAGTGAATTTGGTACATCAACACATTGTCATTGTATGCTCCTTGGGCATTTCCCAATGAGGGTGAACCAAGTAAAATTATGTGTGTCTATGTTCTTGCTTTCTTGCTTTACTTTTTATGCATCATCATCAGATAAATTTGGAAAGTATATGATAAATATAAACACTAAAGAGAAAACAAATTATTCCTTGTAATAAAGAAGTCAAGATCTAGTGGGGTTGGAATAACATTTAAAATAATATCCATACCCTGATTCACCCCCCCCCCTCTTGTAACATCCTGGACCCAGATGCCACTAAAAGGTACCCCAATATCGGTGGGTCACATGGCCTCGAGTGCATCTCCTCAAATACCAAAGGTTGATGACTAGAAACGAGGGCCTAGGTGTGTTAGTGGGGCGACTATTCCCTTATTACCATAGTGTAACACAGTGGAATGTCAATAACATACTAGTAGAGGAAGCAGTATAATAACTAGAAAATAAGTAAACAAACTACTAGTAATATAATAAATTCAGAAGACATCTCATATATACAATGATGACACATGTCATATGTTTCTAATAAAACAACCAAAATAGGTACTCATGGCAGATATACAATACATGTAACAAAAGTACAAAAAGGCCAAAAGTATCCCAATAGCATCACAAGACTTAGCTTGGTCCCATTCTCTCCTAATACTAAGTAGAAATCAAGAAAATGTAGTAGGTCACTTGCCCTTATCAATATCTACAATCATATAGTCTTTTTGGGTTCCTAAAGGTAGCCCAAATAGGGTGTGGGACTAAATCGTAGTAGGAAACCACCTAAGGTCTGTGCCAATCAGTCAGTGAATATAAATATAAATGAAAGTGTGTAAGAAGTAAGATAGTATGCAAAGAATTAATCAAAAGTAAACATCCCATAAGTACAGGTTCTCATTTAATATTCATTTCATTTAATCAAATTCATTTAAATGGTAATACTCTAATTTAATAGTTAGGAATGTGTCATTATAACATGTTCATTTAATCAAAAGTTTATTTAATAAATAATTCTAAAACTTAGAATGGAGCCTGACGTTCCCTATAAGCACAGGTAACCAAGGATGCCTTAACAATCCATCCTGAAGTATAAGTCAAGGCCAAATCCAAACTTGTGATTTGTCTTGGCAGACGCGTCATAAAATTCATTTCATTCATTATTAAATTTAGAACCTGTGTCTGTCCTTGGAATTCCTAAGTTATAATTCAAGTATCACTCCAGGTGTAAAATCAACCAACACCTTACATGCTCGTCTATAGCGAACCTCTCAAGAACCCATGTATCGCTCTAGGTGTGGTACAACATCCCTACCATTCAAGTCCATCCTTAGTGGTCCACTTAGGGAGCCCAAGTATCACTCATGGATATATAATCAGTTCCCTCGAGTTTGTCCATGTCATTCTCATATGAATCCATGTATCACTCGGCATATAAGTCAAGCCTCAAAAATTTTGTCCATGGTGTCCTTTATTTGGATCCATGTATCACCCATGGCATAATCAAGGTTCAATCCAATTGAGTCCATACGTGGAATTCTAATATAAATCTATGTATCACCCAAGGCACATTACCATTTAATAAATTTAATAACATTTAACCAATTCAAATAACTATGTCAAGGTCAACACCAAGAACATCACATTTATATCTCACCTCAAGAGGTGTTCCAAACCATTGGACAATCTTAGAAGGCTAGGCTCATAATTACTCATGTGGAAAAAACATGATAACAAGAATTACAAGATTAAAAAACCCATCACATAGCATGGTCTCTATATAAATCACATGGGAAAAACCTCATAACAAGCTTCTCATTCTTGAACAACCCATTCCACGGCATAGTCATTAATTAACTCACAAGGGAACATTAATAAAGGGAGCAATTCAATCTTGAACAAGTAATTGCATGTGATGGGCTAAGGGTCATGGTCATTTCTGTTAGAGTTGGTGTCCTGAGAACCAACTGTTTATACTTTGATTACATGAATGTACACTTATTATGTATTGTTCATTGTTCTGCATGACTATAATATAATAATTTCTTGGAATATTTGTTGCATTAATAAGGTCATGATAGATCCCCACTATGATGAGAACCTTGAAATGCTATAACAATATTATTAAATAAAGTTTAACGGTTGGATGAAATACTATGATAGGATGCATAGTATACAGTTTGTCATGTGCGAGTACTCATAAGAAGACGAGACTCTCTCTCATGGAGTTAACACTTGGTAATCTCCAAGATGGGATATTATGAGAACAGACCCACCAGTAGTAATTATACATGTCTTGGTGTCATCAGACATTTCTATCTATGAGCGTGTGTAATGGTCCTTAGACTGGAAGATTATCATTAACTCATTTCATGACTTGCACACTAAGATTTTCTGATGAAAACCGTCACGAAGACAGTTGGCAGGAAGTAGGGTATGTTGGGTGCGTCATGAATGACATGTTGTTAATGGATAAGTTGAGGAAGGATTTATCTCTTCCATATTTATGGAAGTAGATATCTTAGGCCCTTTGATTTAAATAGAACTATCGCCCAAATTCCATGGCCATGGTGTCATGGTGAGTTTATTTTTGGAAGTCAAAGAATGGTGGATCAATAATATAGGTTTATGACACTGCCATGAAACCTTATTGATGAGATATTGAGACAAAGGGATTAAATTACACGGTAAGAGTTCATATGAGGTGACACGTCAATGCGGCATCAACTTCTTTCTCTTGGGTGCCTTGACCCATTACTAGACAGTAATCTTGGACTTTAGGCAATCCCGCCTAATGCCAATGAGAAAGAAACCTAAAGGGTCACACACTAAGTGTATCCAAGTATATCAAGTAGAATAATGATTATTCTAGTATGTGGTTTAATAATTATTCAAGGAAGTCTAAATTGTTTTAATTCTAGAGGAAGAATAAAATGAAAAAAAGATATACATGCCATGTACATTGAATGTACATGCCGTGTAGTTTTCATTTTGGAAAGGAAATTAAAAACAAGTACACGTCGTGTATTAATGATTACATGCCGTGTAGTTTTTTCAGGTGGGATTTTGAGGAAATAATATTGTTTTATTAAATGATATTTATTATAATCAGCGTGGGCGCATATCAAGGAATTAATGATTCTACATGGGGTTTTCAATAAGAGTTAATGAAATAAATAAAGCGCGTAACACGTTTATTTATTGTCATAACTCTATAACCTCAGTGTGGGTGCATGTAAAGGAATTAGTGATTCAACATGGGGTTTTTAATAAGAGTTAATGAAATAAATAAAATGCATAACATGTTTATTTATTGTCATAACTCTATAATCTCAAACCTGATTATAAATATCTTCAAAACCCCAATACTTTTCCCTAATCGTTGTGCACAACAATTCTGAAGAATTCTCTCAAGGCCGAAAGAACTCCTTCCTCCAAGAATGCTCTTAAGACTGAGGGAGATCCTCCTCCATCGGATCAAGGCGATCTAAGGTAGACAACGCAAGAAAAGGCTTATCTACGCTAGCACCTAGAGACTCCTTTGGTGACGTCCAAAGATACGTGGTGCACATGTGGATCACCGTTAGAGGAAGTCTACACTTAGATTCTGTGATGCAACATCGGATCACATCGGAACATGATCAGAAATATCAACGAACAAAGAATTCCATAAAAGGTACTTCTTGCCAATAAATTAAATTAATTATAATCAACCTGTGATGATCCTCCTTTGTGGTTCCGAGACTATTCTTCTTCTTTGTATATTTCTATGATTCAATCTGTGTAGTCTGACATTTATCATCATATTGATCCCATATTGATCATTTCTAATGAAAAAAATCCAAGTGGGCACATCCACTCATGAGCTTCCGCTATGCTTGGGACCTTCAATTTCCTCCCTTCCCATTATTCAATTCAATTTCAATTGATATCATAAGTTGATTCACATATCAATTCAAAATTATAAAATCATTATAATCACATTTTTCAATTCAAAGGTTAGAATCCCATGATATGGGGTAAAATGGAACACCTCAAAGGGGGTTCAAATCATAAGCCATCATAATAACCATTTAATTAAACAAGACACCCCAAAGGGGTGGTTCTTGTTTCAAGGTTCTTAACCTATAATCAACCATTAAAAAGATTCTTTAATTACATAGGCCATGCCTAGAAATTCCATGGTTCAATTTCAATTTAAGGCGACACATGTAAATTGGGTGTGTGGCATGACGACATATATAAATAGGTTGACTTTAAACAAAAGGCATGAGACCACCTACCGTAGGTTCATAGTCGATAGCTCCTCCAGTATCAACTCTTGATTCGGATCAGATTGGGAGAAAAATGAAGAACGGACAAAGAGCCTAATAATAGGGAAAATATAATTACACCCAAATAGCACAACTGGTATCCAGAAGAATGGATAATGACTAAAAAGGAATCAAGGTCTTACCATTATGGATCCCTCGAGACAAACAACCTTTGATTTAGAGCTCATATGGAAGAGATCTCTTGATTCAAATAATCATCACCAAATGCTTTGAAAGGGGGGAGGAGGCTGTTGTGAAGGTGAAGAATGAGTGAAAATTTGATTTTAATTGATTTTAATTTAATTTTAAATTATTAAATTTCCCAAAATATCTGGGGTTTCATAGTTTAGGTGCATGGTTTGGAAAATCGTGCACCAACCATGCACATGTATCTATAGGCAAGGGACACCAGCATGGTTTGTTCACACAGTTTGACTAACCATGCACAAACCATGAAAAAATCCTCTGTCAAGATTGCGGAGTTGATTGAACGGCTGTGTGACCCTAGTCACGCAGTTTGTCTGAAATCGTGCGACCTATATATGCTCTTTTCCCAGGCCTCGCATGGTTTGTTAAAACATGTGTCCTAACCAACATAGTTTACTCTAATCGTGTTCCATGCCAATTTCACCCAAAAGATCAGGTTTCAGGCTCCAAACCAACCCTAAACACCCCCAAAACCTCCATGACCTCAAAGGGAATTCACATTAGGCCATATTTAAACATTTTAATTGGGAATTGATGAAAAATAAAGGATTTGTATCTCAAAGAAGAACCAAGTTCTTACAAACTCCCCCCTTAAAATAGTTCATCCCCAAATTTCGCTTCTAAGGGTGGTGAAGCATGATCTAAGAAAAACTCTAGCCATTACGATCGTACATTGGCCTCCCACTTGAAGGTCTTGTCCTGTACTTGGTCGTGCTGCCATAACACCCATACTAAAGGAATGGACCAGTCTTAGATGACCTTTGTGCTACGATCCACAATTAGTATATAATGATCCTTAAAGGATGCATCTACCTATAACTCAACCTCATTGGGCTGAAAGGCATGAGATGGGTCTGAATAATAGCATTGCAGCTGAGAAACATGGAAGATATCGTGCATGGACCAATACCTATAAGGTAACTACAACTGATATGATACCGGTCTGACTCTCTCTATAATCTCGAACGAACCAACGTATCTCAGTGAAAGCTTACTATGTCTCTTGATTATCCTATTCCCTGGGCTCGGTGAAACATGCAAGAAAACCCAATCCCCGACCTCAAACTCTAGAGGTCTTCTGTGGTGATTGGTGTATTATTTCTGACGTGACTACATAGTAGCCATCATTTTCTGAATCAACTACACCTACTATGTGGTCTCCTGAACAAGACAAGGTCCCAACATAGTTGTCTCTCTTACCTCTAACCAACATAGGGGTGATTTTCATGGCCTACCGTATAAATCCTCATAAGGAATCATCTATATAGTATCATAAAATCTATTGTTATAGGAGAATTCAACCAGGGGTATATGTCTCTCCCAAGAGCCCTTGAAATCAAGGACACATGCCTGTAGCATGTCCTCAAGAACCTGAATCATGCGCTCTAACTAACCATCTATCTGGGGATGGTATGTTGTGCTCAGAAGCACCTATGTACCCAATTCCCTCTATATCCCTTGCCAAAATCGAGAAGTAAATTGGGCATCCCTATCTGAAATGATAGAATGTGGGACCCTGTGCAGTCGTACTATCTCACTAATATACAACCTTTCAAGCTCATCAACACTGAAGGTTTTCTTGATCATCAAGAAATATGCAACCTTCTTGAGCCTGTAAACAACAACTCATATGAAATCATTACCTCGAGGAGACCTCAATAAACTTTTCATGAAATCCATAATGAAATCATTCCATTTCCAATCGATAATGGGTAGCTGCTATAAAAATTTGGTTGGTCACTGGGGTTCTGCATTCACCTGCTGACAGGTGGAATACCTCATGAAAAAAACTAACTACATCTCTTTTCATACCTAACCACCAGTACCGGTGATGTAAACCCTGATATATCTTGGTGAAACCTGGGTGCACAACCCAATATGACACATAAAAATCCTTTATCATCTCTTCATGTATGTCTTAAGAGACCCATATGAAACCATGTGTACAGAGAATTTCATCTTTGCCTACGGTCCAACCAGGAGGAGTGTCCTCACCTGCCACACTCTCCCATAGAACTAGGACCTCAGAATCTGATAGCTTCCTCATTCTAACTATATCCAGAAGTGTATAGGTGAAATATAAATATTAAAGAAAAGCCTACCCCTGACTATCGTGAACCTCCAAGTGAATCTCAGATAACAAATCCAAGATCTTCCACTCACTACTGGCATGTTGCACTGCATGTATCTGAGTCCTCCTACTTAGTGCATGAAACACTACATTGTCTTTACCAGACATGTAGGAAAGATCAAAGTCAAAATACTGAAGGTACTCAACCCACCTTCACTGCCTCATATTCATATCATGCTATGTAAATATGTACTTGAGGCTTTTGTGGTCCGTGTACATCACAAAATTCTCTCCCAGTAAGTAATGTATCTAACAGCGCAATGCGTGAACAACTGCAGCTAACTCAAGATCATGTGTTAGGTGATTCCTCTCACGTGGCATCAACTGCCAAGACCCATATTCCATGACACTATCCCCCTGCATAAGAACTGCTCCTATCCTGATACCTAATGCATCGTAGTAAACTGTGTAACTCTTGCCTGACTCTAGTAAAGTCAATGTTGGCACTAAAGTCAATCTCCCTTTCATCTCTTGAAAGGTTGTTTCATAAGAATCTAACCATAAAAAATTCACACCCTTCTTATTCAAGCTCATCAACAATGCTTCTATGTGTGATAAGTCCTGTATGAAACACCTGTAGTAACTATCCATCCCTAAGAAACTCTGTACCTCAAAGATGTTCTTGGGATGCTCCTAGGAAACTAAAACTCTCACCTTCTTTGGGTCTACTGCTACTCCCATATTTGATATGATGTGACCTAGTAAGTGAATTTTATCCATCCAAAAGTGGCACTTTGTGACCTTATCATATAACTGATGTTCTCTCAGTGTATTCAAAATGATCTCAAGATGTTTGGCATTGTCGCGTCGATTGTGAGAATACACCAAGATATCATACATGAAAACCACCACAAATGAACCAAGATAAGGATGGAACACTCATTTCATCAGTTCCATGAATATTGTTAGCATGTTTGTGAAACTAAACGGCATAACCAAATACTTGTATAGGCCATACCTGCTACGAAAAGTTGTGTGAGGTATGTCTGATGGTCTAACATCCACCTAATGATAACAAAATCACAAATCAATCTTTTACAAGACTCGAGATCCTTAGATCTGGTCGAAGAGATCATTTATCCATGGTAGAAGATACCAATTCTTAACCATCAACTGGTTCAATTTCTGGTAATCCATACATATCCTTAGAGTTTTGTCTACCTTTTTCACAAAAGTACCAAAAAAACCCACAAAGAAGAATTGGGTTGGATAAACCCTTTGCCTCTAAATCCTCTAGCTACCTCTTGAGATTTTTCATCTTGTTAGTAAACATCCTTTAAGGAGGAATTGATATAGGTGCAGATCTCGACACTAGCTTGATAGAGAACTCTACCTCCCTCACTAGAGGTAACCCTAAAAAGTCATCTTGGAAGATGTCCTAAAAACAATCAACCACTAGAGGGAAATCTATCTGACATGTTCCCTGATCATCCAAATAAAAACTCGTAATATGGGTTTTCATCCTACCAAGTCCATAATGATTGAGCCCAGTTCGACTCTCCTGGACATTCCATTCACCCTTGTGAATAAACTCACCATCCCCTAGTGATATGAAGGTCACCCTACGACAATAGAAATCAATGAAAGAACGGAATAAGACTAATCATTCCATTCTAATAATGATATCAAAACTTGTCATCTCGAGGACATAGAGGTCCCATACAAAGTGACACCCACCAACATTAAGGGGGCACTCCCAGTACTAACGTACACCCTCCATTCTAATCCCCAACGGAGTGTCAAGTGTCAAAACACCATCAAAAGTTTGAATATAGAGCCCAAGTCTCTCCACAATAGGCACTGATATAAATCTATGTGAAACCCCTATATCAAAAAGTATAGAAGCTAAGGTAGAGGCTACTAGAATAGTACCTATGATAGTAGAAGGTTTGGTATTCTCCTCCCAATGGGTTTGTTGCACTACATATACCTAGCCTGAACCACAACCCTGTGATACTGTTTGGCTACCATGAGAAGATCCACCCTATTGTCTTTGTAAAAATGGGGTCTGACTACCACAACCACAACCACCACCTCAGCCTATTCAGCCAACTGTACTTCAGATCCAAACCTGATGAGAAGCTGTTAACCTTGCTCCTGAATGTGTAGACCCTCTCTCACTGGCTGCTGGTGGAAAGGTTCTGCAGAAGCTCTATAGATGGTCCATCTTGCTGCAAAATCGACACTCAATTGGGTCCCTCATACATTGTGGTCTCATATGTCCCAACCTACCACACTAGTAGCACATCACTTGGCTACCTGAGTGTGTGATCCGACTACTGGTATAACTACGTGGAAGCTTCAGATGACACTTCCTACTACCAGTTGATTTAGTTCCATATCTTGGTGTCAAGCTACCCTGGCTCTCACGTCCAGCCTCTCTCATGTTATGCTCTATGATAAGTGCATGATCCACTATTCTAGAAATGGCAGTCAATGGAAAAAAAATCACCTACGATCGGATGTCGTACCTGAGATCATCCTTGAATCGCCTGAATTTTGATAACTCATCACCCATCAGGATAGGTGTGAAGCACTGGAGCTCAGTAAAACAAGCTGAGTAATTCATGATAGATAGTGCACCATGCTCCAAATGAAATAAATCTTGGGGTCGATCCTCCCTCAATATCTCAGGATGGAAGTAATCGTAGAAGGGTGTATGAAAATCCCTCTAGTCCATCTCCTGGTGACGATCTATTTGAGTGATAACATCCCACAATCTCTTGGAGAAATCACATAGCATATACGTAGTGAGATTGACCCTCCTCTAAGGAGGCATCTCAAGATGATAAAATAGATAGGATGACCTCTAGCCATGACTCCGTAGGATATGGTCTAGCATCCCCCAAAAATGTGGGCAGATGCTACTTCTGAAACTCACGCGTCAACTCTATCATAGTCGAGGTAGGTCGTAGTGCTCCCTGAATGGTCTATAAGAACTGCATAAATCCTTCCCTAAATTGTGCCTCAGCACCTGTGTATGGTACATCTAATGGTGCCACAACTAGCACTACCGGAGGATCCACTAGTATCTCATGGCCCACTACCTCTGGAGTATGGTCGTCACCACCCTCCTAGAATACAACTGGAGGTCTTCATGGTGGAATGCCTTTACAATTCCAAACACACACCTCATATCAATATTTTTAACAAATTTCATAGCTCAAAAGCACAGAAACAGAAATAGGACAGGTATAAACCTTCTTATATAAGAACACACCCCCTTTCTTGCTCCATGAGTTAGGTCTAGGTGTTATACAGATTAGGTATAAGCAAGAGACACTAAAAATTTCCCACTACTAAGTTCGATTCTATCCAAGTTCTCTATTACAAGCCAATCAAGTTTCACTTGATTTCATTTTTGTTTCATTTCAATTAAGTTCACATATTCATTATCATTTGAATTTATACTCATTTCCTATGTATCACAATTCATTTTTAAAGGTTGAACTAATGTTCTTCCAAATTACGATCCATGAGGGATCATACTCCCCAAGGACCAAAGATTGGCATCCATCTAATCCATACCACAACACATCTCAATATACCTATCACAATAGTAGACACGTCTATCACAACTCCTATCACAATAGCATGAAACAAGTAATGCATCCTAAATGGCATGACATAATTCATGGCATGTGATTTCTATCAAGTGCCTATATGATACATGATATGACACACCCTCATCTCATCGGGAATCAACACAATAGAACCCAAAATCAAATCAATAATAATATCACAATACAAGTACATTGCCCAGTGGTGGAATCAAATCAACTATAATAGTCAAAATCTAGAAAACAACAATTTAATTAGAGATAATTTGGATTTTTCCTATGTGGGTTAGCTATGCCCAGGCACAACTCATTACCAAATCACATTCCCTTCATTTTCCTTTCCATTATCTCCAAATAGTAAATCAAACCAAAAAAGGCCCTCTGATGCCACTTTCACTACTAGAAAAATAACTTATAGCCACAGATCTATAGCCACGGTTTAAATGATCCATGGCTATAAGGTGAAATATGGATATGGTTTGTAAGGTGGGCGTGGCAATAGGTCGTCAAATTTTTTATTTCCATCGCAACTTTCCTCTCCCACCCGCAAACTAGTATCCCTCCTTCAGAGATTACTCCACCACCATTCCTCCTCCCTTTCTGTTCCTACTCCCCTCCTCCCCATCCTCCCCTCACGATTCCTCCTCCCCCTTCAGCTCCAACGCAGTCAGCACACCCCCCCCCCCCGCCGATGCGGCTCCGACACGGTTTTGATGCCACCCTACCGACGCGGCTCCAACGCCCACCTCCTTGTGGACACGACCTCCCCACCTCCCTGCCGACGCGTCTCCGATGCCCCCTGCCTCAATATAACCCTCCTCCTCTGATGCATCTCACCAATGCTCTAACTCGGCCACACTAGCTTTGGTCGTCCTCCTCTGATGCAGCTACCCCACCACCATGAGATCGTCCTCCTCCGACGTGGCCACCCCACCTCCCTGATTTATTACCCGAACTCAGCCTTACCCTCGAGATCCACTTCCTCATGTGATTTCTCACTAACCTGGACACTAGGTAAATCCTCCCTTTAACAATTTTTCATGAAAAACTCCCACCTCATACCCTCTATTGAATTGCATTTTCATAACAAGCTAGGGTTCTCATCACAGTTCATTTTTACAAGATTACAGTTAACAAGGTGGTTATTTTTTATTTGTTCCCCTAATCTACCACTGCAAATGAATTATATTTATGAATTTCTCTTTACCCAATCCCATATCCCATATAAACTGATTTTTATTTTGTTAGAATATGTGTTTAGTTAGACAATCAACAATATTTCTTCCATGAACATACAATTTTATGATTTTCTCCCTGCAATAATTACTTATTTGGATCCCGCTGTATTGTTATTGCATAATATGAATGGAATCCTTGGAATATTTTATTTGACTTTGAGGTTGAAATTATTCCCATGGGTTAGAATTATTACCCTGGTGCTACTCTCTATCCCTAGGTGATTGAGAACACACTTTGAGATATGTAGCGAGATGACTTAAGTGACATGGAAGATTGACTAGGGTTATTTTTTTGCAAAATATTATCTGAGCCCATATAGTTATCAGGGGTATTGTGGTAGTTTGGATTAAGAATGTCAGGACTCTAGTGATGGTGAGGGGGAGTTTCTAGCCAAATTTTATTTTTTCCGGACCTTGAGTTACTAGGGCGGTTGTGATTTTCTGTTGTTGCCTTTTGTAATGAGTAATTTTAGGAAATTTGAGATTCTTTATTTATATTATGTTTTTTGGGGGATGATTACCTGACATATTTTTATTAGAATCCATTTTAAATAAATTATGTATTTATTGGATTCTTTTGTTTTATATATTTAGATCATGCCTTATGCAAGGAACTTTAAGAACAAGAGGGAGGAAGCTATAAAGAACACTCCACCAACTGATCCTCCTATAGAACCTTATCTCATAAAATCAGTGATCAGAACCATTTAGTCTCTTAAGAAAAGTTTTGAATCAGGGAAAGCCTAGTTGATAGATTTGTCCCAGGAGTTCACAAAGAAAAATTTTCCTGTGATTAAGGGTGATATGGGGCCTCAATAATCAGAATTATGGATGGAAAATATTGAACATAACTTATAATTTCTCAAGACCCCTATGATGTCAATGGTGTGATTTGAAACTTATATATTACAAGTGATGAGGAGAAGATAGTGGGACTTGGTAGTGATAGATAAACTTCATGAATATCTTACTTGAATTGGGTTAAAAAAATGTTTGAATAGAAATTTTACATGGAGATATTAAGAGTGAAGAACGCCAAAGAGCTCATGATTTTAGAGAAGGGTGACTGATCCATCATGAAGTAGCCCAATAAATTTACCAAACCAATACATCTTTAACCCAAGATCCTTTCAAATTAATACATGAAAGAAAATCATTTTAAAATGGGTTTGATGTTAGGAATTTGCTCTAGGATTATTCTATTGTGTTTTCTCGCCTTGATGAAGTGGAAAAAGGTGGTTATTGACATGGTAGATATTGTAGGGCTGATCAATTTGATCCATTATATAACTATTATGGTTGTAATCTAGAGTTCCTCTTTAGGTAAAAATAAGAAGTGAAATTAATTGAATCAAGACAGTAGTGGGAGTGTATAATGTCCTGCAAACCTTATTCTAGTAGCTTACTCAAGTAAAAATAAAGTCGTGTGTTATCAGTCTGGGAGGGCCATACATACCGAACAATATTTCTAAGAAACTATGAGGATCTTACACCAGTGTATATTATTGGTACATCTTCAATGGTATTTCAAGTACTTTCCCCAGGGTAGTAAAGTAGGGTCCACTAATTCCAAGGGTTCCCTTGTACAGTCAAATGCATCAAAGGGAGCATGATTTCATTCTTAAGTGAAAGGGACTGTCATTTTTTTAATAAATCTTAGAGTGGGCCTGAGTCTAGGCACTTGTATGTGGGAAAGAATAATCTATATGAGTTAGATGTGGGTCCATCAAATTTCAAAGGGATGATGTTCATTTTTTTATATATATCTTTATATTTATTTTAAATATGTATATCCAATTAATTTATCTCATCTAGGTTGATTGATGCCTTGGGACTATGATCTGTGTTGATGCCTTATGTGATGGACCTCTATAATTCATTGGGAAAGAGGATAGAGAAAGGATTTAAGTGCTAAAAGTTCTATGTAATCATTGTTGATGCTGAAGTCATTTGGGATTTATTGGTTTTGGATTTAGAAATATTTGAACCCCCCTGATGTTCACCAAAATTGGTATTGTTGTGGAATCTTCATCTTATCTTCATCTTTTACAAGTCAAAGAACCGATGGTAATCTTTGTACACCTCCCTTTTTTTTTGCACCACATAAGGTAAGGGGTGAAATTAGCCAAGTGGTAGGGATGGTGGGATTCGGGTTAGGTCTAATATCATGTTAACAAAGAAAAAAAGAAACACATGATGATGACAACTGCCTTAATCTATCCTTTCTATGAACATACATGTGACCAATAAAAACTTGCGCATGCATTAAAGTTTTCTTGTAGAACACACATGAGTATTGCCTGGAAGCCATGAAACAAGATTGGATACCTTTTTATGTTGCCCTTAGCCATGTTCATTTTGTTGGTGCTCAAGATCCACTGTCTTCATCTAGCCAAGTGATAAGGTTTCCATTATCAAAACAGCACACTAATTATGTATCATAAGTGTTACTTTTTAATCCTTTATTCTCCCTTTAATTAAAATTTAGTTTATAGGCCTACTAGTGTAATTTGAACTCGCAATTATCATGCATGGTGATTTACAATCACCCTCCTACTCATTTACTTCAAAATAACAAGGAAAATGAATAATTTGACGGCTGGTATTTTCCATCAGACTTGTACATAGTACAAATCTATCTTCTACTAGACTTCTCTATATGGACAGAGGGTAATGTTAACTAGATTAACACATTTAATCAGTAGGGACATAAACACTACTACATATTGTATAGGAATAGTAATTCATCAGAAGAAGTCATCAAATCCACCCTCTGTGATACTTGCATAGTTTTCAGAACCTGAAATTTCAGTCACTAACATGTCTTGAACTAGAATCTTTAGAGCATTAGGATTGAAGGGAGATCCATTCCCAGTTGCTAAATATAGGGTTGGAAAAGTGAACTCAGAGTTGGTTGATGAGTTGTCAGAGCTAGCATAACTAACATAAACTTCATGGTCATCAGGAATATATGAAGAAGTAGAGGATGAGGCACATAAAATCATTTTTAACTCTTGAAATTGCCCAGACATGGAGTATATCATCCTAAATCATGTTGTTGAGAGAATCCTGGAGTTGATGGACTCTCCTTTCATCTTCTTCTAATTTATTTTTTCTATCTTCACTTGATTTCAAGGCTTCTTTGTATTTCCTTTCAAAATCATTAGTTCTCTATTTCTCTGAGAGTGAAAATTCCTGAATTAACATCAGCTTATCAACTTTTGTTGCAAGTGTTTTCATTAGGATGGTGTTGTGTGCAATCGAATCATCTGTAAAAACATGGATTGGTTTTACAGCTGAAGTTTTTGTTTCTTTCTGTTTGCTGACAAATATTTCATATGTTTCATCCACTTTTTTCAGCATAATTTTCTAGGCATGCTGAAGGTTTGTAATCTCCTCATCTTCCGCTTCTTCCAAATCACTCTTCAGCCATTTCTCTAATTCCAATTTCCAGGAAAGCTCCTCTACATATATTTATGTACGTTCTATCTACTCTCTATATATATATTTATTTTATGTCTGTTTTCTCTTTCTCTTAACATGTTTTTTATACATACAAGTTCTATTGTATATAATAGATTGCTCAAAGATGGGATAGAAAATTAAATCAAAATTTAGAAGAATAAGAATTATAATCCATAATATTATTAACTTTGAACTAGAATCTTGTGATTGTGTGAATTCACTGATTTTATAGTAGCCAAAAACTCAGCGTCAATGTCTTAAATTCTAAATCAGGAAGTATAAGAACCACTAAAATCCACAAAATCCTATTCCATTTACCCTTTTATGAAAATAAACCCCCATATTGGTTTAAAATCACCAATTTATTCAGTAGAAAGATGATTAAAACTGAAAATTTCAAATGATTAGTGAATAAAAAAATGTAATTGTTTCTTTAATAACTATTCCAAATCAAGTAGGCATCTTAACAACTTCTAGTTTCTACTCTCTCAAAATGAATACAGGGTTTCCATTAGATATCCTGAAGAAAATTTCACTTTCTTGAAGCTTTTAAGTCCTTAAAAATCACCCACGTTTGTCTAGAGATAATTTCAGTCCCAACCGAGATTAACCACAGTTGTTGGCCTTGGCAAACCTCAAAAGCAGCAGATCCTCCAGTGAAATTAACCATAAAATTTAATCAATTTCAATTATTAGGTGCCAATAAAATACAAAAAAATGTTCTCAATATTAAGAGTTGTACACTTTTGATGTTATTATATATATGTTTTGTATATATTTATTATATATATATATATATATATATATTTTGTATACACATGGGTTCTCAACATTAAGAGCTGTCCACTTTTCATATTCTGTATGAATTTCCTGTATGCATATTCTGTATGCACTTTCATTTTCTATACATGTATAATGCACTTTCAGTTTATCAAAAATGCAATTTATTATTAAATTTTTTAATCTACATGATAAAATTGTATAACCTTTATTCATTAATATACTATGTTTCTGCTCACTTTTAATCTGTAATGTCAATGACATGAAATCTCTGTTATTAACAATATTTCTAATACTTGCATTCATAGCATCAGTCTTATAATTTTGGGAAAATGAAACAAATTATATTGTACCTTATTTTACTCTTATTCACATTTATAATATGACTCTTGTATTGGTCATTAATGGTGAATATACATGATGGATTTTTTTGAGGTGTTTTCCTATACTTTATGATTTCTAAGAAGGCTTTCATAAGTTCCTCAATGCAATGTTTTTTTGGGTGTTAATTTATATGGACTGAGAATTTTTAAAACATGTGTTTTTTTCTTGTATGATGTGAGAACATATGGTACAATGAATAACATGTGATCATCAAATCACAGGTATTTAATTTTTTTTATTATTTTTTGTCTTTCCATTCGTTGTAGTCATTTTTTGGAGCTATTAATTTTTGTGGAACTTCCCATTCCTGGCCAAATAAGGTAATCATTCCTCACCCAATGTGATACTCAGAAATTGAGATACTCAGGCGAGTTTACAATATTGATGTGCCAGATTTGTGCATACATTTTCATACATTCTATTGAGTATCAAAATATGTTTTCACATGCATTGGGACTACTAGGTTTTTTCCTACCTCATATCTAGAATCTCTTCCATGATAAGGTCACCCATCCACACCTGTATGTGTGCATCCCAAATCAATATCATCCACCTACAAATCATAATAGTAATACATGCAGCTAACCTGACCATGGGATCCTTGAGCTTCATGTTTTATCCCCACAACTACCATCCATTCTCTTCTAGTATTTTATAAAATGAGTTCTCCTTGCCTTATTAAATATCCTTTATATAATGATACAACTTCCCTATATGTATGTCCATTGATTCATTTTGAAAATACCCAAAACATTGCATGAAATGGATGTCCATCATCCGTATTTTTTAGTCGCTCTCCCCTAGGACAAGCGTTGTGACGCCCATGTGATCGTTGGATTCTTCTCCTTGTCATCGCAGACGTCCTTATCTAGTTGGAGCTCATCATACATCTCTCCCTAGATATAGATTCTCATGAAGTGGTAGAGGTCCCATATGCCATTTTTGACCTCCCGATGATGTAGGAGAAATTTGTTGGTCCCTGGTGTCCAATTTCTCAACAGCTCTGGAATGAAGTCCTGATTATTGTAGACATGGAATTTTGATCAGTATGTTGGCTCATAGATCCCAACACACTATATATCCAACTAAAATTCGTGACAGGACAAACATACCTAGTATACCCTAGCCCCTCTCTTCAAGAAATTTCTATAATGAAGCAGTTCCTATTAATATGTCAATAATCTTTGAATTTAAAAGTGGAAATAGATTAGTTTAGAAATGAGGGGGGTGTAGGGTGGGGGGTGTCTATCCAGGAAGGAGGGGAGGGGGTTCCAGGGGGTCTGTCTAGGAAGGGAGGGGTGGGGGTGTCCAGAAGTGGGGGTGCAAGGGGGTCTGATTATTTAATGTTATCTAATGAGGAATAGAGTTATGGGAATCTGATGTCGATTTTATTTATTTTTAGGTACTTCAATGAGAACATCCAGGTTGAGTGAAAAATATAATAGGATGGTTGGTTGATTAAAAAAGAAGAAAACTGCATCATATCATCACATGGGAGTACTTAATTTGGTTTTTACTTGTTTAGAATAGTTCATTCATGCTGCCACTTATTGGAACTCTTGAATGTCTGTGAAGGTGTGTATACTCAGTGGGGGAGCAGTAACTTTTAGTTAGAAAGCTCCAAGAGCCTAAGTGGACGGTTTGGTTCCACCTTGAGCAGCCTCTTTAATTCAAGAATTCTTTAAATTGAATTTAGCTTCTTTCTTAATTCTGCTTAATTATATTGAATTGCATATCTTGAATAAGTGTTCTTTAATATAATTGTTTCATTTGATAAATAAAGTCATGTTTTTATAATAAAACCCCTCCAACAGAGGGCATTGTCTATGAAAACTCACAGTGATAGTTATGTTGATCTAGTTTCTTAAATTATTGCATTTGATTTGTGTTAAATGAGTTTTAGAATAAATGTTAGATATAATTAAATAAATTGTGTGATAAAGCAATGCCATGATTTTATAATAAAACCCCTCCAATGGAGGTGCTTCATCTTCTAAACTAAATAGTAGTGATAGTTATTTGTATCATGTTTAGATTTGGGTTGAGTCTTTCATACGCCTCTTGTTGGTGTTTTTTTTGTGGCTAGTTAGTTTTTGTTTTCTTTAAATAATATAAATTGGCTTATCATACTCGTTTAACTCAAATGACATTGCCCGAGTAGGCATATTCCTTGACCATGACACTTTCCTTTTCACGCTTTGAATATTATAAATAAAATTTCCATGTTTAGGCAAAGTGAATGAATTTTTAAATGGTTTGTGTAGGGTTTGTGATTCTTTTCCGTTGTTTTGCTGCTCTTTAGATGTTGCATCATTGTGATGCTTGCTACAGCCTTATCTGGCGATCCCTTGTTATAGAATATTAAATAGTTGATATGTTCTATCATCTATTGCCGGGGCGACGGTCGGAATGTTGTCCCGCCTCCTCCTGCTCCATTCGCTCCTGGCCAGCAGATGCTTCCCCATGGATGTCACTAGACCGGGCCAACATGCCACGGTCACGCCGCGATTTGGCCCTGCTCCAGGACGACACCCCACAGCGGTTCACAGTGATAGTATTCCATGAGTCTTATGATCAATGTTGAGACTAACTAATCACAATTTATGCCGGCGGGGCGATGACCAAAATGTTTCCTCGCCTCCTCCCGCTCCCTTCACTCCTGGTCGGAAGATGTTGCCCCACAGATGTTGCTGGACCAGGCCAACACGCCATAGTCACTCCACGGTCACACCGTGGTCATGCCGTGGTAATGTCGTGATTTTTCCATGCTCCAGGACGACACCCTACGGCGGTTCGCAGTGATAATATTCTATGAGTCTTGTGATCAATGTTGAGACTGACTAATCACAATTTCTGCTAGCGGGGAGATGACCAAAATGTTGCCCCATCTCCTCCCGCTCCCTTTTCTCTTGGCTAGAAGATGCTACCCCACGGATGTCGCTGGACTGGGCCAACATGCTACGGTCACACCGCGGTAATGCTGTGATTTGGCCCTGCTCCAGGATGACACCCCGCAGCGGTTCGTAGTGATAGTATTCCATGATTCTTTTGATCAAAGTTGAGACTGACTAATCACAATTTCTACCAGTGGGGTGATGACTGGAATGTTTCCCTGCCTCCTCCTGCTCCCTTTGCTCCTGGCCAGATGATGTTGCCCCGCGGATGTCGCTGGACCAGGACAACACGCCGCGGTCACGCTGTGGTCACACCATGATTTGGACCTGCTTCAGGATGACACCCTGTGGTGGTTCACAGTGATATTATTCCATGAGTCTTGTAATCAATGTTGATACAGACTAATCACAATTTCTGTCGGTAGGGCGATGATTGGAATATTGCCCTGCCTCCTGCTCCCTTCACTCTTGGCTGGAAGATGCTACCCCGCGGATGTCACTAGACCGACCCAACATGTCACGGTCACGCCACAATCATGTCGTGGTCACGCCGCGGTCATGCCGTGGTCACGCCGCGGTCATGCCGTGGTAATGCCGTGATTTGGCCCTACTCCAGGACGACACCCCGCAACGGTTCGCAGTGATAGTATTCTATGAGTCTTGTGATCAATGTTGAGATTGACTAATCACAATTTTTGCTAGGGGGATGACGACCAGAATATTTACCCACCTCCTCTCGCTCCCTTCGCTCCTGGCCAGAAGATGTTGCCCCTCGGATGTCATTGGACCAGGCCAACACGCCGTGGTCACACCACGGTAATGTCGTAATTTGGCCCTGCTCCAGGATGACACCCCGCGGTGGTTCGCAGTGATAATATTCCATGAGTCTTGTGATCAATGTTGAGACTGACTAATCACAATTTTTTTCGGCGGGGCGACAAACAGAATGTTGTCCCGCCTCCTTCTGCTCCCTTCACTCCTGGCCGGAAGATGCTGCCCCGCGGATGTCGCTGGATCGGGCCAACACGTTGTGGTCACGCCGCGGTCACGTCGCGGTAATGTCATGATTTGGACCTACTTCAGCCACATCCAGCACACACCAGCCCCCTTCCACCTTCATTTCAGCCCACTGCCACCAGCATTCCAGCCCGCAACAGCCCCCCTTCCACCTTCGAATCAGCCCGCACCATCCCCCAGCACCTGCAACTAACCCCCTTCTACCAGCATTTTATCCCCCTTCCACCTGCATTTGATCCCACACTAGCCCCAGCCACCTGCAATCTAGCCCACACCAGCCACCACACCAGCCACCACCCCCCAGACTCCTACAAAACACTCATGTCGGCCCTCTGCCACCTACAAAATATCCCCAACCACCAGTTCTTTCCCTCACCATCCCCCGACCTCCAATGTCATGGTGGGAATATCCAAAGTTTTTATGGTGATGTCAAAAAGTCTTCTCGGTGGATATATTGTCCCCTAAATCCATGGACATGTGTAAAGAAATTCAAAATCGTGGGTTAGGGTTTAGATGTTTTTTGGGCCAGGTATTTTGACATGTATCCCTCACATTTGGTTATAAATAGCCACCTCTTTGTACCCATTGAAGGTTAATTATGAATTTTGAGATTTTCTAAAATTATTATGTTTGTGTTTCTTGTGTTCTTAGGTGAATTCATGTAAGGATTATCAAAGGAGTGATCAACCTTTTTGGTGCTTTATAATTAGGGTTTTAAGGATAAAGTATCCTTGGGGTCCTAATTGATTATCCCCCTTCCCCTTTTATTTCCTTTTCACTTCTTTTAATTTCCATTTTTACAACTTCCATCACTTTTGTTTCCACATTTCATCTAATGAATACCCCATATATATATTGTATCATATCAATAGCACACTAGAAACCCACCAAATAGAATAAGATCCCAGCATATGCACCACTTACAAACCAGTAGAAGGAATCGAAGAAGCTCCCAAGCACAAAACCAACAAGCACTCCTAGGGGAAGTATAACCAAGGAAACAAGGCGGCTAAAGGAGAAATATAAAAACCCAAAAAGAAGTAGTCACAAATGATAGAAACCAACAACACACACACATTCATGAAATCACTCACAACCACCCACCCACCCACACACACACACACACACACAAGTTTCCAAAATCCACCACCCATCCAAAATTATAGCTTTATCCAAAGAAATAAAACCACTAAAACCCCAGCCCCATAGCCAACATCAACCAACCAGACCAGCATCCCTATCCAAACAAAGCCTAGAGTGAAAGACCTCTAGACAACCATGCTAACTAATGGCCACTACACCAACACCCACTTGCACAAGAACCCTAAACCACACCATATTCAACCACAATAAGCACCTATAGTAGACACAACACCCAAAATATTAGCTAGAAACCAAATCATCCCTAGACCACCATCTGGCCCCATCCATCACCATCTGAACACCTTGCATCAAAATGGACCACCCCACTATAAGAAAGTCTAAAAAAGCAGCAGTCAACTAGTACCATCCATCTGAAGTGCCCCGCATCACCCACGCCTAACCCATCATACAACCTCAATGATCCCCAAGCAATCCCTGATCCAAATGTGAGCTAATACCCTCCCTGAATCCAACACCTCTAGACCCACCAAGTAGTCAACATGCACCCACCCTAGAAAGAGAACCACCCATCTAACATAAACATGCCTCCCAACCTGCAGCATCCAACATCTCAAGGGAATTTTAGAACATCCACCATAGAAATCCCTACACCATCAACAATAAAAATACACAATATGGGGGAACCGAGCACAAGCCAACTGAACTTACTCCAAAACACCCCCTGAAGACCCACCCCAAACTATATCCACCACACTAGACAATCGAGAGAACCAGAAGCCTACAATAGTAATCCAAAACAAAGAAGAAACGCCAGAAAGCCAACCCCTATGCACCCAAAACATGTTACCAACTATAGTAGAAATCACAAACCAACCAGCACCATGCACCATGTAAGTGTATCCTGTACTACACCATGTAGAAAAATCCAAATAGTAAAACCCCCAGATGAAACCCATCTTCAAAGGTCCTATAATTCCAAACATAAACACGGAACTCACAACCCCACCTCCTAAATCCTCCACAAGAAACCTATAACCCCACTATGAGAATCTCAATAAGTCTTTATTGGATAAACCCAGCATCTCCCAGCCTCAACCTTAAGAAGCATCCAAAGTAACCTGCATACCACTCCCTATGAACATACACCCCTCCACCTGAGTAGCCCCTCCCCACCCAACTTGAAACCAGGAAGAAATATAACACACACCTATACACCTCCATATAACTAGCCACAAAACAGGGGGTGGAAGGGATGTGTAAGGTGGGTCCAGCAGGGGGGATGCAAGGGGGTGTGTGCAAGGGGTGCAAGGGGTGTGGGGGGGCTGCTGTCCAGGGGGTCCAGTAGGGGGGTTGTCCAAGGGGGTCCAGCAGGGGGGTAGTTGTTCAGGGGGGTCCAGTAGGGGGGCAACTGTTCAGGGGGGTCCAGCAGGGGGGGTCTGTCCAGGGGGGTTTAGCAGGGGGCTGCTGTCCGGGGGGGTCCAGCAGGGGGGTTGTCCAGCAGTGGGGGGGTGTTGTCCAAGGGGTCCAGCAGGGGGGTGCACTATTCTTTTTTATTGAGTTATATTCTTTTTGAATATTATAAGATGTTTTTTTACCATAATTTTAGGGGATGAGCACTACTATGTTATACCTTGTGTTGTAGGTACTTTTGAGCTGGTTCTATACTTCTTTGATAGTTTGTCTTATAGGGAAACTCATGTAAGTGCAGTTATGTTTTTTTTATATTTGGATTTGTTTAATTCTTATTATGTAAGTATCTTTCGTGTATAATTTAATTTGGAGGGGACTAGCAGGGGCAGGGGGGAACTGGAAGGGGGAGGGGACTGGTAGGGGGTGCAAGTGAGGGCTGGTAGGGGGTGCAAGTGGGGGCTGGCAGGGGCAGGGGGAAGGGGAAATGGGCAGGGGGGCAGGACTGGGGGTCTGGGGGGTGTCCAGGTTCTGGGGGGGGGGGGTTCCAGGGTCTGTCCAGGAGGGTGGGGGTGGTTGTCCAGGGGAGTGTAGGTCTGGGCTATCCAGGGGGATCTGTCCAGGGTCTGGGGGGATGTCTAGGGTCTGAGGGGTGTGGGGGTGTCCAGGTTCTGGGGGGGGTCCAGGGTCTGTCCAAGAGGGTGGGGGTGGCTATCTAGGGGAGCAGAGGTCTGGGCTATACAGGGGGATCTGTCCAGGGTCTGGGGGGTGTTCAGGGGGTGTCCAGGGTCTGTATGGGGGGTGTCCAGGGTTTGTCTGGGGGTGTGTGCAGGGTATGGGGGGACTAGGGTCTGTCTGGGGGGGTGTCTAGGGTATGTCCAAGAGGGGGGGGGGGTTGTCCAGGGGGGTTGTCCAGGGGGAGGGGGCTATCCAGGGGAGGGGGGGTTTATGTAGGGTGGGGGTGTCCAGTGTCCAGGAGGTAGGGGTCTGTAGGGGGGGCTGTGTAGGGGGGTGGGGGCTATTTTTATGGTTTTTTAGACCCCATATCCACGGTTTCTAACCGTGGATATAGGTTTATTGTCATGGTTAAAAACCTTGGTTATAGGTCTAATGCCACAGTTTCTAACCGTGGAAATAAATTGTGTCCCTCCTCTAGTATAGCCACGGTTCTAAACCATGGATATAGAGATATTACCACGGTTAGAACCGTGGCTGTATACCTAGAGCCACGGTTTGAACCGTGGCTCTAGACCTATAGACACGATTCCAAACCGTGGCAATAATTCTAGGCCTATAGCCACACAAAACTTAGGCATAGTTCCTCAAACCGTGGATATATCCTAAATTTCCGATAGTGTTTATAACGTCCTAAACCCAGATGTCACTAAAAGGTGCCCCGAGCCCGGTGGGTTACATGTCCTCAAGCGCATCTCCACAAACACCAGAGACTACCGACTAGCAAATAGGGTCTAGGTGTGTCAGTGAGGAGACTATGCTCTCATTACTAGAGTGTAACACAATGGAATGTCAATAATATACAAGTAGAAGAAGTAGTATAATAACCAGAAAATAAGTAAACAATGAGCGATTGATAAAATAACAAATCTAGAAGACATCTCATGTACAAAATGACGACACATGTCATATTACTCTAATAAAACATCCAAAATAGGTACTCATGGAAGATATACAACATATGTAACAAAAGTAAAAAAAGGCCAAATGTATCCTAGTAGCATCACAAGCCTCAGCTTGGTCCCATGATCTCCTGCTTCTAAGCATCAATCAAAAACCTATAGTAGGGATCTTTCCATTATCAATACCTACAATCATATAGTTTGTTTGGGTCCTCAAAGGTGGCCCAAACAGGGTGTGAGACTAAATCCTAGCAGGCAACCACCTATGGTATACACCAATCAGTCAGTGAATATATATAACAGACAGTGTGCAAGAAGTAAGGCAGTATGCAAGGAAGTACTCAAAAGTAAACATCTTATAAGTACAGGTTCTCATTTAATATTCATTTCATTTAATCAAATTTCTTTAAATGGTAATACTCTGATTTAATAGTCAGGAATATGTCGTTACAACATGTTCATTTAATCAACAGTTCGTTTAATCAATAAGTCTCAGAACTTGGCATAAAGTCTAGCGTTCCCCGTAAGCACATGTAACCAAGGATGCCTCAATAGAACATCCTGAAGTGTAAGTCAAGACTGAATCCAAGATTATGCTTTGTCTTGGTAGACGTGTTATAAAATTCATTTCATTCATTATTCAATTTAGAACCTGAGTTTGTCCTTGACATTCCTAAGTTGTAATTCAAGTATCACTCTAGGTGTAAAATCAACCAACACCTTACAAGCCCATCCATGGTGAACCTCTTAAGAACTCATGTATCGCTCTAGGTGTGGTACAACATCCCTGCCATTCGAGTTCGTCCTTGGAAATCCACTATGGGAGCCCAAGTATCACTCATGGCTATATAATCACTACTGGAAATTTGGGTTTTCCCAACACTCTTATACCAACGGTTCATCGAAACTGTTGGTATAGGAGACCTTTACCAACAGTTTCATCAAACTGTTGGTAAAGGTTGAGATAGGTGATTATTTCCCAATGGTTTGAATAAAACTATTGGGAAATCTTCACAGGATGCTCCTTTTACTAACAGTTTATACAAACTGTTGGTAAAGGTAAGATTTTCCTAACGGTTTTTAAAAACCGTTGGGAAAAGATCCCCAAAATTGCAGCAAAATCGAGCAGATGTGCCTGCATTCGCTAGTTCTCCCCCAATTTGCAGAAGCCCCCACATGCGCCCCAGGTGCACCTCCATCAAATTGACTGAGACTCCCCCACCAGGTTAGATGGGATAAGTCCAAATCTTTATGTCTTCTTGCTCATTTTCCACTTATATTACATATTTATCCATTTTTATTGAAGGTGGAAACCCTAAATTCGGTGTTGTAAAAACTTATGGTTTTTAATTGGGGATTTGGTTTGTTTTATTAGGGATTAGGTGTATGAGGCATTACCCTTACTATTATGGGTGGTTTTAATCAAAATTTATGATGTTGGAACCATTTATGATGTTGTTGTCTCTATTTAATCTCATTTCCCCTGACTTAAGATTAAATTCTATATCACATTTGGTTTATGTTTTTTTTATTTCCAGTTAAGTTATTTGTGGTTGATGATTGTCCCATGTTAGTTGTTTTCAATGGTTTGGCGTAGAAATTGGGCATATTATGTGACTTTTCCAAACGAGGGTGCCTTGAGAATACTCCAAATATTTGTTAAAAATGATCAAAGGGGTTTTATTATTTAAAATGGATTTCGAAAGATATTTCAGAAATGATTTAATCTTGAGGAAAGTGTTTTATTAAAACGAGAATTTTTTTAGTAAGGATTGTGTAATGTATTTTGTTATAGTACACTTGTTATGTGACTATGTTTGGTATTTAGTAACACATGAGATAACTGGTGTGTGAGAATGTGGCATGAAATAGATTCCATGGCTGGTTTAAGATTATATTTATGTTTTGAGCCTATTAATGAGTCGTTTTAAAAATATTTTGAGATATTTACCTATTGGTGTTAAGTCATATAGTGATCATAGGGGATATTATATGTTTATTGGTGAAAAATGGGAGCTGTAGAGGTGGTTCATGATTAAGGCATATAATTAGTGCTAAACATGTGGATAAACCATGCATAGTAGTGAATTCTTGAAGTGTTTGATGTTTTTAGTCCTTTTTTATTTGGAGTTTCTTTTGATGTTGATGTTTCTTATTGATACCTATGATGGGAATTTATTTTAGTTTCTAAATCAGCTGAGACTCCCCCACCATGCACAGTGTATGCAACCTCTACCCTTATTTAATCATTCTGTTTACATAGCCTATGCAACCTCTACCCTCATTTAATCAGTGAACTCAGGTCATTAATTTAAGCCTTCATTCTCACTAGCATGTAAGAAATTGAATGATGTATACCCATCCACTCATGATTTCTTACCTTAGATAGTGTCCAACATATGGAATATGAGCTTTTGAATTCATCAGTTAACCAGGATCATATATTCCATTTCCCCCAAGATGACTGTACTAATATAACTTTAGGGTCAATTAAATATGGATCTCATTGTGCGTTGTATATTATGTGTCCTTCTTGGCCAATACTCACTTTTATGAGGGTGGGGTGCTTTTCACTAGCCATGTTGGCATGTGTAGACATCCATAAAAATGTTAGATAAGTCACAAGTTTAATTCAGTAATGTTGTTATCATTGACATACTTTATTATTAATCTCAAATTTAAAAATTAATGTTTTTGTCTATACTTTATGTGTCCTTCTTATCCAATAAATGTTTTTGTCTATACTTTATGAAATTAAACCTTGGTCTTTGGATAGCCCCTCAGATAGCCCCCCGGAAAGCCCCCCCACTCTCCTCCTTGGACCCCAGACAACCCCCCGAACAACCCCCCAGATAGCCCCCCCACCCTCCTCCCTGGACCCCGGACAGCCCCCCGGACACCCCCCACCCTCCTCCTTGGACCCCGGACAACCCCTGGACATGAATAACATTTTCCTTTTGTACCACTGTGTATGAAAGTAAATGAGACTCGTATGCCTTATGTAAATAGATATTAAAAGTTGATTAAATGTTATACCTCATGGATGATATGTAAATGTAGGCATGTTGATTTCACATGCCTTTTTTTATTTCTCTTGTCATGCAATGTTTTTTAGGATTATTCCATTTTTTTATGTCTTGAACTATATGAATGTATTGGTAATATTATTAGCTCATGCTCATCAAATGCATGTGATGACATGCTTTAATTTGAATACAAATCCTTGTTGTACATTCTCCATGTTATGTGAATTATGCCTTGTTTGATTTGGATTACTTGTAAATTGTTATGATAAGACATGGGTTACATGTTAAGAACTCATGGACGGACTCATCATGCTCAGGGAATTTAGACTTGAAATTCCAGGATGTATGCTTTGGTTTCCAGGTGAGGGCTACCAGGATGGAATCTATTACTCATGAATGATATTGGTTCCATTGGAGATAAATCGAGGAAATGTATGTTTTTCAAGATGGTAATACCATGCCTAAGGTGATACCTGGTCCCCTATGTGAGATACTTGTCAAGAAAGGCCACCTAAATCTGAGGCATGGTGTGGCCGACACCACTCAAAGTGTCTCTCTTATGTTTAAAATGGACATCATTTCAAGTGAAAACAACAAATGACATATGAAAAACCAAACAAAAGCATTCGTATTTTGTTGATACTTTAGGAAAACTATCCATGAGTCATATGTGAAGTGTATGAGTCAACCTCACCTCAATCTGAGGCGCGGTGTGTCTGACACCACTCAAAATGTCTCTCTTTTGCTTAAAATTCACATCATTTTAAGTGAAAACAACAACTGTCATATGTAAAACCAAAAAACGCATTTAGATTCTATTGAAACTTTAGAAAAATGATCCATGTGTCATATGTGACGTGTACGAGTCAACCCCACCCCAATATGAGGCCTAGTGTGGCCGTTACCACTCAAACTGTATCACTTTTGTTTAAAATGGACATTATTTTAAGTCAAAACAACTGGCATACGAAAAACCAGCTAAACGGATTCAGATTATGTTGATAATTTAGCACAATGATCCATGCATCATTTGGGACGTGTAAGAATCAACTCCACCTCAATCTGAGTCCTGGTGTGGCTGATAGCACTATAATTGTGTCTCTTTTGTTTAAAATGGACAGGATTTTAACTGAAAAGAACAACTAGCATACGGAAAACTGACCAAATGCATTCGGATTTTGTTGATACTTTAGCACAACGATCCATCTGTCATATGTTACATATATGAGTCAAACCCGCCTCAATATGAGGCGTGGTGTGGCCGGTATCACTCTAAGTGTCTCTCTTTCATTTAAAATGGACTTCATTTTAAGTGAAAACAATAAATGACATACGAAAAACTGACCAAACTCATTCGGATTCCGTTGAAAATTTAGGAAAACAATACATGGGTCATATGTGACATGTATGTGTCAACCCCGCCTCAATATGAGACTCGGTGTGGATGATATCACTCTAACTGTGTATCTTTTGTTTAAAATGGATAGTATTTTAAGTGAAAATAACAATTGGCATACGAAAAACCAACCAAACGCATTCAGATTCTATTGATACTTTAGAACAACGATCCATCTGTCATATGTGACGTATACAAGTAAACCCCGCCTCAATCCAAGGTGCGGTGTGGCCGGTTGATTAGCCACTGTAGAAGGATAATATTCATTGCTAATATATGTAGTTTTCATGTGCCTTGCTATTCATAAATACCATTTTAGTGCATTTTACATTTTGAACACTCATTCTCATCATTTGTGCACTTCATGCCTAATGTGCACCAATTTAGGCCCAATGTTTCATCTGATTTTAAAGAATTTAACTATCCATGTTTTAATTTGATATTTTTGGAAATGGATATTCACTTAATTATGAACATTTTTTATTTAGGGATCAATGGATTATTAATAAAGTATGATGGAGATATTTGGCGATTAAAGGAAACAATTCTAGAGAAGGCAGATTGTATATCATCCCACTGATCGGACTATGGAGCCCACAATACAAGTCCAATGAAGCCCAAAATTTATTTAAGGATATAAGACATATATGGGAACAAATAAGTCTTCTGGATCCAGTGCTAATGCATCCTAAATGGTGGTGATTAAGGCGGCCCAAGTTGAAGATTTAATTTTGGGCCAGAGTCTGCGGCCCAGAAAAACATCTCACCATTTCAATCATATCTCCCGAACAACAAAGTTTTTTGGGCTGAAATTTTACATGGTGTTAGGGAACATCCGGGGCTTCATTTAAGTCTTCTAGGGTCCACTCAAATTCGGCCTTATAGAATGTCCTTTAGGCGCGTCTTTCCAGTGGATGCAAGTTGGCTGCAACTTCGGGGCAAGAAGTGGAAAAGTCTCTCATCATTAATGTTCCACCCACCTTTTCCCAACATAATTAATTAAAGGAACATGGGATGTTGGGGGCTCGGCCAAGGCTTAATTTTTTCCTATTTAAGGCAGGAGTGGTGGTGGATTTAGGGAGGTTGGGTGCTTTGTTTCATTATAATGTTATGCTGTCCATTTGATGTTGTAATCGTTCTTCATTCTCATGTAAGTTGTTTGAATCACATTAGTTCTTAATAAAAGTTCTTCATTTTCTCTTTTCCTTTTCTTCTTATTATCACTTTGATACCGTTGCTTTAAGGTGTGAATTTATTCATACCAGAACTTGTGAATTTATTCACACAACGGTGGAGTGATCGTTTCATTGTTGTATTTTTCTTCTCCAATCTCGCTTCTTTAAGTCGACTTCCCGCTTCCATTTATTTAATAGCATAAATGGAGGGCTAAACCCTTATGGGTTGGTCATAGGGAGTTGCATGGGGAAGATTGGATGTTATTTTATGATCTAAAATTCTGTAATCATTTCATTATTTTATGATTTCCATTTGATGATTTATTTCCTTCTTCGTCTTTGCCAACTTTAACAATGACACACTTCGAGTGCTAGTACGATTCAATTCCTTGGAGTGATAATTAAATTGATCCTCTAAGTGAATTGGTGATTAGACTTGGAATGGTGTAGGGATTAAATTGGTGAATGATTTTGAGGAATTATATCATTTTTTGGATATGTCTTGAATTAGTGAAATGAACGTTATGAGAAAATAAATACATCCAATCTAACCCTAGTAACAACTTAGGATCAACTCATCTACATTAATTGTTTTAGACTAAGTAATTTAATGTTTTAATTTATTTTATTTAAATTAAATCAGTAGTTATTCAAATCAATTCAATCTGAATAGTTGGCCACTTCATAGCCAAATCCTTCCAAGATCTGAGTGTCTTTAGGTTCCTTCTTCGGTCCCTGTGGATTCGACCCCTACCTGTACTACAACGACCGCATACCTATAGGGTAAATTTGGGCGCAACCACCGGTATCACTCAAAGTGTCTCTCTTTTTTTTAAATGGACAACATTTTAAGTGAAAACAACAACTGACATACGGAAAACCGACCAAATACATTTGGAATGTGTTGATACTTTAGAACAATGATCCATGGGTCATATGTGATGTGTATGAGTCAACCCTACCTCAATATGAGGCGCGGTGTGGCCGACACCACTCAAAGTGTCTCTCTTTCGTTTAAAATGGACTTCATTTTAAGTGAAAAAAATAAATGACATACGGAAAACCGACCAAATGCATTCATATTCCATTGAAACTTTAGGAAAATGATCCATGGGTCATATTTGACGTGTAAGAGTCAACAAAAACTCAATACGAGGGCCGGTGTGGCCGGTACCACTCGAATTGTCTCAGTTTTATTTGAAATGGACTGTTAGACGGAGAAAGAAAGGAGTGATGGAAAGAGGGGGGGTGAATTGCCTTTTAAAAATTAATTAACAAATTAAAAAATCAAAGTTAAAGTGCAGCGGAAATAAAGAGGCAAGACACAAGAATTGATAACGGATTTCGGCCAAAAACCCGGCCTACGTCTCTGCTCCCAACTCAACCGTTGAGAGATTCTACCGCTTGCTTTTCAATGGTTTTAGCAAGAAACCCACTAGACTTTACAGGTAGTCTAGAACCTATTACAGCTTGCTTTTATATGGTTATGCAAGAACCCACTTGCTTTTAATGGTTTAGCAAGAACCCACTAGCCTTCTTACAGGTGAAGGCTAGCTCACCTATGTCTCAAGCATTTTACAAGGTAAGGCTTGACCAACCTCTTCACACCTTGAAGGTGGTGTGAGAACCCAAAGAAGGAGGATGAGAGAAATGGGAGTTTGTAGGCACAAACTCAATTTGATGCTCAAAATAAATAAAACAATAAAAACCGTATTTGGAGAAGCCTTGGGCGCCAATGGATGATTGGAGTTGAAGACGTGCACTCCCAAGCTTCTTTGGTGATGCTCCTTGGATGTGGAAGTTGGTTGGAGCAATTGGGGTTCCTTTGGAACAATCCGCCGGAGGTTGGCCAAATGATGGAAAATGTGTCCGTTATTGTTCCTTAGGCTTCCGGGGGTTCCTAGTCCTTTATTTATAGAGGGGGAACCCTCAAATGGCCTTAGGGAGTCTTCGGAGCCGTTGGAGAGGTCTTCGGAGCCGTTGGAGGCCAAGTGGACAGGCTGGTCAAAAGCCCAACGGCTAGTTTGACTGGCTCCACCGGCTGACCGGTGCAGGGCCACCGGTTGGCCGGTGTGTGCAAAATGGGAAGGCATTCGGGCTCAGGCTCCACCGGCTGGCCGGTGCTGAGGCCACCGGCTGGCCGGTGCTGAGGCAGTAACAACCACTATTCATCTGGGTGCCACCGGCTGGCCGGTGCTGGGGCCACCGGTTGGCCGGTGAGGAGGCAGTGGCTCAGGCTTCTATCTGGGTGCCACCGGCTGGCCGCTGGTGTGACACCGGTTGGCCGGTGGTCTGGACAAAAGGATGCCTTCTGTCCAGGCTTCCATCGGTTGGCCGGTGGTCTTCCACCGGTTGGCCGGTGGACTGAAATTCAGTCCATTATGTCTTTTTGCCTTCTTGGCCTTCTTGGCCCAATTCCTTGGCACCTTAAATGAATGCCTATCATCCAAAAACACTTAAAACAATATTAGAAACATAAGAGAGTGATTGTGATCATGAAAATAAAACCTTGAGGGGTACGAGAGGTACAACAATCTCCCCCTATTTTGATGATCACAATCACCAAAACAAACAATGTAAAAATGAAATGAAAGAGCATGCTTTAAAAGATTTTTCCCCCAATCAATCAAGAATTTCTCCCCCTTTGTGATTATCAAAATAGCACGGGACATAAAACTTGATTGAGGGAAAACGATTTGAAAAACAAGATAGAGTTTTTAAATCAATTGAAATTTTTGAAATTTGAATTGAAAGTTTTGAATCAAAAAATTTGAAATGAAAGTTTTGAATTATAAAATGAATAACAGTTTGAATTGAAAGTTTGAAATGAAGAAAGAAAAAAAAAATTCGATACCAAGAGTTGAAAATTTTGAAATGAAAATTTGATAGAAAATTTTGAATTAAAAAATTGATACTAAGTGTTGAAATTGAATGTTTGAATAGAAAGTTTTGAATAGAAAGTTTTGAATAAAATAAAAAGCTTAAACAAACCTAACTCCCCCTAAATAAAAACAACAAATCACCGGGGAGAGGTGTTTGAGACCGAAACAAATTTTGGCCCGATGAGACTCGCTAGAAGGGATTTTTCAATCCATACTTGTCTAGTGGCGGGTCTTCTCTTATAAAATTCATCGCTAAAGAAAATACTTTTGGGGCGGCCATACCGGGCATTTTTACAATTGCACTCACAAATCATGTGCCCGGGTTTTTTACAATAATTGCAAAATTTAAATTGGGAGCTCCCCCTTACAAAAATAGTAGGTGCATGGGAGGAGGAAGCTTGCTTGGAATAGCCAAGCCCTTGGGTGGTTCTAGAAACACGTTGGGAACCTAGCAAATTGTTAAAATTTTGTTCCCCTTGGGTGAACTTGGCTAGGGATTCCCTTAAGTCTTTGATAGTTGATTCCATGGAATCAATATCGGGAAGATTTTGGATTTTGAGGGTCAACTCTTCCTTCTCTTTTAGAAGTTGTTCTTTTTCAGAAGAGAGTTTTTTGAAATTCTTTTTTAATGCAACAAATTTGGAAGAAAGTTCGTGAAAACCTTCCTCCAATTGATCTCTCGCATGTTGGAGATCCTCATAAGACAAATGATTTAAAGAATTGGAATTTGAAGAATTAGAGGATGAAGAGTCGGAAGAGGATACCTCATGAAATGCCATTAGACATTTTTTACCGTTGTCGCTCGAGGAGGAGGAGGAGGAGGATGATGCGGAGCTATCACTCCATGTGGCCTTGAATGCCTTCTTCTTTTCCTTTTTCTTGGCCTTTTTCTTGCGGGATGGGCAAGCGGGCTTGTCATCGCCTTTAGTACCTTCATGGGTTATTTCTAAAAGATTCCAAATATCATGGGAAGATGAGCAAGAAGAAATACGATTAAATTCAGTACGGTCAAGCCCACAATGAAGAGCATTCATGGCTTTGCCATCAAGCTCAAAATTTGCAATGTCTTCGGGGGTCCATTTGGATTCATCGGGAGAGGAAAAAGAATAACCTTGCATGACAATTTTGTAAATAGGATATCTTATGCTTCTTAAAAAAGTGGTCATGCGGGTTTTCCAATAATTATAGTCGGTCCCATCAAAAAATGGAGCCCGAACCAATGAATAGCCTTCGGGGGCGAAAGAGGTTGAAGCCATCACAATGGATCTTTGAATTTGTAACCGGTTAGGGTATTACACAAATTTTGCCTCTGATACCAATTGTTAGACGGAGAAAGAAAGGAGTGATGGCAAGAGGGGGGGTGAATTGCCTTTTAAAAATTAATTAACAAATTAAAAAATCAAAGTTAAAGTGCAGCGGAAATAAAGAGGCAAGACACAAGAATTGATAACGGAGTTCGGCCAAAAACTCGGCCTACGTCTCCGCTCCCAACTCAACCGTTGAGAGATTCTACCGCTTGCTTTTAAATGGTTTTAGCAAGAAACCCACTAGACTTTACAGGTAGTCTAGAACCTATTACAGCTTGCTTTTATATGGTTATGCAAGAACCCACTTGCTTTTAATGGTTTAGCAAGAACCCACTAGCCTTCTTACAGGTGAAGGCTAGCTCACCTATGTCTCAAGCCTTTTACAAGGTAAGGCTTGACCAACCTCTTCACACCTTGAAGGTGGTGTGAGAACCCAAAGAAGGAGGATGAGAGAAATGGGAGTTTGTAGGCACAAACTCAATTTGATGCTCAAAATAAATAAAACAATAAAAACCGTATTTGGAGAAGCCTTGGGCGCCAATGGATGATTGGAGTTGAAGACGTGCACTCCCAAGCTTCTTTGGTGATGCTCCTTGGATGTGGAAGTTGGTTGGAGCAATTGGGGTTCCTTTGGAACAATCCTCCGGAGGTTGGCCAAATGATGGAAAATGTGTCCGTTATTGTTCCTTAGGCTTCTGGGGGTTCCTAGTCCTTTATTTATAGAGGGGGAACCCTCAAATGGCCTTAGGGAGTCTTCGGAGCCGTTGGAGAGGTCTTCGGAGCCGTTGGAGGCCAAGTGGACAGGCTGGTCAAAAGCCCAACGACTAGTTTGACTGGCTCCACCGGCTGACCGGTGCAGGGCCACCGGTTGGCCGGTTTGTGCAAAATGGGAAGGCATTTGGGCTCAGGCTCCACCGGCTGGCCGGTGCTGAGGCCACCGGCTGGCCGGTGCTGGGGCCACCGGTTGGCCGGTGAGGAGGCAGTGGCTCAGGCTTCTGTCTGGGTGCCACCGGCTGGCCGCTGGTGTGACACCGGTTGGCCGGTGGTCTGGACAGAAGGATGCCTTATGTCCAGGCTTCCATCGGTTGGCCGGTGGACTGAAATTCAGTCCATTGTGGCTTTTTGCCTTCTTGGCCTTCTTGGCCCAATTCCTTGGCACCTTAAATGAATGCCTATCATCCAAAAACACTTAAAACAATATTATAAATATAAGAGAGTGATTGTGATCATGAAAATAAAACCTTGAGGGGTACGAGAGGTACAACATGGACAACATTTTAATTGAAAATTACAACAGGTATACAGAAAACCGACCAAACATATTCAGATTGTATTGATACTTTAGCACAATGATCCATGGGTCATTTTTCCCATGTACGAGTCAACCACACCTTAATCTGAGGTTCGGTGTGGCTGACACCACTCAAAGTGTCTCACTTTTATTTGAAATGGAGAATATTTTAAGCGAAAACAACAACTAACATACGAAAAATCGACCAAACGCATTCAGATTATATTGAAACTTTAGGACAATGATCCATGGGTAATTTGTGATGTGTAAGAGTAAACCCCACCTCAATCCGAGCTGCGGTGTGTCCGGCACCACTCAAAGTGTCTCTCTTTAGTTTAAAATGGACTTCATTTTAAGTGAAAACAACAACTGACATACGGAAAACTAACCAAACGCGTTAGGATTTTGTTGAAACTTTAGTACAAAGATCCATGGGTCATTTTTGACATGTACGAGTCAACCAAGACTCAATCCGAGGCATGGTGTGGCCGGCACCACTCAAAGTGTCTCTCTTTCATTTAAAATGGACTTTATTTTAAGTGAAAACAATAAATGACATACATAAAACCGATCAAACGCATTCAGATTATGTTGAAACTTTAGGAAAACGATCCATGGGTCATATGTGACATGTATGAGTCAACCATGCCTTAATCTAAGGCTCAGTGTGTCCGATATCACTCTAACTATGTCTCTTTTGTTTAAAATGGATAGGATTTTAAGTGAAAAGAACAACTAGCATACGGAAAACCAAACAAATGCATTCGGATTATATTGATACTTTAGAACAACGACCCATCTGTCATATGTGACATATATGAGTCAACCTCACCTCAATCCAAGGAGCGGTGTGGCTGGTATCACTCTATGTGTCTCTCTTTTTTAAATGGACAACATTTTAAGTGAAAACAACAACTGACATACGGAAAACCAACCAAACGCATTAGGAATGTGTTGATGCTTTAGGAAAATGATCCATGGGTCATATGTGATGTGTACGAGTCAACCCCAACTTAATCAGAGGCACGGTGTGGCCGGAACCACTCAAAGTGTCTCTCTTTTGTTTAAAATGGACATCATTTTAAGTGAAAACGACAATTGACATACGAAAAACCAACAAAACGCATTCGTATTCTGTTGAAACTTTAGGAAAACAATACATTGGTCATTTATGATGTGTAAGAGTCAACCTTGACTCAATCCGAGGTGCAGTGTGGCCGGCACCACTCAAAGTGTCTCTCTTTAGTTTAAAATGGACTTCATTTTAAGTGAAAACAACAACCGACATACGGAAAACCAACCAAACGCATTTTGATTCTATTAAACCTTTATTAAAACAATACATGGGTCATTTTTGACATGTATGAGTCAAACCCACCTCAATCCAAGGCACGGTGTGGCCGTCACCACTCAAAGTGTCTCTCTTTCGTTTAAAATGGACTTCATTTTAAGTGAAAACAATAAATGACATACGGAAAAATGATCAAACGCATTTGGATTCTATTGAAACTTTAGGAAAACAATACATGGGTTATACGTGACATGTAAAAGTCAACCATGCCTCAATCTGAAGCTCTTTTTGGCTGATAGCACTCTAACTGTGCCTCTTTTGTTTAAAATAGATAGGTTTTTAAGCGAAAAGAACAACTAGCATACGAAAAACTGAACAAACGCGTTCGTATTATGTTGATACTTTATCACAATGATCCATCTGTCATATTTGATGTATAGGAGTCAACCCCACCTCAATACGAGGAGTGTTGTGGCTGGTATCACTCTAAGTGTCTCTTTTTTTTTTAAATGGACAACATTTTAAGTGAAAACAACAACTGACATACGGAAAACCAACCAAACACATTCTTAATGTGTTGATGTTTTAGTAAAACGATACATGGGTCATATTTGATGTGTAAGAGTCAAACCCACCTCAATATGAGGTGCGGTGTGGCCGAAACCACTCAAAGTGTCTCTTTTTTTTAAATGGACATCATTTTAAGTGAAAACACAACTGACATACGGAAAACCGACTAAAAGCATTCAGATTCTATTGAAACTTTAGAAAAATTATACATGGGTCATATGCGACATGTACAAGTCAACTCCACCTCAATCCGAGGTCCGGTGTGGCCGGTACCCCTCGAACTGTCTCAGTTTTATTTGAAATGGACAACATTTTAATTGAAAATTACAATTAGCATACGGAAAACCGACCAAAAATATTCAGATTTTATTGATACTTTATCACAACAATCCATGGGTAATTTTTTCCATGTAAGAGTTAATTGTGCCTCAATCCGAGGCTCGGTGTGGCTGTCAACACTCAAAGTGTCTCACTTTTATTTGAAATGGAAAACATTTTAAGTGAAAACAACAACTGACAGAAGGAAAACCGACCAAACGCATTCGGATTATATTGAAACTTTAAGAAAACGTTCCATGGGTCATTTGTGATGTGTAAAAGTCAACCCCGCCTCAATATGAGGCACGATGTGTCCGGTACCACTCAAAGTGTCTCTCTTTTATTTAAAATGGACTTCATTTTAAGTGAAAACAATAAATGACATACAGAAAACCGATCAAATGCATTTGGTTAGGAAAACGATCCATGGGTAATATGTGATGTGTATGAGTCAACCCTGCCTCAATAAAAGGCTTGGTGTGGTCGATACCACTCTAATTGTGTCTCTTTTATTTAAAATGGATAGGATTTTAAGTGAAAAGAACAACTAGCATACAGAAAACCGAACAAAACGCATTCGAATTCTATTGATAATTTATCACAACAATCTATCTTCCATATGTGACATATAAGAGTAAACCCTACCTCAATCTGAGAAGTGGTGTGGCCGGTATCACTCTAAGTGTATCTTTTTTTTAAATGGACAACATTTTAAGTGAAAACAACAACTGACATACGGAAAACCAACCAAACACATTCGTAATGTGTTGATGCTTTAGTAAAATGATCCATGGGTCATATTTGATGTGTAAGAGTCAAACATGCCTCAATAAAAGGTACGGTGGGGCCGGAACCACTCAAAGTGTCTCTCTTTTGTTTAAAATGGACATCATTTTAAGTGAAAATGAAAACTGACATACAAAAAACTGACCAAACACATTCAGATTCTGTTGAAACTTTAGGACAATGATCCATGGGTAATTTTTTGATGTGTAAGAGTCAACCCTACCTCAATTTGAGGCGCAGTGTGGCTGGCACCACTAAAAGTGTCTCTCTTTAGTTTAAAATGGACTTCATTTTAAGTGAAAACAACAACTAACATACGGAAAACCAACCAAACGCATTCGGATTCTATTGAACCTTTAGTAAAATGATCCATGGGTCATTTTTGATGTGTACGAGTCAACCTCGCCTCAATCTGAGGCACGGTATGGCCGGCACCACTCAAATTGTCTCTCTTTTGTTTAAAATGGACTTCATTTTAAGTGAAAACAATAAATGACATACGAAAAATCAATCAAACGCATTCAAATTTTGTTGAAACTTTAGGAAAACGATCCATGGGTCATATGTGACGTGTAAAAGTCAACCCTGCCTCAATCCGAGGTTCGGTGTGGCCGATAGCACTCTAACTGTGTCTCTTTTTTTTAAAATGGATAAGATTTTAAGTGAAAAGAATAACTAGCATACGGAAAACTGAACAAACACATTCAGATTATGTTGATATGTTAGAAAAATGATCCATATGTCATATGTGACTTATACGAGTCAAACCCACCTCAATCCGAGGAGCAGTGTGGCCGGTATCACTCTAAGTGTCTCTTTTTTTTTAAATGGACAACATTTTAAGTGAAAACAACAACTGACATACATAAAACCAACCAAATGCATTAATAATGTGTTGATGATTTTGGAAAATGATCCATGGGTCATATTTGATGTGTAAGAGTCAACCTCTCCTTAATCTGAGGTGTGGTGTGGCCGACATCACTCAAAGTGTCTCTCTTTTGTTTAAAATGGACATCATTTTAAGTGAAAACGACAACTGAAAAATGGAAAACCAACCAAACACATTTGGATTCTATTTAAACTTTAGGAAAATTATCCATGGGTCATATGTGACATTTACAAGTCAACCCCACCTCAATTCAAGGGCCGGTGTGGCCGGTACCCCTCGAACTGTCTCAGTTTTATTTGAAATGGACAACATTTTAATTGAAAATTATAATTAGCATACAGAAAACCAACCAAACGTATTCAGATTGTATTGATACTTTAGAACAATGATCCATGGGTAATTTTTCCCATGTACGATTCAATAGCGCCTCAATCCAAAGCTCAGTGTGGCCTCCACCACTCAAAGTGTCTCACTTTTATTTGAAATGGAAAACATTTTAAGTGAAAACAACAACTGACAGACGGAAAACTGACCAAACGCATTATGATTCTATTGAAACTTTAGGAAAACATTTCATGTGTCATTTTTGATGTTTATGAGTCAAATCCACCTCAATAAAAGGCACGTTGTGGCTGGAACCACTCAAAGTGTCTCTCTTTCGTTTAAAATGGACTTCATTTTAAGTGAAAACAACAACTGACATACGAAAAACTGACCAAACGCATTCATATTCTATTTAAACTTTAGTAAAATGATCCATGGGTCATTTGTGACATGTATGAGTCAATATTGCCTCAATATGAGGCTTGGTGTGGCCGATAACACTCTAATTGTGTCTCTTTTGTTTAAAATGGATAGGATTTTAAGTGAAAAGAACAACTAGTATACGGAAAACCGAACAAAGGCATTCATATTCTGTTGATACTTTAGAAAAATTATCCATTTGTAATATGTGATGTATAAGAGTCAACCCCACCTCAATCCGAGGAGTTTTGTGGCCGGTATCACTCTAAGTGTCTCTTTTTTTTAAATGAACAACATTTTAAGTGAAAACAACAACTGACATATGGAAAACCAACAAAATGCATTCGGAATGTGTTGATGCTTTAGGAAAATTATCCATGGGTCATATGTGATGTGTACGAGTAAACCCCACCTCAATAAGAGGTTCGGTGTGGCCGACACCACTCAAAGTGTCTCTCTTTTGTTCAAAATGGACATCATTTTAAGTGAAAACGACAACTAACATACGAAAAACCAACCAAACGCATTCGGATTCTGTTGAAACTTTAGGAAACTAATCCATGGGTAATTTTTGATGTGTAAGAGTCAACCCCGCCTCAATCCGAGGCGTGGTGTGTCCGGCACCACTCAAAGTGTCTCTTTAGTTTAAAATGGACTTCATTTTAAGTGAAAACAACAACTGACATACGGAAAAATGACCAAACGCTTTTATATTCTGTTGAAACTTTATGAAAACAATCCATGGGTCATTTTTGACATGTATGAGTCAACCCTACCTCAATCCGAGGAACGGTATGTCCGGCACCACTCAAAGTGTCTCTCTTTCGTTTAAAATGGACTTCATTTTAAGTGAAAACAATAAATGACATACGAAAAACCGATCAAACGCATTCGGATTATGTTGAAACTTTAGGAAAACGATCCATGGGTTATATGTGATGTTTAAAAGTCAACCCTGCCTCAATCCGAGGCTCAGTGTGGCCGATAGAACTCTAACTGTGTCTCTTTTGTTTAAAATGGATAGGATTTTAAGTGAAAAGAACAACTAGCATATGGAAAACTAAACAAACGCATTCGAATTCTGTTGATACTTTAGAAAAATGATCCATATGTCATATGTGACATATACGAGTCAACCCCACCTCACTCTGAGGAGAGGTGTGGCCGGTATCACTCTAAGTGTCTCTTTTTTTTTAATGGACAATATTTTAAGTAAAAACAACAACTGACATACAGAAAACCAACCAAACACATTAGGAATGTGTTAAGCTTTAGTAAAATGATCCATGGGTCATATGTGATGTGTAAGAGTCAACCCCACCTCAATATAAGGCGTGATGTGGCCAACACCACTCAAAGTGTCTCTCTTTTGTTTAAAATAGAAATCATTTTAAGTGAAAACGACAACTAACATACAGATTACTGACCAAATGAATTCTGATTCTATTTAAACTTTAGTACAATTATCCATGGATAATATGTGACGTGTAAAAGTCAACCTCACCTCAATACTAGGGCCGGTGTGGCCGATACCACTCAAACTGTCTCAGTTTTATTTGAAATGGACAACATTTTAATTGAAAATTACAATTAGCATATGGAAAACCGACCAAACATATTCATATTGTATTAATAATTTAGAACAATTATCCATGGGTAATTTTTCCCATGTATGAGTCAATCGCGCCTCAATCCGAGGCTTGGTGTGGCCGCCACTACTCAAAGTGTCTCGCTCTTATTTGAAATGGAAAACATTTTAAGTGAAAACAACAACTGACAGACTGAAAACTGACCAAACGCATTCAGATTCTATTTAAACTTTAGAAAAACATTACATGGGTCATTTGTAACATGTAAGAGTCAACCCCACCTCAATATGAGGCACATTGTGGCTGTAAACACTCAAAGTGTCTCTCTTTAGTTTAAAATGGACTTCATTTTAAGTGAAAACAACAACTGACATACGGAAACCCGACCAAATGCATTCAGATTCTGTTGAACCTTTAGTACAACAATCCATGAGTCATTTTTGACATTTATGAGTCAAACCCACCACAATCTGAGGCACGGGGTGGCCAGAACCACTCAAAGTGTCTCTCTTTCGTTTAAAATGGACTTCATTTTAAGTGAAAACAATAAATGACATACGGAAAACCGACCAAATGAATTCGGATTCCATTTAAACTTTAGAAAAACGATACATGGGTCATATGTAATGTGTAAGAGTCAACCCCGCCTCAATCCAAGTCCTGGTGTGGCCGGAACCACTCAAAGTGTCTCACGTTTATTTGAAATGGACAACATTTTAATTGAAAACAACTACTGGCATACGGAAAACCGACCAAACGCATTCAGAATGTGTTGAAAGTTTAGCACAATGATAAATGGGTCATATATGACATGTAAAATTCAACCCTTCCTTAATCCGAGGCATGGTGTGATTGGAACCACTCAAAGTGTCTCATTTTTTTTTGAAATGAATGACATTTTAAGTGAAAATAACAACTGACATACGGAAAACCGACCAAACACATTCTGAATGTGTTTATGATTTAGGAAAATAATACATGGGTCATATGTGATGTGTAAAAGTCAACCCCACCTCAATCTGAAGTGTTTTGTGTCTATCACCCCTCAAAGTGTCTCTCTTTTGTTTAAAATGGACATCATTTTAAGTGAGAACAACAACTGATATACGGAAAACAGACCAAACACGTTAGGATTCCATTGAAACTTTAGGACAAAGATCCATGGATCATATTTGATGTTTATGAGTCAACCCATCCTAAATCTGAGGCACAGTGTGGCCTACACAACTCGAAGTGTCTCAGTTTTATTTGAAATGGACAACATTTTAAGTGAAAAGTACAACTGGCATACGGAAAACTGACCAAATGCATTCGTATTCTATTGAAACTTTAGTAAAATGATCCATGGGTCATATTTGATGTGTACGAGTCAACCTCGCCTCAATCCGAGGCATGGTGTGGCTAGAACCACTCAAAGTGTCTCTCTTTTGTTTCAAAAGGACATCATTTTAAGTGAAAACAACAACTGATATACGGAAAACCGACCGAACGCATTCAGATTCCATTGAAACTTTAGGAAAATGATCCATGAGTCATATGTAATGTTTAAGAGTCAACCCCGCCTCAATACAAGGCCTGGTGTGTCCGGCACCACTCAAAGTGTCTCACGTTTATTTGAAATGGACAACATTTTAATTGAAAACAACTACTGACATACGTAAAACTGACCAAATGCATTCTGAATTTGTTGAAACTTTAGAACAATGATCAATGAGTCATATGTGACTTGTAAGAGTGAACCCCGCATTAATCCGAGGCATGTTGTGGCCGGAACCACTCAAAGTGTCACATTTTTTTTTGAAATGAATAACATTTTAAGTGAAAACAATAACTGGCATAAGGAAAATCGACCAAACGCTTTCAGAATATGTTGATACTTTAGGAAAATGATCCATAGGTCATATTTAACGTGTAAGAGTCAACCCTACCTCAATTTGAGGCACGGTGTGGCCGTTATCACTCCAAGTGTATGTATTTTGTTTAAAATGGACATCATTTTTAGTAAAAACAACTGGTATACGAAAAACCGAACAAACGTATTCAGATTTTGTTGATACTTATTCCGTTTTTTATGTATTTTATTGGTAATTGATAATTAAATTATGTATGTATTTAATTATTAATTGAATTCTGGATTCCACATATAATTGTCATCTAAATTTTAAATTGAATTCTAAATCAATTATGTATGTTTATAATTACGTTATGAATTATGATTTAATCCTGGATGTGTATAGTTCAAGAATTCATTATATGTTAAATGTGTATGAATTTGTTCTCTATATGTATGTATTAGTTTGTTATTGTAGGTATAGTAATTAGAAATGAGCATAATGGACATCATTAGAGGTTGTTGTGCAAATTGTAGGTTGCTGTGCAATTTGCACAGCATAGCCTATGCCAACGGTTTCAAACCGTTGGAACATGCTTGTAAAAACCCTTTCCCAATGGTTTACAAACCATTGGGAAAGGTTTCTAGGGATTTTTTTTGCCAACGGTTCAATGAGAACCATTGGAAAAAACCATTCCCAATGATTTAGAAACCATTGGGAAAGAGTTGATTTCCTTAGTTTTACCAATGGTTTTGTGTAAACCGTTGGTAAAACTTATGCCAACGGTTGGCCAAACCGTTGGCATAGGTTAATTTTACCAACCTATACCAACAGTTCTTTGTAAACCGTCGGGATAGGTTTTCCCAACGGCTTACTTCCCTACGGTTTTCAAAACCGTTGGTATAACATATATCAACGGTTCTGCAGGCTTTCCCAACGGTTTAGAACCGTTGGGAAAGACCCCATTTCCAGTAGTGAATCAATTCCCTTGAGTTCATCCATGACATTCTCATATGAATCCACGTATCACTCGACATATAAGTCAAGCCTCAATGAGTCTATCCATGACATCCTTCATTTGGATCCATGTATCACCCATGACATAATAAAGGTTCAAGCCAATTGAGTCTGTTAGTTGCATTCTAATATGAATCTACATATCACCTAGGGCAGATAACCATTTAATCAATTTAATAACATTTAACCAATTTAAATAATTATGTCAAGGTCAACACTAAGAACGCCACATTTATATCTCACCTCAAGAGGTTTTCAAAACCATTGGCCAAACTTAGAAGGTTGAGCTCACAATTACTCACATGGGAAAAACATGATAACAAGCATTACAAGCTTAAACAAACCCATCACATAACATGGTCTCTATGTAACTCACACGGGAAAAACCTCATAACAAGATTCTCATGAATAAATAACCTAATCCATGGCATGGTCATTACTTAACTCACTTAGGCATATTAATAAAGGGAGTAATTCAAACTTGAACAAGTAATTGCATGTCATGGGCCAAGGGCCATGGTCATTTCCTCCCTTCCCATCAATAAATTCAATTTCAATTAATATCACAAGCTGATTCACATATCAATTCACAATTATAAAATCATTGTAATCACATTTGTCAATTCAAAGTTTAATATCCCATGATATGGGGTAAAATGGAATGCCTAAAAGGGGGTCCAAAGCATAAGCCATCTTAATGGCCATTTAATTAAACAACACACCCCAAAGGGGTGGTTCTGGTTTCAAGGTCCTTAACCTATAATAAACCATTAACAAGCTTCTTTAATTGCATATGCCATGCCTAGCGATTCTATGATTCAATTTCAATTTAAGGTGACACCTGGGAATTGGGTGTGTGGCACGACGACATATATAAACAGCTCGACTTTAAGTGAAGGGCATGAGACCACCTATCGTAGGTCCGTAGTCAATAGCTCATCCAGTATCAGCTCCCGATTCGGCTTAGATTGGGAGAAAATTGAAGAACAGCCAAAGAACCTAATAATAGGGCAAATCAGCTTGCACCCAAATAGCACAATCGATATCCAGAAGAATGAAGAATGACTAAAAAGGAATCGAGGTCTTACCATTACGAATCCATTCAGACGAACGACCTTCGATTCAAAGCTCGGGCGGAAGAGATCTCTTGATTTGAAGAATAATCAACAAAGGCTTTGAACCGGGGGGGGGCTGTGCGGGTGAAGAATGGGTTAAAATTTGATTTATATTGATTTTAATTTAATTTAAAATTATTAAATTTCCCAAAATATCTGGGGTCGTATGGTTTAGACACACGGTTTGGCAAACCGTGCGCCAATCGTGCACAAGTATCTGTAGGCAAGGGGCACCCATACGGTTTGTCCGCACGGTTTGACTAACCGTGCGCAAACCGTATCAAAAGCCTCTGTCATGTTTGCATAGTTGGTCGCACAACCGTGCGTCCCAAGTCGCACAGTTGTCTAAAACCGTGCGGCCTATATATGTTATTTGCCCAGGCCTCACACGGTTTGTTAAACCGTGTGGCTTGACCCGCATAGTTTATTCTATCCGTGCGCCAGACCAATTTTACCTAAAAGCTTGAGTTTCGGGCTCCAAACCAACCCTGAACACCCCCGACACCTCCATGATCTCAAAGGGCATTCACATTAGGCCGTATTTAAACATTTAAACTAAGAATTGATGAAAAATAAAGGATTCGTACCTTAAAGAAGAACCGAGTTCTTACACCTCTCAAGATATCTTGGCACCTTTTGGACCTAACATGTGTTTTGTTTATTCTTTCACTGAGCTTTATAGCTCATCACTTTATTATGTATGTTCCTAGGTTGTCACGTACAGTTTTAGAAGAATGATGAGATTTTAGGAGCATGTTAATTAAGCTTTCAACAATGTTCTTGTATTCCCATTACAAGTTGCTATGATATGTACCTAATTTTCTAACGACACTGGGTTTCACGATCTTCTAGAATTGTATTGTATGTACTTTTATGTAATAAATCACGAATTAAAGTGTATTAAAGATATGAGTTGTCACATTTAAATCATAATTTAAAAACATTTAATCTTTTTTTATTCAATGTTAACTAATAATTCTTTTTAAAACCTAAAAACTAAAAACATGCAAAGTAAACTAAAACAATACGCATTACAATACAAATAAAAAAACCACACACTACCACATAATCGACTTTATCCAGTGCTACCCTTTATCAACGGTAAAACAAATATTTTCAGCGCCGGTAAAATGTATATTTCATAAAAAAATGTTATTTATCATTAAAAATCATATATTAATATATAAATATATTTATATTGATATAAATATTATATATTTTATAAAATATGCTTTATATAAGGTTAAATACGCATTTACACTTGATATATAAGATATTTAGTGAAAAATGAATTATAAAATAATTACAAATATAATATTAATTAATAATTTGTTAATTACTATCGGGTAGAAGTCATTTAATAACAATTAGAAGACAAAAAAAAATCAATAAAGTCAATAAAGGATCTAAAATAAGTTAGAAAATGTGACTCAAACTTCAAACAACCACACATTTTGATCCGGATGCTCGTTTGAGCTTTATCATATATAACTTAGTTTTGGAAGATTTCGGATAGTACCATTCGGTCTTGAAATTAATAAAATAATACGTATTTGAAATTTTAATTTAACCTAATTCCGTTAAATATATATTTTTTAAATTAAACCCGTTTAAAGCCCCGACTCGTAGAATGTAAGATGATTGTGTTCCCGGTGTCTACCGTCGTGTACTCTCGGACTTGCCCCGGGATGACGAGGGGGACCCCGGTACTGCGCAGGTGCTGTCAAGCACTGCACGATCTCGAATTGCTCAAGGCCTTGCAGTCCGAGATCAGACACGAGATGTCCTCAAATCCTTTTCAGGTACCCACCACGGGAACTCCTTTAATAGCTTGCCCACGCTGCACTGTTTATGTTTCCAGAGTCTGACGCGAAAAGGGATTAACGATTATGTTTTTGGCCTATCACACTATTAATCCTGTGATCGGAATCCATTTTTCATGGAATCATGGACCTGACTTGTTTTATTGCCCTTTGTGGGGTTAAGTTATCGAATTGATGGCAATGGTGATTCCTTGGCTTGATGAAATCTTCATGGCTATTTGCGCCATCATTTGTTCAGTTCCTGGAGATTTTCTTAGAAACTAAAGAATAATCTGGCCACGTTGATGTTATGCGAAACCTATTTACTTTATTTCCTCCGAGTTGAACTGTGTCCATGTACCGATTGCGTCATCTACTTGTATGATCTGCCTCAAATTAGGCAGTTCAAGTGCCATATATTTTTTCCATGGGAAACCTGAATAGAGGACATCAATAATCCATGGACCAACACTAACCCAATTTCTTTTTCCGTAAAAAGGAAAGGCCAACACATTGAAGTGAAATACATTCGTCTAAGAATAGATAAGCATTGAGTAGGGTTCGATACTTGGTTTGGTAGTCCGGCGAGACCTCTGCCTATCCATGACCTTTAATAACGCTGGAGATGCCCGGCCGGTCAACACTTATGAACGCCTGGAAGTACAATGGAAAAAGCTAGAACAAAGGAGAGATTTTGTGCATAAAAAAACTGGGCTGCTTTTCTGATGGTATTTTCATTGATTTATGTACACAAAGAAAAGAAAAACGTATTTACAACGTAATTAAAAAATGCGTGAGCCTTAATGAAGTTAAACCGTGCCGAGCCATAAAGCGGTCAAACCGTGTTGAGGGAAAATGAAAATAAAGGAGGGAAATAATTGGGGGAGGAAAAATAACGGTGAAATTAATCACCACATTGAAATTAGTTATCAATATCACCTCCCTAATTTATGTCGCGTTCACCAGATCTCAATGATACCAATCTTCGCGCGCAACTCCTGGAATTCGGCGCGCCCAAGTGACTTCGTGAGAATGTCCGCGAGCCGCTCCTCGGTGCAAGTGTGCTCGAGAGTGATCTTTTCTCCATCAACACACTTTTGGATGAAATGGTATCGGGTGTCAATGTGACTGCTCCGATTGTGGAAGACAGAGTTCTTTCTTAAGACAATGGTGAACTTGTTGTCCACTTTGAGCACCGGCGTGTCGAGGTCTGAGCAGAGAAATTCTCCTAATAGCCGAGCCAACTAGATGCCTTGGCACAATGTACTCCGCTTTGCATGAAGACAACGCCACCAACTTTTGCTTTTGTAATTGCCAGGTGATGGGGTTGTTTCCAGGGAAGAAGAGCACCCCAGTGGTGCTCTTGTGGTTGTCAACATCACCAGCCATGTCACTATCGCTGAAGCCTAGCAGGATCAACCAGTTGTTTACCTTCCTTGCGCAGCGGAAGTCGTAGTTGTGTGTCCCGACGATGTAGCGCAATAGGTGTTTGACTGTAACCAAGTGATCTTCGCGTGGTTCCTCCATGGACCGGTTTACGTAGCTTGTAGTTAATGTCTGGCCGCGTATGCACTAGGTACCTGAGGCTGCCGATAATGCTCCGGTGCGGAGTGATATCGACCAACGGGCAGGTGCTACACTTGCTCAGCTTCAGGCAGACCTCCATCAACACTTGACAAGGGTTCACTCCCCCATGCTGCTCTTCTCCAACAGCTTTGACGCGTAGGCAGATTGGCATTGGGAAATGCCGCTTGACCCTTGATTCACTTCGATGCCGAGGTAGTAGGAGAGCAATCCTAAGTCACTCATCCGAAAGAGCTTCTTCATCTCGGCTTTGAACATGCTTATGTTGGCGACGTTAGTGTTGATGGTGATCAAGTCGTTTACGTACACCCCGACGATCAGATGAGACGACATTGCTACGAGTGTACACAATGTACTCGGAGCCGCTCTTGTGGAATCCTAGCGTTAGAAGGTTGGTATCGAGCTTGGCATTCCACGCTCAGGGTGCTTGACCAAGGCCATAGAGCGCTTTTCGGAGTTGGAACACCTATGCTCATGGTTGTCGACGATGAAGCCAGGTGGCTGCTCGACGTATACCTCTTCGTGGAGGTCGCCATTGAGGAATGCCGATTTGACATCCATGCGATGGACCTCCCACCCTTCTTGCGCCGCCATCGTGATGAGTCACACCGATTCCATGCGTGCAATAGGGGCAAAGACCTCCTCAAAGTCAATCTCTTGCTGCTAGACGCATCCCTTTGCAAAGAACCTCGCCTTGTGCTTTGCAACCGTGGTGTGCTCATCACACTTCACCTTGAAGACCCACTTGAGCCCAATTGGCCGATGGCCAATGAGGAGATCGACGAGGTGCCATGTGCCGATCGACTTCATCTCCTCAAGTATTGCCTTGCGGCAACGTTGGTGCTGTTCTGCTTTGCCAAATGAGGTTGGCTCACCGGGTGTAGTGAAATGTAATTCACTAGGATCGAGTTCGCATAGTGCAAACCCAAACAGCGTTGTGGCCCCGATGATGTTGTTGATGGTGCGAAATTGAAGCAGGGCGTCGTCGTGATCGACGTCCAGTGCTTCGGCCAAGTTGGATGGTGGCGAGACAAACTTCACTACAGTTGATGGCGTGGGCATCACCTTGTCCATGCTTGGTGTTGCAGTGTTTGCAAAGCGCGCACTGGTGGGTGTGGGTGATGATCCTTGGTCTTTGGTTGTGTTGTCAGTCTCTGTTGTCCCTGGTACATATACTATAGTGTACTTGACACTGAATGACTCCTCACAACTCAACATACCTTGTTCGTCATGAACACTCTAATTTTACTTCTACGCCTCGTTGAAGACGACGTCGCGTGTCATGCACACACGCTTGCTGACGGGATCATACAGGCGATATGCCTTGGATCTGGACTCTTACTCGATGAAGATAATTGACGTACTCCGGCCATCCAGCTTCTTCAGGCGAGCTTTCACGTTCTTGACATGCTCAATGCATTCGAAAGTGTGGAGAAAGTGCACCGCCGACTGCTTGTCATGCCAGACCTCATATGGCATCTTCCCATCAAGGCTTCGTGTCGGCGCGTGATTGAGGGTGAAAACGGCGGCGGAGATGGCCTCACCCCACAACATCCCGGGCAGAACCTTTGCCTTCAGCATGCTACGAGCCATAATGACCACAGTCTGATTGTGGCGTTCAACGATCCCATTCTGCTGTAGTGAATAGGGAGCCGTGAACTGTTGTTGTATGCCACGCTCGACACAATATTCGCCGAATTCCATTGAAGTGAACTCGCTGGAGCAGTCAGTACAGAGGACCTTTAGCTTGTGCTCCGTCTCCACCTCCATTGTGGCCTGAAAGTGTGGTTGCCGCCGAAGCTTAGTCCTTGCTTGCGAGTAGACTGAGCCACCTGTAGCGGCTCATGTCCTCCATGAGCAGCAGAAAGTAGCGGTTTTTGCTTGACGTTGTCGGCTTGATTGGCTCACAGAGGTCACCGTGGACAAGGTTGTGGACTTGCTCCGCGCGATGCTTCGCTTGCTTGGGGAAAGACACTCGCTGCTGCTTCCCAACGAGGCAGTTGTCGCAGACTTAATCCACCCGATCAATCCATGACAGCCCTCGCACCATATTGTGTTGAGTGAGCTTGAAAATTCAGGTGGCCATACCTCGCGTTAGTAATGCAAAACGAGTGGGGCGGGGCGGGCCAAGCCCGTGCAGGTTTGTCCCCCAAAGCCTGCATACAATGCGAATAAAAAATTTTAAGCTCGCCCGCCTTGCATAAACCCGCGGGCTTGCCCACATTTTTAATTTTTTTTAATTATATTCATTTAAATATTGTATTTTTTTTCCATTTTCGGAGGTAGTTATAAAGAGAAGTATGGATTGATCATAACTTGTGTTTTGAGGGTAGTGGTGGAGCGTTCTTCAGCAGGTTGTGGCTTGAGGGGACGCCGATGTGGTGACAAATCGTTGTGACGCAGAGTAGGTGAACGATCAGTAAGAGATAATGAACGACGATGTTGGTGGTGTGGTGGTGCGAATGGTCGGACCTGTGAACGAACGACGACTCACCAGGTGGTGACCAGTTTTAGAAGAGGCCGTTAGGGTTACCCTGAGTAAGATGGTCCTTTATAATTTTGTTAATAGTAAAATAAAATAATATAATAACAAAAATAAATCGGAACAAAAAAATATTATGATTTTAATAACTATTTTAGCCTTTAAACCGTGTGCATGGGAAATGAGTCCTATTTTTAGAGAGGTGGAATGACACGTTATGTGAATATGGTTAATAATTATTATAATATCATATTAAAACAATAAATATAAACCTATTTAAAATTCATATGTGAATGAATGGTGAATTAATATGACCATTATGGTAAAAAAACCATATTCCATGGTTTAATCGTTATTTTTTTTTGATAAGAAAACTAATATGTTAAAGAAGCATATATTATAATTTTTTTCTAAATTAGCCCGCGGGTAAGTCTGCATCCACGCGGGCTCAACCCGCCATGACCCGCACCCGCGCGGGCTTATCTCGTCTTGGCCTGCGTTCTAAACGGTCAAAATTTTTAAGCCCGCCCGCCTCGCATCTGTCCCATATTCACGAAGTCAGTGGGTCGCGGGCTCGTTTTGCATTACTACCTTGCGTGCCAGCGCCCTGCCTTCTCCGAGCCCCTTACCGACAAGCATATTGGCTGTGCAATGTCGAGTCTGAGCTTGTACAACCGATCAGGGAAGCGCTTCACCTTGGCCAACAGGCGTCGCTGTTGGCTGTGGATCCTCAGGACGCTCTCGTCAATCAGTATTTGACAACCGTTCTCATTAAGTTGTTTGATGCTAGTGATGTTGGTGGTGAGTTTCGGGATGAAGCACACCCCCATGAGCACGCGGTGCTCGCCGATCTTGCAAGTGAACGAGATCGTCCTGCACCCCTCGATGTTGACGACAGAGCCATCGCCACTTCACGACCCCACGAATCCCGGACTCGAACTCAGAGAAGATAGTGCGAGACCCAGTCATGTGGTTTGGGGCACCGGTGTTGAGGTACTAGAAGTTATCATCGCGCGCCTCCTCTTGATTCAGTTGTGCAATGACTTTCGCCTCGACCAGCTTTAAAGGGCTGCATCGCGGCGGTAGAATTTGAGAGTGGCGGATTTCGGCGGTGGGGAATCGAGCACCGCGGTGCACACCCTTCCATAATCAAGCTAGGTTGGGCCTCACACCCAACCCCTTTCAATAAGCTAGATCCAAGGAATGCTCCTGGAACCATACATTCTAAAGGAGGAAGATTCTCACCCCTTATACATGCTAACAAGCCGTTAAAGCCATATATCAACCCATAGACCCATTTTGAAGCCAACTCCGGGCTAGCCTCTATGGCAATCACACACCCCTTTATCAAAGGAGGCAAAAGGGAACCTAAAAAGGTCCACTACAATATACAATAACTCAAGGAACCTCTCACTGGGTCTCGAATATAAGGTTCACCTCACTTTATCTCAATTACATGGCCATCATCGACCATAGCATCAAAGCACAACACACATAAGACCATCATGACCCTTAACATCCTCACCCTACTCATATAGGCCAAGAGAAAGCAATTCAGATTAGTTTTAGGTCAAGCACACACAATTTGCATGACTGTATATCACGCATCACATGAAAACTTGTATAAACCAACGGGAAAGTTTAGGCACCACCCACCTCGACTTTGTAGAGCCCCTCTTGTTGAAGATCGTTTAATGAATTGACTTTAATTGAGGGATTTTCCAAAGTTTGACAAAACCCCTAAATTAGGGCATAACCAGGGAAGAACGATGAAACAACAATAAAAATGAAGAATAGATGGGAGTGGATTGATAGCCTTACTTCCAATGACCATTAGGACAAACGGTTCTTGAATTCAAGCACAAACGAAGGAGAAATCAACTTGGAATGGAGGAGAACCAAGGAGGGGTATTCGGTCGTTTGGCTGCTGGGGAGAATGAGGGATTCTTATTTTATAAGATCTATCAATTTAATCCATTTAATTTAATTTATAAAAAAACCGCACGAGGGTCGTTGCGGTGTGACCATGAGTCACGGCGCAACGCCCCTGCTTAGGGTCACATTGTGGCGTGACCCTTCAGGTCATGACACAATGCCCCCTTCCTGGGCAGAACCAGAAAACCACGACTCCCTAGTCCAGTGTCACATTGCGGCGTGACCTTTTCCATCACGGCGTAACGCCCCCTCCTAGGGCAGCACCAAGAAATCACGACCGCCCATTTTGGTGTGGCCAAGTGCTTCACGGCGCAGTCCCCTCCATTGTGCTGTGACCAACCACCTGCTTTGAAATTTTAATCTTACACAACACCTTGTCACGCCGCAATGCCTTCTGTTGCGGCAACCCTCTACTTGCAACAGAATTTCAGTTCGGGACAAAGCTGAATCCTCAAATACCAACCTCGACCTCCGCCAAATCCTCTAATAGCCAAAAGCCATCAAAATACACATGGTTTGTCAAAAATTTAAACAAAACCATACCTCAGAATACGCGGGGTGTCACGACCTCCTCACCATATGCAACTTGTTCTTGAGATGTGTCACCGAGCGTCGCTGACAAGAAGCTCCGACCACCACGCTCGCATATCAACCTCCCTCTCCCAAGTCTCCTCTTGAATGTGCTCGTGTTACCACTGCACGTGTACCGGAGGTATCGTCTTCCCGCCCAAGGATCTTTTCACTCCCGTCTACTATAAGAACTGATCATTCCTCGAACGACATATCAACCCCCAACTTAACATCATTGCCGCTGATCACATGAGAGGGTTCTTAGAAGCCGAGATACATGATATACATCGTGCATCGCACAAAATTTTTAAGTGCTAATCGATAAGCCACAATACCGACATCCTCGAAAACCTTAAACAGACCCACACACCCGGGCGCCAATTTCCCCACTCTCGAATATGTTGGTGCCCTAATCATCAGCGATACACCTTTGTAGAAATGGAAGAGAGGACCGAATACTCAAAGTGTCTCACTAAGGAAGACCTTGGGGTTATTTTATAATGAATAAAAGAGATTACATGATATGTCAAGTCCGATGTGGGACTGCACACAACTTAACCTCTAACACTCCCCCTCAAGCTAGGTGTGCTTAGCTTGGATGCATAGTTAAAGAAAAACAAAACAAACACTTCCGGTATTCCCCCTCAAGCTAGACATGCCCAACTTGATTATATAACAAGACAAAACATAAAAAAAGATAAACCGACATGGTTGCGGTGTCCCCTCAAGAAGTTTATAGATGGCGCCGCCGAAAAAGATTGTCTCAACCAAGGAACAACGTCCGTCATGCACTGCCACTAGTTTTGCTCCTCCTGTTGCGCTCCCGCCTATGGCTGCTTAATAAAAGATGACCATCGTAGAGCTCTTATGCTCCCTTCATGTGGACCACCCTTGCTTCAAGATGCCAGATGAATCGACGACCGACAAACGACCTTAAAATGATCGGGCGAAACAGTGCCCGAATAGCAGACGCAAAAGGCCAGGTGATACGGCGTCCAACTTTGCAGACCCAAAAGGCCGGGTGATACGACGCCCGACTTTGCAGACCCAAAAGGCCGGGTGATATGATGCCTGACTAGCGGACGCAAAATGCTGAGGTGAAACGGCGTCCGTCTTTGCGGACCCTAAATTTTGAATGACATCAAAGGTCTGAGGAACAGTAGGGAGCAGTGGAGAACCTGATAGTCAAAGAATTCATTTTGTAGCTGGTTGTATGCGAGCACGAAACATATTTGAAGTAGCCGGTCCAGAAGGGGTGACGCCGAAGGTTCGTCGCGCAGGAGGGCTGTCGTGGCGGGATATGAGGGCGTCGCATAGAGAGAGCCGATGCGCATGGAGCGGCTGGCGAAAATGAGAGGTGCCAACATGGGCAGTGGGCTTCGACGTTAACTAGTGAGCGGCGACGGTTGGAGGGCGTCGCACGTGGAGAGGTGATCGGCTGGAGGAGGCCATTTTACGCAGCATGCAAGTGCCCCGACGTACGCAAAGCTTCCGCTTCTCTGATCTCTGCAAATGCAACCACCTTCTGCACACCACCCCAAACATTTTCTTATCCTCGCGCTTTAGCATGATGAGAACGATCCATAGCAAGTCATCCGTCAGAGTGTGGTTGGTGGAAAAGCAGACCCCCGTGGATGCGTCCTCTGAGGCCTGATGTCGCTCGACGCATAATTGATGTAAAACGGGAAGCGCTAGCGCTGGCCGCTGGAGAAGGGAGGGGAGCCGCGTCAGGAGAAACGACTTAGGGCCGGCGCATAGAGACATCGTGGGTGGGGGCGCACAACAAGGACCTGCGACAAAGGGGGCGCTACGCTGGAGTCGCAAAATTTGGAACTCTCGGCGTCGACGTAAGGGAGACGAGGTGCGCTCCGGCTAGCGAGGCTGCCGCGGAACAGGCGGGGGGCGAACCAGGTTTCGCGGGGAGAGCTTGCGCGAAAGAGGTGTGCGGCCGACGACCGTCTGGTGTGCGCGGCGGAGGTGAGCCGCGGGTGGACGGTGCCTGGTGAGCGCAGGTCTCTCGAGCGGCTTGTGCGGAGGGGGGCGACGTTCGCCTGGAGACGACCTCTCACGGGAGGGCGACGACCTCTCACGAAAGGGCGACGGGAAGCAGACGACGTCGCAGTGGGGTTTTTCCCACAAGGGCGACGCAACACGGAGGGGTAGAGGGCGGCCGACTATTGAGAGTCGCCGCCCCCGACAGGGGGAATGCGGAGGAGTCCACCGAAAAAAAAATAGAGACGGGAGGGTAGGTTAGGGTTAGAGTAGGGAAACCTCCTTTGATACCATGTAGAAATGGAAGAGAGGACCGAATACCCACAGTGCCTCACTAAGGGAGGCCTTGGGGTTATTTTATAATGAATAAAAGAGATTATATGATATGTTAAGTCCGATGTGGGACTCCACACAACTTAACCTCTAACACCTTCAAGAAAACCAGGCCGCCCACCTCAAACTCCAGTGGACGACGTCTCCAGTCTACATATGATCGCTGCTTGCTCTAGGTAGTCACTAACCGCTTCCGGAGTAACTGAATATGCTCCGACGTCTCCTGAACGAGACTCGGTCCAACAATAGAAGACTCCCCTGCCTCTAACCAACATAAGTGATTGGTGTGGCCTACCATACAAGGCATGAAAGGGCGCCACCTGAATCGACACCCTGATAACCGTTGTTATAGGAAATCTTAGCTAAGGCAAGATAACTCTCTCATGAGCCGTCGAAATCCAGGACACATGCTTGCAACATGACCCGAATACTATTTTCAGACTGCCCATCGGTCCGAGGATGGTATGCTGTGCTCAAATGCACTCAAGTATCAAGCACCTTCTGCAGACCCTGCCAGAAGCGTGACATGAATTGGGCATCTTGATCCGAAACGATACTCCTTCGCACATCGTGAAAACGTACCATCTCTCGAACATATAACCGCCCAACTCATCAAGGGAGTGAATCTCCTTGATTGATAGGAAATGCATGACCTTCATAATCGGTCAATTATGATCCATATCGTATCACTGCCTTGGGGTGACCTCGATAACCCCATCATGAAATTCATTGTCACATAATCCAACTTTTTCTCAGGAATGGGTTAAGGTTGAAGACCTGCAGGTTGTTGGTGCTTGGCCTTTACCCGTTGATAGGTAAAACATTTTGAAACGAACCCTGCAATATTCTTCATTCTGGACCACCAATACTGCCTGCGAATGTCATGATACATCTTGGTAAGCCCCGGGTGAACAACCCTTATCGAGACATGTGAAACCCGCATCAGCTCCTCGTGCATGCTTGTAGGGACTACCACACAAGCTCGTACATAAAGGATCTTAAGCATCCAGGTTTTGTAAAAGTGGGTGCCCTAGACCCAACTTGAGCAGTACTTTACGATTAACATATCATGGATACAGAGAGTTATGCACGATGTTATCTTATCATAATAGTGTTGCTACTTTCGCATACCCTATTTACATGGTAATGTCCTTGGATTATTTGTTGTTTCAAAAGGTTATAGGAGTTTCTAGCTGTAATGAGGACCTTGAGATACCACGATAATAATCTTAAACATATGTCCTATGGTCTAGATACATCATACTGATGAGACAGATGATGTTTGACTATTTGGTGTTGGAGGCTCATAAGCATTGATACTTTTCAAGAAGTTTACGCTTGATCTCGAGTAGAGGAGATCCAGAGGATCGACCTGCCTATAGGAACACCATTTGTTTTAAGTGTCATTAGATGCTCCTATCTATGAGCATGTGTATTGATCTCTCGACTTGAGATTATTATTAATGCGTATCATATGATTGCGCATCATATGATTGCGTATCATATGATTGCGTATCATATGATTGCGTATCATATGATTGCGTATCATATGATTGCGCACTTTGATGCAAGACGAAAACCATAACATTTATGTCGCGGTGAGGCAACTTGCGTTGGGTGCGTCATTGATGACATGAAATTGATTGAATGATCAAGGCAAGTTTTATCATTTTCGAGTAGAGGAAGAGATATCTTGGGCCTAATTGGCCAGAGCGGTGGTACCTTTATTAAATCCATGACCATGATAGATTAAGATAAGTCCAGCTGGTGTGCTCATTAAAAGAATAAATCATGTAAAGATTATGACACAAAGTATGCTTTATGAGATATCGCGAGGCAAAAAAATTATATTACACAGAGCGTGCTCATAGGAGGTTGTCATAGCTATGACTTATTCTTATTTCCTTAGTGGCTATGATGTGTTGCTAGATACTCCTCTTGATCTGTGAGTATAACGCACTGCTATCGAGATAAGGGTCTAGAGAGTTACACACAAAGTGTATCCACAAGTTCCGCTAATTCGGTTTAATTGGAGTTTATGACGAAGTGGGCCCCACGTGTGGGGGTCGGTGAACGTCCGAATATGGTCGATCACAGGTAAATTAATTCAACTATATTATTTAAGTTTAGAATAATAGTAATTGAATTTATTTCTCAAGATATTCACAAGCTATTTAATTATAAAAAATGAATACGAGAAAATATTATTTTTCGAATGAACGTTGCACGTTCAAAGTTCGTTAAATAATTGTGGGAGGGACGAGTTGAGTTAATGACTCATGTTTAATCACGATAAATCATTTTGATGTTACAAGTATGTGATGATAAGTTATGGTGGTAATGATAAGTTTAAACAGGCCATTTAAGCCATTTTTTGGGTTAAATATTAAAGGTTTAGTTTCTTAAAGGGCTTAAGTGAAAATTTAGAAACTAAATCCCAATATATAAATGTTTTTAACCCATTTTGATCTGTGAACTATTTACAACTGGAATTTGCATCCCCATCTCTCCTCTCTCGCTCCCTCTCAAGGTTTAGAGTGATAAATTGAAGGAAGAACAAGCTTTGATCGATTCCATCTCGCGAGTCGATCATTCGTTCTTCACGAGATCAAAGGGATGTCGCGAAACACTTCGATTTCCTGCGCTAGCACTCAGGAATTAAAGAACGACGTTCCGGGGGATGTGGTGCACGTGCGGATGATCTAGAAGGCTTCTTGTTTGGCGCCTTTGAGCCACTAAGATCTGAAGACGAGCAGAGAACACCGTGATCGCGCTGTCCACCAAAGACACCAATTCGATTTTGTTCTCTGTACTTAAATTAATCACACGATCCGTGAGAGAATCAGACCACCTGTATATCAGATTTGATGTCACGACACAAATCCGGTTGCAAAATTTTGAAAATACCGGCCATTCATGCCTCCGCCGTGCTCAGATTCCTTCAATTGGTATTAGAGTGGTTGTGCAATTATTTAAGTTGGAATTTTGATTAAATTTGCCAGAATTCAGACAGATGGCTTCGATACGATCCTAACACCATCAATGACGCGTCGATCCGAGTTCGAACGATCAAGAAACGATTGCTCAAAGATCGATATAATTTTTAGAAATGAAAAATTGAAATTAAATATATATGTTTTAATTCTAGCGCGGGAGGGGGCGATCTTACTGGTGCGGGTTGCACCTCAATGATGCGGTGGCCAGAAGTGCATAGTTGGAGAGAGAGACCGCTGGTGGTGGGTCTTGTACGCAAAGCAAATAAAATTATTATTATTATTTTTTGATTGTCAAAAGGCGGGCGACTATGGGGGGTGGGGGTTGGGGGCGACAGTTCTCCCGTGCCGCATGGCGCATGATTAGTTATAATTTTTTTTAGGCTGGGTCTGTTGCGGTAGCTGATGTCAGTGATCCATTGGGTGTGCACCGTGCGTGACCTAGCGGGTTGATCTGACCTGATTAGATCGGGTCAGACCCAGATTTGAACCAGTTCGGCCCAAACCCTCCCCAGAACTCACATGGGATCTGTTTCGGGTCAACGGACCTGAAAGTTTCTAATTTTTATCACAAATTAAAGAAAAAATATCTAGAATTTTAAAAAATATTCTGGGTGTCGCGAGACGTATCGTCTTTTAATTAAAAATATTTCAATGCTAATTTAATGCCACGGGCTGAGCGTCTCAGCACAGCGGTTCGCTCGTGTGGCACCCCAGCCCCCTCCTCGGTGGGTGGGGTTCAACTGTCTAGCTTTTCAAATGTTGCGAGGTTCATTGGTTTCGTCCTGCCATTAACTCATCAGGAGAATGGTCTTAACTCCCAACCGGGGTGGTGTCGGGACTGACTCGCACCATTCTCCACATTGTCAGGGCGACTCCCATCTCTTCAATAAGGACGAACCACATAAACCGCAACCTTGATGTTCTTGCTGGTGTGGGATGAGACCTCCATGATTGGGTTATTTCATTCTCCCACCACCATTTCATGCACGTCCTCATGCATGCAGGATCATGACATTGAGTCTCTGCGAAATGATCTGTTTCCAACTAATTGGCTGCCATGCGTGGCCAAGGGGACTTTCGTGGTCCACCCACTCTGGGTCGAAAACCACGTCCTCGAACCCCACCCTTTATAGTGGCGTTTACATTCTCTTGAGCGCGATCATCTCCGTCGTGTCACCTTCGCTATGACACCCCGGGACTCCGCTCCCACCACCAAGGTCCATTCGGCAGCATTCCACAAAAATCACGAAGCAAACCTACTCTGATACCACTTGTCATGGGCTGAGTGTATCAGCACAGCGGTTCGCCTGTGCGGCACCCAAACCCCCTCCTTGGTGGGCGGGGTTCAGCTATCCAACTCTCAAATAATGTGAGGTTCACTGGCTTCGTCCCGCCATGGACTCATTAGGAGAGTGACCCCAACTCCCAACCAGGATGGTGTCGGGACTGACGCGCACCATCATCCACATTGTCGAGGCGACTCCCATCTCTTCGATAAGGACAAACCACATGAACCGCAACCTTGATGTTCTTGCTAGTGTGGGACGAGACCCCCGCGATTGGGTCGTGGCATTAAAGTATTAAAAATGCCATCGAGTTGAATTTTAGCATTTTTAATTTTATCATGCAATTTCACTGCATTTTAACTGACCATGAGTTTAGATTGAAGATTGATCTGTGCATGTTTGGTTTTATTATTTATTTAATTTTAATTATTGTAATGGTGAATGTTTGTGATAATTAATTATTAAATATCATTTTTATATGATTTGCGCATCGTCCTTCCGTCTTTAATTGTATAAGGACCTGCTTGTCCATATTTTGAGTGATAAAAATGCAATTCTCGCATCTTGAGTGACCCATCACTTGCGCGTGGGTATACATTGTAATGATCGAAGGAGTTCGCGATGGCGCGGTTCGAGTCGAGAGCCCGTGTGGAACCAAACAAGAAAAATACGCAATGGATTGGTGAGCGTTGCAACTCGTGCCGGTGCATGACTCAAGGAGTTCCCCTAGGGTCCCGGTTGATCCATTATCCGCTTGATGGATTAACTAGTAGAAAACAACTCATGATCACATCATTGTTTATTTTGTTATACATGGTCAATTATTTGTGAATGCATGAATTATACGTGATCACATAATATATTTAACTAGCTTGCACAAACAAGATAAATGAACACGTGCGGTGAATGTATTCTATTTATGTATGGTTAAGTTGAGAGCGTGATCACATTGTAACAAACATGATAAATAGAATCGGATTTAAGTTGTAAAGTGTTGGAGTCTGCATCCCACATCAGACTTGTGGTCTGATATGGTCTTTATTATTCATTATAAAATAACCTCAATGCCTCATTTAGAGAGACTCGTTAGGTATTGGACTCACCTCTTTTATCATTCTACATGGTATCAAAGGGGGTTCTCTAACCCGATCCCTCCCTCCCATTTTTCTCTCGCCCTAGGTTTCCCCAGCCTTTTTCTCCCGTCCGGGGGGCGGTGGCTCCAGCCGAATTAGTCGGCCGCCCCCCTGTCGGCTTTCCTCCCTCCCGGCAGATCGAGCCCCACCGGTCCTCCAACCGTCGACGCCTCTTGCGGACTCCTGCGCGCAGCTCTCCCGTCCGGCGCTCCGTCGAACGGACCTCTCCGGCCTTGCGCGCTACGACTCCTGTTCGGTGCTTCATCGAACGGACCTCGCCGACCCTCTCTCTCTGTGGCTTTCTCCGACTCCTTGTGCGCGACGGCGAAATCCTCCTCCCTGCGCACGACTCCCACCCGACGGAACCCTTTTGGCGCGCGAGTCCCTACGCGCGACTCCCGCCTGCGGCTCCTTTGTGGTATTCTCAGCGACACAGATCGACCGACCTCGACTCTCTGTGCGCGACGCTCCCCCAAGGCTCTCCCTCCCGCGAGGCGCTCCCGCCTGCGGCTCCTTTGCGGTATTCCTGACGGCCCCCCTTGCGCACAACCACACCCCTCCCTTCAGTGACGACTTCCCCTCCCGTCGCCCCTCTCATGCGAGGACCCTCCAGCGCGGCTCCCTCCCGACGGATCCTTTCCCGACGGCCTCCCCTCTTGTGCGACCACCATCGACAGAGCGACGCACCTCCACGCGCGTTGCCCTTCTCCAACGACGTTTTCCATTTTCCCAACGCTCCCTCGTCCAGCCCCGCTAGTGCGGATTTTCTGGCGCTCCTGCAAGGCCGCCCCCTCGTCTCGGTTGTCGGCCTCCCCGCACAGCAGCCCCATGCTTTATCTCTGCGCCTGTGCGCCCGCCTGAGCAACTGTCCCATGCTCTGTTGACCGGCCCCGCTAGTGCGGATTTCCCGACGCTCCGTCAACTAGTCCCGCCTGTGCGGCTTTCTCGGCGCTACATCGTCCGGCCCCGCAAGTGCGGATTTCCCGGCGCTCCGTCGACCGGCCCTGCTAGTGCGGATTTCCAGGCACTCCATTGACCGGCCCCGCCAATGCGGCTTTCCTGACGCTCCATCGACTGGTCCTGCCAGTGCTGATTTTTCGGCACTCTATCGACCGACCTTACCAGTGCAGCTTTCCTGACGCTCCGTCGACTGGCCCCGCCTGCACGGTTCTTCTGTCGCGCCTTGACGTCTTGCCGCACCACTGATGTAATCCGACTATTTCAGTGACGTCTTCCATCTTCCATAATTTTCATCTCAAGGGGGAGCAACGATTGCGGATGATTTATCTTATTTTTTGTTTTGTTTTGTCATCAAGCTGAGTATGTCCAGTTTGAGGAGTGTCTGCAACGTCTGTTGATTGCTTTGTTTTTCTTTATGTGTTTAAGTTAGGTACACCTAGCTTGGGGGGGAGTGTTGGAGTCTGCACCCCACAACGGACTTGTGGTCTGATGTGGTCTTTATTATTCATTATAAAATAACCTCAAGACCTCCTTTAGAGAGACATCTTGGGTATTGGACTCACCTCTTTTATCATTCTACATAAAGCAAAAATAAAATCATTAAAAATCCCTCACAGAAAATATGAAGTCATTAACATCTTCCACCGGTTATGTTTGTACAAAACTGTAGTACGAGGTGCTCGTCAGCCATAGTTGAGAATGCCTCCTCCCATTGAGGAGTTCTAATAAGAGTGGTGAGTCGATTTAACTAAAGTTGGCATTAAAGAAATAGTCATAGCTAGCTTGACACAATTTTTGAGGCAAAATGTTGAGTTAATCAAGGTTAAGATTTTCAGAAGCTGAGACTTCATCCAACAGATCAAGGAGCCGCAAGTCAATACGGTTAGCCAACCAAAAGCTTGCTTTGAAACTCTCTGAGTAGTGGCGTAGACATAACTTGGACTATGGGGAGAGTTTTTGAAGGATCATTGCCACTAGAATACTCAAGCGATTGAGTATTCCGAATCTAGTAGTTGATGGCTATTAGGATTTGAATAAAATAATGAGACATTTAAGATTAATAAATCAATAATGTCAAAGAACCACTAATCAAGATAAAAGTACTAATATGCTTATGTTGTATTTTGTAGAAAAAATGATAAGTAATACCATAGAAAAACTGCGATCAATACTAGGCAAAGAACACGTCCTTACTGACAAAAACTTCCGAGTTGTACAGGTGCTTGCACATAGTATTACGATATGAACGAAAATTGTATGTGTTGGAGTCCCCACTACTTGATGAGCCACTTCATGAAGCAAGTGAGGGTGAAACAGAAGCTTACAAGAGACTATGTATAGTTAAACTTTGTTGTCTCATCTATGAGAAGTTTGCGAGGAGAAAGTGAAGTAAGAATTGAATGAGATTATGATTACACTGATCACATGTAAATTGAAAGATGAAATTGAGGTCGGTCATCACGTACTCAAGATGGTAGAGTACATTGATTGAATCACAATCTTTCAATTCATATCGTCCTCACACCCTTACCACCAGGTTACTCCAGTTTCGTTGAAAATTATAAGATGACTGGTATGGAGAAAACAACTCATGATCACGTCAATATATTTTTGGTAAGGTTCGCCAAGAAGATAAAAACTTAAAAAAGATAAAACTTTAGTTTTTATGGTGAACAAGTAGAAAGACATGACAAAAGGCCAATGACGAGTGTGACGCCAAAGGTACCTTTCTAACGTCTTTCTAAGACACCAAAGGTAAAGAGGGAGAGCATTGAACATGAAGCTATTTGCTTCGCATGTAGCATCGAACATAAAGATATTTGCTTTGTCATTGAATGTATTATTTCTGTTTTACTTCTTATGTATTAGATATAATATGTGACACATACTTGTATTCATATACAAGAACCAAGAAAATTCAAAAACATTACATGAAGGTTGATTCTCCAAGCAGCCGAGAAAGGGTGATTCCTATGTCAGTAGTTAGAAGAACACAACTTCTGTTTTTCTGAGTTCGATTCTAGTTGAACATTTATCGAGTATCATTGAAACATTTATCTCATGTGTCGGTTGGACATAATGAGATAATATTTCATTTTGGAATGAATGTTTGTGGTGTTTTATAATCAACTTATAGTTCAGTAGTACTTGAATCATCAACAATAAATGTTGAATATAAAATATAAGGCTCATACCCAATTTTGGCAAGATAAATCTTTATTCAGGTAAGGAAACCTATAGAAATAAGGGTGAGCCACAAAGCCTTGACCGCGTAAACTATTCTAAGGAGAAGTTAGAGGTAAAAATTTATATACTTAATGAGTTTCTTTTAAGAAATTTTAGGAATGCCTAGTGAAGAAATGAATACATTTAGTAAAAGATATTAGATCCTCCGGGTGAGCTTTGTCAGAGTATATCTTAACTGAGCATTCATCAATCATGAAAATGTAAAGTGAATTTATTTTTAAACTCACATTTCCTTATACACATGAAAGTCATGATGTTAATAAAAGGAGGATTGATGACGTGTTTTACAAGCATTCATTGATCATAAAAATATAGAGTAGATTTATTCCTAAACTCACATTTCCTTATACACATTCGAGCATGATGTTAGTAAAAGGAGGATCGATGACAAGTCTTACAAGAATTCATCATCATGAAGATGTAGAGTTATTTTATTCTTAAATTCAAATTTCCTTATACACATCAGAGCCATGGTGTTAGAAAAAGGTAGATCGATGTTGAGTCTTACAAGTCAAGTCTTCCATTTTCCCTTTTGAGACATGCTTCGCAAAATAGCGACGTTAACCCTTAACCATATGCCGTCTATAATGACAAATAAACATTATACAAGTTATATAATATGAAAAAACCCAATATGTCATAATTAATGTGTTTAGATGCAAAAAGTTTGTTAAGTCTAAGTCAATAAAAAAACTCGCATCAAGAAAAACATAAGGTGCATGTCAGGTAATTATACTAAAGTTTTAAGGATATTACATGAATCCCTAAGATATAAAAGATATAGCCAAGTGAAAGATTATTTATGTAAGAATGTGCACATCTCTATTTGAGATATTGGAAGCAAAGTAGATTTGGATAAAGTCAAGGCTCGAGATGTACAAATAGTTGGCATATGAACAAGTTGAAGGAACCCGAAACTTTGCAGAAGCATGAAAAGTGGCAATTTAAATTTTTTGGGTCTGGATTTATATTGGAACATCAAATCCGGTATACCTCTACTCAGATTCAACCATGGATTGCGTGCAATTTAATTTAAGCATGAAGAACAAAATCGGAAAATTAAATTGAAATCGTACCTAGTTTGATTTCAATTGGAAACACGTTTCGCTCATCATCGGCGATCGTCGCTCGAAAGAACCGAACTTGGAACTCTCTAGATTGTCCACACATGTTCCGAACGTTGTCCTACGAAATATGAGTGTTAGCGCGGAGAATCGAAGGCTCTTCGACATTGTATTGACATTGGAAGATCAAACTATCGATCCTCGAACTTTGATTGAATGATTCTTGATCTTCCCTTCCTCTTCTCTCTCTAGGACTTGAGAGAGGTGGAGAAGAGAGAGAATTCGAGCAAGCACACCTCACCCTCATTTTGGGTCTTAAAAATATTTAAATACTTCAGTTTTAACTTCCATAAATTGCATTTAGGTCCTTATGGTAGTTAACTCTTCAAATGGACCAAAAAACGATACAAACGACACTTAAAACTTGCCGCAAATGTCGTGAATATTTTATCACATGCTTGTAACATCTAAACCATGTTATGTGATAAAATACGAGTCGTTAAGTCGACTCGACTCTCCCATAAATATTAAACAAATCTTGAATATTAAATATTTAATATTTGTTCGAAAAATATTTTTGATTATATTCACTGAATAACTTGTAAATATAATAATTAAATAAATTCAATGGTTATTATTTTAAACACGAATAATATTGAATTTATTTATTTCCTTTGCGATCGTATGGACGCAGACATTACTTAGCCCCCGTCGCGGGGCCCATAATGTCCTAAACTCCAATTCACTAGAATTGGCCAAGCTTCTAAATACGCTATGTGTGTGACTCTCTAAACTCTTATCTCGATAGCAGTGAGTAATACTTACAGGTCAGGATCAAAGTCTAACAACCCATCAAGACACCTACAAAAGCGATTAAGAAACCGCTGCTTCAAATACATCCGTCTCAGCTTCTAGACTCTCTAGGAGTGATTCTCTCTCAATTAAAGCACCAATTGATAGGTGCGAGAGAGAGAATCAGTGGTATTCTATTAATATAAGCAGCAGTACGAACTGGAATTACAGAGGAACATAGAGGAAGAAGGAGATGGTGAAAGAAAAAGGAAGAATCCTTCGAAAGACACTGCTCCTGAGGCCTTGGGCTTAACCCCCTGATCCAGTTGCTGGGAAGTCACTAATCCAACCATATCCCGCCGCCACACTATTCCACCTATTTATTAATCTCCACTAACCCTGTTGACGCCGAAATTTGGAGAAGGTCCACATCCGGCGGATAAAAGAGCAACGGATGAATCCGGGAAGACAAGAGAAGATTCCGGGGCCCGGGAGGCAGGTGCGCGCAAGATCCCGGGAGGGCGCGCAAGCCGCCGTCCTGCGCGCAAAATCTTGCGCGCCGAAGGCGCCGTCAAACGACTCTTTGCGCGCCCGACCCCCTTTGCGCGCCCAAGGCGACGTCAAACGGCTCTTTGCGCGCCCGACCCCCTTTGCGCGCCCAAGGCGACGTCAAACGGCCCTTTGGGCGCCCGACCCCTTTGCGCGCCCGACCCCTTTGCGCGCCCAAGGCGACGTCAAACGACCCTTTGCGCCCTCGACCCCCTTTGCGCGTCACTCCGAGGACTTCGACTATAAAACGAAACGTACCCCCCGCCTTTCAGGGACGGAAGGAGAAGAGGAAGCGACGCTTTGCTGCGCGAAAGAGACCGCTTCCGCGACCGCGCGAAAAACAAATACCATGGCCTCCAGGTATTGGATTTTGCACGACAGGTCCCCCAAGGGTCTTCCTTCGGGTAGGCCCTTTTGGGCCTTATCCTCGTCCATTACTTTCCCCCCCAAGTCATTTGCGCGTAAGAGATCACTATTGCGCGCAAGTTTCCGCTTCATCAGGCCCTTCTTGCGTGCAACCCTTCCATCTTGGGCGCAACCCGTCCCTCTTGCGCGCAAAACCTCCCGTTTTGTGCCCGACCCATTCTCTTGCGCGCGCTCCATGCGTCGTCTTTACCTTAAAACGCCATGTCCGAGCCCCTTTGATGCACAATGTATCTACATTCCGTGCTCTCTTCCTGTGCGACCCTTCAGGCTTGCGCGGAGCGATTTCAAAGTCTCTTGGGCGGTGTTTCCCGTTGCGTTGCTTCGCCTCATGCTTCTTCGCATAGGCACGCTAACGGCTATTGCTTCTTCGCATAGCCACGCTAACGTGGACCCCTAAGTGGATCACTCCATGACACCCTTTCACCACGACATTGCTGATGCCTTCCCTTCCCCAAGGGGCGGGAGGTACCAGTCATGTAAGTCCTAAGGGGTGCGGAGTGAACCTGCCTCGTCCGAGCTGCAGGACGTTAAACTGCCAAGTGCCATCGTCCTCAGCACATGACGTTAAACTGTAGCCTCGCCCTGTGCATCATACGCGGGGTGCCCTGCTCGGACATTCTCCACGCCCGCTCGTCTCCATGGAAGTGAAATCTTCCTCACATGGAATGAGATCCTCTTTGTTGGAACGACGTCTGTTCGCGGGGAAAGGGCAACCACTTTGGTGTAAGCCCCTAGCCTTTCTTGCGGGAGGTAGTACCCTTACTCCTCCTTTCTTCTTCGGTGCCAAAGACTAAGAGGAGAGATGGGCACAGGGACCTTCGTTATCCCATCCCTCTCCCTCTGAGCTTTATCGCCACCCGGGCCTCCATCCCGGAGTAAGCCCCAATCTTCCTCTCCCTGGGCCGCCTAGAGCGTAAGCCCCATTTCACTTCCCACGGACGCACCTTTCGCGACGTGATCGTCAGGTCTTTGTTGGCTCTTGTTTCTCACATCGAGCATGACTCACATGGGCTTAGAGTAAACATTGACAATGACATCCAACCCTGGGCAGCCTAGAGTGTAAGCCCCACACCATTCCGAACTATGTGGACTTTGATTCTTGCCAAGGTAAGGTACGTAGGAAGCTTCTCTGAGGTTCAAGCCCAACATCCAGTGGTCACCGACCACTTCACGTCGGTTTACCACACCAACCCTGGGCAACCTAGAGTGTAAGCCCCACACCATTCCGAACTACGTGGACTTTGATCCTTGCTAGTGTAAGGTACGTAGGAAGCCCTCTCTGAGGTTCAAGCCCAACACCCAGTGGTCACCGACCACTTCACGTCGGTTTACCACACCGACCTGGCACGCTAACGACTATTGCTTCTTCGCATAACCACGCTAACGTGGACCCCTCAATGGATCACTCCATAACACCCCCACACCACGACATTGCTGATGCCTTTTCTTCCCCAAGGGGCGGGAGGTACCAGTCATGTAAGTCCTAAGGGGTGCGGAGTGAACCCGCCTCGTTCGAGCTGTAGGACGTTAAACTGCTAAGCACCATCGCCCTCAGCACATGACGTTAAACTGTGATCTTGCCCCGTGCATCGCATGCGGGGTTCCCCCACCTTGGACATTCTGCACGCCCACTGGTCTCCACGGGAGTGTGATCATTCCTCACATGGAATGAGATCCTCTTTATTAGGAGCGGCGTCTGTCCGCGGGGAAAGGGCATCCACCTTGGTGTAAGCCCCTAGCCTTTCTTGCAAGGGGTAGCATTTCTGCCCCTCCTTTCTTCGGTGCCAAATCCCTCTCCCTTTGGGCTTTGTCGCCACCCGGGCCTCCATCCTGGAGTAAGTCCCAATCTTCCTCTCCCTGGGCCGCCTAGAAGGTAAGCCCCATTTCACTTCCCACAGACGCACCTTTCGCGACGTGATCGTCAGGTCTTTGCCGCCTCTTGTTTCTCACACCGAGCATGACTCACGTGGGCTTAGAGTAAGCATTGACAATGACATCCAACCCTGGGCAGCCTAGAGTGTAAGCCCCACACCATTCTGAACTACGTGGACTTTGATCCTTGCCAAGGTAAGGTACGTAGGAAGCCTTTCTGAGGTTCAAGCCCAACACCCAGTGGTCACCGACCACTTCACGTCGGTTTACCACACCAACCCTGGGCAACCTCGAGTGTAAGCCCCACACCATTTTGAACTACGTGAACTTTGATTCTTGCCAAGGTAAGGTACGTAGGAAGCCTCCCTGAGGTTCAAGCCTAGCAACCCGGTTCTGACCCCCTTCACGTTGGTCCACCTTCGTCCCGCATGACGTTAAAATGCATGCCCCTTTTTCGTCCCGCATGACGTTAAACTGTACCGAGATGAACTACGTAGGTTTGATCCTTGCTAAGGTAGGGTACGTAGGAAGCCTTCAGGAGGTTCAACCCTATCCAGCGGTAAGCCGTTGTGACCCCTCCATTCGACGGTAAGCCGTCACGCCCCTATTCGACGATAAGCTGTTGAAGCCTATTCGACGGTAAGCTGTCGTCATATGAACTACGTAGGTTTAATTCCTGTTTCCTAGACAGAGTACGTAGGAAGCCTCTCTGAGGTCCAACCCCAAACACCGGTAAACGTTGGTGTCCCCCCTGTTGGGACCCACATCTTTGGTCCGCCCCTCGAGCGTCAGACCAACCCGGGCTGCTAACAACGCATAAGCCCCAGCATATCATCGGGTCGTTGTCCTCTGCGTGCACACCCTGATTTCATGCCCCAACCCAGAGGTTTCACTTCCTCCGGGTCCCATCCGTACGGGTCGCCTCCTCAGGTTTCCCATCGCCACACCGAACTACGCGGACTTTGATTCTCTGCCACGGGGATACGTAAGAGGTCTCTTTGAGACTCAAGCCCAACATCACCGTCGACCTCACGACGGTTTCATCTCATTCCCCATCCACTTCATTCAACTCTCCATCATCCATCCTGATTCTTATCCGGGCCGCCACATCCCGGTGGAATCATGCCAATTCACCTCCTCACTGCTCCTAGCAGCAATCGGGTAACTAACCACACGTTATCCCCAGTATTAGTGCTCCCTTCAAGGGTCACACCTATCTGATCCACTCTACTCAGTGCTCCGGTCAGTCCGATCCGTCTCCGCTAGACGTTAAACTCACGGCATACTCTGTGTTAAACATGAGAAGCTGAGGAAAACCTCAGAGACATGCCTATGACATATAATTCCCCACATTCGACGTAGGATGCTTCGGGCTTCCGCGCCCTCGAGAAGCTCTATCATAAGGGGAAGAAACCCAGACGCTCCAGTGTTCCAGCGTTATGACACGCTAGTGATGTCCTAACGTGACTACTCCCCCAACTGAAGGTTGCTGCCCTGGCTGGACCCCTTGGAATGTCCCGACAGAAGTGGTGTAATTAACCGGCGTCCATTAAGATATGACACTGAGAAAAGTTTCACGAACAACGCCTTAATCTATAAGGGAGACCCGGACTAGGTGACGAGTTCTGATGAAGAATCAACGGAAGGAAGAATTGACATCCCATCATCCCGTTTTGATCAAGGAGCAAATGTCATTGAACAGGCGACGAATGTCGCCCGCCTTTGGAAAGCGGGAATGCGAGGCAACAAACAGCGTCGTCGTCCTCGAATCAGACGGACGTGCGCGCGCCCCGGCGAAAGCGTCGGAAACAAACCCCTTACAACTATTTACTGTAATTATATTCTTGCCCCTGACAGTTAAAAGTCCCCACCCTCATTATTTTACCCGCATTCCTATCATTTCTGATATAAGTAATCCTCAACTTGCATCCTCCAAAATCCGAACTCCGAACCGTTGAATTTTTCAATATGAACCTTGATTTCTTCCAATGCCATTTCTTCTGAACAAAACTCCCACTGAACGGTAGGAGTAAAGATAAGAGATGTTACCGAAGAGTCTGCTGCTGAAACCAAGTGCACTGACAACTGCTGAACCACAAGCTCTGATATCACTTGTTGCACCCGAACACCACAATCCAAAAGTTGTCTTTCGAAACTTCACATGCGGAACAAAGTGCGAAACTTTTGAAATGCAGCGTCGCCCGAAAACAATGTATCCGGAATTGAGAAGACAACGCACCTATCCATGCACCGAATCGTCACACTCCAACACAAACAGAACTTTCAGAACAAATAACAAAACAGAAACACTCACAAAAAAGAGACAACACAAAAGAATACGTTGATTGAGATCTGCCTTTCTCCATGAGAGAACTCATGCTTTTATTATAAATGGAAGAAGAAGAATACAAAGATCAGTTGATCATTTTTGTACAAGTGACTCCACCCCACTATTTATAGTAGGGTCTAGTCGGTTGATTCAGCGCCACTACCATTTGATCTTTGTGGATGACTGTAACGCTCCAAGATTTTACTATATGTCTTTTCTTTAAATAAATCTAATATGTTCGATAACCTATTTCACATATAACACCGAACTAAAACGGGTCGCGATATATTAGATGAATATTATTAAGAAAATTTATTAATAGTAAAACATTTAGTAAATAAAGATTATAATCAATTAGAAATGTATTAAAAATAGGATTAAAAAGTTTTAAAAGAGCATTTTTTAATAAAAATAGTTTTTTTTTTGTATATTGCATTTAAAATCTAAATTTATAAATTTTAGGATTTGAATTTTGTAAAATGAATTTCATTTTTGAATTCAGAATGCCAGAATTAGTTTGGGATTAATTTTTGTGACTTCTAAAATAATTAATTTTTAGATGAATAGTGAGAAATACAGTTTTACCAAAATTATACCTTTTATGACTTTATGATTATATAAGCAAGTCCTAGAAGTTTGTAAAACATTTCAATTGATCAAATATGTATTAAAGGATTAAAATTATATATTTTCATATAATATGTTAATCCTAGAAAACCCGTGTTCAACATTTTAAACATAAGTAACATTTCATTCTAATTTAAAAACTGTTTTTGGTCTTTTCTTTTAATTAAACATTTTAATGGTGATGTTTAGTTTTGACTTCTTTGGGAGCCACATAACTTTTATTTGTTTTATAATAAACCAATTTTTCATATCACGATAAATTTATACCACACATAAATTTTAAGCTTAAAAACATATTTTTTTCTAAAAATGGTTTTTATGCGTCATACGTGTCAATATTAAAATTAACTTTTCTAACCATTAAACATTTTAATAAAATGATTTCCATATTTGAAATCCGCATGTTCAAATTAGGTAATAAGTTCAATTTTAATTTTGGTCATTAAAATTAATTACCATGGTTAAAAAATGTGTTACCGCGGTAAAAGTAAAAAGGGTAAAAAGAGTTTTACTAAGTATAAAAATCCTAAAACATTTAAAAAACGTGCCTCCAAGTGTGTGGATGAGAGGCGGCTCAACAACCCCCATACCCTTCATTATTTTACACTTTTGGAGTCTTTGACCCTTGAATATTGACATGCCATTATTGAAATGTAATGAGTACTTTTAAAATTGTTCTCTTCTTCACTTATAAAAAGAGATCACTTCCACAACTTCATGCTACATCTATCCCTTCGAATTTCATCTTGAAATTTTACCATTTTGCTCCTCTTAGAAGCCTCTCTCAACTTCATAATCCTCCGGTCTTAATTAGTTAGTCTAAGACCTCCATTTCCAATGAGATTTTCAAGAGAAATCTCAAATTCTCAACGAGATTCAAGCGCTTTAGTGGAATTCCGGAATTAAGGTAAGAGGTTATGTTTCAATTTTTTTTGGAGACGTATTTCATATTGTGCGTCGTGATATCTTTGATATGGTGTGATTACTGCCTAATGAATGTCTTTTACCATATTCATGTAATTCATGGGGTTTGAAGAACCATATCGTGTTCTTTCTTTAAATGACTTTTGATTCAAAGGATATCAAGGTTGTAAGGGTTTTTGCATCTCAATTTTGTTTCGTTGAGATATGATCCATATTCACCATTTGTTTCCTTTTTGTGGTGTATATATTGGCCATTAATTTCTTTTGTCATAATTTTTCATGCAATCTAAGAGATTTACAAATCCATCTCACATTCTATCTTTCAGAGGCATTCGATTCAAAAGATACCAAAGTTGTATGGGTCTTTGTTAACTCAACTCTCTTTGTTGAGTTATAATGCTTCTTGAATTTCTTTCTTCCAAGCTTGGTTGATTCCATCCTAAGATTTTATTTCATTGTACTTTCTCTTTCCGGGGCGAATGACTTTTTAATTCAATTATTTTATGTTGATGATTTTTTTTCTAAAAAAATATCATTGTTGAGAATAATTCCCATCCTCTTTAACGACGGTTTCCTCTCGTCCATATTTTCATTTCCCGTTAATTTTTTCCTTTATATTTGGAAACCCAATTATTTGCTATCTCATTTGACCTTTACATTTCCCTTTTTCTCTTTTCAAAAGGAAGTTTTATTATCTCTTTTTACGATGCCTATTTTCAACAAAAAGCATTTTAAAGTATTAAAAATGTTTTGGCTTTGATGATCGTATGTTTTATCTTTCGCTCCAAATTTCTTTTAAAAACCGTTATATACTTTTCAAGGCTCCATTATTGAAGATCCTTTTAAAAGTATTTTTTTTAAAAGTTTGCACTTTACTTTTTTGAAAATGACCTTTGAATATGACCCTTAACTTCGTCTTTTGTGAGTATGGTAAAAACATTTTCTAGAATTTTTTTTACGGTTTCTTTTACCGTTATGAGCATTCTTCTTTACGAAACATCCTTTCCATGTTTTAAAGTGGTTTTCCAGATGATTTTAACTCTTGATGATTTTGAAAAGAAAAAGAAATACTCATATTTTTCAAAAGTTAAAGTTTGATTTAAAAAAGGAATTTTTGATTTTAAAAAGGGTTTTAAAGGCTTGTTTTTTGAAGAAAAAAATCTTCGGTGGTTTTATGTGTTCTCAAAGGAAGTTTTAAAAACATTTTTCGTTTATAAAATTTGATTTCTGAATACTTTTTTTTGGTTTTAAAGGGTAATTTTAAAATGTTTTCTGGTGTTTCTTTTTTTGTGGTTGGGATATTTCCCGCATGTTGATGGGCAGGCGGCTGCGGGCTGACCTGCGGTGGTATGGGGCACTGATGGGGGGCAACGATCTCGGGTACCACGAGTTGTCGATGGTATGGGACGTCGATATTGAGCATCTCCCACTGATGACGTGTTGACACCGACACCTTCGACGACAGGCATCGTGGACGACCTCGATCGCGTGAGCGATGACGCTGAAGGGCACAACATCCTCGACGCAAACGATTCGGCGTTCAAGATGATGACCTCGGGTGGAGTGCTGTCGGGGAGCCTCATCGATGCGGTCGGATGCGCGAGATCTTCGGAGTTGTCGGTTGTCGACCGGATCATGACTGCTTCAAATAGCACCGGTGCTTCCGAGCCTTTGGACCATTTGATGTGGGTCTTTATGCCTTTTAAATGGGTCTAGGGACTTTATCTTTTTTTTGCTTTGGATGGTGAGTTGGTCACTTTCATGTATTGGTGACATTTCATGCGTCACATACTTTGTCTTTGGTGTACTTTTATTTTAATTAATAATTTTTTAGGGTCGGGCACGCTCGGTACCCGAACTTTTCTGGTATTTTGTTTTAAAGAAAACATTTTTAATGAGTTTTCAAGCATTTCTAAAAGGGGTATTTCTTCATGTTTTTCAAAGTGATTTATCTGATAATCTTTTCGCTTCTATTTTCCTCTATCTCTAAAGAATTTTCTTTCCTCGGAAGTTATTTTTCATGAATCACCCTCTAAATGTTCTTATAAAACATTCTTTTGGGGTGATTGAATTTTGGGTATCAACCGTTTACATTCTTGAACTCAATTTTGGTAATACCACGTGGAAATGTTACGAAACCCATTTTTCTTTCCATGGGCTCTTAATGATGTGACACATGATTGTTTTCAAACATATGAATGAATGATTGATGAGTGAGGTTTTATATCGCCCTTTAATGCATTGGTTATGGTTTTGTATCTCATGAGATAATGACTCGTGGACATGTTTGGATTTGTTCACAATATAAAAGGGTGGACTTGCTTGGATTTGTTCACAAACATAAAGGGTGGACATGTTTGGATTTGTTCACAAACATAAAGGGTGGACATACTTGGATTTTTTCACAACTTACAAGGTGGACATGTTTGGATTTGTTCACAAATATAAAGGGTGGACATCCTTGGATCTGGTCACAAGGTGGACATGCTTGGATTTGTTCACAAACTTAAAGGGGGGACATCCTTGGATTTGTTCAGGTGGACATTCTTGGATTTGTTCACAAGGCGGACATGCTTGGATTTCTTCACAAACTTACAGGGTGGACATACTTGGATTTGTTCACAACGTGAATGGTGAGCATGATTGGGTTTGCTCACAGCATGATGTTTTCTTGTACTTATGTTGTTAAACCCAGTTTTATTATAAAGGGTATTTCCGAGTCCCACATCGGAATACTCCACCATGTAATCCTTTTTACCCATCTATAAAAGAATGTCCCCACCTCAAATTGAGGTAAGGGGGAATTCGCCATCTACATGGTATCAAAGGGTGTTCTCTAACTCGAGCCCTCCCTCTTTTTTTCCCATCTAGGGTTTCCAGCAATTCCCCTATGTGGACTCCCGGTTCTGCCGGCCCCGCCCTCCCTGCGGGCTCCCGGTTCTTCCCGGCCCCACCCTCCCTTGGGTCTCCCGCCCCCGCCTCCGACGCTGCGATCTTCGGCACCCACCTCCTTCGCGACTCGCGGCCCTCCCTTCCGTTGCACTCCGTCCTTCCAGACGGCTCTCTCCTGTTCGGCGAACCTCCCTCCCACCCGAGCGGCACCCTCCCGCCCGCGCACCTCCGTCCTACCCGAGCGGTACCCTCCCGGCCACGACCATCCTCCGACACGGCGACTCCCAACCCCGCCTCCGACACGGCGACTCCCAACCCCGCCTCCGACACGGTTTCTCGGCCCGCCCTCCTCCGACGCGTCCCGTCCGGCTGCTGCTGTTCTGCGCGGCTTCCAGCCGCCCGCGGCCCTCCCAACTCCCTCCAGGCGGATCCTCTTGCCGCCTCCCTGTGCGGCGTTCCAGTCCGCCTCCTCACACGACCTCCCGCGCCATCCCAGCCCGCCTCCGACGCTACCGACTCCCATGTCTTTCGACTTCGACGCTCTCTATATGGCCTCAAGTAGTCTCCTCGTGCTTGGTTTGACCGATTCAGCACCGTTGTCACTGCTTTTGGGCTCTCTTGGAGTATGAAGGACCACACCGTCTTCTACCATACGACATCCTCCAGTTGCATCCTGCTGGCGGTATATGTTGATGATATCATCATCATTGGGAGCGACTCCATTGGAATTGCCCAACTAAAGAGGTATCTTTACCACCACTTTCACACCAAAGATCTCGGTCCTCTCACATACTTCCTTGGCATTGAGGTCTCATGTTCTACGAACATCATCTTTTTCTGTTAACGGAAATATGCCATGGATATCTTGCATGTTGCGGGTTTGACTCAAGCAACTGCCGTTGACACTCCTCTTGAGCCTGGTGAACGATCTCTTTACGACAATACAAAACTCTTTTCTCACCCAGAGAGCTACCGTCGTCTTGTGGGAAAACTCAATTATCTCACCATGACACATTCGAACATTGCTTGCGCTATTGGCAAAGTGAGCCAATTTATGGAGCATCCGACCAAATCTCAGTGGGATGCTGTCCTCCGCATTGCTAAATACATCAAGAAAGACCCTGCCCGTGGTCTTTGGTATTCACATCACGATCATCTGAATGTTGAGGCCTTCTGTGATGCTGACTATGTTGGTTCCCTTGCCACCCGAAAGTCTACTTCTGGGTTTGCCGTTTTCTTGGCAGATAACTTCATCTCTTGGCGCAGTAAGAAGCAGACTGTCGTCTCCAGATCTAGTGCGGAGTCTGAATACTGTGTCATGACCATAGTCACGACTGATATCCTTTGGTTTCGTCATCTCCTCTATGAGTTTGGCTTCCCACTGCAGACGTCTGCTCATATTTGGTATGACAATCAGACAGTCACGAAGATTGCTTTCAATCCCGTCTTTCACGAACGAACGAAACATATCGAGGTGGACTGCCACTTTCTTCGCCATCACCTCGAGCAGAACCATATAAGTTTCGGGCACATTCCGACGACATATCAGCTTGCCGACATTTTCACCAAAGGCCTCCCGGGAGCTCGTCTTGACTCTCTCAGTACCAAGCTGGGTATCCGCATCATCAGCGACCCAGCTTGAGGGGGAGTGTGTATGGTCTTGTTTGATGTCATCTTTCTTTTGTGGGACTCTTGGTCCCCAGCTTGAGGGGGAGTGTTAAACCTAGTTTTATTATAAAGGGTATTTCTGAGTCCCACATCGGAATACTCTACCATGTAATCCTTTTTACCCATCTATAAAAGAACGTCCCCACCTCACATTGAGGTAAGGGGGAATTCGCCATCTACATATGTTATGTGTCTGTTATATTTCATGGCTCATGATTATTGTCTCTTGATTCCGCACTCATGCCATGATATATGTTTGATCATTTGAGTTTATATGGCCTCTTATTATGCTTTATAGAGAACTTTATTGTTCTATGTTCTTTTTGATAAGATATTTCTCCTTTACTCTCATATACTTATTGTTAGAGGTTAAGTTGATCTGAGTCCCACAACGGACTTACGTATCATGCTATCTTTTATTATTCATTATAAATAGACACCAAGACCTCTCTTAGAGAGGCACCTTGGGTATTCTGTTCTCTTCCATTTCTACATGGCATCAGAGCGGTCTAATCCCAAAACCCTCCTCCCGTCTCTCCACTCCGTCTAGTTTTTTCCCCGAGAGATTCCCCCCACTGGGGGGCAGAGGCTCCCAAAGGGAATCACTTTAGTCGGCCGCCCCCCTCTTTCGGTACTCACTCTCTGCCTCGTCCCCACCTGCGCGCACGCGCATCCCTCCTCTTTGTCGTCGGCACCCCCTTGCGCGTCCTCTTTTGCCGCGCGTGCCTCCTCCCGACGACCGACCATCTTCCCCCTGCGACGACCTTCTGCTGCCGCGCCTTCCTACGCGCCGACTCCCCGTGCGACAGACCATTCCAACGCCCCTCCTCTCATCATCCCCGCCTGGAGATCTCTTCCCCTTCCGCGCCTGAGGTCCTGCGCGACGGGCCATCCTCGCGCGTCTCTTCTCCCTCTGCGGGAGCCCCACCATTGACGGCTCTTCCTGCGCTTTTCACCTCCTTTGCGGCGACCTTCTCCCTCCCTGTGCAACAACCCTTCGTCGAACCTGAGTTCATCGTTCTCCACGTGCTGAAGCTAGAAAGCTCATAAGAATGAGCTTTTACATGAATCAACTATTCGGGAGGTCGGGATCCACACGCTGCTGTGCAAAGCCATCACACGCCCCCCTTCCTGACCGGCTTCTTCAAATATGCTCCTTGATCGCATACATGGTGCTGCAAATAAATTCTTTGCCTTTATCAGGTTCTCAGCTGCTCCTTGCTGCAGACCTTTGCTATCAATCACAATTTTAGGGTCCGTTAGTCGGATGCCGTTTCACCTCGGCCTTTTGAGTCCGCCAAGTCGGGCGCCGTATCACCCGGCCTTTTGGGTCCGTTAAGTCGGGCGCCGTATCACCCGACCTTTTGGGTCCGCTAGTCGGGCGCCGTTTCACCCGACCGTTTTGAGGCTGTTTGTCGGTCGCCGTTTCATCCGGTATCTTGAAGCAAATGTCGTCCTTAACATGAGAGCATGGGAGTTCTATGATGGCCATTTTTCTTGAGCAGCCATGGGTGAGAGTGCAACAGGTGGAGCACATCCAGTGGGCAGTGCATTATTGAGGGGGAGCATCCACAGCAGTTTATATTTTCTTATATTTTGTCTTGTTATGTAATCAAGCTGGCTATGCCCAGCTTGAGGGGGAGTATTGGAAGTGTCTGCGTTGTTTTTGCGATGATTTGTTTTCTTTAATTATGTTTCTAAGCTAGGTCTACCTAGCTTGAGGGGGAGTGTTAGAGGTTAAGTTGACCTGAGTCCCACATCGGACTTAGGTATCATGTTATCTTTTATTATTCATTATAAATAGACACCAATACCTCCCTTAGAGAGACACATTGGGTATTCCGTCCTCTCTTCCATTTCTACACTTATGATCCAATCATTGATAACATGTTGATGTGTTTTTCCATTACTGAACGTTTGAGCTCACCCCTTTCTTATGTTTCCATTCCACATGTTACAAAGATGAGTGTAACCTATAAGAAGTCTAGAAGAGAGTCCAGTGGTTTGATTATGGAGAAATGTTTATAAGTTTTGTAAAATAAGTTGTCTATGTAACTGGTTGTCAAAGACACTAAACTTTCTGTTCTTGGGGTTGTGAGATGATTTTTGAGTTGTAATGTTGTAAAATAAAGATAGGTTGATCTCATTTTGTATCAAAACTAGTGTTTAAAGAAAATGTTTTTAGCACCAAATCCGGGAGTGCGGGTTTGGGGCATCTCAATGACCCCCGCTTGATCAAGGCCACCGCCAGCTGCCCAACAAATGCACCGCCTCAACTGCCGACTTCCGGTGAACAGTGCATGCTTTGGAAAACCATCACTTAATTTTATGCACCCTTCGAAAAACACCTGGCTATTCTTACGCAGTCCTAGAGTTGCTCTTACGTACCGTCAGAGTTAATTTTATGTGAGCCAAGTTGCTGCCGCTGCCTCTGTTCTGGAAACTTGGTTTCGCTGGTCCTGTCTCCATTCCGTTCCAAATTGTAACTTTTGGAAATCCTCAATTTTAGAAATTCCAACACTAAAGCCGAAAAACAGGTTTCACAGCCAGCTTAACAGTGTTGATTCAACTTGAGTTGGTAATCTAACATCCGTGACTAAATTTCATTAGATATAAGCCAAGTCTAGATCAGCCTCTATGATGCTCCAAAATGTCAATCTTTCCACTTTAAGGTCAAACTGCTGCTACAAGACATAAGTTCTGTAAAAAGTTTCTTCTTCCTTTGCGCTCCAAACACCATGAAATTTCTCCCTAAGTGTTCCAATGGACTCCAATCATTTTCATCCATGATTAGACACCTCAAATACATGTTGGCCATCTTCTTTCAAATGCTTTCTCATATGGTGAGATCCTTTATCAACTCAACCCCTTTGCATTTCCATAAGGGGCATGGAATGATATTGATAGGAAGGTGGGCTGGGGTAGCTGCTATGTAGGTGGTTTCTGGGGTTAGGGGAATTAATAAAGGACAGGGGTATAATTGTAAAAGGGTCTGGGGCAGTTAGGCGGTGAGTGGAGGTCATTAAATAAGGGAGGGTGGTCAGTTTGGGGAGATGGGTTGTATTTTAGAGTCTGGCCTCCAATGGAAGCATCCGGAGGATTAGGCCTCGGTCCAGGAACAGCGTCTCTCAGGGATTGCTCCTCCCATTTCTTCTTCATTTTCCTTCTCCTATCGCTGTTCTACTGTAATTCTTACACGCACTACTGCTGAAATTAATAGAACTTTTTGCTAATTCTCTCTCTCATATTTGGACATCTATCAATTGGTGCTTTGATTGAGAGCTGATTGAGAGAATTCTTGAAGTTTTGGAGGACTCAAGACGCAGCAGAACCAGGTACGTGCAGAACAGAGGAAAATCGCGGCAGCAAGAAAAAAAAAACTCAATTACAGCTGAAGAAGATGACTCGCACCGGACCAAGCTCTGATTCATGCAGGCTTGTTGAGGCGGTCCTAGCAGGCATAGCAACTTCTTGAAAACGGTACGCAGTAGAAGAGTATCTTGATCGAGTAGCGCAAGTGGAAGTTTTGGTTTGCAACTCTAGGCATAGAAAACTCTGGTTCAACAATTGCGGTATGCGACTCAGGATAGTTGCGGAGGTGTGCTAGACGAAGAAGAATCTGGTTCGTCCAAGGAGAAGCGGACGACTTAACGACTCATAACAGGGAAGACAGAACACAGTAATTTTTGGTTTGATGGCACCGTTGAGCTCTTGCGTCTTTGAAGCAAAGGGGTCAAGCTGTCAGCTGATCTTGATCAGCAGTGTCATCCTCGCGCAACAAAGGAGCCGAAACGCAGCAGTAAAAAAAAAACTGTAAGCATCAAGAGGGGCGATGTAAGCATCAAGAGGGGCGACAGTTTACTTCACGCAGCAGTGGGAGGCTACACGCGACGGAAAGAGGCGGCAGTTCCATTCGCGCAGCAGTGGGAGACTACACGCGACAAAAAGCGAACGTCACACAACGGTGGGAAAAAAAAGCTACACAACCGCCGCAGCCGTGGTGAAACGTGACTAGTGGCAAGGGAAGAAACAGACAACAGTGGCAGATCAGATCTTGTTCGGCAGTGGAGGAATCACAGCAGAGAGCTGACATAGCAACTGGCCACACACACATGGAAGAAAAAATGAGAGAACTCTGGATGAATTTGACGAGGCTAAAAATGAGTCAGAGGGAGCGCCATGGGCAGATGAAGATACCAGAATTTTCTGGTAAGGTTCCTGAAGATTGGATCACGGAAGTGGAAGCATACTTTTCAGACCGCCAAATTCCTGAACAAATGAAGGTATCAATGGCCGAATTGAGTATGCAAGGAGCAGCTTGAGTTTGGAATTAATTGTTGGAACCGAATAGGAATGGTCTTTCTTGGATGCAATTTAAAGAAAAGTTCACGAGATTTAGTAGTGCAACAAAGGGAGGGAAGGTAGCTACGATTACCCAAGCTGGGGTCGATTCAGGGCCAACAACCTGTACCAAGGAGAAGGAAGAAACTAGACCTGTACAGTCACAACAGGAGTTTTTGCAGTTGGTGCCGACACAGACTCAAGCACCCGAAGAGAACTTTGTTCGACAACGAACGATTGAACCTTCTAAACCATTGGCGGTGGAAGTGAGTTCCGAAAGCAACTCCTGATACTTTCGATCGACAATCTATTTTGGGTTTTTTGACGCCTTTGCAAGGGATGACCGAGCTGTGCTAGACATAGGTAGTATTGCAGGAGCAGATTCATCCTAACATTGATCCGCCAAGACTACAATATTTCCCAGAACAAGTGGAGCAAGCGCGGGACAATGTGAACAAGGAGAGCAAGAAGACAACTGCAGCTGAAGTTGCAGCGAATCTTGCTGTAACTACTACTGTTTTTTCACTGCATGTTGGGGTGGACGAATGCAAGGAAGAATGCGCAGTTCAGAAGGCTGCAAAAAAGTGTTGCAAACAGCTGCTAGTAGGGTTTGCAAAGGCTAGGGACCAAAGGGAAGCTACTGTTGTGCAAGCAACCTGGATGTATAGACCTCGGCTAGAGCCTCTGCCATGGAGCAGTTTTTTGTAGGCAGCACCATCAATGCCACTACCATGGATGGCCATCCAGCTAATCACCTTGAGGACAAGGTGGTTTTTAGGCGGGCGGGAATGATAGGAAGGTGAGCTGGGGTAGCTACTGTGTAGGGGGTTGCTGGGGTTAGGGGAATTAATAAGGGACAGGGGTATAATTGTAAAAGGGGATGGGCAGTTAGGCGGTGGGTGGAGGTCATTAAATAAGGGAGGGTGGTCAGTTTGGGGGATTAGGTTGTATTTTAGGGTCTGGCTTCCAGCGGAAGCATCTGGAGGATTAGGGCTTGGCCCAGAGAGCAGCGCCTCTCAGGGATTTCTCCTCCCATTTCTTCATTTTCCTTCTCCTTCTATCGCTGTTCCACTGTAATTCTTACACGCACTACTGCTGGAATTAATGGCAACCTTCCTCCATGAAATGCAAGTCATCTCATGCGCACCTTCATCTTCAATCAGTTGGTACACTTTCAAACAGTATTTCCATCATCTTCATAAAGGCTTATGCACCTGGTGCTTTGCCAACCGAACGTGTGTTTTCCATTCATAGCAGCACTGTTGGTGTTTGGAAGTTAAAGCCAAACACTCCTCAATTGAACCCCAAATGAGCTCAAACTTCTTGGACATGTTGTAGACACTCTTTGACATGCGTATCTCTTCTTGACAACTTAGTGCCACTGGAAGGTGAGTTTTTATCCAACAGAACATACATCCTGTCTTCAAATCGAACAGGTCAGGCAAACTTCTTTCATACCGGACCTCCCATTGAACCAATTCCACTTGGGTTGGAAAATTTGTGAACATGACTACGTCTTTCTAGTTCATCAATGAGGATGAATCAGTCCCTTGGAGGGTCTGAGTGCCCTCAGAACATACGTTCTGTGGGTGGTCAGAATGTTCTGTCCTTGGCATGTTCAACCGGCTGACTTTGTGGGTCTCCAATGTACTCCAGATCAACTCCAATGGCTCTCAACTTTTCCTAGCATCATGCTGGCATGGAAACCTCCTGTTATAAACCCTCCTTTTAGATTTCTTGAATATGAGAGATACAGGGGGCATGTCATGACCTGACCTCCCCAGACCATGAACCTAGTCATCTGACCCCAAAGGTCTCCTGTAATACCTTGGTCGTCTTCCCAGCACACCACATACTATTACCAACCGGAGTCACTTATCAGCTAATGATCGTCTTCAAAGGCCAACATATGTTCTTTAAGTGTGCTTTGTCTTCACTTACACACACCCTGAAAAACTTCCAAAGAGGTCACCTCTCCTAACACTTCTCTAGGCCAAACACGTTTAACTGTAAAGTTCTTATCAAACAGACTTCCGAAAAGAAAGGTGAACTCTGTTGACATGAGTTGTAACATTTAGTGTTCAAAGTCTCACTTTTTTAGGGGTGTTACACTCTCACACCCTTTAAAACACAATGCCTTCATTGTGGACCCCACACCTCAAACCTAGGCAGTGCCTTTGCACTTTGGGTTGAGTATCGGTTCTGACACCATTTGTCATGACCCAACCTCCCAGGGTCATGAACCTGCTCATCTGACCCCAAGGGTCTCCTGTAATATCTTGGTGATCTTCTCAGTACACCACATACCATTACCAACCAGGGACACTTATTAGACTAATGACTATCCCTACAGACCAACACATGTTCTTTGAGTGTGCTTTGTCCTTACACACACTCTGAGAAACTTTTCAGAAGATCATTCATTCTGACACTACTCCAGGCCAAACACGCTCAATTGTGGAGTTCTTATCGGACAGACTCCTGAAAAGAAAAGTACACTTTGATATGGGTAGTAACATTTAGTGTTTTAAGTCTCACTTTTCTAGGGATGTTACAAGACAGAACATTTGTTTTGTCCATGGGTGGACAAAACATTTGGATGACCTTGCTTGACTCAAAATTATATGAAAATAGCTCCTTTGGATGTCGAACTTCTCCCTTATCATATTGGCATGTAAAAATCCCGATACAAACCATTTTTCTTTGACTCAAGTTGATGGGATAATTAAATTGAACAGAACATGGTGCTGTCCTTAGCATACTCCATTTTGCTTGAAACTTCTCCAAAGCTTTTCAGACACCTTTAGCTTCATCAGAACATCTCATGAGTTGGTATTCATTAAGGTCATGTTGATCCTTTGAAAAAACTCAAGGTTTCGTCGCCTCACGAGCATTGCTAAGTATTCAGCTCATCTTCACATCCGTGATGCGTTGACAACAGACAACATGATATCTATAAGGGCTCTTCAATATTATATTCGAGGACAGTGTCTCTATTGATAAACAGAAAATCCAAGCCATGCGTGACTGGCCTATTCAATAAAATATTAAGGGGCTGTGGAGTTTTTTATGATCAACTGGTTACTATAGAGAATTTATCAAGAGTCCCCTGGTGAATTTACTTAGAAGGTCCAATTTCGTTTGGATGCTTCAGCTTTCAGCAGACCAAGGAAACCATGAGCTCCTCTCCAGTCAGTGGTCTTGCAAATGTTGTTTGTGTGCATGACACACTTCTCTTTATAATAAAAATGTGCGCCATCGTTTGACTTGAATGTGTCCTGATACGGCGACAGGATAATGGTGGTGGGTCTTTAGGTGATTTTGTGGTGGACTGGGATTCACCAAAGTTTGAAGATGTGGTGTTGCAGAGGAAATGCGAGACAGGTGAGGAAGTTACGATTTCGGCCTTGTTAGGTCCATTAACCCATGCCACCAGAGGTAAATATCCTAGGAATGCATTGATGAAGGTTTGCATAACCAAGCCTGGGTTGAGCTCTATCTTACAGTTAGACTGTGGAGTTTCCAGTGAAGGCGACTCTGCCACAAAATTTGACATCCTCAATGCTTATCACCTCCAGTCATCTGCTTCTCTGAGCCCTTCAATCTACAGAGGCCCCTCATTCTGGTAACCAGTGCAATATGAATAGTTTTATTTTTTTATTTTTTATTTTATGGTTGTATAGATTATTGAACAAACATACAGAAGTTTCTTGGCATGCCTACATGTCAAAAACAAGTTACTATTATACCTATGGTAAAATTATCACGTTTTTTTTTGAAAAGACAATTATCTCGTTTGTTGATTTATATCTTGGTGCTTGATTTTTTAAATTATTCCGAAGTTACTTATTTTTCTAACTCAAAACAGACCCTTGATCAAATTTCATTGCAATTCAAAACATAATGCATGTGGGAATTTGGTGCTCGATCTTCTCTCTTCCATTGAATGGGCAATGATGTGTTGATTTGGTGATGTGCAGGTCTCTGGATCCCGACCTGCGAAGTGCTCTGAAGGAATATGTGGCAGAGATGGGGATCGGAGAGGGTTTGGGCAGGTTCCTTCTCCACTACCTCCATAACAAGGAGCAAACCCAATATGTCAAGTGGTTGCACCAACTGCAAACACTGGTCTCCAATGGACCAAATGCCAGCAATGGTGATGAAAGGTGATTTTTTCTACCCAGAAAGTCTGTGGAGTTATTTTTAAATGCTTTAGTAAGTATTAAACCAAATGATTCTTTATTATTGGTGACAAGTGTTGATGTTAGAGATGTTGTGGGGTATTTGTGTGTACACATGGGGATGCTAGTAACATATGCATGTACACGTGCATATGATGCATGAAGCATATATATATGATATATGATTTTTTATATATATAGTGTATGTTTTAATAATGCATATGATCCATGTATTTTTCATGCGTGGGATGCATGAATAATATATATATGTGTATATATATATATATTATTTATTTATTTCTCCCGATGGGTTATTCATCAGTTACAATTCATTATGAATGCATTATGAAGTGGGAGCTTTGGGCTTCAGCGATATAAGAGGATGAGATCCTCTCATGTTGGGTGTGCGATGTGATGTGATGTGCATAAGCCTCTGCCGAATCTCTCCTCAAAGCATTGTTTATCTCATATGAGAATGTGCTAGCACCCCTTTACTTGCTTGAGTATCCTTACGAAGCGTTCATGGATCCATTGACCGATGTACTTCCTTGGAGGTATGGTGCTTTTGTTCACTGCTCCCTTGTGATATTTATCAAGCACATTCGAAGATGTACGAAGGTGAATGAGTTAACGCAGTTGCTCTTTAGTGTAAGGTACATTAGTTTACAACAATTTTTCATTTCTGTTTTATCACATTCTTATTGCTTCCGCTGTGTCTAATAAGCGTTATTAGATTCATATGAAACTTTCATGTTTAAGTTTTATGAAACTTGCAATGAAACGAAGAGAATCGAAAAACAGGGCGATTTGTTTCTGGAATTTTGATTTCTTAAGAGTTTACCTTTACGCAGCTGGGGTGTGTAAAGGTAACCAAGACCTTACCCTTGCACAATTGAGATGCCTAAGAGCAACTAAGGCTTTACCCTTACACAGTAGTTTGAGTAAGAGTCATTTGGCCTTACCCTTCTGTGGATCGATCTACGTAAGGGTCACTTGATCCTACCCTTATGCATGAAGTGTTACGTAAGGGTTTGATATTGTTTACCCTTACGTGTGACCCTTATGCATAAGGTCCACATAAGCATAACATCATTACCATCTTTACGCAAATGTGGTGCGTAAAGGTAGCATCCTTACACAAGAGGTTTTGTGTAAAGGTCTTACCTTTACCAGAAGGACGCGTAAAGGTATATCACAACTTACCCTTACATGAGGCGTCCACGTAAGTGTCTCACCTTTACGGAGAAGTTAAGGGTCATGGAGTTCTACCTTTACGCAAGGGCTCCAGAACCACTGGGTAAACATAATAATTGTTAAGGGTTATAAATTATGAAATAAGGTAAAAAATATAAAATGTGTTGAGAAAACAAATTTGAAACGAGAAGAACTAGAACAAGGGAGAAAGATGAACAAAATCAGAGAAATTTTATTGATGATCACACCTTTTTATTTCTATGATGATCACACCTTTTCCTTTCTATAACCAGTTTTTTCTCTCAATTAGGGGGAGAGTTGCACTGAATTTATGTGGGGGTGGGCAGCCCACCCCTGTTGAAATATGCACCCGCAATCAACGGCTGCCTAACACTCCCCCTTGGGATGCACACCCCTACCAATGTCATACATGTTTTGATACTGCCTCATTAAAAATCTTTTTCTGGAAAAACCTAGTGGGATAAAAATCGGAATAAGGAAAAGAGTACAGTCACGTAGACTCCCCCCTGCAAGTTACATTACATTACAAATTTTGCAATCTACGCAAATCACGCATAAGTGATAGCATTACATGAAGCAAGTCGAGAATGTGTTTGGTTACGTTCTACTATCCATAGACAATCCACTTGTCACTCGAATGTGTTGAGTCATAGACCGTAACCAAACACATTCTCGACTTGCTTCATGTAATGCTATCACTTATGCGTGATTTGAAGATGTTGCGACAAATGTCTGCTTTTGTGATCTTCAAGATATGACAATACCTCCTACTGCGAACACATTTTTTTTTGACAAAACGAATGAAGATATATTAATCACGAAGAACATGATTAACAAGATCAAACATCTATGAAGGAAAGCAAACAAGCCAGAGGTGGTTCTCTCCAGGCAAACAACGAGTAGCCAGATGATGTGCTGCTTCATTTCCCTCCCTCTTGATGAAGGAAAAAGAGCATGCAAAAAAGCTGCGACTGAGTGACTGAATTTTCCTGATGAGAAAGCCATAAGATTGGAGGCCGAAATCAGTTGTGTTGATGGCGCTGATAAAGTTGAGACAATCAGATTCCATGTGAATATAATTCCAGCCAAAATCTTTTGCAAAGGTCAGATCGGCAAGGATCACACGTGCTTTGGCGACCGTGGGTTCCCAGAAGGCGTGATTCGAATCCCATCTGGCATCGATGATCTTACCACAATGGTCTCAGGCCATCAATCAGATTCCAACAAAACCATCCTTGGGTAAAGAAGCGTCAACATTGATCTTCATGGCCCCTCCCTTCTGGAGGGGGATTCCATCTAGCTTCATCCGCTCGAGACTCAGAGAAGCCATTCTGATCAGGGTCCCGAGTCTATCCATCAATCCAGGAGGTTGCCCGTTCGATCCAGAAACCACAAGGTTTTGAAATGTGATTAAAAATGAAATCGTTCCGTCTAACCCATAAAATCCAAGCCACCACACACAACGAGACAACCTTATTAGTAGTGAATGTGGACGACCACATCTTCAGAAGTGATGGGAGGTTCGACGCCGCAGTCAATAAAAGCTCCGTAGGAGATCCCCATGCAGTCCAAACCTTTATAGCCCTTGGGCAATGGATGATATCATGCATAGGGGATTTCATACCATCAAAATAAAGGGGGAAAATCTGGTTGTCCGTAACACGACAGAAGGATAGGAAATTTAGGGTGAGAAGTATACCAGTACAAATCTGTCACCAGAAGTAGCGGATCTTTGGGGGGACAGCCAAGTGCCAAAGAAATTTCCAGAGCCCCTCACTATCTTCAATGTGGGCATCAAGAGCAAGTCTGTATCCGGATTTCACTGAATAGGCTCCTGAGATATCATTGCTCCAGAAGAGACAATCTTGCCTCACACCCATCACACAAGGAATGCTGAGAATTATCCTTTTATCCCTTTCATTAAACCAAGAGTTAATTTTATCCAAGCACCACCTAGTACCAGAATCATCGAACAGATAGCGGACTGTGGCATCCTCAGATCAAAAAACGGTCGAGGAAGTAGTCAGCATGCTGTCTTTATCAATCAACCAGGGGTCATTCCAGATGTTGATTTTCGTTCCATCCCCAATCCTCCATCCAATTCCTCTATCAAGTAATTTTTGTGATCCTCAAATACTTCTCCAAAGGAAACTGGGCCGCGAGGGCCAAGTGAGGAGTTCCGAAAATCAGAGTGAGGGAAATATTTTGCACGGAGAATCCGCGCACATAGAGATGATGACCGAGTCAAAAGGCGCCATCCCTGCCTAGCCAAAAGGGCATCATTAAACAGTCTGAGGTCGCGGAAATCCATACCGCCACCTGCCTTAGGGGCGCAAAGTGACTTCCAGGAAATCCAATAAGTTTTGTTTCTCCCATTAAAATGTCCCTAGCATAAGTTGGCAATGCAATAGTGAATTTGATCAATAATTGCACCAGGAAGCTTGAACAATGACATGATATAGCTTGGGATAGACTGAAAAGCTGTCTTGATGAGAGTTTCTTTTCCAGCTTTAGAAATTCTTTTCGAAGACCAACCTTGATTTTTTTCTCAATTCTATCCACAATGGATGAGAAAATTTCTTTCTTTGATCGACCTATCATCGTGGGGAGCCCAAGATATTTATTATGTTTGTCAACCATCTGAATTCCTGCAGTGAGACAAAACTCCGCTCTCTTGTTCAGTGGGACACCATAGCTGAAGGAAATTTCTGATTTGGCCTTATTGATCGCCTGTCCAGAGGCCCTCTCGTAAATGCGGATCACATTACAGACAGAAAGACATTCATCATTTGCAGCTCTAGAGAACAGAAGGCAGTCTCCAAAAAAAAGATGAGAAATAGGCGGGCTAATTTGGCACACATTTACCCCATGTAACGAGTTGGAGGAAGCTGCCATAGAAATTAGGTTTGAAAAAACATCAGTCACAAGGATGAAGAGAAAGGGGGAGAGGGGGTCTCCCTGACGAAGGCCTCGGGTGGGGGTGAAGCCTTGTGAAAGTCCGCCATTAATGTTGATCCTGAAAGAAACATAAGAAACACAGTGCATGATCATATCAATCCATTTTGGACAGAAACCCATTTTAGTCATGAAAAACCGGAGGAAATGTCATTCCACTCTATCATAAGCCTTGGTCATATCCAATTTCCAGGCCATGGTCCCTTTTTTTTGCAGCTGAGCATGTTTTCATTGAGTGGAACACCTCATGGGTCACAATGGAATTGTTCGTGATGAGCCTTTTCGCAATGAAGGCGCTTTGATTTTCAGAAATAATGGAAGACGACCACATGCGCAGTCGGTTGACTAAAATCTTTGAGAAAATTTTATAGGATACATTGCATAAACTGAGTGGCCTGAAGTCTGAAGCCAAGATGGGTTTCTTAGTCTTTGGAATGTGGGTAATAATGGTCTCATTGAGTGAGAAAAGATTGATTTTCCCTACCGAGATATCTTTCATAAGAGCAGAAACGTCAGGACCAATAATGTGCCAATATTTCTTGAAGAGAGCATGGAAGCCATCTGGACCTGGGGCTTTCGTAGAATGGATATGCTTCAGAGCATGAAGGATTTTGTCATTCGAAAAATCTTTTGTGAGCTATTGGTTCATTGCATCTGTGATCACCGATTTGATACATGCTTCCACCTCGGCCGAAATGGACTCCCCTGCGGTATAAAGTTCCTGAAAAAAGAAGGAAATAATATCATGAATTCCCTCAACATTGGATGCAACTCTGCCATCAGGATACGAGAGGCAAGAGATAGTGTTTTTTTCGGCGCTTGGCGGAAGGCTTCTGATGGAAGTAACGGGTGTTGGTGTTCCCTTCTTTAATATGGGCTTCGCCCACACACATAGCCCACAAGCTCTCTTTAATCCGAAGGGCCGCATCAAATTCACCTTGGAGAAAGTTGATTCCGGAAAGAATAACATCAGTCGATGGTCGGGCAAAAAGCCCATTAAGCTGCCTCTCAATTGAGTCACAATGCTTGTCGGGTTGACGCAATTTTTTGTTGCTCCAAGAACTTAGCTTAGAGGCCGTTTGCTGGAGGTTGGAGCAAATGTCTGAGTTTCCACCCTTCCAGCATGATCGGACGACCTCTTCGCATTCACGGTCTTTTGCCAAGAAGCTTTCGAATATGAAAGGTTTCCCATATCTTTGATTGTGAATTCCTTGAGAGAACTCAATGACAATAGGGCAGTGGTCTGAAGAGTTCGGTGCCAAGTGAGAAATATGGAACATTCTGAACCTGTTAGTCCATTCCGCTGAGCCCAAAAATTTGTCCAGACGTTCCGCAATGCGCGTACTTTCTGAATTCCTTCGAAACCAGGTGAAGGGACTACATGTAAACCCAAGATTAGACAGCTCCGCCCTGGAGTGCGCATCTCGAAAGCCAGACATCGCGACAGATGACCGAAAAACTCCCCCACTTTTTTCATTCTGAAACAGGATCTCGTTGAAATCACCCCCAAACAGGATGGGGCCATAAACTCATTGTCTCAGCAAGCAAAGGAGATCCCACGATTTCCATTTCTCATTTTGTGAAGGCCATCCATAAAAACCCACAAAAGTCCAAGGTGAAGTGAGGTCATCATGGATAAATGCAGCCACATGATTTGAAGAGTAGGAGGTGATTCTGACGTCAATGTTATCCTTCCATAAAAGACACAGCCCCCCCCCCCCCCCAAGTGGCCTTGGCGTGGGATCGAGAAGCAACCCTGAAAACCAATTTTGTGAGCACTGTCAGTGTTGTCCTTGTTTTCCAACATGGTTTCGGATAGGAAAACCACACCAGGAAGACTTTTAGCACAATGAAACTGGAGCATTTGAACCGTTCGTGGGTTGCCAAGCCCATGACAGTTTCAGCTTAGGATAATCATTGTGACAGGCGGGGCTAGTTTGTTCCTGCCTCCGCCTCTTGAAGTTTGAGTAGTGTTCCATCTTCAACAACTTTCCACCGTTTGGGGTACCTTTCAGTTTCCAGTGGGACTTCTAAAATTCTTTTCGATCCACTTGCTTCTATTGAGCCCATGTCATAACAATGCTCACCTCTTTCCATCCTCTTCCACCTGCGTGGCATTCTGGGCACATGTGAGACGGTAGGGAAAATGGTCGCCCCTGATTGTGAAACATGAAGGTTGGGGTCTCCCCTGAGCATGCTTATGATGTTCGGGGGTCCAAGCAAATGTGTTTGGGGTGGACAGTGGGCAAGGAGACCCCCCAGAGGGTGGAGGATAGAGGCCTGTGGACATAGCCGTTGTTGTCAAGGGGGTCATCTGGGGTTTATCATTGTTTGCAATTTCTACCAGCGGGATGTTTGTTAGTAGTTTCTTTGCTCCACTTGAGTGCTTTGGGCTACATGAGTTTTCCTAGAGAGGAGGGGGTCCCACGAAAATGATCATGTTGTGCATGGGGGCCTTTTTCTCATTGAGAGCTTTGGTGAGCTTTTCTCTATCTTTTTGCTTTTTCTCTTCGGGGATGAAAGACAATCTCGTAATTTTTGTGCGTAACCATGGACCGTACTGCATCACCAGGTTACCGTCTTTGTTTGTCGCTTTTCCCGCACAATCTTTTTCTGAATGTCCTAGATAGCCGCAGAAGAAGTAGAAAATTGGGAGCTTTTCATATTCAAAGGATATCCAAGATTTCGATCCATCCAGAGTCAAAAAGGTGCCCCCTCATAAGAGGTTTTGCAACATCAATCAGAACTTTAATCCTTACTGACGACCCCCATTGGATGAGGTCCGATCGATCCCATTCCATGAACATGCCTATACGATTCCCAATTTCTCCCATCACCTGATCTGATCTGCCACTATAGGGGATACCCGTTAGATGCATCCAGATATGGTATTTAGAAAAATCAGTACTGAGGATATCTTCTCCGCTCTTCAGATCTTCCATCATTAAGAGGTGGTTATCAAATGACCATGACCTCCCTTGGAGTACTTTTTGTTTATCCTTCATGTTGAAGAATTCGAATATGAGGTGTCCACCTCCTACTTCCCTTATTGCCACTCTATCATCCATGCTCCATATCGATTGCAGTGTATTCTTCAGTGCACCCAGATTGAAGGGTCTTTCAGATATGGATTTCCTGATTAATAAAAGGGTCATGCGCCGTGGAAGGAAGGTATCATCATCGTTGTTGGTGGTAATTGTTTCTTTCTCTTTGTCAGTAGGCAAAATATTTTTCCACCGACCAATTAGACCGTTCTCCATTATGAAGGTGAATGTCAACTTATCAGAATCGTTTGTAAAGCAATACTCAGGGAAACAATTCCATTCGTTGATCCAAACCCTCAACGAGTCGGGTCTTTGCAAACAACAGTCCTCACGAGCACACCTTCGTGGGTAGGATTCTTCGCGAGCTGAAACCACCGTAATCAGATGTCTTGTGAGTCACACAAAAAAAATAAGGCCTTTGTGATCCACAGGAAAACAGTAAAATGAATCCCTCTGCGAGAAAAACCCCCTCGCAGGATGCACCTTTGCGTACCGTGCTCGGCCACCTCCTTCGTGTGCAAGACCTCCACGAACCGTGCCCGACAGCCTCCTTCGCGTGTGAGCCCTCCGTGAACCATGTGAGATGAAAACGTCGGGGAGCTCCACGCAGACTGCCCATCGCGAACCACACCTTCGCCAGCTCCAAAGAAAGACCGACAGATTCCTTCATGCGCAACCTATCTACCCCACTGCCCGCTGGAGATGGGTCCATGAAGGTGGAACGATGAGATCTACAGATCTCGATCGGAAACCTGGGCCGAAACCGCATAACATGAACATGCAGAGATCTCGAGCAATCACAGATCTACAAACAGACAACGGGGCCTTCGTTATTCGCAATCTGAAAAGCCTTGGGAGGGACAAGCACCACAAATCACTAGCAGACAAAAACCATTAGGGGATCTGAGGCCGGGTTCGAGCTGAAGAAGTTTCTGGAACTGAACGAAGACCGCATCCACAAAAAGGGAAAACCAGGAGGATTGGCAACCTGGAGACGCTAGAAGAACCCTAAGCCGACGCCGATCTAGGAAGGAGAGAAGTCGCGAGAGGAAACCAAAGAACCACCACCAACCTTAGGAATTCCTAGGACGAGAGCTCTCACAACAGGAGAGATCTCTATTCCTACTATGAACACATAACTAGTTTGTGATCGCGCATTATGCAGATCAGATAAATAACCTGCATCTGCAAAACCGTCCATCTTCCTTTTTTAATTTATTAGAATAGAATAAACTCAAATCAATAGTGCCACAAAGATAACGAAAAATATGTTTAATACCATTCCAGTGTCTTCGTGTAGGGGCTGAACTAAATCTTACCAATAAATTAGTAGAAAAAGATATATTCAGACGAGTACAATTAGCAAGATACATTAGTGCTTCGATAGCACTAAGGTATGACACTTTTGGACCAACCAACTCCTCGTTTTCTTCACAGGGTTGAAATTGATCTTTCTCAGTATTTAAAGCCCGAACAACCATTGGAGTACTTAAAAGATTTTCTTTATCCGTATTAAATCATTTTAAGACCTTTTAAGTGTAATTTGACTGATATAAAAATATACTGCTTGACATACGCTCAATTTTTAATTCAAGACAATACTTGGTTTCTCCTAGGTCTTTCATTTCAAATTCATCCTTTAAGTTTCTCATTGTTTCATTGATCTCTTTTGGAGTTCCGATGATATTTAAATCATCAACATAAACGGTAATGATTGCATATCCAAATGTTGTTTGCTTAATAAAAACACATGGGCATATGGGGTTATTTACATACCCTTTATTTAACAAATATTCACTTAAACGATTATACCACATACGCCCAGATTGTTTTAATCCATACAGGGATTTCTGCAATTTAATTGAATATAGGTCTTTGGGTTTTGATTTTAATACTTCGGGTATCTTGAATCCTTCATGAATTCTCATATATATACTATTATCAAGTGACCCATATAAATAAGCTGTAACAACATCCATAAGATACATATTAGCATTCTCAGCTACTGCAATGCTGATTAGTTATCGAAAATTAATAGCATCCATAACAGGAGAATATGTCTCCTCATAATCAATTCCAGGTCTCTGAGAAAAACCTTGTGCGACAAGATGAGCTTTCTATCTTACAATCTCGTTTTTCTCATTACGCTTACGCACAAAAACTCATTTATATCCAACAGGCTTAACAACTTCTGGTGTGAGCATGATATGTCCAAAAACCCTTCGCCTATTAAGTGAATTTAATTCAACTTGCATTGCGCCTTTCCATTTATTCCAATCGGGTCGTTTTTTACATTCCATAACAGACCTTGGTTCAGAGTCTTCATTTTCTATATCACGTGACATAGAATATGCAAATATTTCATCAATATTTTTCATATTACTTCAATTCCATATATCACCTGTAGTGGTATAATTAAGAGAGATTTCATTATTTTCCAAACCTTCAGGGTTTTCTATATACTGTGAATTCTCTTTATGATTCTCATCATGTGTTTCTTTAAGAATACTTAAATTACATGTTTCTTCTGAAACACATGCCTCTATAATGGGGTTTTCAATTATACTCATCCATTTTCTTCGAGGATTTCTACCCTTAGATCCAATTGGTCTTCCACGCTTCAGGCGTGTTTTTGAGATTTTTGTAACATCATTATGTTATTGTGTCTTCAGGAAACCAATTCTAGCCGTTATATGTGATTTAGTCACACCCTTTGAATCAGTAAATGCATCTGGAAATTGATTTGCTAGTTCTTGAAAATCTAAAATCCTTTTCACTTCCATCTCACACCGTCGGGTGGGAGGATCGAGAAAAGATAACGTTTGTACATTCTAGGAAATCTCCTCCCTTTGTTTCTTTTCTCCCCCTAATGATGGGAATACTTCTTCATTGAAGTGATAATCATCAAAACGTGCTGTAAATACATCACCAGTTTGTGGTTCAAGATATCTGATGATGGATGCGGATTTATATCCTACATAAATTACCAACCTCCTTTGAGGTCCCATCTTTGTACGTTGTGGAGGAGCAATTGGTACATATACTGCACAATCAAAGATTCTTAAGTAGGAGATGTCTGGCTCTTGGACAAAAGCCAATTAGAGTGGAGAATGTTTATGATATGCACTTGGTCTGATGCAAATTAATGTTGAGGCATGCAATATTGCATGACCCCATACAGAGCTCGACAACTTTGTTCTCATTATTAATGGTCTAGCAATAAGTTGGATGCGTTTTATCAGTGATTCAGCTAAATCATTTTGTGTATGCACATGGACGATTGGATGCTCCATAGTAATCCCCATTACCATACAATAATCATTGCAAGCTTGAGAGGTAAACTCTCCAACATTATTGAGCCTTACTTTCTTGATGAAATGATCAAGGAATTGTGCTCTCAATTTAATTATTTGGACAAGAAAACGTGAAAACACAACATTACGAGTTGAGAGCAAACATACATGTGACCATCTGTTGGATGCATCATTTAATACCATAAAATATTTAAATGGTCTGCACGATGGATGAATTGGTCCACATATATCCTTTTGAATTCGTTTAAGAAAGGTTGACATATCGACCTTAATTTTAGTCGGAGATGGTCTCATAATCAACTTTCCAAGCGAACAAGCCTCAAATGGAATTTTTCTCAGTGGAGAGATCTGTTGGACCTTTACTGAATGTCCATAAGATCTTTCAATTATTTTTCACATCATTCCTGAACCAGGATGACCTAATCGGTCATTCCACAAATTAATGATCTGTGGTCCATTCTTTACTACCATATGTGTTTTGACTGCACTTGTATATGTATAATGCAATCTAGATGATAATTTTGGTAGTGTTTTTAGTACATGACTCTTATCGAATTTATTAATGGTAATGCACATGTACTTTCCATTTCTCTTAGATATAGTTTGAGTATCATACCCATGCTGGTATATATCATTGAAACTTAACAAGTTTCTTTTGGACTTCAGGGAAAATAGCTCATCTTTTATAGAAAACTGTCCCATTGGGTAAATAAGAACTTGCTTTACCAGTCCCTTATATCAGATTCACATGACCTAATATAGTATCACAATTGGTCTTGTTGATTTAATATTGGAGAAATATTTTTTATTCTTAAGAATTGTGTGTGTTGTTTCACTATTTGGTATGCAAATATCTGTCTCATTTAAGCAATCCATTTCAATGCTTCAAAATAAAGAGAATAATATTATAAGAAACACCTTGTGAAATTATAATAATAGAACGTCTAAAATATAAAACATACAAAACAAAATGACATATCATAACTATTGTAATTTTTTTGAATTATTTCCAGCTATCATCTCATCAAATTCACAAGTAAAATCATCCGCTTTGAGGTAAGTGAAATCACCATTTGATGGCTTGTGATTCTTAGCAAAATTCACCTCATTTTCTTTATTTTTATAGGATGTCTCAGCAAAGTGTTGTTCATTCTTCATTGCTTCAAGAGATGCTTTATGGAGCTTACAAAGATGCTCAGAGTTCGGCAAACTCAAGACCAATGTCCCTTGGAACCTCACCTGTAACATGAATATTTAGGATTCCTCGGAGTGTCTGAGTTGATATTCTTTGATTCTGATATTCATTTCGAGAAAACCCATGGTTACGACTACGTCCTCGACCGCGTCTGCCGCCAAAACCACATCCACCACGAGAATCACGTTCCTGACTTTTTTCGTGATGATTTTCATGAAATATGACATTTGCTTTATGAAATGATATTGTTGAACTTGTAACTATCCAAACTTTTATTAATGAAAATTCCTCTTGATCTAATTAAATGTCTTATTATGTAAAATGGTTATATAAAACATATGCACTTCCTTGGTTTTATGGATTTTAAAATACCGTTAAGAATTGTTACCGTTGCTAATATAGCCATTGAACAGTGATCACATGATTAGTATAAACACAAGACTTTAAAAAATCCAATTTACTCAGACAAAGGAAGCGATGACCTCATTCAGTAGAATTGCTCCATACGAAACCCATTTTTCGGAGCTCGGAAAGGAGGTAGCGTCACTGAGCTTCGCTCTTGACAAAGCCCAAGCTGAGTTTCAACATGTTAAGCTTGAACAGGACCGCCTACGAGAGAAGTGAAAGTTAATAGAGATTACCACCCGAGCGATGTTATCCGAGCCGCCCTAAGAGTATGTCACCATCACACACCTTACCCTTAGGTCTTATGCATGTGTTATAAAGAGTTATGTAACAAGACCCTAACATTATGATCATGTGTATTATTTTTGTATGAAGAATATACATTTATTTTATTATTGTTACTTTTAAAGCACAAATAGTATTTTTAGTCTATTTTGATGAATTAATGGATTTTTGAATTAAATAATATTTTAATAAAATATTATTACTAAATTACTTTTTATTAAATATAAATGATTGTATAATTTTTTATGAATACAATTGTAATTTTTATTAAGGTTTAAAAGCTGTTTTTGTCAAAACCCATAGATTTTCAATAAATGTCGGTTTTTATTTTAAAAGTAAAAATTCACATATTTAGAAAATTATTTAGATAAAATTAATATCATTTTTGGATTCAGGACGTTGAAATTATCTAACAGTGATTTTTTCATAATTTTCTAAGAGTCAAATTTTTGGGTAAAAATTAAATACCGTTTAAATATATAATGTGTTTTATGACATCATAATGACTCAATAGTGATGTAATAAAATACTATAAAAAGGATATTCGGCCAACATATGTTTTATCTTTAAAATAATATGATTTTAGATTTGTTTGATTAATTTTATGGTGTCTTAGTGGACCCTCTAAGACTTATAAAATATTTTAACTTTTTAAAATGATTTTCTTGAGAGTGTGACTCACCTCCACATAAGCAAACCTAATATTGTAATAAGTTCGATCTTTGGCCTTATAAAACAATGTTTTCCACTCCCCTTTGACAAAAACCATGGGCAAAAATCATGGGTTGGTTTGTGATTTTGAATACTTAATTATATAGATTCCAAAACCTAAGTTTGTGAAGTATTAAAGAATTCCCCTCTTTTCCTATATAAACTCATCCAAACTCCCACTTCTCTTCACTCAAAACCCTTGGAGCATGTTCCTACTCTACCCTCCTCTCTCTAGAATCCTCCCAAGGCGCCTCAAGCTCTCAAGAAACCCCTCCTCAAGCTCTTGAAGTCACACACTCAAGTAAGAGATCCTCATTTTCATCCTTCCTTATTTATGTCCAAGTTTCTTTATAATGTTGTGCTCTTTTATTTTCAATTACAAATGTTGGGGTATGATTTCGCACCTCCCCTATATTGCCCTCTTTATGTTTGAATGATGAGAGACTCATTTCTCTCTCATTAATGCCTCCCATGTACACTCGTTACTATGCCAAAATTCTGTAAGAGATTTCTCTCTTCATTTATATTCAAACAATTCTTTTATATTATGCATCTAAGTTCCATTAAAAATGTTGGGATATTATGTTTCATAAACCCCTTACTGTCTATTTCATGTATAAATGATGAGAGACCCCTTTCTCTCTCATCAACCCATTTTACGATTTCTATTTGACGTCGTTATACTGCCGAAGTTACACCAAAATTTCCCATGCCAAAATCATCGTGTAAGTAAATATCATACCCATTTCTCTATCAAGAGTATTCACCTTTATACACATGTACTTGTTGATTGAGGACTTACATTTATGTATTCCACATCTCTTATTCGTGGAATAAATTATTATGTTTAATGAATCAATGTCATATGATCCATGTGGCACACTTATGCATGAAATGAAATGATTAAGAAGGGTGCACCCTGATAGCACTTCAATGCATTGGGTAAAGAATAATATAATGATACGCCAAGTGCAATGAGAGTTTACTCATGCTAATTCAAGTGCAATGAGAGTTTACTCATGCTAATTCAAGTGCAATGAGAGTTTACTCATGCTCCATGTGCAATGAGCCTTGGCTCATGCTAACATCATGTTAAATGTTGTTGCCACATCTCCATGTTGTGATAATCATGCTATATCATGCCTTTATGTTAATGTTTCTCTTATGCTCCATTGATATGCCTATTGCCTAACATGTATTGTATTTTTCATGTTATGCATTGTTTACTCCCTTACTGAGCTTTATAGCTCACCCTTTTCTTATGTATGTCCCCAGGTTATTCCATGCAATGCTAAGTACAAAGGAATGTTGTGGTCATGCAAAAGAAGTTTTCAATAAAGATGTTATATTTTATGTCTTAAGTTGTCATGTAATGTTCTTAATTTTCCAAGACACTAGACCTCTCGATCCTCAGAGTTGTCTTAAGTGCAAGTTTATGTAATAAATCATGTTTAAGTGTGTAATTGATAGGAACACCACATGTTTCAGGTGTCACTGATAGTTCCTATTTGTGAACACGTGTAATGGTCTCTTGACTTGAGATTATTATTGTTGTATACTATTTGATCATGAGGGATGACTCGCCAATAGGAATACCACATGTTTCAGGTGTCACTGATAGTTCCTATTTGCGAACACGTGTAATGGTCTCTTGATTTGAGATTATTATCGTTGTATACTATTTGATCATATAATTTGATGCAAGGTTAAAAATATGGCATTGAAGTCATAGTGAGGTAGCTTTCGTTGAGTTCGTCATTGGTAGTATGACATTAATTGAACAATTAAGATAGAATTTTTCACTTCTATTAGGAAGTGAATCTCTAGCCCAGTTGATCAGTATGATAGTACCTTCACTAAATCCATGACCATGGTAGAAGAAGGTAAGTTCATCCAGTAAGGTCATTGAATAATTAAGCAAAAAAGGATGATGACACAAAGTGTGTGTCCTGTTTTATGAGATATCACGAGACAAAGAGATTATATTATGTGGTGTGTGTTCGTAGGAAACTTGTCGCTGCTACGAATATTCCTTATCTCTTTAGGGGTCTTGATGAGTTGTTGGACTTCGTTCCTGGTTTGTGAATAATATTCACTACTATCGAGATAAAAGCCTAGATTGTCACACACTAAGCATATTCAAAAGTCTATTTTATTTTGATGAATGTGAGTATAGGACATGGTGGACAACACTACAAGGTCCGGGATATGTTTGAGGATATATAATCGTCAAAGGAATAAATAAATTCATATTATTCGAGTTTAGAATAATTGATATTGAATTTATTTATTAAATGTATTTACAAGTGTTAAAGTAAATACATGAAAAATATTATACGAACAAATATTATTTTAAATATTTAAGGTTCATTTAATATTTGTGGGAACAACAAGTCGAGTTCATGACTCGCTTTTATCATGTAATATATTTATTATATAAAAAGTATGTGATAACAAAATATAAATGATATTTATGACTCAGTAAAGTAGTCATAAGATGCCGTTTTTGGTTTATTTAGTGGGTAATAAATATTCGGGGGTTGGGGAGCCTTTTCCGAGTAATTTTATTACTCACTGTTTAAAGGAGGAGGAGACACACATGCAAACTATTCATCACACAATGGATAAGAGCCTCTCTCTCCCCTCCCGCTTCCTGAAGAGAGAAGTAGCCGATCCAAGCCTTCAATCGATGTTCTGATTCACGGATCGACGGATCGTCGCTGCGGTGATCGTCAAGACATCAAAAGCGTTGTTAGATTTCCGTGCTAGCACCCAGAATTCGACGATTGACGCTCCCACAAACTTCTAGAATGCGCGTGGACGATCTAGAGCGATTTGACCTCAGATTCTTAGAGTAATGATCTCCAGAGACAAGTGGATGTCAAGCGCGACTTCAGATCGAACCAGATATTTTTCGGTTTAATTTTTGTGCTTAAAGTTTCACGCAAGATCCGTTTTACCTGTGGTACCGAGATGCACCTTTCCAAAAACGATGTAGGTATGTTGATCGCCGATGATAATTTTTATAAACCCCGAGCCATTAGTGTAACATCCCCAAATGATAAAGAGTTAAATGACTAAATGATATGACTCATGTCAATAAGGTGCACCTTCCTTTTCGGGAGCCTGCCTGATTAGAACTACATAGTTAAGCGTGCTTGGCCTGGAGTAGTGATCATGATGGGTGACCTTCCGTTTCCCAGTGTGTGTGTGAGTGAGGACAAAACACACTGGAAAGGACATGTATTGGCCTGTGGGAACTATCATTAGTCAGATGACCCGTTCAGGCACGTGGGTGGACCCCACGTGTCTGCGGGGCAACTGGTGGTACCTGGTGGGCCAGGACCCGACGACCATGTTTAGGCGGGGTGACTGTGCTGTCACCGGGACCCGATTGTCACATTTGGTATCAGAGGAGGAACCCAACCTTAAGTGCGCGATGCACTGCCTGGGTTGAGATGTAGGGCCTACAACGAGGGCGTTGTGCTCTAAAGGGGGGGGGGGGTGATTGTAACATCCCCAAATGATAAAGGGTTAAATGACTAAATGATACGACTCATGTCAACAAGGTGCACCTTCCTTTTCGGGAGCCTGCCTGATTAGAACTACACAGTTAAGCGTGTTTGGCCTGGAGTAGTGATCAGGATGGGTGACCTTCTGGGAAGTTTCTCAGTGTGTGTGTGAGTGAGGACAAAGCACACTGGAAAGGACATGTGTTGTCCTGTGGGAACTATCATTAGTCAGATGACCCGTTCAGGCACGTGGGTGGACCCTGGGGTGGGCCCCACATGTCTGCGGGGCAACTGGTGGTACCTGGTGGGCCAGGACCCGACGACCATGTTAAGGCGGGGTGGCTGTGCTGTCACCGGGGCCCAGTTGTCACAATTAGCTTTCGCTGTGTGGCCCCGGTACCTGGATTCCTTCAGAGCTGTTGTCTGGGGTTCCTAGTTTCTTGGATAGAAGAGTTTTCGATCAGTTGGGGGTAGGTCCTAGCCCTTATTGTCTCGTTTCTCCAGTGATGGTGGGCCTTCGGTCTTTGCCAAGAGATCATACACTTGTTTTTCTTGTGGTGGTCGAGGTCATCAATGACGAGAGTACCAAACCTTTCTGAGCAGTCAACATGCGTCAGGTGTTCTACTTTAGGTTTATTTGTTGAGGCAGTTTTAGCCGAGGTAGCAGCAATAGGGTGCTCCGGCTTGGGATTAGTAGAGAGGAGACGAGGCTGGAAGAGGACAACCCCGAGATGTTCCTCGTTCTCAGAGAGTAGAGCACGATCGTGGAGGTGGTCGTCATCAGGACCAGAGAGGCTGTGAAGCAGGTCGTGGTCAGCTTCATGCACTGGCGTTGCTAGCTTTGGGAGAGCCAGACATAGTTTGAGGCACCCTTTTCTTGTTTTCTACACGGGTGCATGCTTTGTTTGATTCAGAGGCTACACACTCCTTCACATCACCCGCCCTAGTCCATGCTTTGAGACTTGAGCTGAAGAGGCTTCTAGTGCCCTTGAAGTTGACTATGCTTGTTGGAGGTCGATCTTATCTGTATGAAGTATGTAGAAACTGTGAGCTAATGCTAGGGAAACACTGATTTTGGAGAGACTTCATATGTTTACGAATACAACCATACAACACCATCTTTGGTATGGATCGATTGAATTCAATGCGGGCTATTGTGGATTGCTTCCGGAGGCAGATTGTGTTCTATGATGCTGATGGGGAGTCATCAATGTTCGTTGCCAAATGAGACCCTCAGATAGGCCAGAGCTATGTTTTGTCATTGTCTCCCTTGATGGTTGAGCTGATGCTGAGTTCGTTGGAGGTTTAACCGTCGGTGTTTCCCAGGGTTGTAGAAGAGTACCCTGATGTCTTTTTAAAGGTGGTTGCAGCGTTACCCCCTTGGCGAGAGATCAAGTTTGAGATTGAGCTACAACCGGGTGTTTCTCCGATCTCGATGTCTTTGTATAAGATTGCATCTTTTGAGTTGCAAGAGCCACAAGTACAGTTCAATGATCTATTGTAGTGAGGTTTTGTTCGGCCGAGTATGTCACCTTGGGGCACACCAGTCTTGTTCGTGAAGAATGCTGATGAAAATTTTCGTCTCCGTATCGATTATTATTGTTTGAACTCGGTGACAATGAAGAACCACTATCCTCTTCTACAGATTGATGATTTGTTCGATCAGCTGAAAGGAGTAAGTTGGTTTCGAAGATTGATTTGCGGTCAGGATATCATTAGATGCGAGTGAAGGATGCCGATGTTCCAAAGACCACTTTTCGATGTCGTTATGAGCATTATGAGTTCGTTGTGATGTCGTTTGGTGTGATGAACACTCCAGCCTTGTTCATGGGTATGATGAATGCAGTGTTCAGAAAGTTCCTGAATAAGTTTGTGGTGGTTTTCATCGACGATATTTTTGTGTACTCCACGTTTGAGGAGGAGCATGCAGAGCATTTCTATGTCATTTTGGGAGTTTTTCGTTATCATTGGATATTTGAGAAGTTGTTTAAGTGTGAGTTCTGGGCTTGTGAAGTTTGTTTCTTGGGGCATGTCGTGTCCCAACAAGGAGTAGCTGTGGATCCTTCAAAGATAGTGACAATTGTTTCTTAGGCAGCACCCAAGATTGTAGCAGAGGTGCAAAGTTTTCTTGGTTTTGCAGACTATTATAAGTGGTTTGTAGCCGACTTCTCTTGGGTTGCGACTACTCTGACAGCCTTGTCTGGGAAGGATCATATGTTTTTTATGAACTGAACAGTGTCAGGTGACTTTTGAGTATCTGAAGGAGAAGTTGGTTAGTTCTCCAATTCTTTATCTGACATATGAGGGATTTTAGTTTGAGGTTTTCCGTGATGCTTCACATCTTGACTTGGGTTGTGTGTTGATGTAGCATAGATCAACTGTTTCTTATGGGTTTCAACAATTACCTCCTTTTGAGCATAACTATGCCTCCCATGATCTCGAGTTGACAACATTTGTGTTTACCTTGAAGTTGTGACGACATTACCTCACCAGCGAGTGTTTTATGGATTTTACTGATCATAAGAGCACGAGGTATGTATTCTCCCAGCGTGACTTGAACTTGTGATAACAACGATGGATGAAATTCTTGCCGGATTATGACTTTGAGAATTCGTACACACCAGACAAGAGAAATGTTGTAGCAGATGCGTTGAGCAGGAAGTCATATAGTGATGTCATGCATGAATCCAGAGATTCATGGAGAGTGATAGAAGAACTCTTAGCGACGCATCTCGATATGGGAGAGTTTGGAGGCATAAATTGTCTTTTCCAGATGATAGTGCAGTCATCCTTGGTGCAACAGGTGAAGGAGTCCCAACTTGGGGATTTTGAGGTGGAGGTCTGGAGAGACAGAGTTGTCTTTAATGATGCTCCTGATGGTTGGTCTGAGGATAGATAACACTAGGTGTTGTTCCAGGGGAATCTTTTTGTTTCTTTGACGATGCATGATATGGTTCTCCATGAGTTCCATAGCTCACTCTCCTGGCATGACAAAGATGTACCGAGCTCTGAGAGAGTAGTTTTGGTGGCCTGGGTTGAAGCATGCAGTTGCCAATTTTTTTTGTCGATGTTTGGTTTTCTAGAAAGTGAAGGCTGAGCACTGTATTCCTGGTGGTTTGCTCTAGCTGTTAGATTCCCCTTGTGGAAGTGAGAGGATATCTCGATGGACTTTGTTGTCAGTTTGCTCCGAGCTTAGGGAGACTATGATGCTATATGAGTGATAGTGGATCGTCTGATGAAATCATCCCACTTTATAGTGATAGGGAGTCGAGTTTAGTTGAGGTTTTGTCAAGGAAATACCTAGAGGAGGTGGTGAGGCTCCACAGAGTCCCGAAGATGATAATCTCTAATCGTGATCCTCGTTTTACCTCCAGGGTGTGGAGAGGTCTCCAACATGTTTTTGACTCTTAGTTATGCCTCAACACTGCTTTTCATCCACAGACAGATGGTCAGACCGAGCGAACTATCCAGACTCTTGAAGACATGTTGCATTCCTGTGTCCTAGATTTTGGAGGTTCGTGGATGAGACACCTGCTTTTGGTTGAGTTTTTTTACAATAATAGTTTTGATTCCACCATTGATATGACACCGTTTGAAGTTTTGTACGACCAATCTTTCTGTTCTTTATTGTGCTGGACCGGGGTCAAAGAGTCAACAATTCTGGAGTTGGAATTAGTGAAAAACATGATAGAGATGGTTTAAGTGATACACGAGAGGATGAAAACAACACAAGATCGTCATAAATCCTATGTTTTTCATAAGAGGATACCTCTGAAGTTTGACATTGGAGATCATGTATTCCTGAAGGTGACTCCTCATCGTGGGCTATGAAGATTTGGTCGTAAGAGTAAGCTTTCTCCCTGGTTTGTCGGGCCTTTCGAGGGGTCGACTTGTGTTGGAGCTGTGGCGTATCAGATAACACTTGCCCTGTAGATGAGCCGGATACATGATGTCTTTCATGTATCGCAGCTTCACCGTTACCTTCATGATGACTCTCACAACATTGGTTGGGGCAAGATCGACATTAATGATCGAAGCACGACTGATTGTCGTCTATCGATCGTTCAAAGGTTCAGTGCTCTACTATAATGAGTATAGCAACACTCAGGTCAAATCCTTGACGATGATACTTTTTTTGGAGTTGATCGATATTTGCTTTATATTTTGAATGGGGAGGGGGTTGATTGTAGAGCTTAATTAAATTAATTTATGAATGAAGTTTGATTTAATAATTTGATAAAAATTGGTGTAATTTCATTATTGGGGATGTAATCTTATGACATCCTTAAGATTTTCAAAACATTTCATTAAATTAACATCTACTTCACAAGATGATTTCGATCAGAATTCCCAATTTTGACTTTAATCCAAGCCTCAATGAGGAATCGAATCTTTATCAATTCTCATTTATGGAAGGTTTAATATTTTATGAACCCACGTGTATTTGTGGTTCCAATAATTCATGGAATCCACATATCAAACACGATGTGTTAATAATCCATGACACATCCAGTTTCACATACACAATATTAAATTAAAAAACGTCAATCGAGCGAAATCTTTCAATCACTTAAGATTCCCAAATTATGACTCACCTCAATAGATGATTTACTCAGCCATTGAGATGGTTATTAATTTGGTTGGGATAATTATGACGATTTTCTAAATGAAAAACAAAAGGAATGAGATGAGAAAGAATTGTGCACCGAACACGCACAAATGAAGGGAGGTTAATACATGATTTTGATTAAATAAGAAAGTGAAATAAGAGAACGGTTTTCCACTTGATTTAATTTTTTTAAGAACATTAATATTAAACAACAGAGGGTGGATGAGGATAAGATATTATGAAGATGAAACATGCATTAAAATTCAAATGAAATTACAATCACACTTACATAATTACAATTCAAAACACTTGAAGTACATGAAAAGAAAGGAGGAATGGTTTCTTAAGTAGAAACTGGAAATGGAAGGTCCTTCCAGGCCTTTGGAAATGTTTTGGTCGTGCCAATGTATTCTCTTAAGTTTTGAAATGCCATCCTCTTGCAAGAAGAAGATGGGGATGAATTTATAGCCAACGGTGGTGAACTATTTGCCTTCCAAAACTACCCTTCAATTTGGATCGCCAATTTGACCATTAAGACACCTGAATCTTGAGATATCTTCTTCTTCAAAGTTGTAGATATGGATGTGGGAACTTCACCCTTCAAATTTGGAGGCCATTGGACTTTTGGAGTTAAAGTTATGTATGTTTTCCCGAACCATGTGTTGCTGTCCATAAATATCCAGAATTTTTCCATGGACTAAATGTGAATGGGTTTTAGATAAGGAATATACCCTCAAATCTGAACCATTTCTTCTACAAAATTAGGTGCCTATATCTGGATTTTTTCTCCACAAAATTATGTTGGATTGGTGTTGCCCGATCCGGTTGGGCCGAATGCTTGTGGCCTGCAACTTTCGCCACTGTAGCAATGCTGACCACTGTAGCGGAGCTGACCGACCGACACCGACAGGCACTGTAGCGGTGCGGACTTCGGGGGTCAACTTTACTGTAGCACTTTTGACAAAGCCAGCCGCCGTTCACTGTAGCGACGCGGACCACTTTTCGAATAGTGATCGTCTTCTTCATTTGTTTTATAGCCCATTTCGGGCTAGGGTTTTGTTGTTGGAAATCCTCTGTAATTTCTGTGCTCCCGAATCATAGTGAAAATCTGCCTCTCCCGTGGACGTAGGGATTTTTCCCGAACCACGTAAATCGTCGTGTTCTTTGTTGCTTTTCTTTCTTTCGTTTTCTCGTTTTCTGTCGTTCTGTCTCCCGGTGATTCCGCAACAAATTATAGCTCAATTGGACTTCTATATTGGGAGAAAAGTCAAGCATTGTCGGTTGTTTTTAAATCCCAGACATAATTGTGGGTTGGACTTTCATGCATCAATTGAGCCACTTATTGGTTTATTTGGGCCTTCAAATTCTTATCCAAGATGTATCTGGATATCCTCGAACATATTATGGAGATTCATCAAATTTGGGTTTCTAGATTGAGCTCAGAAATTCAATCATCATGGCTGGTCCAGTTTTCATCATAAATTCTATGAGACTTATTGTGTGACCCATATGATCCTTCAAATGGCCGAATTAGCCAAATCTACAGTTGAATAATTTGTTGGGAATTGAACCAAGAGCACAAAAAAACAAGAATCACATCATTTGGATAAGTTTATTGAAAGATATGATCAAAACATTAAACTGTAGTATAATTGAACGAATTCGAACAATGCTCTTTATATATGTTTACGATTAGAACATTAACATTGAATGAAAATTAATCATTTTTCAGTAAAAAAATTAGTGATGGGAGTAATTTAAAATATTTAATGAATATGTAATATCAACTCCTCCACACTTAAGATAGTGCATGTCCCTAGACACATGAACACAAAAACATAACAAAATCATTTTCACTCATCAACAAATATTAAAATTTTGTTTTCACTAATTAGGGGAGGACAAAACTAGTTAACTCATTCATAAAGGACTCCATCACAATTTCTTACTACAATCATGTGTCAATACAATTCATTTTTCATGCTCAAAAATTTGAATTGGAAAATGCGGCCACTCAAAACTTACCCCTCTCAAGATGATGTAAATTTATTCAAGGAAGTTCACTCATTTACTAACCAAAAGTGAAAATCATAGATTTTGTAAGATCTCTCACCTTCCATTCCCTATTTTAAAGTGCACTAAAATCAAGAGATCTTTTTAAGGGTTTTTAGTGGCTATGGGACGGTAGGAATATGATGTCCAAAAGAGAGGAAAATAGGGGGAAACACCAACATGGAAAAAACAATGCACAATTTTTGAAATAAGACATGGAAGGTTATGAAAACGCATATTTATGAGGGCATGAATGTGAGTTTTGAGAAACTCACTAACAGTTTGCGCGTCATCCTTTCTAGTGGGTTTGGTCTTAACCCACCTAAAAACATAGTCAGCTGTGAGAATTATGCAGGATAATCCTTTGGAAGGGGGAAAGTATCCCATGAAATCAATGCCCAAAACACCAAAGATCTCACTGAAGATTAGGGGCTTTTGGGGCATTTCATTTCTTTTGGAAATTGTGCCAATCTTTTGGCAAGTAGGACATGATTGAAAGAACTCATGTGAGTCCTTGAAGAGTGAAGGCCAAAAGAATCCAAATTCAAGGACCTTTTAGGAGGTCCTTTGTGGTTTAAAATGGCCACCACCAGACATTGAGTGGTAGAAGTATAAGATGGAGGAATGTTCATCTTCATCAACACATCTTCTAATCACCATGTCAGCCCTAGTTTTCCAAAGTTTATTATCTTCCAAAAAATAGTATTTTGAATCACTTTTCAGCTTCATTTTTTGTTCTTTTGAAATTTTTTCAGGAAAAACACCATCGACCAAGTAATTTACAATTGGGGCATTTCACTATAACTTTGGAGTAAGAGATGAGAGGTGTTCAATGGGAAATTTAAGATTAATGATTTTAGAATGAGAAGAATTTGAAATTCTACTAAGGTGATCAGCCATAGAGTTTTCTTTTCCAGGTCTATCTTTGATCTCAGGGTCAAACTCTTGGAGCATTAGAATCCATTTTATTAGCCTTGGTTTGGAATCACTTTCCTCGAGTAATAACTTTAAAGCTGAATAGTTTGTGAAGATGATGATTTTGACACCTAATAGATAGGGCTGAAATTTATCCAAGGAAAAAACCACAACTAGATGTTCCTTTTCAGTGACAATGTAATGATATTGAGTTTCATCCAGTGTTTTTTTGGAATAATAGATGTCATGAGCAATTTTGCCTCTTCTTTGACTAAGAATGACCCCAATGACCCTATTAGAAGCATCACACATCAATTTGAAAGGTAATGACCAATCTGGGGGTTAGATTATTGGGGAAAATGTAAGAACAATTTTGTGTTCAACGAAGGCTCTCTTGCAAGCCTCATCGAAATTGAATGTAACATCATTTTAGAGTAGACGAGCGAGTGAGAGGGCAATCCTACCGAAGTTCTGGATGAATCGTCGATAGAAACTGGCATGACCAAGGAATGAACAGATGTCTCGAAATGACGTGAGTTTCAGAAGTGATTGGATCACTTAAATTTTAGTTGGATCGACTTGAATACACTCTTCAGAAATTATGTTCCCTAGAAAAATCCCATTAGTAACCATGAAGCGACATTTATCAAAATTCAGCACAAGGTTACATTTGACACACTTTTGTAGAACCAGAGAGAGGGAATGTAAGAAAAATTCAAATGAATCACCATAAATGGTAAAGTCATCCATGGAGACCTCCATGCAATGCTCAATGAATTCAGAAAAGATACTCACCATACACCTTTGGAATGCTGCAGAAGCATTGCATAAGTTTCATGGGGCAAGTGAATGTAGTTTTTTTTGGTCTTAAGGTGCGATTGAGATTTGGAAGTAGCCGATATATCCATCAAGAAAGCAATAATACAACTTTTCGGCTAATCTTTCTAGCATTTGATCAAGGAAAGGAAGAGAGTAGTGATATTTTCATGTTTCAACATTCAATTTTCGATAATCGATGCACACATGCCATTTTTTTTTCACTCGAGTTGTGACCACCTCTCCGTGTTCATTTTGTGACAACATTATCCCAGCATTCTTAGGTACCAATTGAATTGGATGTTGCGGAAACAACGTGAGTCACACGACAGAGGTTTGAAGATAAAGAAAAGATAGAACAAAAAGAAGAATAAGAAGATGAACATGAACACATTGATTTATGTGGTTTAGGAATAATCCTTACATCCAGGGAGAGGCAGAACCACTTCACTAAAACCGGGAGCACAATTACAGGGAGATCAAAGTTTCACAAACATAAAACCCTAGCTTGAATGAGCTAATTGTTGGATCGATGTAGCCCGATCCGGTCTGGATGATTTTTGGGATGAATGCTTATGGCCTGTACTGCGCACTAGGCCGCAACTTTCATAGGTTGAGCTCCACGGTGAGTTCGTTGGGGGGTTGCTGGGGGCAACGCACCCCTGATCCGGGGGTCGAAGGCCCCTGACTCAAATTTTGTGGTACTGCAGCAATGTTGACAACTGTAGCAGAGCTGACCAACTGACATCGACATTTCACTATAGTGGTGTGAACTTCAAGCCGCCATTCATTGCAGCTCTTTGAACTTCCAGCCAACAGCCACTGTAGCACTTTTGATTTGGGTGATCACCTTTCACTATAGCGATGCAGACTTCTTGTGTGGTTGATAGAAAAATGGATCGTCTTCTTTCTTTTTGTAGTCCATTTTGAGCTAGGGTTCCTAAGTTAGAAAAATCTGAGAAATCTACCTATAATTTGTGCTCCCGACATATAGTGAAATTCTGTCTCTTCGTGGACGTATGAATTATTCCCAAACCACATAAATCCACGTGTTCTCATTCTATTTTTTTCCTTCTACTCTTCTTTGAATTGTAGTTTTGTCTTGCGACTCCCGACATTTCCGCATCACTAATAAAGAATACAAAGTACCATGCCACCAATCACACTATAAATCCATTATACTATAGTGAACAGTGGTTGGAAGTCCACACTGCTATAGTGCTATGGCCACCCAAGTTCAAGCCGTTATAGTGGCCGGTGTCTAGAAGTCCATGGAGCTACAATATCGTTGTCTCGAAATTTCGAGCTTCTATAGTAATTGTGCCAAATTCTGCACTAATACAGTGCCATGTCGGTGTTGCCTAGTCAACTCTACTACAGTCGGTTAGAGTTACTATAGTTCCCCAAAATTTGGGTTGGGGCCTTTGGACCCCCAAAGCATGGACGCGTTACCCCCTGCAACCCTTAACAAGTTCACCGTAGAGCTCAACCCGTGAGAATTGCGGCTTGGTGTGCAGTATGAACCACTATCATTTAGCCCAACATCATCCAAATAGATTGGGTTACACTAATCCAATAATCTCCCACTTTGAGCCTGATCTTCTATGCTGACTTGCTTCAATGAAACTGACTTAGACAACTTACTTAATCTGAGCTCCTCCTCTTCACTCGTCGGTGTGTACTTTCCATTCACAACTTAAATTTCAACCTGACAGTTAATGAAAGACCAACTGTTTTCCCTTTTCTGCTCCCATAATGTTATCTCATATTCTGCCTCTCATCCTCAATTCATCAGTGGAGACCAACAGAGGCACAACAATGCCTCAACTTCTAAATTGCCATCGGCTTCATCAACATGTCTGTTGTATTGTTTGTTCCATGAATCTTATACAATGTCAGCAACCCATCCTGTATCAAGCCTCTAATAAAATGGAACTTCAACTGAATGTGCTTCGTCCAAACATGAAAGATACATTCTTCTGCTTCCCAAAGATACATTCCTCACATAGGCCAACATCCATTGACTTTAACTTTGGTGGCAATCTTTTTGTTGCCAACACCTTCATCCCCTTCTCACTCAGGTGTCCTAGCCTATAGTGCTACAATTGTGAATCTCTGATAGTATATATTGATGCAATCATGTCCATGCAAGTTTCTGTCATGTTGTGCATGGTACCATTCTTTGCTTCCCGAGCTATGACCATAGTTCCTTTGGTGATCTTCCATGCACCACCAGTGAACATGGTACTAAAACCTACATCATCAAGCTGTTCAACAGAAATGAGATTTCTTCTTAAACCAAGGTTATACCTCATGTTTTATAGAACCATAAAACTCTCAATGTTGGTATTGATTTGTGTATCACCCTTCCCCATGATCTGTAAAGGTTCATCATCAGCAAGATGTACCTTTCCAAAATTTCCAGAAACATAATTATTAAGGAAACCCTTCTCTGATGTGGAATGGAAAGACGCCCATGAGTCTAAAATCCAAGGCTCCATAGAGCTATCCACGATCAACAACAACACATCATCAGTTCCTTCATCCGTCATGTTTGCTGCATGAGTTTCAGGTGCCTTTAATTTTTCTCTGCACTCCTTGACATGTCATTTCTTCCCAAAAATCTAGTAGGTAAGACCAACGCCCTTTGCATTACCTCAGCTCTTTCCTCTTGACTTTGATCATCCTATGTGATTATCTCACTATGCATATATTTATATTCCTTCCACATTCAAAGTAGATCCATAGAATCTGCCCGATTCTCTTCTTCAAATACCCTCATTGAGGATCATGTCTGACACATCCTTCAGAACTAGCTTGGTATTCCCCGAATAATTGCTCATAGCTGTTACAGTCGCTTCCCAACTGTCAGGTAACGAAGAAAGTAAATCCAGTGCACACACCTCGTTGTCAAGTGTAATTTTCACCAATGTTAACTAACTTATGATGGTGTTGAATTCATTGACGTGATCTATAACAATTCACCCTTGAACCATTTTCAGATTGTACAATCTTCGCATTAGGTACACTTGGTTTGACACTGAAGGCTTCTCGTACATATTCACGAGAGCTGTCATCATACCAACTATTGTATTATTATCTCTGATGTTGAACGCCACATTTTTTCCAACGTAAGGCGCACAACTCCCAGAACCTGTTGATCCAGTAGCTCCCACTCTATCTGCTCTATGTTCGTTGGCTTTAGACCCAAAAGCAGCAAGTGCATCTTTTTCTGATAAAGATAATTCTCAATCTTCATCCTCCAGTAACTGAATTTAGTTCCATTTAAACAATCGATCTTCACTTTGCCTTCTTCCATAACCAACATTTAATTTGAGAATTCTGAACTCAACCTCTGATACCAGTTGTTGCAAAAACACCGGGAGTCACATAACATAGGTTTGCTAATGAAGAAAAGATAGAACAAAAAGAAGAACAAAAATATGAAAATAGACACAACGATTTACATGGTTTGAGAATAATCCCCACGTCCATGGAGATGTAGAATTACTTCACTAAAATTGGGAGCATAATTAAGAGAGATCAAATTTTCACACACACACACACACACAAAACCCTATCTTGAATGAGCTAATAAAGAAGACGAAACACTGTGCCACCAACCGCACAGTAAGTCCACTGTGCTATAGTGATCTGTGGCTGGAAGTCCACACTACTACAATGATGCGACCACCCAAGTCCAAACTGCTATAGTGGCCGATGGCTAGAAGTCTAGAGAGATACAATACCACTATCTCTAAAGTCCGAACTGCTATAGTAACCATGGAAAAGTCCACACTACTATAGTTCTCTATCAATTTTTCCTGGTCACATTTGCTATAGTTGGTCAGAGTTTCTACAGGTCCCCAAAATTTTGGTAGGGGCCCTTTAGACCTCCAGAGCATAGGCACGTTGCCCCCTGCAACCCCCAATGTCCTCATCACGGAGCTTGATTTGTGTGAGTTGCAGCTTGGTGCATAGTATGAGCCATTAGCATTCGGCCCAACATCATCCAAACAGACCGGGTTACACCAATCCAACAATCTCCCACTTGGAGCCCGATCTTCTATGCTGACTTACTTCGATGCAACTGACTTAGACAACTTACTTAATCTGAGCTCATCCTCTTCTTCACTTGCTGGTGCGTACTTTCCATTCACAACGTCAATTTCAAGCTGACAGTTCATGAAAAACCAGCTATTTTCCCTTTTGTGCTCCCATAGTGTTCTCCCATATTTTGCCTCTCATCCTCTATTCATCAGTGGAGTTCAACAGAGGTACAACAATGCCTCATCTTCTATATTACCATCGAATTCATCAACATGTTTTCTGGATTGTTTGGTCTACGAATCTTCTGCAATGTCATCAACCCATCTCATATCAAGCCTATGATAAAATGGTACTTCAACTGAATGTGCTTAATTTTGGCATGAAATACTAGGTTCTTTACAAGATGTATAACACTATGATTATCACAATGCAATACATTTTCCTCTCACTTTCTACCCAATTCATTCAATAAATTATTCATCCAAATCATCTCATTTCCAGCTTCTGTTACAACAATATACTCTACCTCTGTGGTAGATAGAGCTACTACCTTCTGCAATTGAGATATCCAACTTACTGTAGTTGCTCCACAAGTAAATACATAACTCATTGTACTCCTCCTATCGACATCACTTCCAAGGTCAACATCCACATACACCAGTAATGAATTTCCTTTCCCAAAGCACAGAGATACTTCATTTCTTCCCTTTAGGTATCTCAGTATCCACTTCACAGCTTCTCAAAGTTTCTTTCTAGGATTAGCTATGTATCTACTCACAACTCCCACTGCATGAGCAATGTCAGATCGAGTACATACCATGACATACATCAATCTTCCAATAGTTGATGTGTATGGAACCCTTTCTATGTACTTAACCTCTTCTGCCATCTTTGTTGATTGCTCCTTTAATAATTTGAAATTGCTTGCTAGGGGAATAGAGACTGGTCTTGGTTTCAGCATACTAAATCTTCTCAGAACCTTTCTAATGTAGTCAATCTGTGATAACATCAAGGTTCTAGCTGCACAATTTCTCTCGATCTTCATCCCCAAAATCGTGCCAACTTCTCCAAGATCTTTCATCTCGAACTCCTCAGTCAGCTTCCCTTTAAGCTCATCAATCCTATGAATAAATGAGCCTGCAATGAGCATTCCATACACATATAGAAGCAGTATAATATATTCGTCACCAAAAGACTTGGTGTAACAACATTGACCCATGCCACACCGTTTGTATTCATTTTTAGTCATAAATGAATCAAACTTTTTATTCCACTACCTGGGTGCCTTCTTCAACCCATATCAGCTCTTTTGGAGTTTTCACACTAGGTCTTTCTTCCTAGATTAAACATATCACTCTGTATACTACATATAGATGTCCTCCTCCAGATCTCCATGAAAGAGAATAGTCTTGACATCAAGCTACTTAAGATGTAAGTCTTCTGATGTCACAATGCTGAGAACCACCAGAATGGTGGTAAACTTCACTACAGGTGAAAACATTTTAGTGAAATCCCTTCTCTCCTATTGAAAACCTTTCACCACTAGCCTTTCTTTGTATATCCTATTTCAATCATGTTCTTCCTTGACCCGATATACCCACTTGTTCTGCAATGATTTCTTTCCCAGTATAAGAGGTATCAACTTCCAAGTGTTGTTATCATGCAATGAGGAAATCTCCTCTTTCATAGCCATCTCCCACTTGCTCAACTCTTCAACTGCATTGCTTCTTCAAAATATTCCGGTTCACCATCGTCAGTCAATAACAAATAATGTAAGGATGATGAATACATTTTCACATACATTCTTACCCTTGTTGATCTCCTCAACTCCACTTGAGGAGTAGACTCCAATGGTTTTTGGCATGACATGACTAGTTACACCATTAAGCCCCACTTGATCATGACACTCTGGTTATTTATTCCCATTATCTACTTCAGCTACATGACGGTCCATGTACATGAAAACTTGATTAAATATCACGTTCTGGATCCTGATGATCATCTTGTTGAGATCATCCCAAAATCGGTAACCAAACTCATGACTGCCATACTCTCCATCATTGTTAGACCTCAAACATTTCAACTTAGTTCCTGACCCATTCTCCACCATAAACTTTCACTTATGAAACACTTTAAACACTTCTGATTTTCTTTTCAGAAAGTAAACTCATAACTTGTTGAGTCGTCAATAAATGTCACATAATATTGTGACCCTCCAAGGGAATGCACCATTGTAGTCCCCCAAACATCATTGTGCATCATGTCTAGCTTCCCAGCCTTTAGTGTTCTGCTTCCTTTCACAAAATACACCTTCTTCTGCTTTCTGAAGATACAATCTTCACATAGGCCATCATCCATTGACTTTAACTCTGGTAACGATCCTATTGTTTCCATCACCTTCATCCCCTTCTTACTCATACGACCTAGCCTGTAGTGTCACAATTGTGAATCTACGATATCATTTATTGATGCAACCATATCCATCTAAGTTTCTATCATTTTGTACATGGTACCATTCTTTGCTCCATGAGTTATGACCATAGCTCCTTTGGCGATCTTCCATACACCACCAGTGAACGTGGTACTAAAACCTGCATCATCAAGCTATCTGACAAAAATAAGATTTGTAACGACCCAATCTTTTTGAGTAGTATATTAACTTACTCTTATTGATTTAATAAGATGTTAATGGTTAATGCAGAAAGAGGAGTCGATGGCTTCATCCAGTAGACTCGACCCTTATGAAGCCCACTTATCAGAGCTTGGGAAGGAGGTAGCATATGTGGGTTTCGCTTTGGACCAAGCCCAAGCCGAACTCCAGCGTGTCAAGCTTGAACGGAAACGCCTATGGGAGAAGTTCAAGTTAGTAGAGATTACTACTAGGGCAATGTTATCTGAGCCTCCCTCAGATTCTCTCACCATAGCACACCTTACACTTAGGTCTTATGCCGGTGTTATAAGGGGCTATGTGACGAGACCCTAGCTTCCTTGTTTAATCCTTTCGGGTGAATAAATTGAGATTTCTTCCTTTAGTGATGTTTGTGAAATTTAAAATGTTTAGATAATTTTAGAATGTATTTTATTGATGAATTTTGGAAAAAGGGATATTTTAAAAATATTTATGTAAACCCTAAATAACTAATGATGTGTAATGATTTTCAAAAAATGGTCTTCTACAAAAGTGTTCAGTAAGTAATTTGGAGTCTAATAAGATCAACTTAATTTTTGATGAATAGTAAATTATGAATAGTGATTTTACGCTTAGGATTAGTAATATGACCAAATGGATTAGTAATTTCACTCAAAGAAAGTTTTAATATAATTTAGACACCTAGATTAAGTAATGTGATTCAATAAAATGGGTAAATAACGGTTTCATAAATTATTAATCAAGTATTAGTTTTTTTCGGATGAATAGTGTTTTTTAATTAAAAATTTAATTAAAAATAATTAGAAAATTATTTTTATAAAAAGGACTTTATTTTTGAACTCAGAGCATCGATATTATGTTAAGGTAATTTTTGGGGATTTTTCTGAAAAAAATGAATTTTTGATGAATAGTGTTTTTATTTAAAAAATAAATTAAAAATATTTAGAAAAATATTTTTATAAAATGGATTTCATTTTTGAAATCAGAGCATTGATATTTGGTTAAGGTGAAATTTTGGGATTATTCTGAGAAAGTTGAATTTTCAGTGAATAGTAAAATTACAGTTTTAGGGTTTCGGTATGTTTAATGACATCATAACGGTGTCATGATGATGTCATGAGATCTTTTGAGGGTTGGCCGGCCAAGGGTGATGAATTATTGTTTTGGGGGCCCCATGTGGCCTAACTCCATGATAAATGCCAAGGGAGAGCACATGGGTTTGAGAAAAGCACACGTGAGGTGTCCCTTGGCCATTAATGCCTTGTCCCCTCACTTTCCCTATAAATACCCACCCTTTCCTCCTTTGGTTTTCACTCCCAACTCTTCCCCAACAAAGTTCTGGTCTTCTTACCTTCCAAGGAGTCCTTCCAAGTTGCCCCCAAGCCCTCAAGGTCCAATCCTTTGAGTTTCAAGAGTCACGTTTTAAGGTAAGGGATCCGACCCCTCTCTTTCTTTTCATGTAATCTCTTTTATGTCATTCCTTTTATGCTCCACGTTATTATGTGAGATGATGTTCTTTTATATTCCTCTTACTGCCCCTTTCATGTTTATATGATGAGAGATCCCCTCTTACTCTCATCATTTCGTTTTATGAAAGTTTAAGTGACGCCGTTAGGCTGCCGAATGTTTAAGTGATTCTTTCACCCTTCTCATTTTTCAAGTTCAATTTTCATGTCAAATCTTTCAAGTTCCTTTTTATTATGTTGGGATATGATCTCTATATCTATCATACTGATCTCTTATGATCATATGATGAGAGACCCTATTTGATTTGTTCAATTCATTTTTATTGAAGTTTAAGTGACGCCGTTAGGCTGCCGAATTTTCATAAGAGAAATCAAACTTTTGTCTTCCTTCCATGTTATTCTGTCCCTCTACTATTTTATGGGTCAATTATGATTGTTCGACCCATGTTCCCTCTCTTTTCAAAGTTTTCTAAAACCTTGTAACATAGCCGTTATGCTGCAGAATTTTCGTCTCAAAATGCCTCTCTTTTCTCAAAATTATTTTATGTTATAAAGTGAATACTCAAAGCTCCTATTTCTACAGGGGAATTCACATATATATGAAAATGTTCTATTTTAAATTCTGGGATTTACATACATGATACCCGCTTTCCCTTTCCGTGAGTTTAAAGTAATGTAAAGATCATGTCTTTAAAGCAGTTTTTAAAACTTTATGATTATGAAATGAAACCCATTTATTTTATGCTATATGGGTTATTTATGAAATGTTTGATGATGATATATGTGGCTCACATGAAAATAAAGGCAATTTTAATGGTGCGCCCTGATAGCGCTCCAATGCATTGGGTAAAGACTTAATCTTTAGAGATGACCATTTTAACGACGCCTTGGTGAATAACCTTGGTAATTTTTAACGATACCTTGGGGATGGACCTTGGTGAAACGAAACGATTGTCAATATTAAATGTTGCAGCCACATCTTCAAGTTATGAAAAATTTTATTTTTATTATGATGTATCTCATGATTTCTTTCTCATGCCTTGAACTTCTTTTCATGTCCTTATTGAAGTATCTCAAGTTCACTTGTAAAATGTTTCTCTTGTTTCCCTTACTGGGCCTTTTGCTCACCCTTTCTTTTGATGTATGTCCCCAGGTTATGAGATGCATAATGAACATAGGATGAACTAAAGGAGAAGCCTTTCAAGTGTTTAAGAAGAATGTTTTATGTTTTTTTTTATGTATTATGATCCTTGTTTCCAAGACACTAAACCTTAACGATCCTCAATTCCATGTAATGAAATGAAAGTTATGTTATAAAAAGACAGGATGTTATAGTTGGTATCAAAGGATGATTTAGTTATTTGTGGAAATTAGGATATAAAAACTTTAGGAAGAACCCTATAGAAAAGTTTAAATATAGGAAAACTTCCTGGTATTTTGGTAAGTATTGAGTAAGTGGTTTATCAAACAAATACATCCCTGTCTGGATACGAGCAGGTAGAGGCGGCTCTGGCACAGATGTACATAGGGGTAAAACCCGAAAACACCGCTTTGAGCTAGACTCGAACGGGAACTGGTGCACGATAACGGGCCTTGCTGCACTCTTGGTTACGACACTCCCGGGGGATATGTTTGGTTAATCACAAGCTTTTTATGAATCATTATGAAGGAATTATAGAAAAGTGTAATTGTCTAAGCATTAAGTCTTAGTTAAAAGATTCATAAATGAAATAAGTTTCTTACTAAGGTTTTATTCTTTTAGAAAATGACGGGAAATAGGAGGAACCGTGCCGATGGTGACCGCAATGCACCATGTGCTGACGGCCCTCCGATGGAAGCCGGAATGGAAACATTCATGCGAATGATGAACCAACTGACTCAAGTTATGAGTAATAACTTGAATCAAGCTGAGAGGCCGACCTCACCACGAAGGGAACAACACTCTGTTGAATCCTTCATGTGTCAACGACCGCCAACATTCAGTGGATCTACTGACCCATTGGTTGCGGAACAATGGATAAGCTCCATTGAAAAGATCTTTTCTGTACTTCATTGTTCGGAACAAGAAAAGGTCACCCTTGCTGTTTACCGCCTAGAGGGAGAAGCTGATCAGTGGTGGTCACTGATCAAAAACACGAAGCCACGAGGAGAGATAGAAGCTATGGAGTGGGAAGAATTTTGGGGAATTTTCCTTAACAAGTATTTCCCTCGTTCCATGAGAACGAGAATGGAGAAAGAGTTTCTCGAGCTGAAGCAGAAGGAGAACGAACTTGTCGGAAGCTATGAGATGAACTTCACAAGGCTTTCCCGTTATACCTCAAGCTTTATCATGGACCCTAATGGGAAGGTTGATAGATTCTTTGGTGGACTACGATCTCATCTGCAGAAGAATCTAGCCAATAGGGACTATGATAGCTATGAAGAAATAGTTCTAAGTGCTATGAAAGTCGAGATGGAGTTTGGTGAGACACAGTGGTCTCATAAACCAAATGAGAAGAAGAGATCGTTGGAGCCCAGTTTAGGGAAGTCTTTTGATCAGGGAAGAGGTGGAAAGCAAATGCAACTCACCACATGCAATAAATGTGGGAAGAATCATCTGGGGAACTGCTTGAACGGAAGTGGCAAGTGCTACAAGTGTGGAAGAGGAGGCCGTATTGCTCGGAATTGTCATAGTGAGGTGAAGCCTCAGCTTCCCAACACTAACGACAGAGGAAAGATGGTTCTGGCCCTACCCAAAGTCACATGCTTCAAGTGTGGACAGCTTGGGCACTTTGCTAACCAATGTCCAAATCCGAGGGCGGTGGAGGGGAATCACCATCAACCTCAGCAGAGGCCAAGAGAGCAAGGTCGTGCTTTCGCTATCACAACATCTGAAGTTGAAGTCCCGAACGATGTGGTAGCATGTACTCTTGTCGTCCTCTCAAAACTAGCAAGTACTTTATTTGATTCCGGTTCTACGCATTCCTTTATTTCCTCCAAGTTTGCAAGGAATATAGAATCAATCCCCGAACTGCTAGAGGTAGAGTTGTCTGTCAAGACTCAAGTGGGATTATCCTTGCAACAACAGTATTTAGAGACTCTAGTGTTTATTTTGGTGAGCACAATCTTATCGCAAATCTAGTAGTCATTCCCATGATGAAATTCGACATTATACTAGGGATGGACTGACTCTCAAAGTATAATGCTAAGATCAAATGCAGAAGTAAGGAAATCTCAGTAGTCTTGAATGAACGACCTACAATTATCTTCCAAGCAGAGATATCCCGAACTGATCCCTATCTAGAAGCACCTCCCATATCTTTCTTTATGGAGTTAATCGGTGATGATGAAGAAGGGAAAGGGAGCATACAAATTGAAGATGTTCCAATTGTTCAGGAATACATGGATGTATTTCCTGAGGAGTTACCTGGACCTCCCCCAGAAAGAGAGGTAGAGTTCTCCATTGAACTCGTACCTGGGTCTCAACCGATATCAAAGACTCCATATAGAATGACAAATGTGGAGCTAGAAGAGTTAAAGAAACAACTCCAAGACTTGTTGGAGAAGGGGTTTATCCGACCGAGTGTGTCTCCTTGGGGAGCACCAGTTCTCTTTGTGAAGAAGAAGGATGGATAAATGTGGCTATGAATCGATTATAGAGAATTGAATGGGATCACAGTGAAGAACAGATATCCTCTTCCAAGAATTGATGATTTATTTGACCAACTTCGCGGGGCTCAATTCTTCTCTAAGATTGACCTTCGATCTGGTTATCATCAACTGAGGGTGAAGAAGGAAGATATTCCAAAGACTGCCTTCCGATCAAGATATGGGCATTATGAGTTTACTGTTATGCCCTTCGGCTTGACTAATGCTCCTGCTATTTTCATGGATTTGATGAATAGAGTCTTTAAGGACTACCTTGATAACTTTGTGGTAGTTTTTATTGATGATATTTTGATATATTCAAAAATTCGTGAGGAGCATGAAGATCATCTAAGGGTTATATTGAGAACTCTGCGGAAGAAGAGGCTCTTTGGGAAGTTCAGCAAGTGTGAGTTTTGGTTACAACAGGTGGCTTTCTTGGGGCACATCGTAACCAATGAAGGAATCTCGTTTGACCCTGCAAAGACAATGGTTGTGGAGGAGTGGCCTCAACCCACAAAAGTAACTGAGATTCGTAGTTTCCTTGGTTTAGCAGGATATTATAGGAGGTTTGTGAAAACCTTTTCATGACTTTCTAATCCACTAACCAAGTTGACTCGAAAAGGGGTTAAGTTCATCTGGACAAAGGAATGCGAGGAAAGTTTCCAAGAGCTGAAGAAGAGATTGGTTACTGCACCTGTGTTAACACTACCCTCTATCGGAGAAGGATTCGTTATTTTTAGCGATGCATCTCTGAAAGGGCTTGGGTGCGTCCTCATGCAAAATGACAAGGTAATTGCTTATGCATCTCGACAGTTGAAGATTAATGAGCAGAATTATCCTACGCATGATCTAGAGCTGGCGGCAGTTGTTTTTGCTCTAAAGATATGGAGGCACTATCCTTATGGGAAGTACTGTGATATATACACTGACCACCAAAGTCTAAAGTATATTTTCACACAGAAAGAATTGAACATGAGACAAAGGAGATGGTTGGAGCTTATTAAAGACTATGATTGTTCAATTCATTATCACCCGGGAAGAGCAAACAAAGTCGTGGATGCATTAAGCAGGAAAGATCCTGTTGTTTTGGCAACAATGAGGATCTTAGGAGATCCCTTGATTAAAGATCTAGTAAAACTGGACATGGGAATTATAAGGAAAGGGACATCATCAACCCTATTCCAAATGATTTCTCAACCTTCATTACTAGAGAGGATCAAGAAGGCTCAAAAAGAAGATCCTTTGCTGTAGGAGAAGTTTGAGGCTGTAAAGGATGGGAAGTTCCCTGATTTCAATATTGATCAAGAAGGTGTATTGAAATTTCGTACAAGACTATGTGTTCCATCTATTCCGGAGATAAAGAAAGAACTGATGGATGAATCTCATAGCTCTACATTCTCTATACACTCGGGAAGCACTAAGATGTATAGAGACCTTCGTGATCATTATTGGTGGGATAACATGAAGAGGGAGATTTCTTATTACACTACAAGGTGCCTGGTGTGTCAGCAAGTAAAGGCAGAAAGACAACTTCCTAAGGGGGTATTACAGCCACTACCCATACCAGTATGGAAGTGGGATAATATCACTATGGACTTTGTAACTGGTCTCCCAAAAACGTCCAAAGGAAACAATGCGATATGGGTTATAGTGGACCGTCTCACCAAGACAGCCCATTTTATCTCTATTCGGGAAGATTTCTCTCTGGATCAGCTTGCCAAGATATACGTGAAGGAAGTGGTAAGGCTCCATGGGGTACCACTATCCATCGTATCTGATCGTGACCCAAGATTCACATCAAAATTCTGGAGAAGTCTTCAACATGCTCTGAATACTGAATTGAATTTTAGTACGACCTATCATCCTCAAACTAATGGCCAATCTGAAAGGACTATTCAGACACTCGAAGACATGTTGAGATTATGCTCAATGGAATTTAAAGGTGGATGGGATCAACACCTCCCATTAGTTGAGTTCTCCTATAACAACAGCTTCCATTCGAGTATTCAGATGGCACCCTATGAAGCTCTATATGGAAAGCGGTGTAGAACTCCTACTTGTTGGGATGAAACTGGTGAGAGGAAGCTTCTTGGGCCTGATATCGTGCAAGAGATGACGGAACAGGTTCATGCCATCCAAAAACACATAAAGGCTGCTCAGAGTCGGCAGAAGAGCTATGCTGACAATCATCGAAGGGACTTGGAGTTTGGTGTTGGTGACAAAGTATTCCTTCGAATTTCTCCATGGAAGAGAGTCATGCGGTTTGGGAAGAAAGGGAAGCTCAGCCCTAGGTACATTGGCCCCTATGAAATCCTTGATCGCATTGGAGCAGTGGCCTATCGTCTAGCACTTCCACCGAACCTAGCTCAAGTTCATGATGTCTTCCATGTATCTCTCTTGAGGAAGTACATACCCGACCCTTCGCATGTACTAAACCCAGAGGTGGTACAACTAGAACATGACCTCTCTTACGAGGAGCAGCCAGTGGAGATCTTGTACCGTAGAGACAAGGTCCTACGAAACAAGACTACCCACCTTGTGAAAGTGTTGTGGAGGAATCATAAATATGAAGAAGCGACTTGGGAGCCGGAGGAAACAATGAAGCAAAAGTACCCTCACCTTTTCGACTAGGCCTCAAGTATAAATTTCGGGGACGAAATTTCTTAAGGGGGGAAGAATGTAACGACCCAATCTTTTTGAGTAGTATATTAACTTACTCTTATTGATTTAATAAGATGTTAATGGTTAATGCAGAAAGAGGAATCGATGGCTTCATCCAGTAGACTCGACCCTTATGAAGCCCACTTATCAGAGCTTGGGAAGGAGGTAGCATATGTGGGCTTCGCTTTGGACCAAGCCCAAGCCGAACTCCAGTGTGTCAAGCTTGAACGGAAACGCCTACGGGAGAAGTTCAAGTTAGTAGAGATTACTACTAGGGCAATGTTATCTGAGCCTCCCTCAGATTCTCTCACCATAGCACACCTTACACTTAGGTCTTATGCCGGTGTTATAAGGGGCTATGTGACGAGACCCTAGCTTCCTTGTGTAATCCTTTCGGGTGAATAAATTGAGATTTCTTCCTTTAGTGATGTTTGTGAAATTTAAAATGTTTAGATAATTTTAGAATGTATTTTATTGATGAATTTTGGAAAAAGGGATATTTTAAAAATATTTATGTAAACCCTAAATAACTAATGATGTGTAATGATTTTCAAAAAATGGTCTTCTACAAAAGTGTTCAGTAAGTAATTTGGAGTCTAATAAGATCAACTTAATTTTTGATGAATAGTAAATTATGAATAGTGATTTTACGCTTAGGATTAGTAATATGACCAAATGGATTAGTAATTTCACTCAAAGAAAGTTTTAATATAATTTAGACACCTAGATTAAGTAATGCGATTCAATAAAATGGGTAAATAACGGTTTCATAAATTATTAATCAAGTATTAGTTTTTTCAGATGAATAGTGTTTTTTAATTAAAAATTTAATTAAAAATAATTAGAAAATTATTTTTATAAAAAGGACTTTATTTTTGAACTCAGAGCATCGATATTATGTTAAGGTAATTTTTGGGGATTTTTCTGAAAAAAATGAATTTTCGATGAATAGTGTTTTTATTTAAAAAATAAATTAAAAATATTTAGAAAAATATTTTTATAAAATGGATTTCATTTTTGAAATCAGAGCATTGATATTTGGTTAAGGTGAAATTTTGGGATTATTCTGAGAAAGTTGAATTTTCAGTGAATAGTAAAATTACAGTTTTAGGGTTTCGGTATGTTTAATGACATCATAACGGTGTCATGATGATGTCATGAGATCTTTTGAGGGTTGGCAGGCCAAGGGTGATGAATTATTGTTTTGGGGGCCCCATGTGGCCTAACTCCATGATAAATGCCAAGGGAGAGCACATGGGTTTGAGAAAAGCACATGTGAGGTGTCCCTTGGCCATTAATGCCTTGTCCCCTCACTTTCCCTATAAATACCCACCCTTTCCTCCTTTGGTTTTCACTCCCAACTCTTCCCCAACAAAGTTATGGTCTTCTTACCTTCCAAGGAGTCCTTCCAAGTTGCCCCCAAGCCCTCAAGGTCCAATCCTTTGAGTTTCAAGAGTCACGTTTTAAGGTAAGGGATCCGACCCCTCTCTTTCTTTTCATGTAATCTCTTTTATGTCATTCCTTTTATGCTCCACGTTATTATGTGAGAGGATGTTCTTTTATATTCCTCTTACCGCCCCTTTCATGTTTATATGATGAGAGATCCCCTCTTACTCTCATCATTTCGTTTTATGAAAGTTTAAGTGACGCCGTTAGGCTGCCGAATGTTTAAGTGATTCTTTCACCCTTCTCATTTTTCAAGTTCGATTTTCATGTCAAATATTTCAAGTTCCTTTTTATTATGTTGGGATATGATCTCTATATCTATCATACTGATCTCTTATGATCATATGATGAGAGACCCTATTTGATTTGTTCAATTCATTTTTATTGAAGTTTAAGTGACGCCGTTAGGCTGCCGAATTTTCATAAGAGAAATCAAACTTTTGTCTTCCTTCCATGTTATTCTGTCCCTCTACTGTTTTATGGGTCAATTATGATTGTTCGACCCATGTTCCCTCTCTTTTCAAAGTTTTCTAAAACCTTGTAACATAGCCGTTATGCTGCAGAATTTTCATCTCAAAATGCCTCTCTTTTCTCAAAATTATTTTATGTTATAAAGTGAATACTCAAAGCTCCTATTTCTATAGGGGAATTCACATATATATGAAAATGTTCTATTTTAAATTCTGGGATTTACATACATGATACCCGCTTTCCCTTTCCGTGGGTTTAAAGTAATGTAAAGATCATGTCTTTAAAGCAGTTTTTAAAACTTTATGATTATGAAATGAAACCCATTTATTTTATGCTATATGGGTTATTTATGAAATGTTTGATGATGATATATGTGGCTCACATGAAAATAAATGCAAATTTAAGGGTGCGCCCTGATAGCGCTCCAATGCATTGGGTAAAGACTTAATCTCTAGAGATGACCATTTTAACGACGCCTTGGTGAATAACCTTGGTAATTTTTAACGACACCTTGGGGATGGACCTTGGTGAAACGAAACGATTGTCAATATTAAATGTTCCAGCCACATCTTCAAGTTATGAAAAATGTTATTTTTATTATGATGTATCTCATGATTTCTTTCTCATGCCTTGAAGTTCTTTTCATGTCCTTATTGAAGTATCTCAAGTTCACTTGTAAAATGTTTCTCTTGTTTCCCTTACTGGGCCTTCTGCTCACCCTTTCTTTTGATGTATGTCCCCAGGTTATGAGATGCATAATGAACATAGGATGAACTAAATGAGAAGCCTTTCAAGTGTTTAAGAAGAATGTTTTATGTTTTTTTTATGTATTATGATCCTTGTTTCCAAGACACTAAACCTTAACGATCCTCAATTCCATGTAATGAAATGAAAGTTATGTTATAAAAAGACAGGATGTTATAGTTGGTATCAAAGGATGATTTAGTTATTTGTGTAAATTAGGATATAAAAACTTTAGGAAGAACCCTATAGAAAAGTTTAAATATAGGAAAACTTCCTGGTATTTTGGTAAGTATTGAGTAAGTGGTTTATCAAACAAATACATCTCTGTCTGGATACGAACAGGTAGAGGCGGCTCTGGCACAGATGTACATAGGGGTAAAACCCGAAAACACCACTTTGAGCTAGACTCGAACGGGAACTGGTGCACGATAACGGGCCTTGCTGCACTCTTGGTTACGACACTCCCGGAGGATATGTTTGGTTAATCACAAGCTTTTTATGAATCATTATGAAGGAATTATAGAAAAGTGTAATTTTCTAAGCATTAAGTCTTAGTTAAAAGATTCATAAATGAAATAAGTTTCTTACTAAGGTTTTATTCTTTTAGAAAATGGCGGGCAATAGGAGGAACCGTGCCGATGGTGACCGCAATGCACCATGTGCTGACGGCCCTCCGATGGAAGCCGGAATGGAAACATTCATGCGAATGATGAACCAACTGACTCAAGTTATGAGTAATAAATTGAATCAAGCTGAGAGACCGACCTCACCACAAAGGGAACAACACTCTGTTGAGTCCTTCATGTGTCAACGACCGCCAACATTCAGTGGATCTACTGACCCATTGGTTGCGGAACAATGGATAAGCTCCATTGAAAAGATCTTTTCTGTACTTCATTGTTCGGAACAAGAAAAGGTCACCCTTGCTGTTTACCGCCTAGAGGGAGAAGCTGATCAGTGGTGGTCACTGATCAAAAACACGAAGCCACGAGGAGAGATAGAAGCTATGGAGTGGGAAGAATTTCGGGGAATTTTCCTTAACAAGTATTTCCCTCGTTCCATGAGAACGAGAATGGAGAAAGAGTTTCTCGAGCTGAAGTAGAAGGAGAACGAATCTGTCGGAAGCTATGAGATGAACTTCACAAGGCTTTCCCGTTATACCTCAAGCTTTATCATGGACCCTAATGGGAAGGTTGATAGATTCTTTGGTGGACTACGACCTCATCTGTAGAAGAATCTAGCCAATAGGGACTATGATAGCTATGAAGAAATAGTTCTAAGTGCTATGAAAGTCGAGATGGAGTTTGGTGAGACACAGTGGTCTCATAAACCAAATGAGAAGAAGAGATCGTTGGAGCCCAGTTTAGGGTAGTCTTTTGATCAGGGAAGAGGTGGAAAGCAAATGCAACTCACCACATGCAATAAATGTGGGAAGAATCATCTAGGGAACTGCTTGAACGGAAGTGGCAAGTGCTACAAGTGTGGAAGAGGAGGCCATATTGCTCGGAATTGTCATAGTGAGGTGAAGCCTCAGCTTCCCAACACTAATGACAGAGGAAAGATGGTTCTGGCCCTACCCGAAGTCACATGCTTCAAGTGTGGACAGCTTGGGCACTTTGCTAACCAATGTCCAAATCCGAGGGCGGTGGAGGGGAATCGCCATCAACCTCAGCAGAGGCCAAGAGAGCAAGGTCGTGCTTTCGCTATCACAACATCTAAAGTTGAAGTCCCGAACGATGTGGTAGCATGTACTCTTGTCATCCTCTCAAAACTAGCAAGTACTTTATTTGATTCCGGTTCTACGCATTCCTTTATTTCCTCCAAGTTTGCAAGGAATATAGAATCAATCCCCGAACTGCTAGAGGTAGAGTTTTCTGTCAAGACTCAAGTGGGATTATCCTTGCATCAACAGTATTTAGAGACTCTAGTGTTTACTTTGGTGAGCACAATCTTATCGTAAATCTAGTAGTCATTCCCATGATGGAATTCAACATTATACTAGGGATGGACCGGCTCTCAAAGTATAATGCTAAGATCAAATGCAGAAGTAAGGAAATCTCAGTAGTCTTGAATGAACGACCTACAATTATCTTCCAAGCAGAGATATCCCGAACTGATCCCTATCTAGAAGCACCTCCCATATCTTTCTTTATGGAGTTAATCGGTGATGATGAAGAAGGGAAAGGGAGCATACAAATTGAAGATGTTCCAATTGTTGAGGAATACATGGATGTATTTCCTGAGGAGTTACCTGGACCTCCCCCAGAAAGAGAGGTAGAGTTCTCCATTGAACTCGTACCTGGGTCTCAACCGATATCAAAGACTCCATATAGAATGACAAATGTGGAGCTAGAAGAGTTAAAGAAACAACTCCAAGACTTGTTGGAGAAGGGGTTTATCCAACCGAGTGTGTCTCCTTGGGGAGCACCAGTTCTCTTTGTGAAGAAGAAGGATGGATCAATGCGGCTATGAATCGATTATAGAGAATTGAATGGGATCACGGTGAAAAACAGATATCCTCTTCCAAGAATTGATGATTTATTTGACCAACTTCGCAGGGCTCAATTCTTCTCTAAGATTGACCTTCGATCTGGTTATCATCAACTGAGGGTGAAGAAGGAAGATATTCCAAAGACTGCCTTCCGATCAAGATATGGGCATTATGAGTTTACTGTTATGCCCTTCGGCTTGACTAATGCTCCTGCTATTTTCATGGATTTGATGAATAGAGTCTTTAAGGACTACCTTGATAACTTTGTGGTAGTTTTTATTGATGATATTTTGATATATTCAAAAAGTCGTGAGGAGCATGAAGATCATCTAAGGGTTATATTGAAAACTCTGCGGAAGAAGAGGCTCTTTGGGAAGTTCAGCAAGTGTGAGTTTTGGTTACAACAGGTGGCTTTCTTGGGGCACATCGAAACTAATGAAGGAATCTCGTTTGACCCTGCAAAGACAATGGTTGTGGAGGAGTGGCCTCAACCCACAAAAGTAACTGAGATTCGTAGTTTCCTTGGTTTAGCAGGATATTATAGGAGGTTTGTGAAAACCTTTTCACGGCTTTCTAATCCACTAACCAAGTTGACTCGAAAAGGGGTTAAGTTCATCTGGACAAAGGAATGCGAGGAAAGTTTCCAAGAGCTGAAGAAGAGATTGGTTACTGCACCTGTGTTAACACTACCCTCTATCGGAGAAGGATTCGTTATTTTTAGCGATGCATCTCTGAAAGGGCTTGGGTGCGTCCTCATGCAAAATGACAAGGTAATTGCTTATGCATCTCGACAGTTGAAGATTAATGAGCAGAATTATCCTACGCATGATCTAGAGCTGGCGGCAGTTGTTTTTTCTCTAAAGATATGGAGGCACTATCCTTATGGGAAGTACTGTGATATATACACTGACCACCAAAGTCTAAAGTATATTTTCACACAGAAAGAATTGAACATGAGACAAAGGAGATGGTTGGAGCTTATTAAAGACTATGATTGTTCAATTCATTATCACCCGGGAAGAGCAAACAAAGTCGTGGATGCATTAAGTAGGAAAGATCCTGTTGTTTTGGAAACAATGAGGATCTTAGGAGATCCCTTGATTAAAGATCTAGTAAAACTGGACATGGGAATTATAAGGAAAGGGACATCATCAACCCTATTCCAAATGATTTCTCAACCTTCATTACTAGAGAGGATCAAGAAGGCTCAAAAAGAAGATCCTTTGCTGCAGGAGAAGTTTGAGGCTGTAAAGGATGGGAAGTTCCCTGATTTCAATATTGATCAAGAAGGTGTATTGAAATTTCGTACAAGACTATGTGTTCCATCTATTCCGGAGATAAAGAAAGAACTGATGGATGAATCTCATAGCTCTACATTCTCTATACACCCGGGAAGCACTAAGATGTATAGAGACCTTCGTGATCATTATTGGTGGGATAACATGAAGAGGGAGATTGCTGATTACACTACAAGGTGCCTGGTGTGTCAGCAAGTAAAGGCAGAAAGACAACTTCCTAAGGGGGTATTACAACCACTACCAATACCAGTATGGAAGTGGGATAATATCACTATGGACTTTGTAACTGGTCTCCCAAAAACGTCCAAAGGAAACAATGCGATATGGGTTATTGTGGACCGTCTCACCAAGACAACCCATTTTATCTCTATTCGGGAAGATTTCTCTCTGGATCAGCTTGCCAAGATATACGTGAAGGAAGTGGTAAGGCTCCATGGGGTACCGCTATCCATCGTATCTGATCGTGACCCAAGATTCACATCAAAATTCTGGAGAAGTCTTCAACATGCTCTGAATATTGAATTGAATTTTAGTACGGCCTATCATCCTCAAACTGATGGCCAATCTGAAAGGACTATTCAGACACTTGAAGACATGTTGAGATTATGCTCAATGGAATTTAAAGGTGGATGGGATCAACACCTCCCATTAGTTGAGTTCTCCTATAACAACAGCTTCCATTCGAGTATTCAGATGGCACTCTATGAAGCTCTATATGGAAAGCGGTGTAGAACTCCTACTTGTTGGGATGAAACTGGTGAGAGGAAGCTTCTTGGGCCTGATATCGTGCAAGAGATGACGGAACAGGTTCATGCCATCCAAAAACACATAAAGGCTGCTCAGAGTCGGCAGAAGAGCTATGCTGACAATCGTCGAAGGGACTTGGAGTTTGGTGTTGGTGACAAAGTCTTCCTTCGAATTTCTCCATGGAAGAGAGTCATGCGGTTTGGGAAGAAAGGGAAGCTCAGCCCTAGGTACATTGGCCCTTATGAAATCCTTGATCGCATTGGAGCAGTGGCCTATCGTCTAGCACTTCCACCGAACCTAGCTCAAGTTCATGATGTCTTCCATGTATCTCTCTTGAGGAAGTACATACCCGACCCTTCGCATGTACTAAACCCAGAGGTGATACAACTAGAACATGACCTCTCTTACGAGGAGCAGCCAGTGGAGATCTTGTACCGTAGAGACAAGGTCCTACGAAACAAGACTACCCACCTTGTGAAAGTGTTGTGGAGGAATCATAAATATGAAGAAGCGACTTGGGAGCCGGAGGAAACAATGAAGCAAAAGTACCCTCACCTTTTCGACTAGGCCTCAAGTATAAATTTCGGGGACGAAATTTCTTAAGGGGGGAAGAATGTAACGACCCAATCTTTTTGAGTAGTATATTAACTTACTCTTATTGATTTAATAAGATGTTAATGGTTAATGCAGAAAGAGGAGTCGATGGCTTCATCCAGTAGACTCGACCCTTATGAAGCCCACTTATCAGAGCTTGGGAAGGAGGTAGCATATGTGGGCTTCGCTTTGGACCAAGCCCAAGCCGAACTCCAGCGTGTCAAGCTTGAACAGAAACGCCTACGGGAGAAGTTCAAGTTAGTAGAGATTACTACTAGGGCAATGTTATCTGAGCCTCCCTCAGATTCTCTCACCATAGCACACCTTACACTTAGGTCTTATGCCGGTGTTATAAGGGGCTATGTGACGAGACCCTAGCTTCCTTGTGTAATCCTTTCGGGTGAATAAATTGAGATTTCTTCCTTTAGTGATGTTTGTGAAATTTCAAATGTTTAGATAATTTTAGAATGTATTTTATTGATGAATTTTGGAAAAAGGGATATTTTAAAAATATTTATGTAAACCCTAAATAACTAATGATGTGTAATGATTTTCAAAAAATGGTCTTCTACAAAAGTGTTTAGTAAGTAATTTGGAGTCTAAAAAGATCAACTTAATTTTTGATGAATAGTAAATTATGAATAGTGATTTTATGCTTAGGATTAGTAATATGACCAAATGGATTAGTAATTTCACTCAAAGAAAGTTTTAATATAATTTAGACACCTAGATTAAGTAATGTGATTCAATAAAATGGGTAAATAACGGTTTCATAAATTATTAATCAAGTATTAGTTTTTTCGAATGAATAGTGTTTTTTAATTAAAAATTTAATTAAAAATAATTAGAAAATTATTTTTATAAAAAGGACTTTATTTTTGAACTCAGAGCATCGATATTATGTTAAGGTAATTTTTGGGGATTTTTCTGAAAAAAATGAATTTTCGATGAATAGTGATTTTATTTAAAAAATAAATTAAAAATATTTAGAAAAATATTTTTATAAAATGGATTTCATTTTTGAAATTATAGCATTGATATTTGGTTAAGGTGAAATTTTGGGATTATTCTGAGAAAGTTGAATTTTCAGTGAATAGTAAAATTACAGTTTTAGGGTTTCGGTATGTTTAATGACATCATAACGGTGTCATGATGATGTCATGAGATCTTTTGAGGTTTGGCCGGCCAAGGGTGATGAATTATTGTTTTGGGGGCCCCATGTGGCCTAACTCCATGATAAATGCCAAGGGAGAGCACATGGGTTTGAGAAAAGCACATGTGAGGTGTCCCTTGGCCATTAATGCCTTGTCCCCTCACTTTCCCTATAAATACCCACCCTTTCCTCCTTTGGTTTTCACTCCCAACTCTTCCCCAACGAAGTTCTGGTCTTCTTACCTTCCAAGGAGTCCTCCCAAGTTGCCCCCAAGCCCTCAAGGTCCAATCCTTTGAGTTTCAAGAGTCACGTTTTAAGGTAAGGGATCCGACCCCTCTCTTTCTTTTCATGTAATCTCTTTTATGTCATTCCTTTTATGCTCCACGTTATTATGTGAGAGGATGTTCTTTTATATTCCTCTTACTTCCCCTTTCATGTTTATATGATGAGAGATCCCCTCTTACTCTCATCATTTCGTTTTATGAAAGTTTAAGTGACGCCGTTAGGTTGCCGAATGTTTAAGTGATTCTTTCACCCTTCTCATTTTTCAAGTTCGATTTTCATGTCAAATCTTTCAAGTTCCTTTTTATTATGTTGGGGTATGATCTCTATATCTATCATACTGATCTCTTATGATCATATGATGAGAGACCCTATTTGATTTGTTCAATTCATTTTTATTGAAGTTTAAGTGACGCCGTTTGGCTGCCGAATTTTCATAAGAGAAATCAAACTTTTGTTTTCCTTCCATGTTTTTCATTTAAAATGGTATGTCCTTAAAATTGCATCACCATGTCTATATATCCTTCTTATTCTGTCCCTCTACTGTTTTATGGGTCAATTATGATTGTTCGACCCATGTTCCCTCTCTTTTCAAAGTTTTCTAAAACCTTGTAACATAGTCGTTATGCTGCAGAATTTTCGTCTCAAAATGCCTCTCTTTTCTCAAAATTATTTTATGTTATAAAGTGAATACTCAAAGCTCCTATTTCTACAGGGGAATTCACATATATATGAAAATGTTCTATTTTAAATTCTGGGATTTACATACATGATACCCGCTTTCCCTTTCCGTGGGTTTAAAGTAATGTAAAGATCATGTCTTTAAAGCAGTTTTTAAAACTTTATGATTATGAAATGAAACCCATTTATTTTATGCTATATGGGTTATTTATGAAATGTTTGATGATGATATATGTGGCTCACATGAAAATAAATGCAAATTTAAGGGTGCGCCCTGATAGCGCTCCAATGCATTGGGTAAAGACTTAATCTCTAGAGATGACCATTTTAACGACGCCTTGGTGAATAACCTTGGTAATTTTTAACGACACCTTGGGGATGAACCTTGGTGAAACGAAACGATTGTCAATATTAAATGTTGCAGCCACATCTTCAAGTTATGAAAAATGTTATTTTTATTATGATGTATCTCATGATTTCTTTCTCATGCCTTGAAGTTCTTTTCATGTCCTTATTGAAGTATCTCAAGTTCACTTGTAAAATGTTTCTCTTGTTTCCCTTACTGGGCCTTCTGCTCACCCTTTCTTTTGATGTATGTCCCCAGGTTATGAGATGCATAATGAACATAGGATGAACTAAATGAGAAGCCTTTCAAGTGTTTAAGAAAAATGTTTTATGTTTTTTTATGTATTATGATCCTTGTTTCCAAGACACTAAACCTTAACGATCCTCAATTCCATGTAATGAAATGAAAGTTATGTTATAAAAAGATAGGATGTTATAAGATTTCTTCTTAAAGCAGGCATATACCTCACATTTTCCAAAACCAGCAAACTCTCACTATTGGTCTTGATTCGTGCATCACCATTCCCCACGATCTGAAAAGGTTTATCATCAGTAAGATGTACATTGTCAAAATTTCTAGAAACATAATTATTCTGGAATCCCTTCTCTGACGAGAAATGGAAAGAAGCCTCTAATTCTAAAATGTAAGACTCCATAGGGATATCCACGCTCAGCAGCAATACATCATTAGTTTCTTCAGCTATCGTGTTTGCTGCATTAGTTTCCGGTGCCTTTTGTTTTTCTCTGCACTCATTCTTGACATGTTCTTCCCGCAAATCCAGTAGGTAGGCCCGACCTCCTTTTCCTTGTCACAACTCTTTCCTCTTGAATTTGATCGTCTTCTGTGATTATCTCATTGTGCATATATTCCTCTTCCTTCCACATTCAAAGAAGAACAAGAGAATCTGCCCGATTCTCTTCGAATATCCTCATTGGGGATCAGGTCCCACACATCCTTCAACCTGCTTGGTATTCCCTGAAGAACTGCTCACAACTGTTACAATCGCTTTCCAACTCCCAGGTAATGAAAACAGTAAAACCAGTGCACATACCTCATTGTCAAGCGCAATTCCCATCGATGTCAATTGACTTATGATGGTGGTGAATTCATTGATGTGATCTGCAACAATCCTCCCTTCAACCATTTTCAGATTGAACAATCATCACATCAAGTACACTTTATTTGATGCTAAAGGCTTCTCATATATATTCGCGAGAGCTTTCATAAGCCCAACTGTCGTCTTCTCCTCTCCAATGTTGAATGCCACATTTTTTCTAACGTATGGGGCACAACTCCCAAAACCTATCGATCCAATAGCTACCACTCCATTTGCTCCATGTCCATTGGATTTAGACCCAGAAGCAGTAAGTGCATATTTTTCTAATAAAGATAATAATCTATCCGCATCCTCCAGTAACTGAAGTCAGTTCCATCATAGAGATTAATCTTTACATTGCCTTATTCCATAGACAAATTTTAATTCAAGAATTCCGAACTCAACCTCTGATACCAGTTGTTGTGGAAACTCCGAGTGTCACACGATAGAGGTTTTCAAACGAAGAAAATACAGAACAAAAAGAAGAAGAGGATGAACACGAACACAAAAATTTACGTAGTTCGAGAATAATCCCTACATTCAAGGAGAGAGAGAATCACTTCATTAAAATTGAGAGCACAATTACAGGGAGATCAAAGTTTCACACACATGAAAAACCCTAGCTCGAATAAGGTAATAAAGAATCTGAAGCACTATGCCACCAACTGCACAATAAGTCCATTGTGCTACAGTGAAAGGTAGTTAGAAGTTGCAATGCTACAGTGCTGTGGACACTAAAGTTCAAGATGCTACAGTGGTTGGTGGCTAGAAGTCTGCGAAGCTACAATACCACTGTCTCCAATGTTTGAGCTGTTATACTAACTGTGCCAAAGTCCACACTGCTACAGTTCCCTTTTGGTGTCGCCTAATCAACTCTTCCATAGTCGGTCAGAGTTGCTACAGTTCTCCAAAATTTGGGTTGGGGGCTTCCAGACCCCTGGAGCATGGACGCATTGCCCCTTGCAACCCCCAATGAGCTCACTGCGGAGCTTGACCCACGAGAGTTGCGGCCTGGTGTGTAGTATGAGCCACTAGTATTCGACTCAGTATCATGTAACCGGATCTGGCTACACCAATCCAACAATCTCCCACTTGGAGCCTAATCCGCTATGCTGACTTGCTTCAATGCAACAGACTTAGAAAAATTACATAATCTGAGCTCCTCTTCTTCACTTGCCGGTGCGTACTTTCCATTCACAGTTTCAATTTCAAGCAGACGGTTCATGAAAAACCATTTGTTTTCCCTTTTGTGCTCCCACAATGTTCTCCCATATTCGGCCTCTCATCCTCCATTCATCATTGGAGACCAACAGAGGCACAACAATGCCTCAACATTTGTATTACCAATGGCTTCACCAACATGTCTGTCAGATTTTTTGTTCCATGAATCTTCTTCAATGTTAGCAACCCATCCTATATCCATCCTATGATAAAATGATACTTCAACTGAATGTTCTTTGTACGGGCGGGGTGGGTCGGCCCACTGGGCGGATCATTCGGGTTGCATATTTTATTGAGCGGTCTTTCCTGGTCCACAAAGAATGCAGTCTTAAAAAATAAAAGTCTGACTTTATCCATGCGGGACCCACATACTATCAGGCCGTCCCACAGGCTTAAAGAAAATAATACATAAAAATATTTTTTTTGCTTGGCGAACCATGATAAAGTGAAGCGGAAAAATAGAAATACTTGAGATTGGGTGAAAATATTTTGTTTTCAATCAACAAAAACCCTAACAACAACAACAAGTGCCTAAAAAATTATATCTTTGATGATTTATGAGATTAATATTATCTCAGGTGGTCCATTTAACATGATCACCCAAACCAGTTTATGGACAACAATACCGATGCGCCTCTAACACTGCAACTAATATATATAATATTTATTACATATACATATAATAATATATATTATTTATTATATAAATTTATATAATACATATAATATATTTATTGTGTATACATATAACATATATTATTTACAAATTACCACAAAAAATCCACAGTTCAATTTTTCATTTAACATTACAATGTAGATACATTAAAAAAAATGAAAAATGTAAATTTTTCACTGGAAAATTAAATTTAAAATTTTCATTAGAAAATTTTACTATAAACTTCCACTAGAAACATCCACTTAAAACTATAATAAAAATATATTAATACATAAATAAAAAATATAAAATTTCATCAGAAATTTACATTAAAAATTTACAGTGGAAACTCTTAGTAGAAATTTTCATTGGAAAATTGTAGTTAAAATTTACATTTAAATATCTAATGAAAATCACCAAATTATATTTTCTATGCACCGGAATTTTACTGTTATCAGTGTAAATCTGTACTCAAAATTTGCACTGAAATTTTATACTGAAAATTTGTATTGGAGACTTGATTATCAAAATTTTAAAATAAATACACGTTTAGTTTTTTAATGAAAATATATTAATACATAATATTATTATATATTTATTATTATTGTTTCTTATTTCTATTTATCCTATTTATTAATTTTTTCTAAGTCACTTTTAAAAGCTCATAAATATATATATATATTGTTAAAATGAAATAATGGACGCTGTATTTTTTGAATTGTATGATGTTATCAAAAAAATTAAAAATAAACTTATGTTAACATATATTATATTTTAAAATAAAAAGCTAGACATTATTTTATATTTGAAAATGCTATAAAAATGCATAAATATTAATATATTAAAATTATAATAATAAAATTAAAATACATAAATCAAAATACCAGTAAAGTGTTGTATTAAAAACAAAAGGGTAATCTTGCGCATCCATTTTCAGAATTATTACATCAATGTTTTAATACATCAATCATATTTATTAATTTGGTGCCACATTTCAAATAAACACACGTGTCATCCATCCCACAATGAATTTGGCTGTCAGGTTCAAAACCCAACATAATATGATATTTTCCATGATTTATGTATGGTTGTATTAAACTTGGACTATTTTACCCACATTTATGTTAATTTATTGTATTACATTATTTATTTTATTTTTCAAACACAATATTTTGGAATACTACTTATAATTGCGGGTCAAACGGGACCCACAGACACCTGATGGGCTTGCCCGCATGGGCTGTGGGTTTTGTGGGTTGGAGCAAATACGGTCCAAATTTTTGTGGGCTTAAATATTCAAATCCCTAACCCACATAAATCCATGGGCTAACGGATCGGCCCACGGTCTTGCATTTTTTTGACAGGTATACCAAAAATCTTTCTAGCTTTTCCAAGATCTTTCATCTCGAACTCCCCAGCTAGCTGCCCTTTCAGCTCATCAATGTTCTGCATACATGATCCCGTAATGAGTATATCTTCCACATATAGAAACAATATAATATATTCATCACCAAATGACTTGGTATAGCAACATTGGTCCATGACACACCGTTTGTATTCATTTTTCATCATAAATGAATAATTTTTTTTATTCCACTGCCTAGGTGTCTGCTTTAACCCATATAAGTTCTTCTGGAGTTTCCACATCAGATCTTCCTTCCCAGACTCAACATATCCCTTTGGGTGCTGTATATAGATGTCCTCCTCTAGATATCCATGAAAGAAAAAAGTCTTGGCATCAATTTGTTCAAGATGTAAGTCTTCTGATGCCAAAATGCTGAGAACCACACAGAGGGTGGTAAGCTTCACTACAGGTGAGAAAATTTCAGTGAAATCCACTCCTATTGAAATCCTTTCACCACTCGCCTTGCTTTGTACCTCATCTTTCCATCATTCTCTTCCTTAACCCGATATACTCACTTTTTGTTTAATGCTTTCTTTCCTTGTGGTAGAGGTGTCAAATCCCAAGTGTTGTTATCATGCAATGAGAAAATCTCTTTCATCATAGCCAGCTCCCACTTGCTCGACTCATTCAATCACATTGCCTCTTCAAAACATTCTGGTTCTCCACCATCAGTCAATAAAAAATAATGGAAGGATGGTGAATTCCTCTGCATAGAAATTATTACCCTTGTTGATCTACTCAACTCCACTTGAGGAGTAGGCTCCACTTGTTTTGGCATCACATGATCAGACACACCTTCAAGCTCCACTTGCTCATGGCACTCTGATTCTTTATTCTCATTATCAATTCACCTACATGACGGTCCTTGTACGAAAAATCTTCATTGAATACCATGTTCTGGATCCTAATGATAATCTTATTGAGATCATCCCAAAAGCGGTAAGCAAACTCTCAACTTCCATAATCTTCACCGCTGTCAAACCTCAAACATTTCAGCTTAGTTTCTAACTAATTCTCCACCATGAAATTCCACTTCCGAAACACCTTAAACACATCATATTTTCTTTTCAAAAAGTAAACCCATAGCTTCCTTGTTGAGTCGTCAATAAATGTCACATAATATTGTGACCCTCCAAGGAAATGTACTGATGCAGGCCCCCAAACATCAGTATGAACCTGGTCTAGCTTCCCAGCCTTCGGCGTTCTGCCTCCTTTCGTAAAAGACACCTTCTAATTTTTGAAGATATAATCTTCACATAGGCCAACATCTACCGAATCCAGCTCTGGTAGCAATCCTTTTTTTGTTAGCATCTTCATCTCCTTCTCACTCATGTGGCCTAGCCTTTAGTGCTATAATTGTGAATCTCCGACAACATTTATTGATGGAACCATGTCCATGAAAGTTTCTATCATGTTGTACAAGGTAGTATTCTTTGCTCCTCGACCTATGACCATAGAAGCTTTGGTGGTCTTCCATGCATTACTAATGACCATGGTACTAAATCCTGCATCATCAAGTTGTCCGATAGAAAGAAGATTTCTTCTTAAACTAGAGATATACCTTACGTTTTTCAAAACTAGCAAACTCTCACTTTTGGTCTTGATTCATGCGTCACCCTTCCCCATGATCTGTAAAGGTTCATCATCAGAAAAATGTACCTTATCAAAATTTCCAGAAACATAACAGTTCAGGAAACCCTTTGTAACATTCTGACTTGAATCACTGGGTTCGAGACGGAATGACACATGACCTCATGCGTGTCTCCCCGTACACAAGAGGCTGCCGACTAGCAGTGAGGGTCTGATTCTATAAGCGGGGAGACTATACCCTTAATATAATGTCATAGGATCAATAATCAATAATAAACAATATAATAAATAATCAGAGTAAACATGCAGAAAAGTAAAGATGACATACATGTAATACAAGTAAAGCAACTCTCGTAAGTGGAAAACATGTAAAGAGGAAATAAAGAAGATAAATTAAATAAATAAATAATGGATCCTCAAGAGTTTGTCTCGATCTTCTGCTAGCTCCACACTCCTCCGCTCAGCTATCCACCATAGGGCCCCTACCCTTCGCCAAACCTCTCATGCAATCTACAAGCACATCGAAATGCCTACGTAGGGTGTGAGTACAAGACTCAGTTGGAAACCACCAATGCGTCCTTAACCTGATGTGCTCAAGTATAACAGTGTATGCCATAGTAATGATCAATGCATAACAAGCATAACCATACAATCCAAAACCGAGCAGCTGTGCACTAACCAACCCACCACAAACCCTTGACTTACCTACTTCAGCTCTATACTGGATGGATAATCAAAGTGTTAGAATAATCAAGGATTATCCATGTGGCTAATGAATGATGTTACTCAGAATCATGTGATCGTGCAACTCAACATCACTACTCATCAAGAAGGTTATGTTCTCGACATATACTAGACATCAAGAGATAATCGACATGCCCTAACCATCGAGTAACATGCCCCTTGACATCCGCTAGTCATTGAGTGCATCACACGACATCCCCAAGGCATCGTTGTATCCCTACCCTGTGCATAGATCCCTTATTAACATTATTGAAAATGATGCACACTCCCCCTCTAAGGGATAAATATGTCATGACGGTCCACCTATCTTGGGCTCCAAGAACAATACCACAAAAGCATACATAACATGGTGGGATACATGAGAAAGCATAGCATATCATCCTAAGTAAGGTAGCACACACAATACATATGTTCAACATCAAACATGAATAATAAGTAACAAAGTACTCATGACATCAAGTGTAACATAAGGTTTCTAGGGCTACACACCCACACCCACATGTGATCATAATCTAGCATGGTCATCAAAATATGTCTATGTCATGAACTAGGCCGGGATGCCATCCGACCCGACATCTGACCCAGTCCGTGACATGGCTCGAAGGGCGTTCCTGATCCCCATGAGCTGAAAACTAGTTCCATACATCAAAGTAATCACAGTGGGAACAAGTTATCACAAATAAACTAGGATCAAATAAAACAAACTAAAAAAGCGGAAGAACCAATGACTATTCATAAAAAATACACAAACTGATCTAGTTACAAATGAAACTAGACAAATCCGAACTAAGACAAAACCAAACCAAACTGTTGCCAACACGATCTCCATGTGACCTCATGGTCACCATCGTCCACAAACCAACCTGCTATGAGACACAACCGAACCATAAACTTTTATCTGCAAAATAACTCGGGTCTATCGAAACCGAATGACACAAGTAGGGTGTGACCTTGAACAGTTCAGTTGGTAATCACCATATAATCCATACATTTCCTTTCTCAAAACATTCCACAAATACTAGTTTGGAATACATGTATAAAATAGGTTTTTCTCATTTTAATAAACAAACACAACTTTCCCTTTTTCAAAACAACACACACCATGTCACTATTTTCAAAACAGAATACCCTTTTAAAACCAAAATCCAAACCAAAATACAAACAAAACAATACCAAGCTATTATGAAAATAAACAAGCAGTATGAACAAGAAACCAAGTGCAACATAATATAAACAAAAAAATACAGATAATAACCATGAGCATTTCCTAAACATCCCTAGAGCGATCCCTGGACATACTCGGGTTAGACTCACCTGCTGACATATGGTGTAGCTCCAAATTCAATAACCAACTGGCCATTCTAAATACCAATCTAGTGGAACAACCCATCTGGCCTCTAAAACATCAAGGGGTACCAACCCATCTAATTGGGGTTGATAAAAAACCATCACTCAAGCCTTTAAAAGACACCCATAAAACCCATGGTAATAGTATATGGTGAAATGAGGAGGCCATCGCATGCGTGAATAACCTTACCTACCGCCACGACATTTTCTTACCCCAAACAATGACACCACCTATGCGATAACCTACTCTCAGTAAATCCTCCATAGGGGTGCCCGTCTCACAACAATCCATTTACAAGAACCAACCGGGCCGTCACATCATATGATCTTTAAAACCACTTATCAAAACATGTTAAGATGTCAACCAGACATTTGTACTTTTGAAACCCCAATTCGTTTCCAAAACAATATAAAGTGTCAATTGAGCCTTCAACACTATCAAATCCAATATATTATAAAAATGTTCTAAACCATTACCAAACAACATTAAACACCACTTTTATGTTCATAATGCCAAATGAGATTTTAAGTTCCAAATCCAATTTCTCTTCTAATACCATTTCAAAACCAATATGAAAACACACAAAATAACTAAAGATTCCAAATGGGATTTCACACCATTTAGAAGCCAACCATTTCTCAAGGATCCATATAGGCCATACTTTTAAATACAGTTTGAAAACCACTTTAATGTCATTTGGGAAATCAGGGGACAATTAGTAAAGCATCAAGAGTTTGCAGAAGGAAAGGAGGCGGGATAAGTATTTTTCAATTCAGGTTTTTATGTTAAGAAAGTTTATCTAAGAATATTATCATTTGTGTGCCCATCCATGTGTGCACCCGTGAACACATGTATGTGCCCACATCCAATGGTACGCCACAAGTATCGATGAAGTTACCCAAAACCATTTTTAAATTAACGACACATAATCTATTACCAACCCAACAAGCCACACATAAGTGCCAAACCATAAAAGTCACCACAATCCATACATAAGGTAGCCATTAAATCATAACCAAGCAAACCACATGCCGAAAATACCCATTTTCATCTAAAATGGTTACTTGGCATTTTATCAAACACATTGAGTGCATATATACATAGGCATACTTAAAGAATCTCTTTGAAAACCATTTTTACCAAATTCTACCAACACAAAAGCCCCACAAAAAAAAAACGAATCACAAGCATGCAAATCACATTTATAAATTATTTAGAAATACCCAAGCATCAAATGGAATTCATCAGAAAGGAAACAGATGGAAACATCTACCTCAACAGAGTGCAAATGCAATGAAACTTTAGAAGAAGGGAGATCCAAGCCTGAGGCACAATCGACACACCCTAACATCCAAGAAATCGAATCATATAGAAACCCTAACCCTTAGGGTTTATTCGAGAGAGAACCCCCACTAAGAAAACCCTAGAAATCCAAGGAGAAGAAGAAGACGAGGAGAAAATTAGGCAAAACCCTAAGAAACTCATCTTAGAAACCTTCAAGGAGAATCAAAGGTGGTTGGGGAGCAAGGGAGAGGGGTTTGGTGAAGCCCCCTAGTGCACCTAGGTCGAACAAGGGAGAAGAATCCCGATTTAGGGTAAAAAACATGGAGGAAAAAACTTAGAATTTCGAATTTTTAAGAATCCGGACAGTTTGCACGGTTTACCAAACCACATGCAAACCGTGTGGTCACCACTATCCAAATGAATAAAACAACTTGCACAGTTGCTGCATGGTTTCCCAAATCATGCGGAACCCGTGCGCCTTACATCTGTACCCCAAAACAATCCACACAGTTATCTAGGCGAGGCCGTGTGATTTACCTTAACCGTGTGCTAATTGTGCGCAGGCCAAAACTCACATGAGACCTCCAAAATTCAAAAATTTAAACCAGGGTTCAACCCAAACCTCAACCAAAAAAATCCAAAGCTAAGAAAAAATAAAATAAAATAATTTCCAAGGTCGGGGTGTTACAGTCTATACATAAATATATTAATGGAAACATGCGTAAACAAGCTAAAAAAGGTAAGGAACTTCCTACCTCAAAAGTCGTTGATGTAAGAAGGTGGGAATAAACTAGTCAAGACCCCTCTTCGCTACCTTATTATTGAAACTTTAACACGTCAAAGATCGAGGTTCGTCAAGGGTCCCTAAAACAAAAACCAACTATTTTATTTCAAATAGAAATAAAATATCACATGTGATGATATTTTATCTCTCCTGGATAATTTTCAAATTATCATTTAGGTCAACGCATGTGCTCGCTATATTCTTCTCAAGAATAAATATCTCGATAATTTCTCATAAATTATCTTTTTATAACTCTCTTTTGATAATTTCTTATAAATTATCATTTTATAATTATCATACACAACAAAAAATAAACAGAATGCCAAAGAAATAAATTAACTTAAATAGAACATGTTGTAATAATAAATGAAATGCTATAAAATCCCAAAAAACTATGTCATACATACAATACTGGTCATCCACTGATCCAACCATACATACAAGAGTACATAAAAGAAACTGAAATAAAAGTACAAGGCTCTACTACTGACTTCGAGCCAGACCACATACCCGGTCTCCAGACACTATCGAACTTCCACAAACCGAATAGAAGAATCCCCATGAGCATCTTCGATCAATCATGTAACACTGGGCCTTAGACCTATCCACCATGCATACATACTCAACCTTAAAAGAAGACACAAGGTTTGCAAACACAACGAGATGCACTTAAAAGGGTGAGAAATAATCTCAGTTGGTCACCCCAACAACGAACCTATAAATCTGCTGTTACAAGTGCATGCTTATGCAATTTGCTTAGACTAACCAAGATACAACTGAAAAGATAAATAAATAATAAATAACATGAAACCACAGTTAAACCCCGAGCCTGTGATTCCAGTCAACTGGGAAATGTGACATCATGTATAATTACATTTATATGTGTATATATGTGTCACGAACCAGCCCGGGTACCCTGGTAACCCGATAACTGAGCCGACCCTGACATAGCCTGAAGGGCATTCCCGATCCCCACGGGTCGGTGACTAGCACCTGGTATCACACAACGTGCAAGTGGGAATGATTTTTCCACAAGAATGCAGAAGCGAAAGAAACAAGACAGTATGCATAACAAAAGGAACTCCACTGGGAGTAATGTACCAGAATAAAAAGGGGAATAAAAAGCCCAAAGTACTACAAACCAAGTACTAAAAAAGGAAAAACAGTCCAAAAGTCCCTAAGGACACAACTCACCAAGACCAGAGATCAACAACTGGATCCACCTCCAAGATGTCCCTTCTCTTTGCTCGATCTTGGAAGAAGAAAATCTACAAACACCCGAAGGAAAAAGTAGGGTGTGAGCCTAAGCCCAGTAGGATCCCACCAAAGATTCTGTAACAGATGCCAAGTATAGATTATCCAATGAAAAGATTTCAATTTTCAAATAAATAGGTTTGGAAAATCAAAAGAATATTCTAACAAAATATGCTATAAATTTTCAAATGATGGAAAAATTACTTTAAGTAAAGGCTTTTCAATGATGGAAAATTTCTAAAACAATGGCTTAAGTAACACATTTATATAAAACAATTTATATTAATTCAGTAGGCATGCAAAGTAGTTCACAAGCATTGGCATATATTTATATCTCAAATATAAATAAACAAGTAAGCAACATGGTCATCTACCAAAAGGTACGATAGTATTAACCACTTATAGGATTCCACACTCTCTATGTGAACTCAGCAAAATGTGTATACACATGTCCCTATGACACTGGCCAAAGGAGGCTCGTCACCAACCCGTCGGGGATGTGACCCACCACAAGTATGTTTTAGAACGTTGTCGTAGCGTAGAGTGTATCCAAATAACTCACTAACTACATAAGGCTTTCATGCGCTCTTACATGATGGCCGAACTATTTTAAGAATTCTTAAAATATGATCAATCCCATTCTTCCATTTCAAAAGTGCCAACTTCATTCCATTTAAAACCATAACAAGTTTTATTCAAAAACATGTTTTTTCACAAGATAAAACCAATTGGTTTCTATCAAATCATTTTAAGCCATTTTTATAAGTTTGAAATCCATTAAAAACCAATTCCATCATTACACATTTCATTTACAAAATTAAATTCAGCAATTTAATTGAAAACATTTCCATCAAATCTACAATTTAAATTAAACAATTTAAATCGACCAATTTTCCATAAACACACCCAATTCAGTGGAATTGGGGTTTTCCCAAATTTCTATGCCAAAACCATTTCAAATATCTCAATTCAATGGAATCGAGTTTTTATCAATTTTAATTGAAAGCGACTTGAGCAATTGAATTTAAATCAATAATTGAAATAAATTAAGCAAATACATTGATAATAAATTTGGCAAGTCGGGACGGAACCACCTACCTCGATTTATCGATGGGAGTTAACCCAACGAGAAACCCCAACAATCGAGCGGCACAACGACGTCGATTTAAATCTGGATCTAAATACTTAAAACCAAAATTAATATAAAAGGAATCAATATCTTTCAAAACTAGATCTAGATTCACAATCGTAGATCTATACCTCAACTCATAGGTTTAGATCCATGGAAACAAAGGAAATCTTTCATGAAAAGATGAAGGAAAGATAGAGGAATAAACGAGATATGCAACGGGATGAAATACACTTACTGGGAGGAGAGAAGATCTTCAATACAAGCCTTTAATCTCGAAGAAAGATGTTTGGATTGCTTTGTAATCTCTCTAGGAGGCTTTGGAAAGACCTAAAATGAGTCAAGCCCGAGCCAAGGTCGAAATTATAGAAGTCCCGGGGGTTCGGGTGGTTTTGAAAGAACTTTTCGGAATTAGAAACCATGCGCACGGTTTACCTGGGAAGAGGCGCATGGTTTGTCAAACCGTGCGCACACCGTGCGGCCCTCACTGTCCAGAGATGCTCGATCCACACGGTTTGGTCGCACGGTTTTTCAAACTGTGTGCACACCGTGCGTACCTCTCTGTCCAGTGCAGATTGGTTGGCACGGTTTGGTCACACGGTTTGTCAAATCGTGTGCAAACCGTGCACAAGCCATTGCCCTTTTATTTTACTTAAAAGTTCGCCCAAATGCACCCCCAAGTCACTACTCCAAAACAGAGGTACTTGGAAACATCAAAAGTACATGAAAACGTAACGTGATGTTACAATATGTATATTCCCATACATATACATATATACATAAATATAAATATACATTGTAAAGACCCTGAATTTCCATGTATTTTTTTTTAAATATATGGGCATTTTATAAGTCCGCAAAAATTGACGGTGCGTGATTCTGAGGTCCGGAGTGCCCATAATGAATTTCCGAAATTTTGTTCGGGTACGTTTAATAAACCTGCGAGCGGGTTTTTGTAACTTTTGAACCGGTGCTCGGAATTGAAATCTGAGGACACCGTTGAACTCGCATCACCGATATTCGCTTAAGGAGACCTTCACCTAGACCGTAGTAGGTCGAGGGTGAAAGATAGTTTTTGTGATTTTCATGGAATTAGAAAAATAAAATGTTAAACATTTTATTTTATTTGGAACTCCATGTGGATGTTGGAGGTGGAGACCACTGAACTAAAACCTCTCATGAGAGGTTATGGAGGTGGGGACCACCGAGCCTAAACCTCCCATGAGAGGTTATGGTGGTGGGGACCACTTGAGGTGAAACCCCCTTGAACTCCCCTTTAATGGGAGAAACCCTCAAACTTCCTATTAAATGTGGTGGAGCCTCTTCAACTCCTCCAACATTTATTATGCCAACTATCCTTTAATTAATTTAACCAATTTAAAAATTATGCCAACAACTTAATAGATATTATAATCTATTATTTTGGGCTACCACTTCATTTTGGTGGAATTGGTAGGAAAGAGCCTTGGGAGAAAAGCTCTCCAACAAAGAACACCAACGAAGAACGCCGACGAAGAATGCCAACTTCGACTCCGACTTCTTCCATAGAACATTCGTTGACGAAGAACGTCTTCAACGTCGACGAACCTATGACCGAGGAAACACCATCATCACCAACTTCGTATTTTCCTCTCCTCACCGACATTGTTGGAGGAGATTTGTTGCGGGATCAGCAAACACCAAAGCGTCTCAACCACAGACAATTGTCAACAATCAAACGAATGAGGTAGGGGTTTTGTTCCCATGTTATTCCCTTCTAAGTTTCTATAACGACCCAAAGTTTCATTAATGGAAATCCCTCTTGATCTAATTAAATGTCTCTTTATGTTTATATAAAATTTCAACTTCCTTGGTTTTATGTTAAGAATTTTGACCATTGCTAATATAGCCGTTGAACAGTGATCACACGATTAGTATAAATATAGGACTTTAACAAATCAAATTTACTCAGACAAAGGAAGCGATGACCTCATCCAGTAGAATTTCCCCATACAAAGCCCATTTGTCAGAGCTCAGAAAAGAGGTGACATCTTTGGGCTTCTCTCTTGACCAATCCCAAGCTGAGCTTCATCATGTCAAGCTCGAACGTGACCGTCTACGGGAAAAGTGGAAGTTGATTGAAATTACCACTTGAGCGATGTTATCAGAGCCACCCCAAGAGTTTGTTACCATCGCACACCTTACCCTTAGGTCTTATGCGGCTGTTTTAAGGGGTTATGTAACAAATAAGTAGTACTATGTTCATGTACATTATTTTTGTATATAATAATGAATATAACTTCTAGACATTTTTTATACATTGTAAATAGTTTTTAAAGTACAAATGTGTTTTTAGTTATTATTTAATTAAGAAATCTATTTTATTAAATTAAGGTATTTTTGAATTAAATAATATTTTAATAAAATAATAATAATATTAAATTAATTTTTATTAAATATAAATGATCTTATAATTTTATGAATGCAGTTATAATTTTTATTAAGGTTTGAAAGCCAGTTCTGTCAAAACCCGTGAATTTTCGATAAATATCAGTTTTTATTTTAAAAGTGAAAATTAACATATTTATAAAATTATTTAGATAAAATAAATGTTATTTCTGGAATCAGGACGTCGAAATTATCCAACGGTGAATTTTTTATAATTTTCTGAGACAGTCAAATTTTTGGGTAAAAATTAAATATCGTTTAAATATATAATGAGTTTTATGACATCATAATGACCCAATAGTGATGTAATAAAATACTATAATCTTTATGTTCGACCAATATATGTTTTAACATTAAAATAATTCTATTTTGGGTTTTTTTGACTTACTTTTCAAAGCATTAATGGACCCCTCAAGACTTATTCAACAACTTTCCTTTTTAAATTAATTTCCATGGCAGTGTGACTCACCTCCACATAAGCAACCCTAAAATTTTAAGAAGTTCGGACTTTGGCCTTATAAAATATTTTTTTCCTCTTCCCTTTTCCAAAAACTATGTGCAAAATCTATGGTATGGTTTGTGGTTTGGATTAATTTAATGTAAGGGGACCCAAACCTAAATAATAAAGAATTCCCTCACCTTTCCTATATAAACCCACCCAACCTCCTACTTCCTCCTCACTCAAAGCCTTTGGAGTTCATCCAACCTCTTCCCAACTCTCTCTAGAATCCTCCCAAGGTGCCCCAAGTTCCCAAGAATGCTCTCACAAGCCTCTCTCTAGCCTTTGGAAGTACACTTCCAAGTAAGGGTTTTTTCTTCCTTTCTCATTTTTGTCAATTTTCTTTAAGTTGTATTTCCCTTTTAATTTCAATTATGAATGTTGGTGTATGGTTTCGAACCTCCTCCATACTTCCCTCTTATTGTTTGAATGATGGGAGACCCCTTTCTCTCTCATTAAATGCCTCCCATATACACCCATTACTATGCCGAAATTCCGAAAGGAACTTCTCTCTCTTCTTTTACATTCAAGCAATAATTTTGTATCATGAATCTAAATTCCATTATAATTTTTGGGACATGTATCTATATTACCTCCTTACTGTCCATTACATGTAAATATTATGAGGAACCCCTTTCTCTCTCATCAACCTTTTTTTATGAATTCTTATGTCACGCCGTTACGCTGCCGAAATCGCACCGATTTTCTAAGACAATGCCATTGTGTAGTGGATACCATGCCCATTTCTCCATCAAGGGTATCCAACTTTATGCACCTTTAATTATTGATTACAAAGTTTCATGTATTAATTCCACATTCCTTTATCGTGGAATAAATGATTATGTTTTATGAATCCATGTTTTATGATCCATGTGGCACACTTATGCATGAAATGAAATGTTTAAGAAGGGTGCACCCTTATAGCGCTCCAATGCATTGGGTAAAGTATAGTATCATGATACGTCATGTGCAATGAGTGTTGACTCATGCTAATTCAAGTGCAATGAGGGTTTACTCGTGCTTTATGTGCAATGAGGATTTACTCATGCTCCATGTGCAATGAGCCTTGGCTCATGCTAATTCCATGATAAGTGTTGTTGCCACATTTCCATGTTATGATTATCATGCGTTATCATGCCTTTATGTTCATGTTTCTTTTATAATCTATTGATATGCCTATTTTCTAACATGTATTGTACTCCTCATGTTATTCCATGTGTACTCCCTTACTGGGCTTTATAGCTCACCCTTTTCTTATGCATGTCCTCAGGTTATCCCATGCAATGCTAAGTATGAGGGAATGTAGTGGTCATGTAAAGGAAGTTTTCAATAAAGATGTTGTATTTCATGTTTTAAGTTTTTATGTAATGATCCTAAGCCCCAAAGAAACTAAACTTCTCGATCTTATTTACTGTATCAAGCAATGTTTTATGTAATAAATCAGGTTTAAGTTTGTAATAAAAGCAGGGTTGTCATAGTTGGTATCAGAGGATAGGTTTAGTTATTTTTGGGATTAGGAAACCCTATTAAAGCCTTAGATACAAGACTAAGTATAATAAAAACATCCATAAGTTTTGGTAAGTACTGAGTAAGTAGTTTATCAAACAAATACATCCCTGTCTGGATACGAGCAGGTAGAGGCGGCTCTGACATAGATGTATCCTAGGGGTAAAACCTGAAAACACCGCTTTGAGCTAGACTCGAACGGGAACTGGTGCACGAAAATGGGTCTTGCTGCACTCTTGGTTACGACACTCTCGGGGGATATGTTTTGATAAATTCAAAAGCTTATTATGAACCCTTATTAAGGGAATTAAAAAAATTCCCCTACAAATATATGTTAGAAAGTAGATCATGAAAAGCCTAGATTGAAGCCTATAGACTCATGAGTTAAGAAAATAAAAGTTTATTTATAATTAATCAACTTTTGTCTTTGGATTACCCTTTATGTGTTACCCCTAACTTTCCTTTTATTCCAGCCAATGGCCGGTAATAGGAGGACTCGGGCTAACAACCGTTGTGAAGATCAGTGTGATGACTGTACTAATGAGATGCCCAATCCAATGGGAGCGGGAATCACGAACTTTGTCACGCTTCTCTCTCAACTAAATCAAGTTTTTAATAGAAACATGGGTCAAGAGGAACGTCCAAACCCCCCTAAGAAGGAACAAGTCGCTATCGAGAGCTTCATGAGGAAAAGGCCTCCTACTTTTAGTAGATCATCCGATCCCACGATCGCTGAACAATGGATAAACTCCATTGAAAAGATCTTCTCCATCCTTTAATGTTCTGAACAAGAGAAGGTTCTCCTGGATACTTATCGTATGGAGGGTGAAGCTGATCAATGGTGGACGTTGATAAAAAATATGAAGCCTGAGGAGGAGATCGAGGCGTTGGAATGGAAGGATTTCCGGAAGATGTTTTTCGATAAATATTTTCCGCGCACCCTACGGCTTAATATGGAAAGGTACTTCCTTTCCCTCAAGCTAAAAGATGAAAAATCTGCTGGAGTGTAAAAGGAAAACATCACAAGGCTTTCACGATACGCTTCCATCTTTGTCGTTACCCCCAAATGCAAAGTTGACCGCTTCTTTGGTGGGCTGAATCCTAGCTTGCGGAAAGCATTAGCGATCCGTGACTTCGACAACTATGAGGAAATTGTCCGATGTGCCCTCAAGGTCGAAATGGAGATCATGGAATCACAGGAGTATCATGGGGACAAGAAGTGTAAGGTGGACTTTAATGTTGGCGGTCCGATGGATAAATCCAACGGTGCTAAGAAGATCCAGCACCCCACTTACTAAAAGTGTGGTAAGAAGCACCCTAGAAATTGCCTTAAGGGGACAAGGAAATGCTTCAGGTGTGGAAGAGAAGGGCACCTAGCTGTTAATTGTCGGTAAGAAAGACCCGCGGCTGCGACAGAGGAGAGGAACGCTTTGTTCGAACCTCAACACGTTGTTCAATGCTACAAATGCAAAGAACTGGGTCATTTTGCAAATCATTGCCCTAATCCAAGGGTTTTCGGAGGCGACCAACAACCTCCAAGGCAGCAAGGAAGAGCTTTTGTCATCACTTCTACCGAAGTGAACCCCGACAATGAAGTGGTGACAGGTACGCTAGTTATTCATTCAAGAATAGAGAACTTACTTTTTGATTCAGGTTCTACGCATTCTTTTATATCTCGAAAGTTTAGTAGAACAATCCCAACACCACCAAAAATCATGTAAGTGAAGATGTCGGTGAGTAAGGAGAATGGGGCAATTATTGAATCCCATGAATATAAGTCCTCCCCTGTTATAATTTGTGGATTGAATTTCCCGAGGAACCTCGTCATACTCCCTCTAGTGGAATTTGATGGAATTCTTGGCATGGATTGACTTTCCTTATATAGAGCCAACATAAATTGTCGGGAGAGAGAAATCACACTCCATATGGAGAATCGACCCCCGATTATTTACAAGTGTAAGGAGGAAGATGAATATGCTTTAGCTCCATCATCTCAAGTGTGGATATTACTGCCATATGAGCACACATATCTGGCTCAGATGATTGAGTCCAAGGAAGAAACCATCCTTGAAGAAATACCTATTGTGAGGGAATTCGCTGAAGTGTTTCCCGAGGAACTGCCTGGTCTTCCTCCTAGAAGAGATGTTGAGTTCTCAATTGAATTTATACCCGGGGCATTACCAATATCCAAGACTCCATATAGAATGACTATTTTTGAGCTTGAAGAGCTGAAGAAACAACTACAGGAGAATCTGGATAAAGGGTTTATACGCCCAAGTGCTTCACCATGGGGTGCACCAGTCCTCTTCGTCAAGAAGAAGTATGGGTCAATGCGGCTTTGCATCGATTATCGTGAACTTAACAAAATCATGATAAAGAACAAGTATCCTCTCCCACGAATGGATGAATTGTTCGATCATCTGCGTGGAGCACAATACTTCTCCAAGGTGGACTTGCGGTCGGGATATTATCAAGTAAGGGTGAAGAAGGAAGGTGTCCCCAAGACTGCTTTTCGTACAAGATACGGGCACTATGAATTCATAGTAATGCCTTTCAGACTCACCAATGCTCCAGAAATATTCATGGACTTGATGAATAGAGTCTTTAGAGATTACCATGAAAAATTTGTGGTAGTCTTTATAGATGATATTATAATATACTCCAAAACCAAGGAGGATCATGAGGAGAATTTAAAAACTGTACTAGAGACTTTGCGCAAGGATAAACTCTACGCAAAGTACAGAAAGTGTGAGTTTTGGTTGAAGGAAGTCTCATTCTTGGGCCATATCATCACAAGTAATGGGATATCTATAGACCCCTCCAAAACAGATGCAATTGAGGGATGACCAAGGCCAACATCGGTAATGAATATCCGTAGCTTCTTGGGGTTAGCTGGATATTATCGACGAGTTGTGAGGAATTTCTCACGATTTTCCAACCCTCTTACCAAGATAACTCAGAAGGGAGTAAAGTTTTCTTGGAGTGATGAATGCGAAGAAAGATTCAAGGAGTTAAAAAGGAGGCTTATCACTGTGCCCGTGCTCACTTTACCCACAAGTGGGGAAATTTTTGTGGTATTCAGTGATGCTTCAAAGAAGGTCTTAGGCCGTATGCTGATGAAGAATGATAAAGTGATATCATATGCCTCAAGGCAGTTGAAAATCCATGAGCAAAACTATCCAACGCATGATCTGGAGTTAGAGGCTGTGATCTTTGCCTTGAAAATTTGGCGGCATTATCTCTATGGAGAGAAATGTGAGATATATACTGACCACAAGAGTCTTAAATATATATTCACACAGAAAGAGCTTAATATGCGCCAGAGAAGATGGATATAGCTCATCAAGGATTATTACTGTTCAATACATTACCACCCTGGGAAAGCGAACAAGGTGTAGATGCCCTAAGTAGAAAGGACCCAGCGATTCTGTCAATGATGAGAATTGAGAAGGATCCAATCTTCTTAGACTTGATGAAGATGGACATGGGAATCATAGAGAAGGGAAAATCATCAATCTTTTCACAAATTATTGCTCAACCGTCTCTTTTGGAAAGGTTAAAGGATGCTCAAAAGGATGATGTGGGAATTCAAGAAAAAGTAGAAGCTATCAAAAAGGGTAAATCCTCAGATTTTAATGTTAATGAATAAGGAATTATGAGGTTTGGGAAAAGACTATGTGTTCCATCAAATCCGGAGCTGAAGAAGGAACTTTTGGATGATATACATAGTTCAAATTTCTCTATTCACCCAGGGAGCACAAAGATGTATCGAGATCTCTGAGAAAATTTTTGGTGGGATAATATGAAGAAGGAGATCACTGAATATACATAAAAGTGCCTGGTGTGTCATCAAGTGAAGGCAGAGAGGCAGAAGTCTAAGGGGATGATGCAACCATTGCCCATACTAGAATGGAAATGGGAGAACATCACCATGGACTTTGTCACCAGACTTCCGAGGACATCCAAAGGCAACAATGCAATCTGGGTTATTGTGGATCGTCTTACAAAGACTGCACAATTCATTGCTATTCAGGAGGATTTCTCTTTGGATCAACTGGCACGGATATATATCAGGGAAGTGGTAAGGTTGCATGGTGTACTAATATCTATTGTGTCTGACCAAGATCCAAGATTCACCTCTAAGTTTTGGAAGAGTCTTCAACATGCTCTGAATACTGAACTGAACTTCAGTACAGCCTATCATCCTCAAACTGATGGCCAATCCGAGCAGACTATCCAAACACTTGAGGATATGTTGAGAGCGTGCTCAATGGACTTTAAAGGAGGATGGGATAAACATCTTCCTCTGGTTGAGTTCTCTTATAACAATAGTTTCTACTCAAGCATCCAAATGGCACCATATGAAGCCCTGTATGGGAAAAGGTACAGAACACCGGCATGTTGGGATGAGGTCGGTGAACGTAAGCTTCTTGGACCAGAAATGGTCGAGGAAATGTTGGAGAAGGTAAAAACCATTCAGCAGCATATCAACACAGCTCAGAGTCGATAGAAGAGTTATGTGGATAATTGTCGACGAGACCTTGAGTTTAAAGTTGGAGACATGGTGTTTCTACGCATATATCTGTGGAATAAGGTCATGAGGTTTGGAAGGAAATGGAAGTTAAGTCCAAGGTATATTGGACCATTTGAGATTCTTGATCGTGTCGGGGATGTGGCCTATCGACTAGAACTTCCACCTGCCATGGAAAAAGTACATGACGTCTTTCATGTATCCCTCTTAAGGAAGTATATACCGGACCCTTCACATGTACTCTCTTCTGAGGTGGTACAATTGGAAGATGATCTTTCTTATGAGGAGCAACCACCAAAGATCTTAGATCGTAGAGAAAAAGTTCTACGAAATAAGACAATGCCCCTCGTCAAGGTGTTGTGGAGAAACCAAAAGTTTGAAGAAGCGACTTGGGAATTAGAGGAAATGATGAAGCTGAGTTACCCACATCTGTTTTAGTGTGGGAAAAGAAAAATTTCGAGGGCGAAATTTCTTAAGGGGGGAATATTGTAACGACCCAAAGTTTCATTAATGTAAATCCCTCTTGATCTAATTAAATGTATCTTTATGTTTATATAAAATGTCAACTTCCTTGGTTTTATGTTAATAATTTTGACCGTTGCTAATATAGCCGTTGAACAGTGATCACATGATTAGTATAAATATAGGACTTTAACAAATCAAATTTACTCAGACAAAGGAAGCGATTGCCTCATCCAGTAGAATTTTTCCATACGAAGCTCATTTTTTGGTGCTCGGAAAAGTGGTGACATATTTGGGCTTCACTCTTGACCAAGCCCAAGCTGAGCTTCATCATGTCAAGCTCGAACGTGACCGTCTACGGGAAAAGTGGAAGTTGATTGAAATTACCACTCGAGCGATGTTATTCGAGCCACCCAAGAGTCTGTCACCATCGCACACCTTACCATTAGGTCTTATGCGGCTATTTTAAGGGGTTATGTAACAAATAAGTAGTACTATGCTCATGTACATTATTTTTGTATATAATAATGAATATAACTTCTAGTCATTTTTGATACATTGTAAATAGTTTTTAAAGTACAAATGGTGTTTTTAGTTATTATTTAATTAAGAAATCTATTTTATTAAATTAAGGGATTTTTGAATTAAATAATATTTTAATAAAATAATAATATTATTAAATTAATTTTTATTAAATATAAATGATCTTATAATTTTATGAATGCAGTTATAATTTTTATTAAGGTTTGAAAGCCATTTCTGTCAAAACCCGTGAATTTTCGATAAATGTCAGTTTTTATTTTAAAAGTGAAAATTAACATATTTAGAAAATTATTTAGATAAAATAAATTCTATTTCTGGAATCAGGACGTCGAAATTATCCAACGGCGACTTTTTCATAATTTTCTGAGACAGTCAAATTTTTGGGTAAAAATTAAATACCGTTTAAATATATAATGTGTTTTATGACATCATAATGACCCAATAGTGATGTAATAAAATACTATAATCATTATGTTCGTCCAATATATGTTTTAACATTAAAATAATGCGATTTTGGGTTTATTTGACTTACTTTTCAAAGTATTAATGGACCCATCAAGACTTATTCAACACCTTGCCTTTTTAAATTAATTTCCATGGGAGTGTGACTCACCTCCACATAAGCAACCCTAATATTTTAAGAAGTTCGGACTTTGGCCTTATAAAATATTGTTTTCCTCTTCCCTTTTCCAAAAACCATGGGAAAAATCCATGGGATGGTTTGTGGTTTGGATTAATTTAATGTAAGGGCACCCAAACCTAAATAATAAAGAATTCCCTCCCCTTTCCTATATAAACCCACCCAATATCCCACTTCCTCCTCACTCAAATCCTTTGGAGTTCGTCCAAACTCTTCCCAACTCTCTCTAGAATCCTCCCAAGGTTCCCCAATCTCCCAAGAAGCCTCTCACAAGCCTCTCTCTAGCCTTTGGAAGCACACTTCCAAGTAAGAGTTTTTTCTTCCATTCTCATTTTTGTCAATTTTCTTTAAGTTGTATTTCCCTTTTAATTTCAATTATGAATGTTGGGGTATGGTTTCACACCTCCCCCATACTTCCCTCTTATTGTTTTAATGATGGGAGACCCATTTCTCTCTCATTAAATGCCTCCCATATACACCCGTTACTATGCCGAAATTCCGAAAGGAACTTCTCTCTCTTCTTTTACATTCAAGAAATAATTTTGTATCATGAATCTAAACTCCATTACAACTATTGGGAAATGTATCTATATTACCTCCTTACTGTAAATTACATGTAAATATGATGAGGAACCCCTTTCTCTCTCATCAACCTTTTTTTTATGAATTCTTATGTCACACCGTTAGGCTGCCGAAATCGCACCGATTTTCTAAGCCAATGCCATTGTGTAGTGGATACCATGCCCATTTCTCCATCAAGGGTATCCACCTTTATGCACCTTTACTTATTGATTAAAAAGTTTTATGTATGAATTCCACATTCCTTTATCGTGGAATAAATTATTATGTTTTATGAATCCATGTTTTATGATCCATGTGGCACACTTATGTATGAAATGAAATGTTTAAGAAGGGTGCGCCCTTATAGTGATCCAATGCATTGGGTAAAGTATAGTATCATGATACGTTATGTGAAATGAGTGTTGAATCATGCTAATTCAAGTGCAACGAGGGTTTACTCGTGCTTTATGTGCAATGAGGATTTACTCATGATCTATGTGTAATGAGCCTTGGCTCATGATAATTCCATGATAAGTGTTGTTACCACATTTCCATGTTATGATTATCATGCGTTATCATGCCTTTATGTTCATGTTTCTTTTATGCTCTATTGATATGCCTATTGTCTAACATGTATTGTAATCCTCATGTTATTCCATGTGTACTCCCTTATTGGGATTTATAGCTCACCCTTTTCTTATGCATGTCCTCAGGTTATCCCATTCAATGATAAGTATGAGGGAATGTAGTGGTCATGTAAAGGAAGTTTTCAATAAAGATATTGTATTTCATGTTTTAAGTTTTTATGTAATGATCCTAAGCCCCAAAGACACTAAACCTCTCGATCTTCTTTGTTGTATCAAGCGATGTTTTATGTAATAAATCAGGTTTAAGTTTGTAATAAAAGCTGGGTTGTCATAGTTTCTTTGGTGGGATTGGGATTAGTGATTGAAGAAGGTTGTGGGAATTGATGTTCTTAAATATCTTCCATACACGTTCTTGTTCTTGTTGAGCTGCTTGCTACTTCTCTAACGCGGAGGGTGCGGTCCAAACAAACATGGCCCGATCCTTCCGTCGTTCTTCTTGAATGGTGTATCCTTCGTGATGGAAGAAGGCAACTTTGGTGATGGAGACCGGTGCCGGCGGTCGACACTGGTGGAACTCAAGAACTGTCGACGAAGGCACGACGCCCTGCTGCTCTAGGGCATCCGCGCGCCGCGGCGCTCCGTCGTCCGTGGCCATCGCCGGCCCGCGGCCTCGCTGCACCGTCTCGCGACACCCGTGGCCTTCGCCGCTCTACGCGGTCTGCAACCGAGCCGCCGCCGCCGTCAGGGCCAAGCCGCCGCCCGAGCTGGCTCCGCCGGGCTGAGCCGCCGTCCGAGCTGAGCCTCCGCCACCGTCTGAGCCACCACCGTCATTCAGGCTGAGCCTCTGTCATCTTCTGAGCTTCCATCACCATCTGGTCCGAGCCGCCGCCCGAGCCACCGCTGTCGGGCTGAGCCGCCGTCCGAGCCGAGCCGTCGTCGTTGTCCAGGCCGAGTCGCCGCCGCCCTTCCGACTGAGCCGCCCCGCGGCCTCGCGTCCTTGCGGCACCCCCATGGCCGAGTCACTCCATGCCCTCGTGGAACCCCTACGGCCGAGCTGCCCTGCGCCCTCGCGGCCTGCCGGACCGTCCAGCGGGCCGGGCTGAACTGGACCCAGGCCCACTTCAACCCATTTATGCTCTTTTAGCCATAACTTTCGCACCAGACATCCGTTTGATGAAACGTCAGTGGCATTGAAAATCTTGGAGTGGGACGGTCCCTTTGAGTAAACCCCACTGGAGAAGTGGATTAAGTTGGGGTACGGTCAAGTTGGATCGAGCACAAATCCAACCGGGCCCTAAGACTAAAAGGCTAATAACTCACAGAACGGACATTCGATTGACGTACCATCTATTATGTTGAGACCCCTATGACGTGGCGGTCCTTTGAGATACTTCTTCGTGAGAGTTCGTGGCAGTTGGAGTATCAAACAATGGCTTGTGGAGAGGATCCTCCCGGAGACAAGTGAGCATAGTGCGGGAACCCAGTAGTTGGCTGTGGAGATGTACTAGGATCCTGTGTGGGTCTGACGATGTACTGGAGATGTACTAGGATCCTTTGTGGGTCTGATGACGTACTGGAGATGTACTAGGATCCTGTGTGGGTCTGATGATGTACTGAAGAATGAATAGCAATCATGTGTGGGTCAACTCCTAACGATCCTGTGTGGGTCAGCTCCTAGTGATCCTGTGTGGGTCAGTTTCTTTACAGAGTAAGATGGTTCAATAGTTACATCTAATCATCTATACTACTATACTTAAGTTATACCTGGTGTGAGTTGAGTTCGTACCTGTGTGGTACTTTCCTTTGTGGTAATACCTTGGTGGTATAATTTTGTGTGGCGTACCTGTGTGGTACTTGAATTTGTGGTTTTCCTTCCTTTGTGAAAAAATGGAGCTTCGAGATTTGAGTTGGACTCTGTATTTTCCTCATGATTGAGATGAGTTTACTTGATAACTTAGGTACATGTATGTGCATATACCTAAGTAGGGTTATCAGTTCTTTTCTCTATTTGTGGTTTATCCTTTGTGGATTTTGTGAGACCTTGAGGGTCCTGGGGACCCTACTGAGTATCGTTATACTCACCCCTACACGGGCTATGTCCGCACCTCATTGTGTTGGATGCAGATGTCAGACAACGCTGATCGAGACTGAGAGTACCAGGACTAGATGGTGCTCGGAGGTGGACCATACGACATGTCAGTACGCAGAGGAGACTAGTGGATGTGGAGTATTGAGGAGGTGATATGTACCTACCCTTCAGGTAGGAACCCGAAGGTCGACCCAGTAGCCGCCTTTCTTTTTCTTCAGTTGTATTGTATTTCAGTTGTACTTGTACTATTACTATTGGGATTATATTCCATCCCCTTTTTACTTTCAGCAATCTTTTTTCTATACAATTGACCTGCGTTCGTATCTTGCTGTGTTCTTGGTTGCGTGTGTTTATAGGTTATAAAGGCAATGCCTTCCCAGTTTTAGGGAATACGCCTTTGATGATAGTCGCCAACCCCTGGCCTATGGAAGGCAGGCTTGGGGTTAGTCACGGCATGAGCCCCGGGGGACGGGTCATGACATACATGTTTAGGGTGAAATAAATAACATAAAACCATCAACATTTGATCCTTGGGTCCATAATCTCAATTTCCTGGACATTCTGTGCAAGGGCATTGAGTTGGATGTCATACCACTCAAGGTGCGTATCATTAAATCGATCTTTGGGTCCGTGATCCCAATTGACAATACTTGCTTTGGCCAGCGCTAGAAATGTCTCTGATTAAGCTACGTCACCATAGTGGGATACTCATCCTAACCCTGGGTTCACCCATACTCTCCTCCAATCACTATAAATAAGGATTCTAGGGAAGTACTTCCATACATCCTGTAAATGGTCCCTGAGCTGGAAGTCATGCCGCTCATTCCATGTAAATCCAGTTCAATGTATGAGCCCTAGGTCCCAGTCCATAGATGGTCAAGACATTGAGACTCAGATGAACCCTAAGGGTATGACCCTTAGGTGATATGTAAGGAGAGCTCATCAGTGAGATGCCATGACCACCCCTTGAGGTCTGTAATCAGGGAGAGCGTAATCATCCATGGGTATCCAACGATACAAAACGCCATGTCCAACACCGTGGTCTAGTAATCGATCAAGGAGAGCGTTATTATCCCTATCACTCAAGAGCGCGTAATCATCCACGAGTATAATTTGACTTAGGTGAGTATAACCATCCTCATCATGTAACAACCAGAGGAGATCAAAATCATCCTCATCACTCGGGAGAGCGTAATCATCCATGAGTATCATTTCTAGGGACGTCATGTTCGTATATCATAATCATAGGCTCAATAAACAGATCCTAAGAAGCACCTCTGTAAATCCCACTAATATAATAGTCAAATATATAGGCTCAATAGCAAGATCCCAGGCAGTACCTCTAAGTATACAAATAAATATGAAAATAACATGGCTGAGAAGCCAGATCCCAAGAAACACGTTTGGGAATCCCAAATAGAAAGGAAGACACATCATGTCAGGCTCATCATCCACTAACCAGGAAGCACCTCTGGTAATCATCGCTGCATCAACAGTAAATAGGTGAACATATAAAAAAAGAGTGAGGGTGTCTGAATGCCTTAGCCACCACTACTTACACAGCCTCACATACTTACAAGTTCGGCATAGGTTCTAAGGTGACACCCGCTACCATCACTACCCAAACCCACAACACACTAGCTTAGGGATGTTCAAACAATAGAGTACCCACTGGGCTCCTCAAGTCAAAATAGAGAAGAGGCATCCTACTTGGGATCCTTGAGGTGTACACATAGGCAGATGCATCCTACTCAGGACCCTCAACTATAAAGGAAAAAGGAGGAATCTTGCATGGGACCCTCAATGGTAAGTAAACAGAGGAATCCTACTTGGGATCCTCAGAAAGGTACATAGGAAAGGGGAATCCTACACGGGACCCTTAAAAATGGCATAAGAAGGAGATACATCCTACATGAGATCCTCATAATGATATACAAGTAAAGGGATCCTACAAGGGATTCCCTAGGTCAGCATGTAAGCAAGGCATCCCACAGGGGATCCTCAAGGCCAACTAAATTCACGGCCTCATAGTAAAGAAAGGAACATCTCGCAAGAGATATTTCCTCAAAGAAAACTACAAGCATTGGTCACGTGAGATGGCCCATGGCCCATGTCAGGTCAATAAGTCTCACTCTAAGGAGACAACTGAATTCAATTACCGGAGGAATAACCTCTCTGTTCCAGAAAAAGTCCTAAAAAGCCTCCTAGGAGTTCTCATATCACCTAAAAGGTTTCACCATCATGATCTAGGTGAAAAGATACTAAGAAATGACTACTTATGGGTCCAATTTCAACTCCTAAGAGAAAATATATGAAAAACCCTCAAAAGGGTAGCAAAGGGGGAAGTACACAGCGTGTATACCTAGTGCACGAAATGTTCTCCTAAATCCCCACCTAGGCATGTACTCTAGCTAGACTTGGCATGTAAAAGCCTAAGTGCATGGTGTGTATACCCAGTACATGACATGTTATTCTGAATCCCCTCATGTCTGTGTACATCTACACGGTGTGTAACCCACATGGGGTCTGGCCGTATACTCCACACGACCATATGCCCCTACACGGGCTGTCTGGACGGGTACTTCACTACATGACTGAGTCCAAGTACATGATGTATATACCCTATACACGTCATGTATTTATAAAATTTCATCTTCTTCAAATAGGAAGAACACACAACGTGTGTTCTCTGAACCACACGCTGTGTACACGAGTTTTCTCGAACGAAAAACCCCAAATCGCCTTGAAACCCTTGTTTTCTTAGAAAAAGATATAGATCAACCCACTAGGGGTTGTAAACAAGCATAATAGGGGAATAAAACTTAAAAATGGTAAATATATGGGGATTTATGGTAAAACTTAAAAATGAACTACCTTTGGGGGGAATCCGTTGAAGCTTCACTCGTTTCCATGCTCCATGGATACCGTAAGATGATCCAGCATGTCCTGAGCTCCACGACGGTACCCTTATTATTCTCCATCTCCTTCCCTCTATACCTTTCCCATTTTCTCTCTCGGAATCACGAAGGGGGAGCCACAAGGGGCGTTCACGAGAAGCCAGAGGAGAAGGAAGAAAAGAAAAAGAAAAGAAAAAGAAAAGGGGTCCGACCCAGCTCCAGTGCCCAACCTGAGTTTACGCCCCACATAGGTAAAGCTCCATATTCCAGACTCAACGATGGAGACATAATCTCATTCTGATTCTCTGTTCAAAAGTTATGTCTGAACAAACCTTCACAAATAAATTAATATTTAATTAATTATATATTAAATATTAATTATTCCGCTAAAATTCGAACGACTTGAAATTCTACCAAATTTTTATCCTAGGATAAACACCATATTACAGGACCAATGGAGTGGTTAGAAAAATTATTCAAGACCATATTATAGGTGAAAATTACTATTTTACCCCTTATAAGCATTTGAAAGCAAAAATTCAAATTTATGCTCAAATTTTAGTCCAAAAAAATAGGGGTTTTTATAGTCTATCCACCATAAACCTTCTCATCCTCATGAAGCATTAGTGGGAAAAATAACATCCATTCTCTCAACCCGAGCATCTGCACAACAAGCTATCTCGAATATCCAATGACCAGTTTCACACTTTCAACAACTTTCCTACAGGGGAGATACTTAACTGCAACCAATTTGGTACTTTCCACTGTAGGGATACCCTTATTGTCATCTCACAACCAAACTCCAAGATCAATGGATCATATAAAATTTTGAATTTAAACTGAAAATGAGTGTCACCACACTACTACAAAATATGCCTTTAACAATGCTAAAAATGGAATTTATTAGCACTAGAGAAGCGATAACTACTAGTGGGAGATTAAAATCCCCAGGCTTTTATCAGTGCTAAAAAAGAGTGAATAAAATGGTCCTTTATCAACGCTTTTAAAAACACTGATAAAGGGGAATACTTTAGTGTGTTGTAACAATGCACTGTAGCACCAGTGCAGTGTTTTGTAACTGTACACTACATTAACAGAAACACCACAAGAAATCAATAAAATCAAGTACCAATAGAGAATTTAAATGAAATAAAATTGACAACCCAAATACAAGAAAAAATCACTATATTATAGATATTTAAAACATTGGTTTATAAAATTACATAAGTATAAATTATTACATACATTCAAAAACATAAATGTTCATTTGTCTTCTGATACTCACTCCAACTCATGCCATTTCCGAACAAACCACCCTTGCTTGAGCAAAAGAACACACCTGTGTAAGAAAACAATTCTTATGTTAGTAATAATATAAAAAAAATAAATTAATAGATAGTGTTAATTTTAAACTCAACTTTGAGTTATACCAGGAACACTGTGTATCAGATTGAGTTGCAGTTGATTCTTGCACGTCACACCATTTCTTGTTTGTCTTCAAGGATTATCTCTATGAAAATTAACTAAATAAGTATAAGATAAAAAATGATAAGTAAATTAATTAAGTAATAGCATATATAATGATGAGAAAACAATCCATCCTCATTTTCTTGGTTTTGGCGATGTGATGTGTGTTTTAAACTAAAATGAAATATATATATTATAAAGATGCACTTGGAGTCATACTTGTCACACCATACATTAGATTGAGGTGAGGATGATTCCTACATGTCTCAAATGTCTTATGGATAATTTTCCTAAAGTATCAAAAAAATCTGAATGTGTTTGCTTGGTTTTGAGTATATCACTTGTCTTTTTTACTGAAATGTATTTTTAAATTGGAAACATGTACTTTGAGTCATACCGGTCACATCATATGTTAGTTTAATGTGAGACTGGTTCATACACATAAAAAATTACTTATGAATCATCATCTTAAATTATCCGAACAATCCAAGCATGTTTTCTCAGTTTTCAGTGAGTGACACTTTTTAAACTAAAATGTCAATTTTAAACTGATAACAGACACTTTGAGTCATAACTGGCACATCATTTATCATATTGAGATATATATGATTTTTACATATCACAAATGACTTATAGATTATTTTACTAATGTATCAAAACAATCCGAATGCATTTTCTTGGTTTTGAGTATGTCATTTGTCTTTTTTACTAAAATTAATATCAGTTTAAAATAAAAAGACACACTTGGAGTCATACCGGTCACACCGTGCATCGAATTGAGGTGTGGATGATTACTATATGTCCAAAATTAATTATGGATCATTTTTATAAAGTATCAAAATAATATGAATGCGTTTGCTCAGTTTTGAGTATGCCACTTATCTTTTTTATTAAAATGTCATTTTAAACTGGAAACACGCACTTTGAGTCATACCCGTTACATTGTATGTTAGTTTGAAATGATAATGATTCCTACAAAAAAAATTACTTATGAACTATTGTCTTAAATTATCAAGACAATCTGAGCACGTTTTCTTGGTTTTCAGTGAGTGACACTTTTTGAACTAAAATACAAATTTTAAACTGATAATAGACACTTTGAGTAATACTGGGCACATCGTGTATCAAATTGAGCCGTGACTGATTCCTACGCATTAAAAATAAATTGTGGGTTATTTTCCTAAAGTATAAAAATAATCAAAATGCATTTTATCACTTTTGAGTATGTTAGTTGTCATTTTTACTAAAATTAATGTTAATTTTAAATAAAAAGACGCACTTGGAGTCATATCGGTCACATCATGTGTCCGATTTAGGTGTAACGACCCGAAATTTTGAATAAATATTATTTCCTAATTTTATGTGTTATTTTATTTTATTTTTATACTCAACAAAAATGTTTCATTTGATAACATGAGTATAATTAAAATGAGACTGTTGGGTTTTGACTATTATTTGACCATTGGTCAATATGACTACTGGAAACTAAATGTTTTGATTACTATATCCAAATACAAGCAATCTTGGTTAATTAATATAGAAAGAAGATTAGATGGCCTCACCTAGTAGTCTTGGACCGATCGAAGCCCATCTAACAGAACTTGGGAAGGAGGTAGCACCACTGGGCTTTTCTCTGGACCAAACCCAAGCTGAACTTCATCGTGTGAAGCTAGAACGGGATCGCCTTCGCGAGAAGTTCAAACTAATAGAAATTACGACTCGTGCGATGTTGGCCGAGCCTCCCTCGGATTCTCTCACCTTAGCACACCTTACACTTAGGTCCTATGCTGGTGTGATAAGGGGCTATGTAAGGAGACCGTAATTGCCTTGTGTAATCCTTTGTTTTAAATAAAATTTGGATTTCTTCTTATGATGAAGTTTATGAATTTTCAAATGTCCAGATAAATATAGTATGCATATTTTTGATAAATTTTAGAGAATGGATATTTTAAAAATGTTTATGTAAACCTTAAATAAATAAAAATGTGTAATGATTTTCAAAAAATGGTCTTCTACAATTATGTTCACTACAAAATTTCGAGTCTAATAAGATCAACTTGATTTTTGATGAATAGTAAATTATGAATAGTGATTTTACGCTTAGGATAGTAATGTGACCAAATGGATTAGTAATCTCACTTAAAGAAAGTATTAATATAATCTAGGCACCTTGATTAAGTAATGTGATTTAATAAAACGGTTAAATAACGGTTTCATAAATTATTATTCAAGTATTAGTTTTTTCGGGTGAATGGTGTTTTTTAATTAAAAATTTAATTAAAAATATTTAGAAAATTATTTTTATAAAACGGATTTCATTTTTGAACTCATAGCACCGATATTATGCTATGGTAATTTTTGGGGTTTTTTCTGAAAAAATGAATTTTCGGTGAATAGTGTTTTTATTTAAAAATTAAATTAAAAATACTTAGAAAATTATTTTTTATAAAATGGAGTTCATATTTGTAATCAGAGCGTTGATATTTGGTTAAGGTGAAATTTTGGGATTATTCTGAGAAAGTTGAATTTTTGATGAATAGTGAAAATACAGTTTTTAAGTTACGGGTGTCTAATGACATCATTAAATGATGTATTAAGTATATATTCAATATGGTCGAATTGTGAATAGTAAGATAAGGTATGAGGTGTCTCAAGTGGCCAATACCATGGGAAAATACCATGGGCAAGCCCATGGTTTTTCCAAAACCACTAATGAGGTGTCCCTTGGCCATTAATGCCTTGTCCCCTCACTTTCCCTACAAATACCCACCCATTCCTCCTTTGGTTTTCACTCCCAACTCTCCCCCAACGAAGTTCTGGTCTCCTTACCTCCCAAGGAGTCCTCCCAAGGTGCCCCCAAGCCCTCAAGGTCCAAAACTTTGAGTTTCAAGAGTCACGTTTTAAGGTAAGGGATCCGACCTCTCTCTTTCATTTCAAGTAATCTCTTTTATGTCATTACATTTATGCTCCATGTTATTATGTTGGAGGATGTTCTTTTATACTCCTCTTACTGCCCTTTTTATGTTCATATAATGAGAGATCCCCTCTTACTCTCATTATTTCGTTTTATGAAGTTTTAAGTGGCGCCGTTAGGCTGCTGAAATTTTTGTAACGGACTCTTTCTCCCTTCTCATTTTTCAAGATCTATTTTCATGTAAAGTATTTCAAGTTCCTTTTTACTATGTTGGGGTATGATCTCTAAATTTATCATACTGATCTTTTATGATCATATTATGAGAGACCCCATTTTATCTCTTCAATTCAGTATTTTGAATTTTTAAGTGGCGCCGTTAGGCTGCCGAATTTTTAAGTGGTTCTTCACCCTTCTCGTTTTGAAGTTCTACTTTCATGTCAATTCATTCAAGTTCCTTTTTGTTATGTTGTGGTATGATATCTATATCTATAATATTGGACTCTTATGTTCATATGATTAGAGACCCCATTTGATCTCTTCAATTCAGTATTTTGAAGTTTTAAGTGGCGCCGTTAGGCTGCCAAATTTTTAGGGGATTCTTTCACCCTTCTCATTCTTTTCAAAGTTCTACTTTCATGTCAAGTCTTTCAAGTTCCTTTTTAATTATGTTGGGGCTTTATCTCTATATCTATCATACTGAACTCTTATTTTCACATGATGAGAGACCCTATTTGATCTTTTCAAATCATTGTGTTTGAAGTTTAAGTAACGTCGTTAGGCAGCCGAACTTTCACAAGAGAAATCTAATTTTTGTCTTTCTTCCATGTTTTTCATTTCAAATGGTATGTCCTTGAAATTTCATTACCATGATCATGTATCCTTTTTATTCTGTCCATCTACTGTTTTATGGGTCATTTATGAATGTTTGACCCATTTTCCCTCTCTTTTTAATGTCTTCTAAAACCTCGTAACATAGCCGTTATGCTGCAGAATTTCCATCTCAAAATGTCTCTCTCTTTTTCTAAAGTTCTTTTATATTATTAAGTGAATACTCAAATCTCTTTATTCTAAAGGGGTATTCACATATATACCAAAATGTTCTATTTTAAATTATGGTATTTACATACATGAGACCCACCTTCCTTTTCTGTGGGTTTTAAAGTGATGTAAAGATCATGTCTTTAAAGAAGATTTTAAAACGTTATGATTACGAAATGAAACCCATTTATTTTGTGCTACATGGGTTATTTATGAAATGTTTGATTATGATATATGTGGCTCACATGATAATAAAGGCAAATTTAAGGGTGCGCCCTGATAGCACTCCAATTCATTGGGTAAAGACTTAATCTCTAGAGATGACCATTTTTAACGACGCCTTGGTGAATAACCTTGGTAATTTTTAATGACACCTTGGGGATGGACCTTGGTGAAATGAAACGATTGTCAATATTAAATGTTGCAGCCACATCTTCAAGTTATGAAGAATGTTATTTTTATTATGAAATGCCTCATGATTTCTTTCTCATGCCTTAAAGTTCTTTTCATGTCCTTATTGAAGTATCTCAAGTTCACATGTAAAATGTTCATCTTGTTTCCCTTACTGGGCCTTTTGCTCACCCTTTCTTTTGATGTATGTTCCCAGGTTATGAGTTGCAGTAATGAACCTAGGATTAACATAAGGAGAAGCCTTTCAAGTGTTTAAGAGGAATGTTTTATGTTGTTTTCATGTATTATGTTCCTAGTTTCCAAGACACTAAACCTTAAAGATCCTCAGTTTTGTGTAATGTAATGAAAGTTTATGTTATAAAAAGGCGGGATGCTATATTAGGTGTGGCTGATTCCTACACATCAAAAATAAATTATTTATTGTTTTCCTAAAGTATCAAAACAACCTTAATGTGTTTTATTGGTTTTGTGTATGTCAGTTGTTGTTTTTACTAAAATCAATGTCAATTTTAAATAAAAAGAGGTGCTCAGAGTCATACTAGTCACACCATGCATTAGATTGAGGTGCAGATGATTTCTACACATCCCAAATAACTTTTAGATCATGATTAATACACTTTACACCAAAAGGATTTATTCCATATGTAGATAACGCAAGATTAAAGTTTCTCGACTCATTTTCAAATTCAGGATACTTGTATTCAATTTTCTTCCACTGAGGAGAATCATATGGATGACATAGGTTCCCATGTTTAATTCTTGTATCTGCATTCCATTTCAATTGTCTCAGGGTTTCTTGACATCCATATAGTCTTCTATACCATGGAATGATAGGAAAGTACCATACACATTTTTAAGAACTTGATTCATTTTTCTTGTATAGATCCGCACCACACTTCGTGAATTTTATGAGTGATTCATGGTCCTTACAAAACTATGAAATCATTTGTAAAAGAATGTATTTTTTAGATACCATTCCCATTGAACGTATCATTTTTTTAGTGTCATATGTTCTACATGGTAGTTTATTCTCTTTGGGTAACATATCATTCAGGAGACCAAGTAGTTCTATAAAACTGGTGTCACTCTATCTGTTGCCAGCTTTTCAATTATATAACTTCAATACAGTTGACAATGTTGTGTATTTAGTACAACTAGTATAATATGGTCTCTTAGCACAACTATTTAATTTCCCAGACAATGTTGGACAATCACAAAGGTCATATTCAATTGCCATTGTTATTTATTTAATGTGATCTCCATCATCATTTACACCGATATTCATATCAAATGATCCATAATCCACAGTATCATCCCAATCGGTGTGCACGTTCAATTTTTCCCCGTGTTTATTCCAACATGTATAGATATGATCTATTTCATGACAAATAAAATGTTCTTCCAACTTTTCCATACTATTTTTTCTTGAATAATAACAATGTAAACACAGAAAAAGGATTTGAGAAGGGTCATATGCATGCTCTATTGCAAACTTTATGAACTCTTTAACTCCATCTTCATACTCTTTTTTCAAACGATTAGTGTGCATCCATTTCCGATTTATATCCATCCTATTGGGATCATAAAATATTCATTTTTCACAATAAATAAATAAATACACACAAGATATTCATTATCAAAGGTGAATGCTATAGATAATTCTAATAAGGGAAACCCAACATTTGGTTGTTTCAAAGAATTTCAATTTTTTTTGAAGAAAATGGGTAATTGAATTTAAGAAAAGAATTACTCCACTATGGTAGGTGTTATACTCTGAATTCATCCAAAGGTGAAAGTTATAGACAATTTTCATCCTCATCAGTTCATCTCTCAAAAAGTTATCATTGCATTTTGTTTTTTGACCCTCATCCTCCATCTCTTGTGGTCATGCACCTATGTTGCTTGAAATATTCTAAGTAGTAGTCATCCATGGGATGACTACTATTTAGAGTTATACAAGTAACATAAAAGAGATGGGGGATGAGTCTCAAGCAATAAATTGTAATAATAACTGTTCGAGAGATGAAGTTGACGAGGATGACAATTGTACTTCATTATGTTATCTAAAGGGGTTAATGCCTCCCATTTGTGATAATTACAGCATTGGAAATAGTTATTAACTCGTATCCTATTGAAGGTGAGATTTGTGGGGGGGGGGGGCATATACATTATTGTATGTGATTCAAGGGTTCTCGGTGGGGACATGTTATGATATATGAATCCTTGGGGCCTCTATGAATTATATATTTATAGGAGAAATTCCACTTTTAATACTTTCAATCCTCTAACCAAGACTAGTCCTAACTCTATTAAAATGAGTCATCAAGTCTTTATTAAATCACATAAACAAATAAAAATATAATATAGGCAATTAAAGAGTAATAAAAACCCAAATATGAAAAAAAAGAATAATAAACTCTCATTCCATCAACTAGAAGATATAAAAATATATTGATAAAACATTTTAACAAATAAAGAGTTATTTCATATACAAGGATGGTAATAAGATATTTATAGGGGTGAAACCAATACATGTAGAACTAAAATGATGAATACCTTAAAATAATTTCTAATAAGTATTCTAACATATATAGAATTTGATAACCTCCATTCTATTTTTTGAAACAAGTGATGTAACAACCTAAGAAATTATTACATTTAATATTAATGGTATATGAAAACATATCAAAATTATAATTACAATTTAAATTAAAAATCGATAAGGAATTGAAAAAATAATTTTAGGAAAAGAATATACCTAATAATGATAAAAGTTTTAAACATATAGAAATTCTTAGTTGATAAATTGATTCAAGAATTATGTCTAGATTGGTTGAAAACAAGAATTATTTTCAAGTAGATGAAGAGTAAGCTTTATAAGAGAATTTCATTTTCATGGCCATTACGGGTTCTATAGTGATTTTGGGCACATATTATAAAATTATAGTCATAATGAGATAAATAATAGTAATTATGGAATATGTAGAGGTTTTAAGTTAAAGGGGAGATGACCCACTCTTACAAAAATAGTTTTGAAGTGAGATGAATCTTCATAAGTAAAATTGGATGATGAATTTCAACCATTGAAGAATTCTATTGAACATGTGAAAAATTAAATGGTTTTATGAAGGATTTTCAAGATTTTATAAAAACATAGATGAATGTAAAGAAATAATTAGAAATTTATTATATGAAAAAATGTAATGTAAGAAGAATTTTTTACTGATGTCCCACTAAAGGATTTATAAAAGAAACATTCCTTCATATTAGATATTTTTTGTTCATCTCACATGATAGGTAAATTGATGTAATTAATTTTTTTTGAAAAGTTTAAAGGGTATTTATTATTTTATAAATTGTGGAACTCTTAAGATAAATTGTTTGTATTTAAAAGATTTTGGAAATAAAAGACAATTTTAAAGAATGATATGTTTTTAGATGGATTAAATTAAAACATACATATTGTTTATCAGATGTGTGGTGAATGAAATGAAGTGATTTCTAAGAAGTATTAATGAGTGGGTTATCATTTCAAAGATGACTATATTTTTACAAAGGTATAAAAACCAGTCGAACTATATTCTAATTTGTAGTTGGTAAAAATTTATGATAATTGTGTTTGAAAAAGGAAATTGATCTGTGGTAGGGAAAAATTGATTATATTAGATAATGAGACATTTAAAGACCGACTTAAAAAGGGTGAGTTGAGATGTTTTTATGACGACAAGATAAAATTGATAGATATTTTTTACTAATTAAAATGAGATGATTGTTAATAATTAAAATAATAAATTAGAGATTTAAATGAAACAACCCTTGGAGTTTATTCACTATGATATATATGGACCCTCAAAGTATAAATCAATTCATTATGATAAGTATTTCATTCCACCCATTTATAATTATACTAAGATCATATGTATTGTCACGACCCGTCCTCGGGGCCCGTGCCGTGACTACCCCAAGCCCGCCTTCCATAGGCCAGAGGCTGACGACTAGCACCAAGGCATAAATCCCGCTAAAAAGGGAAGGCATTTCCTTTCTAAAGTAAACAAACACCACAGAGCAAGCAAGAAGAAGAATTAAACACTAAGCAAAGCTGGGTACAACAGTAAGTGTGGAAAAGAAAATGAGCCAGAATACAAACCCAAACTGAAAGTAAAGTACAACTTAAAAGGGAAAACAACAACTGAAAGTAAATCCTCAACATCGAGCTGCCCACTGGAAGTCCCACCTGAAGGGTGAGTACAGATAGCCTCCACAGCTCCTCGGGTCCAACCGTTTGCTCTGAGTACGTCCCGCCTAGTGGTCCACCTCCAGGTACCGTCCTGCTCCGCAAGTCTCAACCACGATCAGCGCTGTCCGTCGTCTGCAACCAACACAACGTAGTGCGAGCATAGCCCGTGCAGGGGTGAGTATAAGCTACTCAGTAGGGACCCCGAGACCCCCGAAGGTCTCCCAGAATCTACAAAGGATAATCCACAAAGGAAAGATGCAATCACGAAGTAACATCCGACACTGCTTAGGTATATTCCCATATATATACCTAAGTCATCAATTCCAGTACGCTCCAACATCCGAGCTCAAGTACAACCCAGTCCACACAGGAATGCAAAACGTAAATCCACACAGGATAGCACAACACAATCCACATAGGAAAGCAAAGAAGGATTAAGATCACACAGGTATACTTCTTCGTATGACGATAGAGATGATTAGATGTAGCTACTGATTCATCTAAGCTGTCGGAACCACAAAGGATCTATAGGTACTAACCCCCGCAATGACCCACAAAGGATCGATAGGTAACTAACCCCCACAAAGACCCACATAGGATCGGACCCACACAGGATCTGTAGGCGCTGGCTCACACAGAACTGCTGAGCGCTGACCCACACAGGATTGGACCCACACAGGATCAGTAGCACTGATCCACGTAGGATCGCTGAGTGCTGTAGTCGTCGCCGTTGAATCCACTGAGGATCTCTGTACAATTGTCGTCGTCGTCACAGTCGCAAACACAACCAGTTCTAGGGTTCCCGCACACATCAAGCTCATTCAGGAGGGTCCGCTCCACGAGCCGAGAGTCCGATACATCAACTGACACAAAGTCCAGAGTTGATGTATCCAAAAGTTCCGTATCGTCAACAGGAACTCAGCATCATAGACGGCGCGTCAATCGGACGCCCGGTCTGGAAGTTATTGCCTTTTTTGTCCCAGGGGCCCGGTTGGTTTTTAAGTCAAAACCAACCTGACCGTACTCCACCTGCGTCCAAACCTCGGGCAGAGTAAGCCAAAAGATCCATCTCACTAAGAGGAATCCAACAAAGTCGACGGCACGTCAATCAGACGTCCGGAGCTCAAGTTATGAGCGTTTCCGCTCCGAGGGCCCGGTTGGTTTCGTGTACGAACCAACTCGGCCGAACCCAAAATATTCTGAAACCTTGAATGCGATATACTGAAATGACCATCTCAATCCAAGGATCGCATCGCAGCTGACGGTGCGTCAATCGGAGGCCCGTAGCTCAAGTTATGGGCGACCGACCGGAAGAGGTTCAGTATTGAGGGGTTCGGGCCCGGTCCGACCCAGCCCGATACCCCCAGGGTTGGCCTGAACCGGGTCAACCCAAACCGGGTCTGGTTCCCGCCCGCTTGGGAACGACCCAGCCCAGCCTGGGCGCGGCCCAGCCCGGCCGGCCCGGCGGACCGGCCCGGCAGCCGACCCGGCCTGGGCGCGGCGCGCTGGGTGCGCTGGCCAGGAGCTCGGCCAAACGACCGAGCCGTTTGAGGGGGGGGGGGGGGGGAACCTGCCCCCCCGTCTTTTGTAACCATGACCCCCATAATGGGGGGCCACTTGAGCTGGCCTCCGGGGGTTTGAAACCCTCGACTTCTCCCCTGTCCGGCCGGCCTGCCCTGGCCGGCCGGCTGTTGCCGCCACGGGACCGGCAAGGCCGGTCCCCCTTGCTCCAACACCGGCGGCCCAGAACCGGCCGCCGGTCTCTCAGCTCCACCGCGGCCCGAAACCGGCCGCAACCTTGGTTCATCCAGTGCGGCGCGACGACGCCGCGCCCCTCCGCCGCGGCCCCGCTCCGGCCGCGGTGTCTTAGGGTTTTTCTGGCGCGGCACGACGGCACCACGGCTTGGTTCATCTTTCAAATGCGCGAGGCGACGGTGCTGCGCATCTTTGTCGCTCGTCCCCACACGGTGCGACGACACCACATCACTTCCCTTCGAACCACAACTACAAATAATAAAAAGGGAGGAGGGTCGGCTGTGTTTGTGCGGTCCGGCCCCCTCCCGTTAAATGATATCAAGTGGTTCCAAAGAACGAGGATAGATGATGAAGAAAGCAACTAAAGTAATCATGAAATTAAAACGCATAAAACCCCTACCTCGTCGAACAAGTTGGGTGAGGATTTGTCGTGGAGATAACCGTCACGGAGGGAGACGTCGCGGAAGGAGACGTCGCGGAAGGAGACGTCGACCTCCGAGGAATCCGGTGTTCTTCGCGTTCTTCACGTTCTTCGTGTTCTTCGACGAAAAAGATGAAGATATTCAAGCCTCCCTTAGATTTTCTCCCAAAGATCTCAAGAAACAAGGCTCCAACCCAAAATAAAATAAGTACCTCAATTATTTTATTAACACAACTTAAGTTTGAAATTCAAAAGTTGAATTTAATCCACACAATTAATTAACTCAAGTTGTCAAATTAAATGAAGGGTTATGGAAGGTTAGGGAAGGTGAAGGGGTAGGGTTCGTGTGGGCCCCACCACCCTCATAACCTCCAAATGGAAGTTGGGTGGTTTCCCCCAACTTCCACCCAAAGCTTTAAACCACTCAGAGTAAAATAAAATTGATGCTTAATTTTATTTTACCTTCCACAAAAATTAACAACTTCTCTCGTGTAAACGCAACTCCGGAAAAGTTGTTCCTAAGAAAATACCGGCGCTGCGATTCCATCAGTGCCCTCAGAATTCTATTACGAGCAACGGTTCAAGAGTTATAAATTCCTACTCATTCGTTCAATGAACGTACCCGAGCTAAATTTCGGATAGAAATTCCGGGCACACCGGGCTTCAGAATCAAGTGTCGTCAGAAAATGCATTCTTGTAAAATCCCAAGGAAAATGAAGAAAAAAATTTCCTTTAATTTTACGGGTCTTTACATTACTCCCACCTCAGGGCTTTACGTCCCCGTAAAGATAAATCAAAAACTAGGGAAACAAAAGTGGGTACTGAGCACGCATCTGAGCCTCCCGCTCCCAAGTGCTCTCCTGGAGATTCCCGTGCTGCCATCTGATGCACACTAGAGGAATCGACCATCCACGTAGGACCCGCTCCTGTCGATCCTCGATCTCCACTGGGACCTCCATAAAAGTCGCCCCATCATCAATGTCCAGCTCCCCATGGTCAATGATATGCGTCAGGTCGTGCACGTATCTCCTCAGCTGAGATACGTGGAAGACGTCATGCAACCGGTGCAACTGAGGTGGTAGAGCCAGGCGATAAGCCACCTCGCCAATCCTGATGAGGACCTGGAACGGTCCGATGAAGCGTGGAAACAACTTTCCGCCTCGGCCAAATCTCCTTAATCCACGTCGAGGTGAGACCCGCAAGAAGACGTGGTCGCCATCCTCGAACTCCAGTGGCCTCCGCCTCCTATCCGCATAAGACTTCTACCGACTCTGAGCTATCCTCATCTGCTCCTGGATGACCTGGAACTTCTCTGTCGTGGCTTGGACCATATCCGGTCCCACAAGTACTGATTCCCCAGGGTCTGTCCAGCACAACAGTGATCTTCAAGGTCGGCCGTACAACGCCTCGTATGGTGCCATACCGATGGTGGAGTGGTAGCTATTGTTGTATGCGAACTCCACCAAGGGTAGGTGGTCCTCCCAGCTGCGACCAAAGTCGAGGACACATGCGCGGAGCATGTCCTCGAGAGTCTGAATGGTCCTCTCCATCTGACCATCCGTCTGAGGGTGAAAGGCGGTGCTTAAACGTAGCTGCGTCCCGAATGCCTCATGCAACCCCTTCCAAAGCCGGGAAGTAAAGCGAGCATCTCGATCGGAGACGATAGATGATGGCACACTATGGAGCCACACAATCTTCTGAACGTAGAGACATCCCAATCTCTCCACTGAGCCCTGCTCTTTGATGGGTAAGAAGTGAGCCAACTTGGTGAGTCGGTCTACAATCACCCAAATGGAGTCATGACCTCTGGAATTGTGTGGAAGTCCAGTCACGAAGTCCATAGATATGCCGTCCCACTTCCACTCTGGGACCTCCATGGGCTGTACCAAGCCTGCTGGTACCTTATGCTCTACCTTCACCTGCTGGCAGGTGAGGCATCGAGAAACGAACTCCGCCACAGCCTTCTTCATGCCCGGCCACCAGTGCTGTCGTCTGAGATCCTGGTACATCTTCACTACTCCAGGATGTACTGCCAAAGGAGAAGTGTGAAACTCTCTCAGCACCTCCTCCCATAAAGCAACTGGTACCAAGGTATGTCCTCTGAAAAGGACGTCGTGCTCTCCTCATAAGGAGAAACCATCAGGTGCCTGTCCTGAGGATATCTGTGCACGCCGCATCTCACAGTCAGTGTCCCCACGCTATGCCTCTCTGACCCGCTGTAGTAGTGTAGGAGAGACTGTGAGTGACTGAAGGAAAGCTTCTCCATATCTATCCACAAAGGATATCCGCAAAGTGGCTAGCTTCTCTGTCGCCTCCCCAAGTAGCTGAATTCCCTTCCTCCTACTGAGAGCATTGGCTACCACGTTCCCCTTCCCAGGAGTATAGACTATCTCAAAGTCATAGTCCTGGAGGAACTCAAGCCATCGCCGCTGTCTCAGATTCAGGTCCTTCTAAGAGAAGATGTACCTGAGACTCTGATGGTCGGAATAAACTGTAAAGCGCTTGCCCATCAGATAGTGTCGCCACATCTTCAGAGCGAAGACCACTTCTACTAACTCTAGGTCATGGGTAGCGTAGTTCTTCTCATGCGACCTCAACTGATGTGATCCATAGGCGATCACTGCCCACTCCTGCATCATGACACATCCGAGTCCGGTCCCTGATGCATCGCAGTAGACTACGTACCCTACTCCCTCCTCCGGAAACCTCAAGATAGGCGCGCTGGTCAATTTCTGTCTCAGCTCCTGGAAGTTCTACTGACATCTGTCTGACCATACAAAGGGTTTCCCCTTCTTCGTCAAAGCTAAGAGTGGTGACACAACTCTATAGAAGTCTAGCAAAAATATCCAATAGTATCCAGCTAGACCCAAGAAGCTCCGCACCTCAGTCACACTCCTGGGTGTCTCCCAAGCTAGCACTGCCTCGATCTTCGTAGGATCCGCCGCAAATCCCACCTCAGAGATGACTTGCCCCAAGAAGTAGACCTCACGTATCCAGAACTAACACTTCGAGAGCTTACCATAAAGCTGGTGCTCTCGGAGTGTGTCTAGTACAACCCGCAAGTGGTAGGCGTGCTCCTCCTCAGTGGTCGAGTAAATCAAAATGTCGTCTATGAAGACCACAACAAATCGATCGAGGTATGGATGAAAGATCCTATTCATGAGGTCCATGAACACTTCTGGAGAATTGGTTACGCCGAATGGCATAAAAAATAACTCATAGTGTCCATACCGACACCTGAAGGCTGTCTTCTGCACGTCATCGTCCCGAACTCTGAGCTGATGATAGCCTGACCTGAGGTCTATCTTTGAGAACCACCGTGCTCCCTTGAGCTGATCGAAGAGGTCATCAATCCTTGGTAGTGGATACTTGTTTCTTACTGTCACCTGGTTTAGGCAACGATAGTCGACACAAAGTCACAAGCTCCCGTCCGCCTTCTTGGCAAACAAAATCGGGGAAGCCCAGGGTGAAACACTGGGTCGGATGAATCCCTTGCCCTGCAAGTCCTCCAACTGTACCTGTAGCTCTCGAAGCTCAGCGGGGGCCATCCGATATGATGAAGTCGATATCGGGGCTGTCCCGGGTTACAGGTCAATATAAAAGTCTACCTCTCTACGAGGAGGTAGCCTTGGGACGTCGTCGGGAAAAACGTCCGCATACTGATCCACCACTACAGTAAAACCAGGACTCCGCACGTCAACTGCTCCTAGGATGAGGCTAGCCAACTGATGAGTGATGGGATGTACTCTCCTCTACGAGAGTCCATCCTATGCTTCAAAGGCTCCCTTCTCTCCGGTGAAGGTGAACCTGCTCCCGTCGGTGCGTACACATCGCACCTTGTGCCTAATACAGTCGATCTGAGCATGGACTGTAGATAACCAATCCATGCCCAAGATGACGTCGTAAGGCCTCGACGCCGCTACAAGAATATCCCAGCCGAAGCTCTCACCTCCTAGAGTAAGCTCACACTACAGGAACCAGTGCGTAATCGTGGAGTCTGCTCCTGTAGGAGTCTCTAGCCGTAAGGATCGAGCCAACGGCTCTGTCGGAATCTCCGAGCTCCGAACAAAGGAAACAACTATGAAATAATAACTCGCTCCTGTGTCTATAAGAACTGCAGCAAGGGTGGAATAGATATAGATAGTACCTCAAATCATCTCGGGCGCGCCGTGGTCATAGGCCTCTACTGCCTGGAGTTGTGCCTGTCTCTGCCCGCCAGCTCCCTGTGGTCGGGGTGGACCTCCTAGTGGTGGTGGTGGTAGAGCCTCAAAGCGTCGCCCACCACCTGCTGCTCGGCCAGATCCTCTTCCTTGTCCGCCTGCTCCCTGCGGACTGCCACAGTCGACCCTCTGCCTCTGCCTCGGTGGTCCCTCAAATGTCTTCTGCTCCTCGGCATGGCGGGTCGGGCAGTCACGAGCCATGCGGCCCTACCCGCCGCATGCATAGCACTGTCTGCCTCTCGAAAGATTGGCTCCGCACTTAGTGCCCCGCACTGCTGAGCCAGTTTCCTGAGGTCCTCTACCTGAGGGTCTGGTCTGCCTGGACCCATGAGTCATCCGTCGACTGCCTGCTGCAAAAGACTCTGCTACGTGCCACCCCGCGGTAGGTCTTGCTACTGAAGAAGGCTCAGCAAGAAAGCTCTCGATCAAAAGGGCTCTCTCCAGTACTCCTGCCTAAGTCAGAATGCTGAGGGAGATCAGCGATGCCCTGATCTCCTGCCTCAATCCCTACTCAAATGTCCGACCCCAGAAGAATGGGTCCCGTACCATGTCTGTCGAGTAGCGTGAGAGATCGGTAAATCTCGCCGAGTACCGGGAGACCGTCAAGCTGCCCTGCCGCAGCTGTAAAATCTCCTGGATGCACACCGCATGGAGGGTGGTTGGGACGAACTCAGAGTGGAAGAGGCTCTCAAAGTCCGTCCAGAGGAGAGATGCCTCATTGTGCACCTGGAGCATCAAGCTCCACCATCTGCCTATTTCCGCGTGCAGTAGGCTCACTGCGAGGATCACCATGAGGTCTGATGGTGTCCTCACTGACCTGAAAACTCGTACCATTGCTTCCAGCCAGTCCTCGGCTGCCTGGGGGTCCGCCTCCCCGCGGAACCTGGGCAGTCGCTGGTGCTGAAACTCGTGCAGTGCACTAAGGCGATGTGCATCGTCAGCGGCTGGGGCTGGTAGCATCGGTGGCTCGACGGGTAGAGGTACCGACAGTTCCACTGCTGTCAAAGGGCCCTGTACCGAGGCCTCATCGCTCGATGGGCTGTCATCACACACAACTCTCAGAACCCTAGCTGGCTGCCGTCGTGGGGCCATCTTGAAAAGAAACAGGTGCACCACGATCAAACAGTATACCTGGTGAGATGACATAAATTAATCACAAAGAAAACTTAAAACACACATGCAATCAATGTTTTCGTGCATTAAGTCAGAAATAAGAAGTCAGGGTCCTGGTGTACGGATACGTCGACCACCGCACCAACACTGGACTCCCTGGACTGATAACCACACCCAATACTCTTAACACTATTACTTCACATAGAAAAATATCAGAGTCCTGAGTTATGCGGTAGAACCGAGCACCTCTGATACCAATTTGTCACGACCCGTCCTCGGGCCCCGTGCCGTGACTACCCCAAGCCCGCCTTCCATAGGCCAGGGGCTGGCGACTAGCACCAAGGCGTAAATCCCGCTAAAAAGGGAAGGCATTTCCTTTGTAAAGTAAACAAACACCACAGAGCAAGCAAGCAGAAGAAGTAAACACTAAGAAAAGCTGGGTACAACAGTAAGTGCGGAAAAGTAAATGGGCCAGAATACAAACCCAAACTGAAAGTAAAGTACAACTCGAAAGGGAAAAAAACAATTGAAAGTAAAGCCGCAACATCGAGCCGCCCAATGGAATTCCCACATGAAGGGTGAGTACAGATAGCCTCCACAGCTCCTCGGGTCCAACTGTTTGCTCTGAGTACGTCCCGCCCAGTGGTCCACCTCTAGGTACCGTCCTGCTCCGCAAGTCTCAACCACGATCAACGCTTTTCGTCGTCTGCAACCAACACAACGTAGTGCGGGCATAGCCCATGCATGGGTGAGTATAAGCTACTCAGTAGGGACCCCAAGACCCCTGAAGGTCTCCCAGAATCCACAAAGGATAATCTAAAAAGGAAAAATGCAATCACGAAGTAACATCCGACACTGCTTAGGTATATGCCCATACATATACCTAAGTCATCAATTCCAGTACGCTCCAACATCCGAGCTCAAGTACAAACCAGTCCACACAGGAAAGCATAACGTAAATCCACATAGGATAGCACAACATAATCCACATAGGAAAGAAAAGAAGGATTCAGCTCACACAGGTATACTTCTTCGTATGACGATAGAGATGATTAGATGTAGCTACTGATTCATCTAAGCCGTCGGACCCACAAAGGATCGACAGGTACTAAGCCCCGCAATGGCCCACAAAGGATCGATAGGTAACTAACCCCCGCAAAGACCCACACAGGATTGGACCCACACAGGATCTGTAGGCGCTGGCTCACATAGAACCGCTGAGCACTGACCCACACAGGATCAGATCCACACAGGATCAGTAGCACTGATCCATGTAGGATCGCTGAGTGCTGTATTCATCGCCGTCGAATCCACTGAGGATCTCTGTACAGTCATCGTCGTCGTCGTCACAGTCGCAAATGCAGCCAGCTCTAGGGTTCCCGCACGCAACAAGCTCGTTCGGGAGGGTCCGCTCCATGAGTTGAGAGGCTGATACATCAACTGACACATAGTCCGAAGTTGATGTATCCAAAAGTTCCGTATCGTCAACAGGAACTCAGCGTCACAGACGGCGTGTCAATCGGACGCCCAGTCTGGAAGTTATTGGCTTTTTCGTCCTAGGGGCCCGGTTGGTTTTTAAGTCAAAACCAACCCGACCGTACTCCACCTGCATCCAAACCTCGGGCGGAGTAAGCCAAAATATCCGTCTCACTAAGAGGAATCCAACAAAGTTGACGGCACATCAATCGGACGTCCGGAGCTCAAGTTATGAGCGTTTCCGCTCCGAGGTCCCGGTTGGTTTCGTGTACGAACCAACTCAGCCGAACCCAAAGTATTCCGAAACCTTGAGTGCGATATACCTAAACGACCGTCTCGATCCAAGGATCGCATCGCAACTGACGGTGTGTCGATCAGAGGCCCGTATCTGAAGTTATAGGCGGCCGACCGGAAGAGGTTCGGTATTGAGGGGTTCGGGCTCGGTCCGACCCGGCCCGATACCCCCAGGGTTGACCCGAACCGGGTCGACCCAAACCGGGTCTGGGTCCGGCCTTCTTGGGCGCGGCGCGGCCCGGCCTGGGCGCGGTGCGCTGGGCGCGACGCGCTGAGTGCGCTGGCCAGGAGCTCGGCCAAACGGCCGATCCGTTTGAGGGGGGGGGGGGGGGGCGCCTGCCCCCCCCCCCCCCCCCCCCCGTCTTTTGTAACCGCGACCCCCATCATGGGGGGCCGCTTGAGCTGGCCGCCGGGGGTTTGAAACCCCCGGATTCTCCCCTATTCGGCCGGCCCACCCTGGATGACCGGCTGTTGCCGCCACAGGACCGGCAAGGCCGGTCCCCCTTGTTCCGACGCCGGTGGCCCGGAACCGGCCGCCGGTCTCTCAGCTCCGCCGCGGCCTAGAACCGGCCGCGGCCTTGGTTCGTCCGGCACGGCGCAACGGTGCCGCGCCCCTCCACCGCGGGCCTGCTCCGGCCACGGTGTCTTCGGGTTTTTCTGGCGCGGCGCGATAGCGCCGCGGCTTGGTTCATCTTTCAAATGCACGGCGCGACGACGCCACACATCTTTGTCGCTCGTCCCCGCGTGGTGCGACAGCACCACGTCACTTCTCTTCGAACCGCAACCACAAATAATAAAAAGGGAGGAGGGTCAGCCGTGTTTATGCGGTCCGTCCCCCACCCGTTAAATGATATCAAGTGGTTCCAAAGAACGAGGATATATGACAAAGAAAGCAACAGAAGTAGTCACGAAATAAAAAAGCATAAAACCCCTACCTCGTCGAACAAGTTGGGTGAGGATTCGTCGCGGAGATAACCGTCACGGAGGGAGACGTCGACCTCCGAGGAATCCGACGTTCTTCGCGTTCTTCGTGTTCTTCAACGAAGAAGATGAAGATATTCAAGCCTCCCTCAGCTTTTCTCCCAAAGCTCTCAAGCAACAAGCCTCCAAACCAAAATAAAATAAGTACCTCACTTATTTTATTAACACAAATTAAGTTTGAAATTCAAAAGTTTAATTTAATCCACACAATTAATTAACTCAAGTTGTCAAATTAAATGAAGGGTTATGAAAGGTTAGGGAAGGTGAAGGGGTAGGGTTCGTGTGGACCCCACCACCCTCATAACCTCCAAATGAAAGTTGGGTGTTTCCCCCAACTTCCACCCAAATATTTAAACGACTTAGAGTAAAATAAAATTGATGCTTAATTTTATTTTACCTTCCACAAAAATTAACAACTTCTCTCGTGTAAACGCAACTCCGGAAAAGGTGTTCCTAAGCAAATACCGGCGCTGTGATTCCATCGATGCCCTCAGAATTCAATTCCGAGCACTGATTCAAGAGTTAGAAATTCCCGCTCGTTCGTTCATTGAACGTACCCGAGCTAAACTTCGGATAGAAATTCCGGGCACACCGGGCCTCGGAATCAAGTGCCGTCAGAAACTACGTTCTTGTAAAATCCCAAAGAAAATTAAGAAAAAAATTTCCTTGAATTTTACGGGTCTTTACATGTATTATGTTTTAGTCATATATATATATATAATTCTCTAAATGAGATTAAAATTTTAAGAAGTATTAAGAATGAGTTTCATTATAAGTTAAAGAAGTCTATATTAGATTATGGGGTTGAGTATATGACACAATTGTTATGGGGTGGTAAAAAATAATATTTATATTCCTCATTAGTACAACACAATTGATGGCCATGGTCATTCCCTAAAAAAATTATTTTGGATTAATCAATATTCCTACCACATTATTATATTTATGGTATTTTATATATATTTTGAAAAAATTAAAAATATTGGTGATTTTGAAAATTGATGAAAATAAAATAAAAACAATAATGAAAATATAATATTGTGAATACAATACTATCAGAAAAAATGATAAATCCTTGGGGGATTTCCCATATATGTGTTAAATTTTTTTCTTAATGTGTTGTACCAACTTAATTATCACTCTATAGAAATGATCAATATCATTCACTAACCGCCTCTAACTATTTATCCCTCATAAGAAACTAGTGCATTACTATCACATGTGCATAAGGACTAGTATTTCCTAAGTCCAATGGTCGGAGGCATCCCTCAATTGAGTAGAATAACACTTGGTTTCTACATCAATTAGGCTGAATGAGTGAAGAGAACCCCATTGTACATGTTCAGTGGTCACTAAGTCATTCCATATATTTTCACCAATATTTATGTTATTCAAGATAATTTTTAAGGGGAAGCATTTATCAAACTATAGTGTGAGAAGAAATAGTTGTGTAATGAATTAAAGAAAGAATAATGATAAAAAAATGAAAATAGATATCACCAAACAAGAAATAAACATGTGAGGAGGTGGAGAAAATAACATACCTTTGATTAAAGCTTTGAATCGTCTGAGAGAAAGTAGAGATATCACCAAACCTAGAATTCATTCGAGCTTTGGATTCATTCGACCCACGAATCGTTTGAGCCTTGGATTTGGGCCTTGGAATTGTTTGAGACTTGATTTGAGCTCGAATTCGATGAGGAGGAGCGCCGACAATAGGTGACTTCTGTGAAAAGATTCAGATATCATGACTGGTTCGTGACTAGTTAGGGTTTTTAAATAGATCAGAACACTTTTCTCAGCGCTTTAAAAAAAGCGCTAATAAAGATCCCTTTTATCAGCACTAAATTAATACGCACTGATAAAATGCATCTTTATCAGTGTTTTTTTGAGCACTGATAAAGATAGAGCTTTATCATCACTGATAAAATCCATCATTATCAGTGCTAAGGTTTTTGCGCTGATAAAGCTCTATCTTTATCAGTGCTAAAAAATGTTGATAAAGATGCCTTTTATCAAAACTTATTACTTAAGCGTTGATAACAGATTTATAATTATAATTATAAATAAATAATTTTGTAAATATATTTATATAATTATATATATATTTAATAAAGATATATATATATATATAGATATAAATATAGTAAATATATTCATTTTTTAAATATATTTATTATAATTTTATAATTATTTAAATATATAATTATTTATTTATAATTATATAAATAATTTAGAAAAACAATATTTATATATTTATATCATTATATATATTTATATAATTATATATATATATATATTTAATAAATAAATAAATATATATAAATATAGTAAATATATTCATTGTTAAAATAAATTTATTATAATTTTATAATTATTTAAATATATATAATTATTTATTTATAATTATATAAATACTTTTTAAAAAATTATTATTTATTTATAATTATATAAATAATTTTTAAAAAATAATATTTATTTATTTATAATTATAAATACATAAATGTATAAATATAGTAATTATACTTTTATAAATATATTTATTTATAAATATTTTTTTATAAATATATTTTTTACATTAATAATGAATATTTAATCTTGAGTGCATGCTTGTTAAAATGAATGAAACTAAATAATTAAAAACGAGTACACTAACAATATTGAAAAAATGGATAAGTTTTGTTAATTAAATCTAAATTATTAAAAAAATATGGATATATATTGAAATAAAGATGAATACATATTGAAAATATTAAAACATAGAAAATAAATAAATAAAAATAAATAATAAAAATTGATTAAATTCCAAAAAAATAAAATAAAAAAATAAAGAATATTAAAAATGAATTAATACCTAACTCTAAAAAATAAAAAATAAATAAATAAAATTTACTGGTTAAAGACATGATATATTAAATGTATCATGATATAATAAAATTCTAAAATGAATACTAAAACTTGAATAAATTACATAAATATTAGGTGTATGTGTTTCTATGTAAGATTTCATTAATTACATAAGTATTTGTGTGTGTGTGTTGTATATAAAAATGCATTAATTATGTATATGTATGTGAAATCAATATAACACATGTTTGATATATGTTAAATTGAAAAATCAAATGACATTCAATTATGTCCATTACTTGATGCAATTAGTTAATATTTTCAATTCATATTAATTTTTAATTATAAACCATTATTCACTATAAATATATGACTATTTAATTTAAAGCATAAATATTTTTTATTATATAAATCATATTTATATACATTCATATATATACATATTTAATATATACTATTTATTAATATTATCAATGATTATTTAATTAATAAAATGTTTAATATTTTTCTTAATTTACTTATTTTTAATTTTTATTTGTTTAATTTTCAATTTACAGATATATATATATATAATGTTTATTTGTATTTATAATTTATATATAGTATAATCAATTTATTCATTTTTATCAATAATTATTTAATTAATAAAAAATTTAATATTATTTTGATAAAATCATTTTTATTTTTTATTTATTTAATTATTTCATTTTATTCAAGAGCTTTATCAGTGCTAAAAATAAAGTACTAATAAAGGGTACCTTTTATCAGTTCTAAAAAAAAGCACTGATAAAGGTCATCACTGTTAAAGACTTGTTTTGTAGTAGTGACACCCTAAAACAACCAATGATGCACTCCCCACCATATGGATTACCTTGTACCACTCCTTGAGTCCAACCTCAATAGGTTCCTCCATCAAACCAGGAAAGACATTTAAACATAAAAGAAGCTCGGTGTAGAGTCGATGATCTCTCAACATACTCAGAACGATGTCATGATAAGTCATGATCGTCTCTAACTAGGAGTACACTAAGATTACATCGAGAGGAATGTATAGATCTCTCAGAGCCATGCTCCCATCAACTAAGCTATACTTGCATTAACCAACACCTGACACCACGTCTCCCAATAATGCGTGTCCAGGTCTAGCCATGGGTCAACTGTCTTGTGGTACCCTATTCATTTCTAATGTCTCCTCTACCTTAGAGGGACATTTCTCATTTAACCACAACTCCCAAGAAACCATGCCCACAAAAATACTTGAAAAACACTGGTCCTCGACTTGCATACAACCACTCACCGATTCACGATTTAAAATGGCACTATGTGCAACAAGCGCACACCTTTATCACCTGACTCACACTCCCATGAGTCGTCCTATACAAGGCTAAGCTAACCATGCTACACAACACATCAATCTCACTTGGAACTCCTCTTGAAAACCAGGTACCTCATATGTGCCATGATTTATTACACGACCTCCTGTCACCCGAAATCATTTCAATAACAAGCGTTTACTCGCACTCTGACTATATTAGCAACAACAAAAACAATGGTTGACTGGGCTAGACACCCAACAGTCCTGCCTGTTGAAGCCAGTCTTGATACCAAAGCACCCTAGATGCTTGTCCAAAGCTGAAGGCATTAACATGCCTATATTGTAAAACCTGATAACTAACCGTACATCAATTAAAAAACGAGGTTATAACCAAGATCAATTCTTAAAAATGCATTTATAAATCTGGGCCAACCTCTCTCATGTAGGTTTCCCTCGAACTAAATGGATGTCGACCTACAAGGGTCTTAGTGAAAACTAAGGGCCTCTAGGTATCCCACCTAGACATATTGATCAAGTCTCACAATTGGGTAACAAGGTCTAACCACATAGCCCAAAAGATCGAACCTATCCAAGGGAGGTAAAGAGAAAACTGACCTATGAGGGTAAAAACTACCAACACGACCTACAATGGCCCGATCCTCACCAAGCATCCTCATAAAGAACTGCTCCCTGGAGGCCACGATACCATCTTAGAAGAGATACTGAACTGACACTCATCGAGCATCCATATATGGTAATACCTACTCAAGGCCTAGTTCATGAGAACTTCCTGGCACCCATCAACACCATACTCAGTAATCTAACTAGATAACCACAAACAAGGCTAGTTAAGTAGAGTTTCATTCCAATCTATGCAGGAAAACACTATATAGATTGTTACTAAAACTTTAAATAACCAGAACTGATAAATAACACATTACGAGGGGTATAACACATGGGCATCATGTTCCCTATCAACCTACTAGGGTCGATGCACCTTCCATGTATGAGTACTGAGTCATAGTCCTCACTACAAAACACCTCAATGTAGATCCACATTACTTGGCATCAGAAGGAAATATATATGCAAGTAGGATCAATTGAGTAGAATTCCACCAAAAGCCTATATGGGAAAAACCATTTAAGTTTAGGTTGAAACTTTAAACAATTGTCCTCTATTGTCAGTAAAATCACACACTCGTAGGCCTACAACATGTGAATCCTACATGCCAAATATGATGCATGAGATGCCCATTGCCTTTTCCAGAAAAGATTCAAAATCAATCTATGGCCTCTTAGCAATGGTCCAAGATCTATAAATCTATAATAAATCATAACATCCACATAACTTGTGCGTCTATCAAAGCAAAAATCATATACAACTATAATATCATAGATCATAATAATAATCCCATACCCCTGGTAACTAGGAATTATTACTGGAACAAGTGTTCTCGATGCACCAGTCTGATTTCTATCACAGGTTCTGACACATTTCTAATACTCTTGTCTATCATATCCCAAATAGTAAATCAATAGGAAAGGAACAAATTTGATACCACTTTGTAATATACTGACTTGGATGCTAGTAAATTGGTGCTCTGAGATGGTTCGTTATGAGGCCTCAAGCGCGCCTCTCCATATTCTCGAGGCTGATGAATAGTAGTAAGGGCCTAGGGTGTGTTAGTGGATAGACTATGCCCTAATATTAGAGTAAACAACAACAAAAATAGCTAAGTATCATACACACCATAAAATAAAAAGAGTGTGGAAGCAATAAATAAACTGAAATAAAACATGCTCTAATAATAAATGAAATGATATAAAATCCCAAACAACTATGTCATAGATACAACCCTAATCACCAACTGGGATGACCATACATACAGGAGTACCTAAAGGAAACTAAAATAAAAGTTTAGGGCTCTACTACTAACTCTAAGCCATACCACATACCTGACCTACAAACACTATCAAATTAAAATAACACAAATAGAATAATCTACATGAGAAGCTCCGCTCGATCATGCAAAACTGGGCATCAACCCTATCCATCATGCATCTGTGCTCAACCTAAAAAGAATACACATGGTCTGCACACACACAGAGGTGCACATATAGGGGTGAGAAATAATCTCAGTAGGCCACCCCAAAGATGAACCTATAAATTTATTTTCATAAGTACATGATCATGCAATTTGCTCATCCTAGCCAAGACACAACTGAAAAGATAAACAAATAAAAAATAACATGAAACCAAAATTGAACATCGGGTCCGTGATCCTGGTCAACTGGGTAATGTGGCATCATGTATACTTATATTTATATGCATATATATATATATATATATATTCCCATACAGATACATACATACGTAAACATAAATATACATGTTTAGGGTAAAATAAATAACATAAAACTATCAAAAATGAATCCTTGGGTCCGTAATCCCGATCGCCTGGAAAAATTGTGAAAGGGAATTGAGATGGATGTTGTACCACTGAATCTGTGTATCATTAAGTCAATTTATGGTTTTGTGATCCCAATCGATAATACCACCTTTTTTCAACACCATAAATGTATCTGAGCAAGATACATCACCATAGGAGGATACTCGTCCTAGCCCTAGGTTCACCCGTACTCACCTCCAATCACTATAAAGAAGGATTCCAGGGAAGTACATCCAAACATCCTATAAATGGTCACTGAGCTGGATGTCATGCCAATCATTCCATGTAAATCCTTTCCAATATCTGAGCCCTAGGTCCCGGTCCATAGGTGTCCATGACACTGAGACTTGGATGAAGAATAAGGGTCTGACAATTAGGTGATCTGTAAGGAGAGTTCATCAGTGAGATGCCATGACCACCCCTCGAGGCCTGTAATCAGGGAGAGCATAATCATCCCTATCACCCGAGAGAGAATAATCATCCATGGGTATCCAACGATGTGAAACTCCATGTATAACACTGTGGTATAGTAATTGATAAGGGAGAGTGTAATCATCCCTATCACTCAAGAGAGCGCAATAATCCATGAGTATAATCAGATCAAGGAGAGAATAAGCATCCTCATCATATAACAAATTGAGGAGAGAAGAATCATCCTCATCACTCGGGAGATTGTAATAATGCATGGGTATCATTGATAGGGACATAATACTGGTATATCATAGTCATAGGCTCAACATTTATATCCCATGAAGCACCTTTGGAAATCCCACTAATATAACAATCAAATATATAGGCACACCAACCAGATCCCAAGTAGCACCCTTGGTTATACAAATAAATATGAAAATAACATGGCTCAGAAACTAGATCCCAAGAAACATGTCTAGGCATTAAAAAGAGAAAGTAAGTCACATCATGTTAGGCTCATCAACCATCAACTAGGAAGAAGATTTGGTAATCATCACTGCATCAATAGTAAACACGTGAATATATCTAAAAAAAGTGAGGGTGTCCAAACAACTAACCCACCACTACTACCATAGCCTCACATTATTACAAGTTTGGAACATGTTCTAAGGTGACACCAACTACTATCACTATCCAATCCCCCAACTCACTAGCTTAGGGTCATTCAAACATTGGGGCACCCACTGGGTCCCTCAAGTGAAAACATAGAAGAGGCATGGCCATGTGCCCCTACGTGGGTTGTCTGGCTGGGTACTCAGCTACATGACCAAGTACTTGTACACAAAATTTATACCCCATACATGGTGTGTACTTCCAAAAAAGTCATCTTCCTTGAATACAAAGAACAAACAATGTGTGTTCTCTAAACCACATGCTGTGTACACGGGTTTTCCCAAATGGAAACTCCAAATCGCCCTGAAACCCCCATTTTCTCAGCAAAAATCCATAGATTGGCCCATTAGGGGGCCCAATAAATCATAATAGGGGACCAAAACTTAAAAATAATAAATCTAGGGGGATTTACAACAAAAATTAAAAATAACCTACCTTTGGGAGGAATCTGCCAAAGCTTCGCCCGTTTCCATGCTCCATGGTTATCGCATGACAATTTGGTGTGTCCCGAGCTCCATGGAGGTACCCTTATTCCTTTCCCTATCCTCTATATACCTCTGCCATTTTATCTCCCAGACACACAAAGGGGGATCCACAGGGTGTGTGTGTGAGAAGCCTAAGGAGAAAGAAGAAAATAAAAGAGGAAAAAAAGAAGAAAATAAAAAGAAAAGGGGGTCTGACCTGGCCTTGGTGCCCAACCTGAGTTTACACCTCACCTAGGAAAGTCTCCTCATTTTGGAGTTAATGAAGAAGACAAAATATTAATACAATTATCCTTTTAAATGTTATTTCTAAACAAACCTGCATGAATAAATTGATATTTAATTAATTAAATATTAAATATTAATTATTCCACTAAAATTTGAATTGCTCGAAATTTTACCAAAATTCTATTCTAGGGTAAAAACCTTATTCTGGGACCAATGAAGTGGAAGAAAAATTATCTGAGATTATCTGCTTGGAGAAAATTAATATTTTACCCCTTGTGAGCATCTGAAAGTAAAAATTCAAATTTCTGCTCAAAATTCCAGTCTAAAAATCACGGACCCTTAAACTTTCATTTTTCTTTGCACTCCTTGACATGTACCTTCTTCCCACAAATCTTGTAGGTAGGACCAGTCCCCTTTTCTTTGGCTTAGCTATTTCCTCTTGACTTTGATCATCCTCTAAGATTATCTCACTGTGCATATCTTTCTCTTCCTTCAACATTCAAAGAAGAACCAAAGAATTATCCCAATTATCTTCTTAGAATATTCTCACTGAAGATTAGGTCCCACACATCCTTCAGAACCAGCTTGGTATCCCCAAAGAACTTATCACCGCTGTTACAATCACTTATTAACTATCAGGTACACATTGTTTGATGTTGGAGGCTTCTCATACATATTTCTGAGAGATGTCATCAGCCCAACCATCGTCTTATCCTCTCTGATGTTGAACACCATGTTGTCTGCTCTATGTCCATTGGAATTAGACCCAAAAGCAACAAGTGCATCTTTTTTTGATAAAGATAATCCTTGATCTGCATCCTATAGTAAATGAAGTCAGTTCCATCTAACCAATTGATCATCACCTTACCTTCTTCTATATCCAACTTTTAATTCTAGAATTCCGAACTAAACCACTTATACCAGTTGTTGTGGAAATTACGAGAGTCACAGGACAAATTTTTGCAGATGGAGAAAATAAAAATAAAAAAGAATAAGAATATGAACATAGACACAATGATTTATGTGGTTCATGAATAATATCTACATCCACAGAGAGATAGAACCACTTCCCTAACATCAGGAGAAAAATTATCTGGAGATAAGAGTTTCACACACACACAAAACTAAAGCTCGAATGAGCTAATAAATAATTTGAAACACTATTCCACCCACAACATAGTAAGTCCACCATGATACAATGAACAGTGGTTGGAATTCCGCACTGTTAGAGTGCTACGAGCACCCAAGTCGAAGCTACTATAGTGGTTGGTGTCTAGAAGTCCGATTAGCTACAACAACTCTTTCTCCAAAGTCTAAGATACTACAATAATTGTTCTAAAGTATGCACTAATAAAATTCCCTATCGGTGTCACCTGATTAACTCTGTTACAGTCAGTCAGAGTTGCTACAGTCCCCCAAAAATTGGGTAAGGGGACTTAAAACCCCCGAAGCATGGACACATTGCCCCCTGTAACCCCTAATGAGCTCACTACAAAGCTCGAACCATGAGAGTTGTGACCTGGTGTGTAGTATGGGCCACTATCATTCAACCTAGAATCATCTAAATGGATTGGGATACACTAATCCAATAATCTCCCACTTGGAGTCTCCTCCAAAATGATGTTTTTGGTATTTTCAAAATAAACTACTTTTAAGGGGTTAATAAGGAACCCACATGCCTTTTACATGGAATCAAAAAATACCCAAAAACCTATTACATAAAACATACCGCATCAAACCAGATTAAAAAAAATCAAACTTTCAAAAATCAAATCCAAAATATTTCACCATATTGTGTGTAATATTGGATGCATTGAGCATAGTGCCAACATTGATATCGACACCTAGATTCATTCGCCTGAAAAATCCAACTGACCTCCCATCACCATTGTCACTGTATCCCATCAATATCATCAAAATCACATAAAAAATGTCATCACTGATGAAAACTAAACTCTAATGAGACTTTTGTCATCGTCCCCATCATTAAATCACCATCATATTTGTCTCATCACCATCACCCACAATGCCACCGACTGCCACCACAAATAGAAACGAACATCACTAGAACCAGAGACATGTATCAACATCTTCACTGATGGATTTGAGTAAGAAACACAGAAAAAATCCATCAAACTAGTAACTTCTCCATTGATATTGACATTTCCAACTCTGAAGGTCACCATCGTCAAAGAGGCAGAAAACTAGTGTCAATCTTTACAAGATAAAACTGACTTAGGTTACACCTAGAACACTGATGACCACTGAACTAAAAATCCCACTTGGAGCATGATACTCTATGCTTACTTACTTCGATGCTTCTAACTTAGACAACTTACTTAATCCGAGCTCCTCTTCTCCACTCACTGGTGCATACTTTCCATTCACATATTTAATTTCAACCTGACCCTTCATGAAAAACTAGTTGTTTTCTATTTTGTACATCCATAGTGTTCTCCCATATTCTGCCTCTCATCCTCCATTCATCAGTGGAGACCAACAGAGGCACAACAGTGCCTCAAATTTTGTATTACCATCAACTTCGTCAACATGTCTTCCAGATTGTTTGTTCCAAGATTCTTCTTCAAAGTCAACAACCCATCCTATATCAAGCCTTTGATAAAATGGTACTTTAATTGAATATGATTTATCCAGGAATGAAATAATAGGTTCCTTGAAGGATGTATAACACTCTAACTATCACAGTGCAATACATTTTTCTCATGATATCTACCTAGCTCATCCAAGAAATTCTTTAGTCAAACCATCTCATTTCTAGCTTCTATTACAGCAATGTACTCCACCTCTGTGGTAGATAGAGCCACTACCTTTGTAAATTGAAATATCCAAATTACTGTAGTTACTCTATAGGTAAATACATAACATGTGGTACTCATCATTCCATTGAAATCACCTCCAAGGTCAGCATCCACGTACTCCAATAATGAATTTCCTTTCCCAAATCACATAGATACTTCCTTACCTCCCTTCAGGTATCTCAATATCCACTTCACAGGTTCCCAATGTTACTTTCTTAGGTTATCCATGTACCTTCTCACAAATCCCACTAGATGAGAAATGCCAGGTCGAGTAAAAACCATGACATACATCAATCTTCAAACAACTGATGCATAAGGAACATTTGTCATGTACTCAACCTTTTCTACCATCTTCAGTGATTGAGCCTTTGATAATTTGAAATGGATTTCCATGGTAATATAGACCGTATTTTCTTCCAGTATACTAAATATTCTTAGAACCTTTCCAATGTAGCTATCCTATGATAACATCAATGTTACAGCTGCAAAATCTCTTTTGATCTTCATCCCAAAAATCTTTCCAGGTTCTCCAAGATCTTTCATCTCGAACTCCTCATCCAGATACCCTTTCAACTCATCAATCCTCTGCATAATGATCCTGCAATTAGTATGTCATCCATATATATAAGTCTTATAATATATCCATCACCAAAAGACTTAGTGTAGAAACATTGATCAATGCCACACCATTTGTATTCATTTTTAGTCATAAATGAATCAAACTTTTTATTCCACCGCCTGTGTTCCTACTTCAACCCATATAATCTATTCTGGAATTTTCACACTAGGTCTTCCTTCCTAGATTCAACATATCCCTCTAGTTTCTACATATAGATGTCCTCATCTAGATCTCCATGAAGGAAAGTAGTATTGAAATCAAGATGCTCAAGATGTAAGTATTCTGATGCTATAATGATGAGAACCACCTAGATGGTGATAAGATTCACTACAGGTGTAAAATATTCAATGAAATACACTCCCTACTTTTGTTTAAAACCTTTCACTACAAGCCTTGCTTTGTACCTCCTCTTTCCATTGTGTTCTTCCTTGACCCGATATACCCACTTGTTCTATAATGTTTTCTTTCCTTGTGGTTGCAGTGTCAACTCCCAAGTGTTGTTATCATGTGATGAGTAAATCTCCTCCTTTATAGCTAGCTCCCACTTGCTTGACTCATTCAAATGAATTTCCTCTTAAAAACATTATGGTTCTCCACCACCAATCAATAAAAAATAATTTAATGATGGTGAATATCTCTGCACAGTAATTCTTACCCTTATTGATCTCCTAAACTCCACTTGAGTAGTAGGCTCCACTAGTTTTGGAATCACATGAGAAGGCACACCTTCAAGATCCAATTGCTCATGAAACTATGATTCTATATTCCCATTATCAAAATTATCTACATGGTGGTCCTTGCATATGAAAAATTCAATAAATACCATGTTCTAGATCCTGATGATCATCTTGTTGATATCATCCCAAAAGCGGTAACCAAACTCATGACTGCCATACTCTCCACCATTGTCAGACCTCAAACATTTCAGCTTAGTTCATGATTCATTCTCCACCATGGACTTCCACTTATGAAACACCTTAAAAAAATTATATTTTCTTTTAAGAAAGTAAAATTATACCTTCCTTGTTGAGTCATGAATAAATGTCACATAATATTATGACCCTCCAAGGGAATGTACTAGTATAGGCCCCCAAACATTAGTGTGCCCAGTTCTAGATTCCTAGACTTCGATGTTCTACCTCCTTTAGCAAAAGACACCTTCTTCCACTTTCTGAATATACAATATTCACATAGGAAAACATCCAATGACTTAAGATCTAGCAGCAATACTTCTATTTCCATCACCTTCATCCTCTTCTCACTCAAGTGGTCTAGACTATAGTGCTAAAATTGTGAATATCTAACAACATTTATTGATTAAACCATGTCCATGCAAGTTTCTATCATGTTTTACAAGGTACCATTCTTTAATCCATGTTCTTTAACCATAGCTCATTTTGTGATCTTCCATGCACCACTAGCGAATGTGGTTCTAAAACCTTCATCACCAAGATTTCCAACAGAAATAATATTTCTTCTTAAATTAGGGATATAGCTCACATTTTCTAGAACTAGTAAACTCCCACTATTGGTCTTGATTCATGCATCACCCTTCCCCATGATTTTCAAAGGTTAATTATTAACAAGATGTACCTTGAAAAAATTTCTATAAAGATAATTGTTTAGGAAACCCTTCTTAAACATGGAATGGAAAGACACCCCTGAGTCTAAAATCCAAGACTCCATAAGGTTATTTAGGCTCAGAAGTAGCACATCATCAGTTCCTTTATCCGCCATGCTTGCTGCTTTAGTTTCAGTCGCCTTTCATTTTTATCTACACTCCTTGATATATCCTTTCTTCCCAAAAATCTAACAGGTAAGAACAACCCCCTTTGCCTTGTCTTAGCTCTTTCCTCTTTAATTTGATCATCCTCTATGATTATCTTGCTATGAATATATTCCTCTTCCACATTCAAAGAAGAACCATAGAACCTTCCCAATTCTCTTCTTTAAAAATCCTCATTGAGGATCAGGTCCCACACATCCTTCAGAACCAACTTGGTATTTCCCTAAGAACTGCTCACAACTATTACAATCACTTCCCAGCTACTAGGTAATGAAGATAATAAAACCAGTTCACATACCTTGTTATCATGCACAATTCCCAATGATGTAAACTGACTTATGATGGTGTTGAATTTATTGATGTGATTTGAAACAATCCTCCCTTGAACCATTTCCAGATTGAACAATCGTTGCATCATGTACACTTTGTTTGATGCTGAAGGCTTCTCATACATATTCACGAGATTTTTCATAATCCCAACCGTCATCTTCTCCTCTCTGTTGTTGAACGCTACATTTTTTTCCAATGTAGGGTGCACAACTCTAAAAACCTATCGATCCAGTAGCTCCAAATCTGTCTGCTCCCTGTCTGCTAGCTTTAGACCCATAAGTTATAAGTGAAACTTTTTATAATAAAGATAATACTTGATCTACATCCTCTAGTAATTGAAGTTAGTGTTGTAAAAGTGGGTGCCCTAGACCCAACTTTATCAGTACTTTTGATTACCATACTATGTGAACAATGAGTTATTCATGATGTACACTTACCATTATAGTGTAGATATTTTCGTGTATACTATTTAAATGGTAATTTCCATATATTATTTGTCATATCAAAATGTTATAGCAGTTCCCAGGCTATAATGTGTACCTTGAGATACTATGACATGAATCTTAAACTTATGTCCTATGATCCAGATACACCATATCAACTATACATAGTAGATGTCTCACTATCAAGTGTTGGGGGATCATAAGTATTGATACTTATTCTCATGAAGTTCATACTTGGTGATCCCTAGTATTTGATATCATGAGGCAAGAACCGCTAATAGGAATACTACATTTTTTGGGTGTCATTGGTAGTTCCTATCTATGGACATGTGCATTGGTATCCTAACTTGAGATCATTATCAATGTGTTCCCATTTGATCACATACTTTGATGTAAGAAAAAAACCATGACAATTAAGTTGTGGCGAGGTAGCTTGTGTTGGGTGTGTCATTGGTGGCATGACATTAGTTGAATGGTCTAGATAGAATTTTTTTCTTTCGAGTTAAGGAAGCTATATCTCAGGCCTAGTTGATATGGATGATAGTATCTTCATAAATCTATGGCTATAATAGTTGAAGGTAAGTCCATCCAGTTAGATAAATAAATAATAAATCAAGGAAGGATGATGACATAAGTGTGCATCCTACTTTATGAGACATCTAAATACAAAGAGATTATATTACACAGTTTGTGTTTGTAAGATGGTTGTCATTGTAATGACTATTCATTGTTTCTTTAGAGACATTGAGGGGTTTATAAACTCCTCTCTTGGTCTCTAAATACTATTCACTACTATCGAGATACAAATCTTGAGGGTCAAACACAATAACACATTCAAGATTCTTCCATATTCTGGTGAATAGGAATATTGGACATGGTGGGCCACACCACAGGGTCCAAGAGTTGTCCAAGTAATCAATCATAGGTGAATAAATAAATTCATTATTATTTGAGTATATAATAATTGGACTAAATTTATTGATTAAAATTATTTACAAGTGGTTAAGTAAATACAATGAATAATATCATATGAAAAAAATATTATTTTAATATTCAAGTTTCATTTAATATTAGCGGGAATTACGAGTCGAGTTAATGACTCGGGTTTATCACATAATATATTTAATATATATTAAAAGTATGTGATAAAATATAAATATTATTTATGATGTAGTTATTTCATCATAATTGTTTATTCATTTCTTATTTAGTGGACGTTAAATATATAGGGTTTAGGGAACCCTTTCAGAATATTTGAACATCTACTATATCTAGAATTATAGAAGCTCATTCCTATAACTATTCATTCATTCAGAATGAGAGCTTCTCTCTGCTCCCACATTCTAGAGAGAGAAAGTCTCTTTGAGTGACTAATCCAAGAACATCTTCGATGGATCAAAGGGATGAGATCAAGGTGATGTCGTGATGTTGAAGGATTCATCAGAGCTCTGCACTAGCACCTAAAATTTGATGAATGATGATTGTGAAGATTCTTGAAGCATGTTTGGACGATCTAGAGGGGTTCGACTTCATATTCTTCAAGAAACGATCACTGACTACTAGCTGTAATCGAGTATTCTTTGTTTCGAACAAGGTATTTTTTCAGTTTTAATTTTAGTTCTTTGAATAATCCATGTGAGATCCTTAGACCATGCCAGGGCTTGGATCACCAGAGACGATGAAGTTCTTTCACCCCAGTGATGTAAAATTTTAAATCCCTAACCCATCGACTTCCACTGTGCGTCCTGATACCAAAAATTGGTATAAGAGGGATCACATGGATTTCTTGAGCCAATAAAAATTATTTTTCTTTAAATTTAAGTAGAGGGAATTAATTTGATCCTAACGGATATGACCACACTTTGCCCTGATCTCAGATGGGAAAGTTATGGCCATCTAAAATAATTTTTATGGATTGAAAGTGGTGAGTTTTCAGGTATTAAAAATTGAATATATATGATATTACACAACGACGTGGTGACATTTTACAAAAAAAATTTAGACGACCTGATTTTTTTGGCCAAGAACTGGTCAAAGTCTGACCACCAGAATAGTACCGAATGGTGGCCAATTTTTTCCACCGGCGTGCATCTAAAATAATGATAAAATATTATTTTTTAAAAGGGAATTTATTCTAAGGGGACCATTTTTTTAAAAGCCTATTTCTAGGTTTTTATTTTTTTAAAAAGGGGCATTGGACTTTTCAGATTCTTCTCCTATTATAACATATCATTACTGTTTTAGGTATTCTTGAACCCTGTTAAATCATTAATATCTTAAGTGGGAAAAATGATTTATCACCAAAATTTTGATAAATGTGTTAAGGACCTTAAATGAGAGTTAAAATCTTGGAATATTCAATTAAATATTTTTGGAGTTCGACGCTGAGTTATTGTGATATTTCGAGGCTACAAAGTCTTGGTGAAGACTGAATACAAATATTAAATATAATATTTTAAGTGCACACTTTTTATTCAAAATAATTGAATAAATCCAAAATGGTGTGTCATATGAGAAATATGAGATCACTTTTATGTCCAAAATATGGTGTTTACCCTAGTAGGGGTATAACATTTGAAGGATCCGGACGTTTCGATGCCTCACTCTTGCGATAAAGTTATTAAATAATATTTATTATATTATTATTCAAAATAATTAAATATCTCACAAATTGTGCATTGTATGGGAAATCTAACACCACCGATAGGTCTGAAATGTAGTTTTTACCCTAGGAGGGGTATAACATTCATAGGCGTTGGATGTTTGAATGCCTCAATCACAAAAATAACCCTTTTTTATTTTAATTAATTATTTATTCCATTTTTTAAATAATAAATCATTAATATCACTGAAATGGTTCATCATTTGAGAAATCTAAGAGTACCATTGGGTCCGGAATGTGGGATTTACCCAAGGCGGGGTATAACATTCATATGCAACGGGCGCTTGGCCTCATAAAGCTATGTTTTTTTAATTGAATTAAATAATTTAATTTATCAATTAATAAATAAAAGGTTTTTACTGTTCATATTCCCAAACCCACGTTAGAACTCCATTTCTAATGCCACAAGTTTTCAAAACCTTCGATTTCCACTCGTTTTTAACTATTTCAATCAACAACACACTAGTATGATGAATTAAAACCCTATGTTTTCATGATTTAGTTGAAACTGTGGATTAAATTAGGGTATTAATTGTTGGGTGAATGAACCGTAAGCCAATTGGGGTTTTAAATACCCGAACCCTTTCAGTTGTGGTTCTGTGTTGATTAGGTCGAATTTGAGGAATCAATTTATTAATGCTTGTGATCAGTGATGTTCTATCCCTCTTCTGTGAAATTCTCCTCTGACTGCGGCGACTCACTGTCTTATGATTGGAGCCCCTGGTTTGAGTTTCTTTTCCTTATTTTAAATATTGTTTTTTTCTTCCATTTCTTTATTCTCCCTTCTTAAAAATACAAAAAATGGTTGAATAATAATTTGATGAAACCCAAATTATAAATGAACATTTCATCAAATTATTGAAATAGATAATTGTTTAAAATTATCAAACGATAATGAATTATCAATATATATATATGTATGTATGTATTCATATATATATATATATATATATATATATATATATATATATATATCGATAAACACACATGGTATAATTTAATAAAATTATATAATGTTATTTATTTTGATTATAAAAATAGATACACACACACACATGTATATATATATATATATATACTTATATATGTGTTTTTAATAATCACTTCAGAAGTTAAGGATGATTTTATTAAATATAAAATTATCAATGTGTAATTTCATGAACCATTGAAGGATAATTTCAAACACATGTGTTTTTTTATTTCAATGATAATTTACAATAATCATGGAGAGATAAATTATCATCTTTCTTGATAATTTAAGTAATAATTTGGAAATTATCCAAGAGAGAGTGTATCATCACATGTGATATTTTATTTACTTGTGAAATAAAATAGATGTTTTGGTTCAAGGATCTCTTGATTAATGTCAAGAATTGATGTGTCGATGCTTATGATAACAAGGTCGTGAGGAGATGTATTGAACCACACTGGGTGGTTTATCATTGTTGCTGATATCGACAACCTTGAGGTAGGTGGTTCCATCACAATGCCTAATTTAAATTAACCCTAATTTCTTTTTTTAACTTTAAATTGTTTGAATTCAAATGAAATTGTTTAAATCTTAATCTTATAGCTTTTAATTAATTTGTTGGAAAAACCAAATTCTAGTGAATTGGGTTTTTTTTGAGAAAAAATGGGTTTTTTTGGCATGGAAATACGAATAGGTGAGATTTAAATTATAAAAATTTAAATTTTGGTTTTGATGGAAATAGAAACAATTGAATTGTTGAATTTAATTGTAGAAATTAATTTAATGGAATATTTGTTAAAAACCCCAATTCCAGTGAATTGAGGGATTGTGATTAAATTGTCTGAATTTGTTAAATTATGAAAATGGATTAAAGTGTTTTGATAAAAATCCAGTGGTTTTATCTTGTTAAAGAGACATGTTTTTTATTAATACCTATTTTTTTTAAATGGAAAATTACCATTTAAATATATTTAATGGATTTAATTGTATTTTAAGAAGTCTTAAAATAAATTTCCCATTATTGATTTTTTAAGAGCACATGAAATCCTTAGGTAGATTGTGAGTTATTTGGACACACTCTACGATTACTACAACATTTTAAAACATACATGCAGTAGGTCACATCTCTTAGGTGATGGTGATGATTCCTCTCTGACCAGTGTTTAGAGGATGCATGTGTACACATATTACCATGATGAATTAGAGAGTGTGGAGTCCTATAGCCAGAAATACTATCATACCTATTTGTCAGATGACCATGTTTCTTGCTTGTTTATTTATATATGAGATATAAATGTATGTAAATGTTGATAAAACTATTTTACATGCCCCTTCTGAAATTTATATAAACTGTTTTATATAAATGTTTTATTCAATCCATTGTTTTATAAATATTCCATCATTTGTAATGTAAAGCCTATACTTAAAATATTTTCCATCATCTGAACTTCATATCATGATTTTTTTAAATATGATTTTAAATGTCAAACCTATTTAATTTTAAATTTAAAGTACTTACTTTGGTTAATTTATTATTGTCATCTGTTACGGAATCCTTGGTGAGACCCTAATTGGATTTTTAGCTCACACCCTACTTGTGCCTTTGAGTGTTTGTAGATTATATTCTTCCAGGTTCGAGTAAAGGGAATGGATCACTTGGAGGTGGATCCATCTATTGAATTGTGGTATTAGTGGGTTGTGTCCTTTGGGACCAAGGTTGTGTTTCCCTATTTTATTACTTGGGTTATAGTACTTTGGTCTTATTTATGCCTTATTGTATTCTGGTACTTTACTCCCGGTGGAGTTTTCTTTTGTTATGCATATTGTCTTGTCTCTTTTATTTCCACATTTTTAGTGAAAAAATCATTCCCACTTGCATAATGTATGATGCCAGGTGCTAGTCACTGACCCGTGGGGATTGAGAATTCCCTTCGGGCTATGTCGGGGTATATTCGGTTATCGGGTTACCAGAGTACCCAGGCTGGTTTATGAAAAAATGTTATGAAAAAGCTCAAATGGTTTCTATTCTGTCTTACCAAATAGCTCTAGCTGAACTGAAATAACTGAAGTCCCAGTTGGATGATCTTCTTAAGAAATTATTTATACACCCGAGTGTGTCACCTTAGGCGATTCCAATTCTCTTTGCCAAGAAACTTGATGGTTTTTTTTCACTTATGTATTGATTATCAAAAGATCAATCGAGTTGCAGTAATGGAAAAATATCCATTGACACAGATTGATGATATGTTTGATCAGTTGAAAGGTATGAAGTGGTTTTTAAAGACTGACCTTTGATCTGGTTACCATCAATTGAGGATAAAATAATCTAACATTTAGAAAACTTCTTTTCAGAAGAGGTATGACCATTATGAATACCTTTTTATACCCTTTGGCCTAAAAAATTCTCCTGTAGTTTTCATGGAATTGATGAACAATATTTTCATTGAATATTTTGGTACCTTTTTGCTAGTCTTTGTGTATGACATTATATTCTACTCCAAGTCCAAGGAGGATCCTGTGTATCATCTGAGAACATTTCTGAGTCTACTAAGAAATCACCAACTTTATGCCAATCTTTCAAAGTGTGATTTCTAGATTCGAGAAGTGAAATTCTTAGGGAATGTGGTGTAGGAACAAGGAATATCAGTTGAACCTGAAAATGTGAAGGCTATTATGACTTGGGAACAACTACGAAATGTTTTCAAGATTTAGAGATTCTTGGGAGTAGTTGGATATTATCACCGGTTCATTAAGGACTTCTCAAAATTGGATTCTATTATGACTTCTATGACTCAAAAGGGAGTTATGTTTTCCTAGAATGATAAATTTCAGAGTTATTTTATTGAGTTTAAGAGTCTTTTTACTACTACTCTAGTGTTAACTCTTCCTGAGGCTGGGAAAGGATACGTGGTCTTCTATGGTGCATCGGGTTCAGGTTTGGGTTGTGTTCTTATGCAAGGTAATCATGTTGTTGCCTATGAATCTCATCATCTTAAGCCTCATGAGAAGGAATATAATACCTATGACCTTGAAATTGTGTCTATGATGCACACACTTAAGTGTTGGCGACATTACCTTTACAGAGGAAGATTTACTATTTATTCAGACCACAAGATATTGAGTTATATCTTCTCTAAAAAAGATTTGAATCTCTGCCAGAGGCATTGGGTGGAGTACCTAAAATATTTGGAATTTCACATCACCTATACCCTAGGTAAAGGGAATGTAGTTGTAGATTCATTCAATAGGAAACTTCCAACACAGGCTGTGAAAGAATCTTTGGAAGAGTGAAGTTTGATGGCTCTTTTTGCACAATTGCATATTGGAGTTCAGAAGAAAGGGGATGAAGTTTCTTTAGCCAGTGTTCAGTTGACATCTTCTCTTATTGAGATGATTATTCAATAATAGAATTTTGATGATGAATTTCGTAGAATTAGAGACTCTCTTTATGGTGGGGAGACCGATGCCAAGTGGTTGTTCTCCAAGAGGGTGTTCCGTGTTATCGGAATTTTTATGTTCTACCGTTAGTGACAAGGAAGTCTTTAATGAAAGATTGTCATAATTCCCAATGGTCTATGCACCTAAGAACCACTAATATGTTCTAAACATGAGGTGATAGTTTTTGTGGCCAGTTATGATACGAGGCATTTCTGAATTTGTTTCCCATTTCTATACGTGCCAACAAGTGAAAGCTGAGCACTAGAAACCTTCTTGTTTCCTTCAACCACTTACAGTCCCTACTTGGAAGTGGGATGAAATCTCTATAGACATTTTGGTTGGGTTTCCTCATTACTAGAGGAAGAATAATGTGATATGGGTTTTGATTGAAAGACTAACCAAGTTGGTTCACTTTATACCCATTCGACATATATTCAAAGTTGAGGAGTTGGGAAATATCTATGTGAAAGAGATTGTTCGTTTTCATGGAGTTCCATCTACTATAGTCTCTGATAGGGATCCTCAGTTTATTTCTTTCTTTTGGAGAGGCCTTTAGTAGGCATTGGGATCTCAAGTTTGTTTGAGCATGACCCACCATCCACAGTTAGATGGCCAGACAGAGAGAGAGATATACATATCCTTGAGCATATTCTTTGCACTTATGTTCTCAACTTTAGTGAGGCTTGGTATGATCATTTGGGTATGTTTGAGTTTTCTTATAACAACAGTTACCAGTCTGCGATTAGAATGGATCCTTTGAGGCATTGTATGGCCTTCCTTATAAATCTCCGTTGTGTTGGTCAAAGATTGGTGAAAGTTCCTTGGATGGACCACATTTGGTGCAAGAGATGATAACTAAGATTTAATTAATTCATCATATAATGTTGACAACACAAATCTGATATAAGTCTTACGCTGATCATCACTGTAGGCTTTTGGAATTTTCATTTGGTGACTAGGTATTCTTGAAGGTTTCAACATGGTTGGGTCATCGACGGATTGAGAGGCAAGGTAAGTTTTCTCCTCGTTTTTTGGGACCTTTAGAGGTTGTTTATCAGGTGGGGAAAGTTGCTTACCATTTAGAACTACCACCATAGATGAAGTCGATACATAACGTGTTCCATGTATCACAGCTACGAAAGTATCTCTCTGATCCATCTCATGTTTTGAACTGGAGTGATCTTGAGATTGAACCTGATTTATCTGTGACTAAACGACCAGTTAGGGTTGTTGATTATGAGACCAAGGTACTTCATGGGAGTAAAATACCTATATTCTATGTGCTATGGAAGTATGGTTCTGATTCTCATGAGATGTGGGAGAGGTAGGCACTGAGGAGAGAGTAGTGGCCTCATATTTTTAATGCAGAGGTTTCTTCATAGGCTTTTTGGGGATAGAAAGTTTCTTTGGTGGGAAAGTTATAACATCCCGTTACTGTTTTAGTTATTCCTAAACCCTCTTGTGTTAAATTATTAATATCTTAAGTGGGAAAAAATGATTTATCATAATTTTTTTGATAAATGTGTTAACTACTTTAAATTCCATTTAACATATTGGAATATTCAATTAAATATTTTTGGAGTTAAACACTGAGTTATTGTGATATTCTGAGGCCGAAAAGTCTTGGTGAATACTGAATAAAAATATTAAATATAATATATTAATCACATAATTTTTATTCAAAATAATTGAATAACTTCAAAATGGTGCGTCGTATGAGAAATTTAAGACCACTTTTATGTCCGAAATATAATTTTTACCCTAGTAGGGGTATAACATTTGAAGGAGCAGGAAGTTTGGATGGTCTCTCTTGAGATAAAGTTATTAAATAATAATTATTATATTATTGTTCAAAATAATTAAATATCTCACAAACAGTGAGTCATATGGGAAATCTGAGACCACCGATAGGTCCGGAATGTTGTTTTTACTTTAGGAGGGGTATAACATTCATAGGTGTTGGACGTTTGAATGCCTCCCTCGAAAAAATAACCCTTTTTAATTTAATTAATTATTCATTCCATTTTTATATAAAAAATCATTAATATCTCTCAAACGGTTCATTGTTTGAGAAATCTAAGAGAATCATTTGGTCCGTAATGGGGGGTTTACCTTAGACGTGTTATAACATTCATACGCAATAAGTGTTTGGCTAGCTTGCTCATAAAAATATATGCTTTTTTAGTTGAATTAATTAATTTAATTTATCCATTAATAAATAAAAGGGTTTTACTATTTATCTTTCCAAACCCACACCAGAAATCCATTTCTAACACCACAATTTTTAAAACCTTTGATTTATGCCCGTTTTTAACCATTTCAATCAACAACACACTAATAGGATGAATTAAAACCCTATGTCATCAAGACTTAGTTGAAACAGTGGATTAAATTAGGGTATTAATTGTTGGGTGAATGAACTGTAAGCCAATTGGGGTTTTAAATACCCAAACCCTTTCGATTGTGGTTCTGTGTTGATTAGGCTGAATCTAAGGAACCAATTTTTTCATGCTTGCGATCGGAGATGTTCTATCCCTCTTTTGTAGAATTCTCCTCCAGTAGCGACCACTCGCTATCCTGTGATTAGCACCCCTAGTTTGTGTTTCTTTTCCTTATTTCAATTTTTTTTTCTTCCATTTCTTTATTCTCTCTTCTTAACAATACAAAAAAATGGTTGAATAATAATTTTATGAAACCCAAATTATAAATGAATATTTCATCAAATTATTAAAATGGATAATTATTTAAAATTATCAAATGATAATGAATTATCAATATATATATATATATATATATATATCTGTGTGTGTATGCATATATATATATTGATAAACACACATGGGATAATTTATTAAAATTATCTAATGTTATTTATTTTTATTATCAAAAGAGAGATATATATATATATATATATATATATAGACACACACACATGTATATATATATATATAGTTAGATATGTGTTTTTAATAATCACTTCATAAGTTAAGGATAATTTTATTAAATATAAAATTATCAACGTGTAATTGCTTGAACTATTGAAGGATAATTTCAAACAAATGTGTTGTTTTATTTCAATGATAATTTACAATAATCCTGGAGAGATAAATTATCATCCTACATGATAATTTAAGTAATAATTTGGAAATTATCCAAGAGAGAGTATATCATCACATGTGATATTTTATTTCCTAGTGAAATTAAATAGATGTTTTGGTTCAAGGAACCCTTGATGAACATAGAGCATTAGTGTGTCAACACTTATGATAATAAGGTTGTGAGGAGGTGTATTGAACCACATTGGGTGGTTTATCATTGTCATTGACATCATCAACCTTAAGGTAGGTGGTTCCATCACAATACCTAATTTAAATTAACCCTAATTGATTTGTTTAAGTTACAATTGTTTGATTTAAAATGCAATTTTTTAAATCTAAATCTTATAGATTTCAATTGATTTGTTGAAAAAACCCAATTCTAGTAAATTGGGGTTTTTGAGAAAAATGGGTTTTTGGCATGAAAATTCGAATCGGTGAGATTTAAATTAAAAAAATTTAAATTCTGGTTTTTATGGAAATAAAAACAATTGAATTGTTGAATTTAATTAAATAAATTAATTTGATGGAAGATTTTTTAAAAACCTCAATTCTAGTGAATTAATGGTTTGTGATGAAATTTTTGGAATTTGTTAAATTGTGAAAATAGATTAAAATGTTTTGATAAAAACCCAGTGGTTTTATCTTGTTAAAGAGACACGTTTTTGATTAAGACATGTTTTGGTTTTAAATGGAAAATTTTAATTTAAATGGAATTAAGGGATTTAATTATATTTTAAGCAATCTTAAAATAAATTTCTCATAATTGATTGTGTAAGAGAACATGAAATCCTTAGGTAGATTGTGAGTTATTTGGACACACTCTAGGATTACTACAATGTTCTAAAACATACATGCAGGAGGTCGCATCTATTAGGTGATATCAACAAGTCCTCTCTGACCAGTTTCCATAGGATGTATGTGTATACATATTGTTGTTATCAGTTAGAGAGTGAATAGTCCTATAGCTAAAAATACTATCATACTTAATTGAAATATGAACATGTTGCTTTCTTGCTTATTTATATATGAGATATAAATTTATGCCAATGCTGATAAAACTATTTTATATGCTACTTCTGAAATTTATATAAACTATTTTATATAAATGTCTTATTCAATCCATTGTTTTGGAATTATTCCATCGTTTGTAATGTAAATCCTATGTTTAAATCATTTTCCATCATTTGAATTGTATAGAATGATTTTTTTAAATATGATTTTAAATTTCAAACCTTTTTTACTTTAAAATTGAAAGTACTTTGGTTAATTTTGTATTGGAATATGTTATGGAATCCTTAGTGAGACCCTACTGAGATTTTTAGCTCACACCCTAGTTGTGCCTTCAGGTGTTTGTATATTATCTTCTTCCAGGTTCGAGAAAAGGGAAAGGATCACTTGGAGGTGGATCCAGCTACTGAATTATGGTCTTAGTGAGTTGTGTTCTTAGGGAACTGGGTTTTTTTCTCTATTCTATTACTTAGGTTGTAGTACTTTGGGATTGTTTATGCCTTATTATATTCTAGTACTTTGATCCCAGTGGATTTTTCTTTTGTTATGCATACTGTTTTGTCTCTTTTATTTATGCATTGTTAGTGTCAAACCATTCCCACTTGCATGTTGTATAATTATAGGTGCTAGTCACCGACCCATGGGGTTCGGGAACGCCCTTTGGGATATGTCAAGGCCAACTCGGTTATCAGGTTACCAGGGTATCTGGGCTAGTTCATGAAAAAATGGTATACAAAAGCTCAACCAGTTTCTATTCCATCTTATCAAATGGATCCAACTAAATTGAAATAATTGAAGTCCCAGTTGGACGATCTTCTTGAGAAAAGCTTTATAATCCCGATTGTGTCACATTGGGTAGTGCCGGTTCTCTATGAGAAGAAATATGATGGTTCTCTTCACTTATGTGTTTATTATTGAAAGATCAATCAAGTTACAGTAAAGAAAAAATATCCATTGCAAAAAATTGATAATCTGTTTGATCAGTTGAAAGGGGTAAATTGGTTTTTAAAGATCGAACTTCAATCTAGTTACCATAATTTGAGGATAAAATAATATGACATTTATAAATTTTCTTTTCGGAGTAGGTATGGCCATTATGAGTACCTTGTTGTACCCTTTTTCCTAAAAAATTCTCCTACAATTTTCATGGATTTGATGAATAATATTTTTAATGAATATATGGATACATTTGTTATAGTCTTTGAGGATGACGTTCTTTTCTACTCTAAGTCCAAGTAGGATCATGTGCATCATCTAAGAATAGTTCCGAGTCTACTGAGAAATCACTAACTTTATGACAAGCTTTCAAAGTTTGATTTTTAGATTCGAGAAGTGAAATTATTAGGGAATGTGGTGTCAAAACAAGGAATATCAGTTGATCCTGAAAGGTGAAGGCTATTATGACTTGGGAGAAACCACAAAAAGTTTTTGATATTTGGAGCTTCTTGGGCGTAGCCGGATATTATCACTGGTTCATCAAGGACTTCTCAAAATTGGATTCTCCGATGACTGCTCTAACTCGAAAGGGAGTTAAGTTTTCATGTAATGATAAATTTCAAAGTTATTTTTTTGGATGAAGAATATTTTGAATATTGTGCCGGTGTTAACTCTTTTTGAGGTCGATAAAGGCTACATGGTCTTCTTTGATGCATCAGGTTTAAGTTTAGGCTATGTTCTTATGAAAGGTAATCATGTTGTTGGCTATGGTTCTCATCATCTTAAGTCTCATGAGAAGAACTATCCTACCCATTACCTTGAACTTGCAGCTTTGATTAATGCACTTAAGTGTTGGAAAAATTACCATTACGTAAAATGGTTTACTGTGTATTCAGACCACAAGAAGTTGAGTTATATATTCTCTCAAAAAGATTTGAATCTCTTGCAGAGGCATTATTTGCAGTACCTAGAATATTTCTACTTTGACATCACCTATACCCTAGGGAAAGAGAATGTTGTTGCAGATTCCTTAAGAAGGAAAATTACAACACAGGTTGTGAAAGAATCTTGGGAAGTGTTAAGTTTGATGACCCTTTTTTCACAGTTTCATATTGGAGTTTAGAAGAAAGGGGATGGAGTTTCTTTATCTAGTTTTCAGTTGACATCATCTCTTCTCAGGATGGTTCTTTAGGAATAGGAGCTTGATAAAAAATTTAGTAGCATTAGAGACTCTCTTTATGGCGGGGAGACCAATGCCTAGTGGTTGTTCTTCGAATAGGGTGTTCTATGTTATCGGAATGATTACATTGTACCGTTAGAAAAAAAGGAATGATGTAATGGTGGATTTTCATAATTCCCAGTGGGCTATACACCTAGGAACTGCTAAGATGTTCTACAACATGAGGCAATAGTTCTGGTGGCCAGGTATGAGACGAGGCATTGCTGAGTTTGTTTCCCATTTCTATAGGTTCCAACAAATGAAAAATGAGCACCAAAAACCTTCGGGTTTTCTTCAACCACTTACAGTCCCTACTTGTAAGTGGGATGAAATATCTATGGACATTGTGATTAGGTTTCCTCATACCCAAAGGAAGAATAATGCGATATAGTTTGTGATCGATAGGCTGACTAGGTCAGATCGCTTTATACCCATTCAAGATACAACTGTATTTGAGGAGTTGGGAAATATCTATGTGAAAGAGATTTTTAATTTTCATAGATTTCCATCTAGTATAGTCTCTGATAGGGATCATCAGTTTACTTCTCTCTTTTGGAGAGGTCTTCAGGAGGCAGTGTGATCTCAGGTTTGTTTGTGCTTGGCATACCATCCACAATCTGATGGTTATACAAAGAGATCTATACAGATCCTTGATGATATTATTTTCTCTTATGTTCTTGACTTTGGTGAGGCTTGGGATGATCATTTAGGGCTAGTTGAGTTTTATTATAACAACAGTTACCAGGCCGTGATCAGAATGGATCATTTGAGGGATTGTATAACCTTCCTTGTAAATCTCTATTGTGTTGGTCATAGATTAGTGAAAGTTCCTTAGTTGGAGAGAGTTTGGTCCAAGAGATGACAACTAAGATTCAATTTATTCGTTAGAGAATGTTTACAACACAGAAACGGTATAAATCTTACACTAATCATTGTTGTAGGATTATGTAATTTTTAGTTAGTGACCAAGTATTCTTGAAGGTTTCACCCCATTTGGGTCATCGATAGCTTGTGAGGAAAGGGAAGATTGCTCCTCATTTTTTGGGACCTTTTGAGGATGTTGATCAGGTGGGGAAAGTTCTTACCATTTCTTACTACCACCGCAACTGACATCGATACATAACATGTTCTATGTATCACAAATATGAAAGTATATCTCTCATCCATATCATTTTTTGAGCTGGAGTGATATTTATACTGAACATAATTTATTTGTGACTGAATGACCAGTCAGGGTTGTTGATTATGAGACCAAGGTACTTCGTGGGAGGACAATACCTCTGTTCTGTGTGCTATGGCAGCACAGTTCTGATTATCATGAGACATGGGAGAGGGAGCCACTGATGAAAGATAAGTGGCTTAATTTTTTTGACACGGATGCTTCTTCATAGGCTTTCTAGGGATATAAATTTTCTATGGTGGGGAGGTTGTAACATATCGTTACTGTTTCATGTATTCCTAAAACCTCTTATTTTAAATTATTCATATCTTAAGTTGGAAAAAATTATTTATTAGTGGAATTTTGATAAATGTGTTAAATACCTTAAATGTAAATTAACATCTTGGAATATTCAATTAAATATTTTTGTTGTTTGACATTGAGTTATTGTGATATCCTGAGGTAGAAAAGTCTCGGTGAAGAATGAATACAAATATTAAATATAATATATTAAGAACACAATTTTTATTCAAAATAATTGAATAACTTTAAAATGGTGCATCGTATGAGAAATTTGAGACTACTGTTATATCGAAAATATGGTGTTTACCCTAGTAGGGGTATAACATTCAAAGGAGCCGGAAGTTTGGATGTCTCCCTCTTAAGATAAAGTTAATAAATAATATTTATTATATTATTATTAAAAATAATAAAATATCTCAAAAACGATGTATCATATGGGAAATCTGAGACCACTGATAGGTCCGGAATGCAGTGTTTATCCTAGGAGGGGTATAACATTCATAGGCATTGGATGTTTTAATTCCTCACTCACAAAAATAACCCTTTTTATTTTAATTAATAATTTATTCGGTTTTTTAAATAATAAATCTTTAATATCTCTCAAACAGTTCATTGTTTGAGAAATATGAGAGTACCGTTGGGTCCAGAATGAGGGGTTTACCCTAGGTGGGGTATAACATTCATATGCAACAGGCGTTTGTACAAATTTCTCATAAATATATATATTTTTTAATTGAATTAAATAATTTAATTTATCAATTAATAAATAAAAGGGTTTTACCCTTCATCTTCCCAAACCCATGCTGGAACTCCATTTCTAACACCACAAGTTTTCAAAACCATCGATTTCTACCCATTTTTAACCATTTCAATCAATAGCACTCTAATATGATGAATTGAAACCCTATGTCATCAAGATTTAGTTGAAACATTGGATTAAATTAGGGTATTAATTGTTGGGTGAATGAACCGTAAGCCAATTCAGGTTTTAAATTCTCGAACCATTTTGGTTGTGGTTATGTGTTAATTAGGTCAAATCAGAGGAACTGATTTCTTCATTCTTGTAATCGGTGATGTTCTATCCCTCTTCCATAGAATTCTCCTCTGGCAGCGGTGACTCGCTGTCCTATGATTGGTTCCCCTAGTTCGTGTTTCTTTTCCTTATTTTAATTTTGTTTTTTTCTTCCATTTCTTTATTCTACCTTCTTAACAATACAAAAAAATGGCTGAATAATAATTTGATGAAACCCAAATTATAAATGAATATTTCATCAAATTATTGAAATGGAATTTTTTTTAAAATTATCAAATGATAATGAATTATAAATAAATAAATACATATATGTATATATATATATCAATAAAAACACATGGTATAATTTATTAAAATTATCTAATGTTATTTATTTTGATTATAAAAAGAGACACACACACACATAGATATATATATATAGTTAGATATGTGTTTTTAATAATCACTTAGGAAGTTAATGATAATTTTATTAAATACAATTTATCAATGTGTAATTGCATGAACTATTGAAGGATAATTTCAAACACATGTGTTGTTTTATTTAAATGATAATTTATAATAATCCTCGGAGATAAATTATCATTGTACATGATAATTTAAGTAATAATTTTGAAATTATCCAAGAGAGAGTGTATCATCGCATGTGGTATTTTATTCCCTTGTGAAATAAAATAGATGTTTTGGTTTAAGGAACCCTTAATGAACTTTGAGCATTGTTGTCTTGACACTTACCATAATAAGGTCGTGAGGAGGTGTATTGAACCACACTGGGTGGTTTATCATTGCTGCTAACATCGAATACCTTGAGGTTGGTGGTTCCATCACAATGCCTAATTTAAATTAACCCTAATTTCTTTGTTTAAGTTTCAATTGTTTGAATTCAAATGAAATTGTTTAAATCTGAATCTTATAGCTTTCAATTGATATGTTGGAAAACCCTAATTCCAGTGAATTGGGGTTTTTGAGAAAAATGGGTTTTTGGCATGGAAATTCAAATTGGTGAGATTTAAATTGTAAAAATTTAAATTCTAGTTTCGATGAAAATAGAAACAATTGTATTGTTAAATTTAACTATAGAAATTAATTTGATAGAAGATTTGTTAAAAACCCCAATGCCAGTGAATTGAGGGCTTGTGATGAAATTTATGGAATTTTTTAAATTATGAAAATGACTTAAAATGTTTTGATAAAAACCCAGTGGTTTTATCTTGTTAAAGAGGTAGGTTTTTTATTAAGAACTATTTTGGTGTTAACTGTAAAATTGGAATTTAATTGGAATTAAGGTATTTAATTGTATTTTAAGTAGTATGAAAATAAATTGCCCATCATTGATTGTATAATATCACATGAACACCTTAGGTAGATTGTGATTTATTTGGACACACTCTATAATTACTATAACATTCTAAAACATAAATGTAGTAGGTCACATCCCTTAGGCGGTGGTGATGAGTCCTCTCTGACTAGTGTCTATAGGGAGTATCTGTACACAAATTTCCATGATGACTTAGAGAGTGTAGAGTCCTATAGCTGTAAATACCATCATACTTATTTGGAAGATGGCCATGTTGATCACTTGTTTATTTATATATGATATATAAATGAATTCCAATGTGGATAAAACTATTTTACATGCCCCTTATGAAATTTATATAAACTTTTTTATATAAATGTTTTATTCAATCCATTTTTTTAGAAATATTCCATTGTTTCTTATGTAAATCCTATGCTTAAATTATTTTCCATCATTTGAACTGTATAGAATGATTTGTTTAAATATGATTTAAAATTTCAAACCTGTTTACTTTAAAATTGAAAGTAGTTCATTTGGTTATTTTATTATTGGAATCTATTATGGAATCCTTAGTGAGACCCTACTGGGATTTTTAGCTCACACCCTACTTGTGACTTCAGGTATTTGTAGATTATCTTCTTCCAAATTCAAGAAATGGGAAAGGTTCACTTGGAGGTGGATCCAACTACTGAATCGTGGTCTTAGTGAGTTGTGTCCTTAGGGACCTGAGTTTTGTTTCTCTATTTTATTACTTGGGTTGTAGTACTTTGGGCTTGTTTAATCCTTATTGTATTCTGGTATTTTAATCCCAATGGAGTTTTCTTTTCTAATGCATACTATCTTGTCTATTTTATTTCCACATTGTTAGTGGAAAAATCATTCTCACTTGTATGTTTTATGATTCCAAGTGCTAGTCACTGACCCATGGGGATCGGGAACTCCTTTTAGGCTATGTCAGGGTTGAATCGATTATCGGGTTACCAGGGTAACTAGGTTGGTTTGTGACTCCTCTTGTGGCCCCACCCCATGTCTCTCCCATTTTGGACACCCGCCCCTAGCACAGTCGCGGGCCGCCGCCCCTTCTTTCTGGTGCCTCCTCCCATAGTGGTTGGAACCACCACCTCCCCTCCATGCCTGTTGGATGAACCCTACTACAGGAGATTTCTTCCACTATATAACCACCGTTGCCCCACCTCCTCACCATGACAAACCATTGAGGCACCACCCATTAGAGTGACCCCTCATTTTCTATCATCTCCCTTCTCTGGTAGCATGCTGTCTGTCGGACTCCGCACCACCTCGATGGATCATCCTCCCCTCGCGCCTCCAATCAGATGCACCCAATGGGCCTCCCGTGGCTGCTTGACTGCATCACCACACTGAAGTCGGAACCTTTCGTGACTGAGATTACCGACCACCGCACGAGGCTGTCGCCGCCGCCAGTTCTTTGTCACCACACTTCTTTCTTCCCGTAGCCATCCTCATGGAAAAATCTGGCTGCACCAATCCTCCTGTGTGAAGACCCAGTTGGGAGGCAACCCCTACCACGGACTCCCACAAGTCTCATTGGACCTGGTCTATCCTAAAACTAGCCTAGGTGGGTTGGCTCGACCTAGTATGGGTCAGGGAAAGTCCTCTTATCCTAGAACATCATTTCATGGGGTCAGCCTGGCCCGAAATGGTCCTGCAGGGTATAGCCCAACCCGCTATGGGCCCAAGTGAGGTTTTGAGACTCAAGTTATTTTTATATAATAAAAAATTAAATTAATTAATTAATTTAATTTTAGTATTAAATTAAATTAATTAAAAGCTACATTTTGGTTTAAAATTTTAATTTTTAATACTACAAAAAAATTAATTTAATTTAGGTATTAAATTAATTAATTTAAATTTTAGAATTAAAATTAAATTAATATTGGGACTAAATAAATTATTTTAATTTAAATAATTCATTTAATTCATTTAAAAGCTTACATACATTAAATTTACTATAATTTAAATTTATTGCGCTAACTAGTCTTAAGCACTGACCCAACTTATGTATGTCTGGTTTATTTTATTTAATTACTTATTATCGGTGTGAAATTTTTGTAATAAGTAGTTAAATTTTATGATGGTCTGTACATCATCGTTTTCATTTAAATATGTATAAGGGTATGTGCCTCTATCAATATTTCTGTATTTACATTGTACTCCTGAGACCCCCTCACCTGCGTGTGGGTATTTTTGTACTATGATGATGATGATGTTGTAAGTCACAGACCATGCCAATCAAGGCATAATCTGGAGGAGAAATGTACACACTAGAGGGGGACGAGCTACATCATGAGTCAAGACATTACTCATGTATGATTCCTCTAGGTCATGGTTGATCCATTAAGTTTAAATGGATAAACCAATATTAGATTCTCAAGATTAGTCATGTATTTTTATTTCCTTTATGAATTTGGTTATTATTTTATACATTTATATGACTGCGGTAAACACATAAAATAATAAACAAGAAAAATTCATAAATACGTGATGAATGTTTTTTTATTAATGAATAGTTTTGATAATTACACCATATAATGAATAGATTAATAGAAATAGACTACATTCATTAAAAACCCCTCATAGAAATATTAATGTAACGTCCTAGTTCTGGGTGCTGCCCAAAGGTGTCCTGTACCCGGTTGGTCACATGACCTCAAGCACATTTCCCTGAATACCAAAGGCTTCCAACTAGCAGCGAGGGCCTTGGGTGTGATAGTGGGGAAACTATAACCTCATTGGTAGAGTAACACAACGAAATAACAATAATATACAACAGTGGAAGACTAAAAGTAAATAACAACTAGAGCACATATATAAATGATGCATGTCACATATGTATAGGAAATTAGAAAAACAAGTCAAAATGCTGGAAATATAGTACTAAACCAAAGTACACAGAAAAAAAATAAACTCCAGCAGCATTGTAAGCCTTAGCTTGGTCCCAAGCTCTACAGCTCCACAATAATCAGGTACCTGAAGTAGAAGGGCGCTTTCCCTTATCTATACCTGCAATAATATACTCTATTTGGGCCCAAAATCATGACCCAAATAGGGTTTGAGATGAATCCCATTAGGCAACCACCCAAAGATCTGTGCCTAACTGTTAGTGAATATATATATCAGGCAATATGAAAAATGAAGTAATAAACAAGGAAGTATTCAAAAGTAAAAAATCCTACAGTTTCAAACTACATTCATTTACATTCATTAACTATTCAACCAATCATTCACAAGAAACCCTTTGGGAAAGTTCTCATAGTCTAACCCCTCAAGTTCAACTTATCATTTAAATCAATAAAAGATATAACGACCCTATGGGAAATCTCACACAGTCTAATCCCTTTGGTCACATGCAAACAAAGACTCTTTGGGGAAGTACTCAGCATCAATTCCCCCTGTGGTCTTTTAATGATAAACTACATACTCTCTGAGGAAGCACTCAACGTTAATTCCCCCTATGTTCTCGTAATGGTATACTATAGACACTCTGAGGGAGCACTCACTTTCAATCCCCCCTATGGTCTCGCAACATGAAAAGTATAACATACAATTTGGGGAATCGCTCAACGTCAATCCCCCCTATGGTCTAACTACACCAGGTTCTCACATCCCTGTGTAATAAAATCATGCACAAATGATATTAATCAGCCAAATTAATCTCATCTATTACAAGGCTAAATAGCTACAATTCATATCACAATCATGTCATATAATATCAACTCCATACTAATAGCAATAGGCATGAAAACAAAAAAAACATAACAAGTAGTTCTAGTCCCGATGAACAATATCAACCAAACATGGGAAAACACATCCATATACAAGGTAATAAACCTAATTCATAATAAAAACCCCTTTCTCAAGAAAAAAACCATGACAAGCATCAAGTAGGGTGAAATTCCAAAGTACGCAATACCCTAAACTAGGGTATTCGACACTTTTTGCACATATAATCCAAAGGCAACTATGAAAAGTCACAAACCACCTACCTCGATGTTGTAAGATCAATATAGTTGAATATCATCCTTTGAATCGACCTAGAAAGTTGTAGATCTATAAAAACATAAAAATTGATCAACCTCAAATATCTCACAAAAGAAGAGAAATCAGGAGAAGAGGCTCTAGAAGAAGGAATAACTCACTGAGGTGATTCCAACGCAATCGATGGTGTTTGATTCGGAGAGCAGATGAGGGATCGGGGGATCAGATAAGATTTGGTGATTCACGTCACTCCTGGATGAGATAGGGCTAGAAGAAGGTGTTTTTGGCAATTAGACATGACTTTGATATGATTTAATAAATAAAAAGAAAAGTACATGGTACGTTCATTTAATGTAAATTCCATGTACATTCCTTAACCATCCCCCACTTTAGGCGGTCTCCAGGTCACCCCACACGACCATGTACTCAACTGTTACATGGCCAGAACACGGCTACCCACTGCAACTGGGTACACGGCGTGTACTCCTAAGTACACGACGTGTACTTATAAAATTTCCAAAACTTCCATTTTTATCAAAAACACCAAAAATCAAGATCCATACCTGAAATGAAGATCTGGTTTCTTACAATTAAGTTTCAAATGCTTTCCATCATTTGAATTTGAACAAAACCAAGTGTTCGGGGTGCTCATCATCCAAAGTTGATGGCACCTCCTACTTTCATAGAGTTCTTATGAGAGCGATGAGTTGACTTAACTAAAGTTGGAAATAAATAAGTAACCAAATCTAGCTTGTTGAAACTTTAGAGTAAAGTATTGAGTAAATCATATTTGTGATTTTAGAAGCTGAGGATTCACTCAACAAATCAAGGAGCCACGATTTAATAGAGTTGGCCAGTAAAACGCCTACCTTGAAATCTCCAATTAGTAGCATAGATATAGCTTATAGATTATGATGGGAGGTTCAAGGATCCTTACCACTAGAATACTCAAGTGACTGAGTATTCCAATTCTAGTAGAGAGGGTTACTAAATTTTGATAAGATAGTGAGAGATATTTAATGATGTAAATAATCTATAATGTCTAATCGGTAATCAAGATAAAATTACTAATCTTACAGATTTTATTTTTATATAAAAATGACAAGTAATATCACAAATACAATGCGGTAACTATTGGACAAAAACATGTCCAAACCAGCACAAATTTCCAAGAGTAGTACAAGCACTTGCACAAAGTACTACGACATCTGAAATTCAAGGTACTAGTGTCACCAATAATTTTTAAGCCACCTCAGGAAACAAGGGTGTGAAAATGTTTACATGAGATTCATGTATGATGCATATGATGATTATTTCATAATACTATCATCAATGTTCAATATTAGTTGTAGATAGAACATCAGGACATGGATGATTTCACATGTTGTCTCATTTTCAAGATGCTTGTAAGGATAAAGTGAAGCGAGATATGAATATGTGATGATTACACTGGATATGTGTAAATTGAAAGATGGACCAGAATATTTCAATGAATAACCTTCTATTATCATTTACACCCATTTACTATAATTTCATTTAATATTACCAAACAAATTTTATGGAGAAAACACTTCGTTACCTTTTTGGTAAGATTCTCCAAGCAATAAGAAAATCAAAACAAGATTAATCTTTAGTTATTATGATAGAAAAGTTGAAATAAAAGGTGAAAATTAAAATGTAAAGTGTTACACCAAAGTCACCTTCACAAAAACCTTCAAATAAATAGGTATTAAATAGGATTTTACTTTCTTCGCATATCATGAAACAAATATATGGAAGTTTAAACGCAGTAAACCGAATCGAAGAAGAAAGCACTCACTTATTCTTTAGGTATATTCATCAATTGTTAGAAATGTTTCTATTTTACTTTTTGGGTATTAAACAAAATATGCCTATAACATATTTTTATTTGAATAAAGTAACCAAGTAAGTATTGAAATATTATGAGAAGTATGGTGTGTTCTCAAAACAGCTGAAAAATGGTGGTTCCTAAGTCATCAGTGAGAAGTACATAACTTCTAGTTTCTAAGTTTAAGGATTCTAGTAGAACTTTTATTGAGTATAACTAGAAAATTTATCTCATGAGTCCATTGGATACAAGGATACATTATTCCATTAAAGGAATGAATTTTGTTTGTGGTGTTTAATACTCAACCCATAGTTTAGTGGTAGACAAATAATTGTCAATACATGATAAATATAAGGTGTAAGAATTATATGACCAGTTGTAGAAATATAATACTTTTTCAAGAAAAAATAAATATTTTTAAAGGATATACTTAGTATGGTTTTAGACTCTTTGGAGTTAAATACCTTAGGTATTATCGACACACTTATGTACTTAGTTTTGGAAAAAGAATCCTTTAGAAATAAAGGTAAGCCACAAACCTTTCATAACTAGTTCAGCTAGAGAGCGTGAACTATTACAAGGGTAAGATAGTGGTAAATATACTTCATAAGATTCCTTAGTGTTTAAGGAATATGAAATTAAAGTATGATATATGCATGGTCAGAAGATATGAGATGCTTTGGGATGGTGCACCAAAGAATATATTGACCAAGCATTCATTGATCAATATAATGTATCATGAAGTAATTCCTAAATGCACATTACCTTATACACATAAGGGATATGATGATAATAAGAAGTATTAATGACAATTATTACATGTTAAAATTGATCAAAAAAATATAGCGTGAAGTAATTTCTAAACACACATTTCCTTAGACACATCAGAGACGTGATGTAAGTAAAGGAACATAAATGTTGAGTCATATATGCATTAAAATGACTTCCATTATTTTCAAGACATGCTATGAAAATAGAGGAATTATCCCATAACCATATATTAACTATCATGATAAATGGATATCATATGTGTTATAGTATTATGGAAATTCATTGTCATAAAAACATGTGTTTAGATGTAAAGAGTTTGTTGAGGATATAAACAAACTTGCATTAAAAAAAACAAATTGTGCATCTAAATTAATTATCCTAAAGGTTTATCAGGATATTACATAAATCCCTATGGTAGAAAAGGTAATAGTGAAGTGCTAGACTATAGTTTTATAAAGGTATCCATATCTCTATTTGAGATAGTGGGAGAAATATTGACTTGGGTATAGTCAATGCTTGAGATGCACTAATAGTTGACACAAGAACGAGTTCCACAAGAGGTGTGGAAGAGGAATGTTCCTAAGACATACACTACATAGAAAGGATAAAAATCATGGTGATGGTTTTATATTCACCGCAACTGGTGATAAATTATTCATTGAGAATGATAATTCCAACAATTAAACAACATATGACAACTAGATAAGATTGAAAATATCAATTAAAATTCAATAATGGATTACATGTATCAATGTATAGGAGCTTATTATTTTGAATACTGTGGTGGGTTTTTAGGTGATATTATACATGGATGGTACAAGTGTGGTACTGATACGGCTTGATTAGTAATACCAAGTTGTTATGCTTAAATTCTTTAGATTTTTTCTTGTCATTGATACTTTCTATGATCATTAAATTGATAATTAGATATCAAATCCATTAATCATGAAAGATGTCTATACGACACAATCAGAAAGGAATGGAAACATCATAGAATTTCAATAAGGGTGTAAGTTACTAAAATCTAGTTCAATATTAAAATTAAATAATAAGATCTTAGAGTGCTTATTTGGAATGAATCTTTTCCATGTGTATACTAGAGGTTAATAGGTGCGTTAAAGTTTTCAAATTAAAATGTGTTTGATAACATATGAAAAAAAAACTATTGGTCTTATAGTTAGGTAAGATCAGGATGAAAGTAATTCTCCAGAGATTGAATTAAAGTATCAAAAAAATTCTAGGGAATAAGATCGACTGAGGTAGATCTATTGGTTTCTTATACCAAGTCAATAGTACACATAATGATAATGTATTTACAAATACATGTTGGAACAATTCAAGAGAGAATTGTTACCAATTTCACATAACATAAATCTCTCCAGGTGACATGCATGGGCATAAGAAGAGATTAATGCATTGTGTTGAATTTCATATGCTTATGTGATGGATTAATCACATATTCCATATTATGTACAAGAAATGATTCTATAAACACAAACTTTATCATAGGCTAATATTAGTTATATCCAGGCCAACTATAAGGGAATCAGTTAGAACTAGCTGATTGTACTTGAGAAAGTACAAAAGATATGTACTTGATATGTGGAGATTAAGGGATACTAGTTACATAAGGACCCAAACTAGTCTTTCTATAAGGTTAAGATAATATAAAATCATAGTTAGGATAAGGTAAAGAGAAAAAATGAACATTCAAGCTAGTGGTAGCCATGTCTACAAATACCGAGTGCATTGTGGCTTCTGAGGTAGCTAAAGAAGCAGTGAAAAATACGCAGTGATTTGTTCTAGTTCTTGGAATCACACATAGTAATTAATGTTTTATTATAATATAAACAATTATAATTATATTATAGGTACTACAAAAGATGAAAAGTTTTGATAGTGAACAAAAAAGAATACTCTCTGGGATTACATCTCTTGAGAAGTTTTACTCAAGGGGGTGAGGTCACACATAGTATAATATCCATTCAGTGGAGACATGGAAGACCTAAAAACTAAATCCATGACTTAGTAGAAACACGATCTTTATCATGTGAGAGCTAATAAGGTTCGTTATCATGTTGGATCTAGTGAAAGTGGGAGTGTTGTAAAAGTGGCTTCCCTAGAACCAACTTTATCAGTACATTTGGTTACCATACCATGTGTACAGTGAGTTATGCATGATTTACAATTACCATAAAAGTGTAGATATTTCTGCATCCATTATTTAAATGGTAATATCCATATATTATTTTTCGTATCTAAATATAATAGTTGTTCCCTAGATATAATGAGAACCTCGAGATACTATGAGATTAATAGTAAACATATGTCATATACTAAAAGGAAAAGGTATATGTCTGACTATCAGGTTTTGGGGGCCAATAATAATTGAAACTTCTCCCCATGAAGTTTACATTTGATGATCTCTAGTAAGAATGTGATCATGAGGATAGAACCGCCAATAAGAACACCACATATTTCAGGTGTCATTGGTAGTTCCTATCTACAGACATTTGTATTGATCTCATGACCTAAGATCACTATCAATGTGTTCCATTTGATCATTTAATTTGATGTAAGATAAAAACCATAACAATAAAGTCATAGAAAGGTAGCTTCTGTTGGGTGCGTCATTGGTGGCATGACATTGGACGAATGGTCAAGATAGAATTTGTCTCTTCTGAGTTGAGGGAGTCATATCTCGGGCCTCATTGATCAATATAATAATACCTTTATAAATCATGACCATGGTAATCAAAGTTAAGTCCATCCAATTAGATCAACAAACAATAAAGTAAGGAAGGATGATGACACAAGTGTGAGTCCTATTTTATGAGATATCTAAAGACAAAGAGATTATATTACACAATGTGTGTTCATAGTATGGATGTCATTGCTATGAATATTCATTGACTTTTTAGAGGTCTTGATGGTTTTTTAGACTCTTATCATGGTCTATGAATACTAATCACTACTATCAAGATAAAGGCCTAGATGGTTACACACAATCGCACATTCAAGTTTTTACCATATTCTGGTGAACAAGAATATTGGACATGGTTGGACCCACCATGGGGTCTGAGAGTTTTACAAGTAATAAATCACCAATGAATAAATAAATTCATTATTATTCAAGTATAGAATAATTGGGTTGAATTTATTTATTAAAAGTATTTACAAGTGTTTATGTAAATACAAGGAATAATATTTTATGAACGAATATTATTTTAATATTCAAGGATCATTTAATATTAGTGAGAATTAAGAGTCAAGTTAATGACTCGAGTTTATCACAGAATATATTTAATATATATTACATGTATGTGATAAAATATAAATACTATTTATTACATAGTTAGTTCTTTATATTTATTTATTTATTTTTTATGTAGTGGATGTTAAATATATGGGGGCTGGGGAAAAATTTCCATGTATTTGAGCATCCACTATATATAGAAGAGGATAATGTCATTCCTAGAACTATTAATTCATTAAAAATGAGATATTATCTCTCCTCCCATATTCTATAGAGATAAATTTTCTCTTCGATCTACTGATCCAAGAACGCCTTCTACAGATCAAAGGGACGAGATTGAGGTGGTCATCACAACACCAAAGGATTCATCAGCGCTCCATAATTGCACCCTAAATTTAAATAATGATGATCTTGTGGATTGTTGAAGCATGTTTGGACGATCTAGTGGGGTTCGGCTTCAGATCCTTCGAGCAACAGTTTCTAGAAATGAGCTTTAGTCGAGCATGCTTCATTTCGAACAAGGTATTTGTTCAATTTTAATTTTTATGCTATGAATAATCCACATGAGATCTTCATACCATACCGAGGATCAGATTTCTAGTTACAAAAAAATTTCATCACTCCGGTGAAGAATTTTTTTGAATCACCAGCCCACTAGCTTTTACTATTCACCCTGTTATGAATAATTAGTTCCATTGAAGTGATCGATGTTCAACTTGCCTTATTCCATATCCAACATTTAATTTGAGAATTCCAAACACCAACACTGAAACCAGTTGTTGGAGAAACACTAGGAGTCACACAACAGAGGTGTGAAGATTAAGAAAAGGCATAAAAAAGAATAAAAAGAAGAAGAACATAGACACAATGATTTACATGGTTTGGGAATAATCCCTACATCTATGGATAGGTACAATTTCTTTACTAAATATGGGATCACAATTACATAGAGATTAGAGTTTCATGCATGCATAAAACCCTAGATTTAATGAGATAATAAATTAGACAAAGCACTATGCCACCAAATTTACAATAAGTATACTATGCTACAATGAACGGTGGTTGGAAGTCCGCACTACTATAGTGTTACAGCCACCCAATTCCAAGCTGTTACAGTGGCTGGTGGCTAGAAGTCCATGGAGATACAATACTGCTATCTATAAAGTCCGAGATTCTATAGCAACCATGCCAAAGTACACATTTCTATAGTTCCTTATCAGCATCACTTGTTAAACTCTTCTACAGTCAGTCATAGTTGATACAGTTCCCTAAAATTGGGGTCGTTGTATTCAGATCCCTGGATCCTAGGCATGTTGCCCATTGCAACCCCCAATGAGCTCACTATGGAGCTTGACACATGAGAGTTGCTACTTGGTGGGTATTATGGGATACTAAAATTCATCCCAACACCATCCAAATGGATCAGGATACCATAATCCAACAATCTCCCAATTGGAGACTGATCCACAATGCTTAATTATTTTGATGCAACTGACTTAAACAACTTACTTAATCTGTGATCCTTCTCCTCTTCAGTTGTCAATGCATACTTTCCATTCATAACTTTAATTTCAAACTGAAAATTCATGAAAAAACTTCTATTTTCCTTTTTTTCTCTCATATTGTTCTCTTATATTTTACCTCTTATATTCTATTCATCAGGGGTGACCAATAGAGGTACAAATGTGCCTCAACTTCTGTATTACCATCAGCTTCATCAACATATCTGCCAGATTGTTTTTTCCATGTATATTATGTAATGTTATCAACCCATCCTATATCAATCCTATGATAAAATGATACTTCAACTGAATGTGCTTAATCTAGGCATAAAATACTGGTTTCTTTACAGGATGTATAACACATTGACTATTATAGTGCAATACATTTTCCTTTATCTTTCTACCCAACTCATCTAAGAAATTATTTAGCAAAACCATATACTTTTCAGCTTATGTGATAGTAATGTAATCTACATATACGGTAGATAGATCCACTATATTCTATAATTGAAATATACAACTTATTTCAATTAATCTATAGGTAAATACATAACCCATGGTACTCCCTACATAGACATCACCTCGAAGGAGAGCATCCGCATTAAACTATAATGAATTTATTTTCCCAAAGAACAATGATACCTTTTTTACTTCCCTTAAGGTATCTCAATATCCACTTCACAATATCCCAATGTTTCTTTCTAGGGTTATCCATGTACCTGCTCATAACTCCCACTGCATGAGAAATATCAGATCGAATATAGACTAAGACACACATCAGGCTTCCAACAACTAATGCATATGAAACCTTTTCCATATACTCAACCTCTTTTTCCATATTTGGTGATTTCTCCTTTGATAATTTGAAATGGATCACCATGGGAATAGAGATTTCCTTTTCTTACAACACATTGAATCTTCTCAAAACCTTTCCAATGTAGCCATCTTATGATAAAATCAAGGATCTAGCTACCCAGTCTCTCTTGATCATCATCCCCAAAACATTTCCAGCTTATCTAAGATCTTTCATATCAAACTCCTTAGCCAGATTCACTTTCATCTCATCAATCATCTACATACATGATCTTATAATGATCATTTTATACATATATAAAAGAAGTATTACATATCCATACCCAAAAGACTTTGTGTAGAAAAACATTGATCAACGACACACCATTTGTATTCATTTTTTTATAAATGAATCAAACTTTTTATTCCAATATCTGGGTGCCTGATTTAACCCATATAAGCTATTCTAAAGTTTTATCACCCAATATTTCTTCCCAGACTCAACATATCCCTCTGATTGTTGCCTATAGATTTCCTCCTCCATATCTCCATGAAGGAAAGAAGTTTTGAAATTAAGTTTCTCAAGATATAATTATTATGATTCCACAATGTTGAGAAACACATGGATGTTGGTAATATTCACTACAGGTGATAAAATTTTAGTGAAATCCACTCCCTCATTCTATTGAAAACCTTTCACTACCAACCTTTCTTTGTACCTTCTCTTTCCATCGCATTCTTCCTTGACCTGGTATACCCAATTATTCTGCAATGTTTTCTTTCCTTGTAATAGAGGTGTCAACTCCCAAGTTTTGTTATCATGCATTAAGGAAAACTAATCCTTCATATCCATCTCCCACTTGTTTGAATACTTTAACTACATTGCCTCTTCAAAAAATTCTGGATCATCATTCATTAAAAAATAATGTAATGATGGTGAATACATCTTCTTGTACATTCTTACCCTTATTGATATCCTCAACTCTACTTGAGGAGTTGGCTCCACTTATTTTATCATTACATGATCAGGCACACCTTCAAGATCCATGTTCTCATGACACTCTAATTATTTATTCCCATTATAAACTTCAGCAACATGATGGTCCTTTTACGTGACAATTTCTTTAAATACCACATTATAACTCCTGATGATCATATTGTTGAGATCATCCTAAAAGTAGTAAATGAACACCTAACTGCCATTCTCTCCACCGTTGTTAGACCTCAAACATTTTAGCTTGGTTCTCGACTCATTCTCCATTATGGAATTCCACTTCTGAAACATCTTAAACACATCATATTTTCTTTTCATATAGTAAAAACATACCTTCCTTGATGAGTCATCAATAAAATTCACATAATATTGTGACCCTATAAGGTAATGTACTAGTGTAGGCCCCCAAACATCAATGTACACTAGTTCTATCTTCCCATCCTTTGATGTTATAGCTCCTTTTATAAAAGAAACCTTGTTATTCTTTCTGAATATAAAATATTCACATAGGACAACATCCAATGACTTTATCTATAGTTGAAATACTTTTGTTTCCAGCAACTTCACACCCTTATCACTCATGTGGCCTAGCCTACAGTTCCACATTTTTTAATATCTGATAGCATTTATTGATGCAACCATGTCTATGAAAGTTTCTATCATGTTGTATAAAGTATCATTATTTTCTCCCCAACCTATGACCATAGACCCTTTGGTGATCTTCCATGCACCACCAGTGAATGTGGTATGAAAACCAACATCATCAAGATGTCAAAAATAAATAACATTTATTTTAAAAACAGTGATATACCTCATTTTTTCTAGAACCATCCAACTCCCATTTTTGGTATTGATTTGTACATCACCCTTTCCAATGATCTGTAAAGGTTCATTATTAACAAGATATACCTTGCCAAAATTTCTAGAAACACAATTGCTTAGGAAACCCTTCTTCGACATGGAATGGAAAGAATCCCTTGAGTCTAAAATCTAAGACTCTATAAGGATATCCATGCTCAGAAACAACACATCATCAATTCCTTCAACCTTCGTGTTTGCTGCATTAGATTGAGGTGCCTTTTTTTTCTCTGCACTCCTTCTTGACATGTCCTTTCTTCCCACAAATCTAGTAGGTAGGACCAACCCACTTTTCCTTGTCTTAGGTATTTCATATTGACTTTGATCATCCTCTGTGATTATCTTACTATTTATATCTTCATATTACTTCCCCATTCAAAGAAAACCACAAAATATACTTGATTATCTTCTTTTAATATCATCACTAAGGATTAGGTCCTCACATCCTTTAGAATTATCTTGGTATTTACTGAAGAACTTATCATAGCTATTACAGTAACTTCCCAACTATCAGGTAACGAAGACAGTAAAACCAGTGCACATACATTTTCATCAAGTGCAATTCCCATCTACGTCAACTAACTTATAATGGTGTTGAATTCATTGACATCATCTACACCAATCCTCCCTTCAATCATTTTCATATTGAGAAATTATCAAATTAGTTACACTTTGTTTGATGCTGAAGGATTCTTGTACATATTCATGAGATCTTTCATCAGAACAAAATTTGTTTTCTCCTCTATAATGTTTAACACCATGTTTTTTTCCAACATAAGGAATAGAACTACAAAAAACTATTGATCTAGTAGTTCCCATTCATTTTTCTCCATGTCCATTGGATTTAGACCCAAAAGAGATAATTTCATATTTTTATGACAAAGATAATACACGATAGGCATCCTCCAGTAACTAAAGTTAGTTCTATCAAAGTGATCAAGTCTCACCTTTCCTTATTCCATATCCAACATTTAATTCGATAATTCCAAATTCAACCTCTGATACCAGTTGTTGTGGAAACACCAGGAGTCACCCAACATATCTTTGCAGATGAAGAAAAGATAAAACAAAAAGAATAAGAATATGAACATAGATATAATGATTTATATGGTTTGGGAATAATCCCTACATTCAAATAGAGGCAACATCACTTCACTAAAATTGGTAGTATAATTATAGAGAGATCATAGTTTCACACACACACACACAAAACCCTAGATCGAATGAGATAATAAAGAATATGAAGCACTATGCCACCAACCACATTGTAAGTCCACTATGATACAATGAATGATGGATGTAAGTACTCACTATTATAGTGTTGTGAGCACCCAAGTCCAAGATGATACAATGTTTGGTGGATAGAAGTCTGTGGAGTTACAATATCGCTATCTCCAAAGTCTAAGATGCTACACTTACTATGCCAAAGTCTACACTGCTATAATGTCCTATCAATGTCTCTTAGTAAAATCTACTATAGTCAGTCAAAGTTTCTACAGTTCCCCAAAATGTGGCCTGAGGGACTTTGGACCCATAGATCATGGGTGCGTTGCCCCTTTGAACCCTGAATGATCTCACCTCACAGCTTAACCCATGAAAGTTGTAGTCTGGTGTGCATTATGGGCCACTATCATTTGACCCAACATCATCCAAACATATCAAGTTATGCCAATCCAACATTGGACTAACCCATTCACTATTTAAAATTGGATAGATACTACCATCTTTAAGAATCTTGGTAATTTCTTCCCTAAAAACCTCAAGTATGAGTGGATTGAGTTTTCTTTGATATTGTCTGATTGGTTTGGATGATTCTTCTAGATGGATGTGATGCATTAAAATGGCATGGATAATGCCTGGTATGTCATCTAGGGTCTATTATGAGGCCTTTCAATTTTCCTCTAACACCTGAAAAAGTTTTTACTCCTTAGTTTTAGAAAGTTAAATAGATATAATTATAGGAAAAAAAGTGACATGGAAAAGGAATGCATACTTTAGGTGTGCATGAAGGGGTTTTAGATCAGTTTTTTCCTTCATTTGTGGGAAAAAAAATTAGGAACATAGGAAGGGATTTAAATTGGTTTTGATTCATTTTCCTCATTACTATCCAAGGTTTAACAGTAGAGAATAGAGGTGAGATGGTATCCCAAAGAGTTTTCAAGATCCTTTAGATTGACGAAGTCTATAAATGAAAGTTCAACATCAACTTTTCCATTTATGACTTGGTTAATCCTGGTGAAAATTTCAAAAACTCCATTATCATTAGAATAAGAATAACATGATGGAACATGATTCAATCCACTCTCAATAGTGTATTGTGAAGCATGTATAGATAACTAAGAGTGATTCTATGATGTGTATCACATGGCTTGAAAAATATTGAACTTGACCAGTTGGTCACCAAATTCCATGGATAAGATGTCCACATTGACATCAATTTTTTTCTAGCTATCTTGAGGAATAGTCTTACAATAATAAGGGGTGATCGAGAATAATATGTCTCACCTTCCATTTCAAGGATATAGAAATTAGTTGGGAAGATAAGATTATTGACTCGGATAAGGACTTCCTTGATTATTCCCATAGGACTGGTTGTGCTTCAATTGGATAACTAGATGGGAACACTTGTTGGATTCAAGGGACCTAGATCATGGTTTTAGAAGATGGATTTGGGCATGAAATTTATCTAGTCTCCTAGTTCTATGAGTGCATCATCAAAGTTGTAACTTCCTATTTGGCATGGGACCGTAAAGGTCACTGGATCTTTACACTTCATGGTAATGGAATGTTGGGTTGAAACATTTTTAATGGCCCTAAGTTGTTTTTTTGGGTGAAAAATTCCTTAATAAAATTTTCATACTTAGTTATTTGTTTTATGACATCCAAAAGGGTAATGTTGACTTCAACACATCTAAATATGTTGGTCATTTCATAATCGGGTTCAAAGGGCTTCTTAGGCTTAGAGATGGATTGAGGAAAATGAACTAGGTTCTTAAGAGGGATAGAAAGAGGTGAATGAGTGTCTTATAGTTTTTTTCTATTTTTTTATAGCTCAAAATTTAAAGGGGATTTAGAGGATTCACCATGATGATTAGTAATTTTATTTCTAAATCGAATTGAAATTGCACTTACATTACCCTTGGGGTTGGGTAATGATTATACTGGGATTTGAGAAGAATTGGTTTGTTGTTTCTAGCTTAGTTAGGATTCAAGTTGACTAATTTTGTTTTCAATGTTTTTGAGGCTAGAACAGGTGAAGGAGGAAAGATCTTCCATAATACTTTTCCATGAATGATTAAAAGAAGGGGCATACCCCGCATCGGGATTGCCTTGATTTTGGTTCTTGGGAAAGTGAATGTATTGGTTTGGGAATTGAGAAGTCTCACAAGGATAGTGTAAACTAGGAGGAGGAGGAGGATTGGTCCTTTAATGTTGAGGAACACAAGGATAAGGTTTTTAGAAGTTACTCCCACCATGACCATATTGGAATTGATTTGGGTTTTGAGGAGGGAATTGAGGGAGATGAGAGATGGGATTACCATACCTCAAGCCTAGGTTATAGGTAGAAGAGAAGGGATCAGATTGGGGTTTGGTGGAGTTTTTAATGAATTGAACTAATTTTTTAGGGTTGGTGTTCCACTAAGAATATGTTTCATTGAGATCCAATAGATTAGAATAATATGATGGATAATCTTTTAGTTGTGGACTTGTGTTAGTTGGGTGAGCTGGTGCGCTATAGATTCCATAATTTTTGATATGTCTAGAAAATTGGGAATGTGGATAAGAAGAGGTTAAGGATTTGGAATCCATATATAGTTGGCACACAAGACCTATAATCTCACTCATTCACTCAGTCATCTTATTAGGCTCTATGGATTGATTCTCTGGGACTTTTTTGACTTGAGCATGAACTCGAGTATGGAATTGTTGTGTGTTTTCAACCATGTTGTTTATGATATCTCATAAATCTGCAAGTACTTTTTCAACAAGAGCTCCACTACTTGAAGTATCAATGATATTTTTCTCCATTTAGGAGGTGGATGTGTTAGATAATAGTATCTTACTTGTTAGGCCCTCATTTAGGTTGTGGCATTGATGTTGTGAAATGTTGTTTGGTAATGTGGATGTGGTAACCCTAGTGGGTTGTGATCGTGTGGGTTATACACTAGACCCTATAATGAGTGTCTTGGTTTTTGGTTTCGTTATTAGTGGTTATGTTTCTATGAGTGTAGAACCTAGGGTAAGTTGTTTATTTTGGTGCTCTAGACACCATATGTTATGAAATGGGGGAAATAGTGCCAGCTGTGAGTAGTGACTTGTGTATGGTTTGATGTTTATGGCTTGGAAGTACAAATGGTTTTGGGAATGTGACTCAGGTTGTGTCCATGAGTCTATGGATTTGGGTAATTAAGGGTAGTCATAAGTGAGGTTATCCTGGTGTTGCAAGTTTTTTGGAATGTGAGGCATGGGTGGAGACTTCAAAGGTGGAATAAAATCATAGTAGGTGCCATCAAGTTTCTATAAAAGGCATGGTTATTACTTGGTTTATTTTCTAAGGAAAGCACCTTGAGTTCTTGTGGTTGACTTTAATATCGATTTTGAAGTGGAAGGATTGTTTGGGTACCAGAACTTTTTGTTCTGACGTTGTTCAAGGTGGGAGTTGATGTTGAATTTGAATGGACAATACAAGGGTAGATAGAGCATGGACAAGAGATTTGATATAATAATGATTCCTGGGGTTATGGGTGGTCATGTTATTGGACCTGACTTGTGTGAAAGGACATGTTATTAGATGGTAATGAAAGAAACGCCTTAAGATTGATGAGGCTGACGAGCCAGGTGGCATGGTTAGTTAATTGAGTGGGAATTTGAGCATAATTTCGGTGACATATGACTCATGGGACTTTGATTTGGGTTCAGTGAATGATCATAGAAAATCATACGACCCAAGGTTTTTTGTGGATTTAGGATGGTAGGAACATTTTGGAGGTGCGTGATGCCATTTGGGATATGTAAACAAGCGGCTTAGGAGAAAGAACCAATCATTTTTGGTTAAATCAAAGTGATGCGTGTCAGATATGCATGAGTTTATTTAGTTTTAGATCAATTTAATTGACCGTTTGTGATTTCATTTAGAATATCTTGGGTTGTTGTGGAAGAAATTGAGCAGTGTGGTGGTGGTAGTGCCATAGAGAAAGCTAGTGCACAGTTTCTTGGAAGAGAGCCTTGAGTCGGTAGTGAGTTTTGGATAGATATTTCCTCTTGGATAGTGGTGACTGGGTGTTGATGAGAAGATTGCAAGAAAGGAATCCGAGGGACTTTTTTTTGGGGGGGGGGGGGGTTTGACATGTCCCTACAGCTAGAGGTGACATCAAAAATTGATGAGATCATGGTAGTGTTTTTTGATGACATCTTAGTGTACTTCTAGTCTAAATATGATCATGACCACATCTTGACATCATCTTGAGTGTGTTGGGAGATAATTAACTATATCTAAGTGTAAATTCGTGTTTGATGAAGGGATACTTTTGAGATTTCTCTCATGGAGTGGTGTAAGTGGTACCGTGTGGTGGGAAGTGAACCATAAATCATCTGTGAGTAAAGTCCTTGGGAAGGATTAGATGTCAATGAATGTTGTGGGTGTTTCTCTTAGAAGCTGGGAATGAGAGATAAATAACTTTCATTTTTTCATTCAGGTGAGAGTGAGAATTCCACAACCAATTATAGGGTTGATTTTGATTTATAGTGTGGGCCGTGGTTGTTAGAGTTGCTTGAGTTAGGTGGTAGAAATGAAACCCCTATGGTGGGGAGTGACGTGTTAGTCATAGGAGTATCAACCTCATGCTGAAAGGGTTATGGGAATGTGTAACTATCCATGGATTGGTCAAGGTGGCACTAGGATTCCAGTGATAAACTGATGAGGTGCGTGCTTAAATCCCATCATAAATACTTTTAAGAAAAGATATGTGGTGATGATCATGCTAAGCATTGGCTTCAAGTTCAAAGTCGTTCATAAAATTAATCTGAGTTTCTTATGTCAAAGGTGCGTCAGTGGTGGGTTAGATCATGATGACAATTTTGGGAAAGTGGAGGTTTTAAACATAAAATCTCATAATAAGTTAGGTACAGACTCTAGTGGGCATGTTGAGTGGTCATGAAATGCCTCTCAGTGTGAATTTGTCATAACTGGGTAATATGGAAATGCACTGGGGGTGGTAGATAGGCATTTTCAAGACGATTCAACTGGGGATATCCCAACTTGGGGGTAATGTATGGAACAAATGTGTTGATTTGAAAACTACATCCAGCATGTCGTCTTAGATAATATGAGTGTTCTTTTGGAAATGAAATCAAGATTTTGAGGAAAATTCACATTGTTATCAGTTTATTCATGAACACTGGGTATGCATCCTTTCCAGTTAGTTTTTCAATAATGAGGATGGGTGATGATGATGATTTGTGTTCTAGTGGGTGTTTGAACATGGTACGTGGGAACCACACTAGGCCTGTTATGGGTGTGCGAGTTCAGGAATCTGTTGGGATTTTTTGATGGTGTAGGTACCTAGAAACATAGATTGGTGGAGGCAACCTAAAGTTTATATTGGGAAGAACCATAGCTCTAGTAGGTAATCGTGAAATGAAACAAGCATTGTTTTAGTTGGATGGGCTCTAGTAAGCACCATATTATTGTTTTAGTTTTGAAAATGGGTGTTGGATTGAGTTTTTGTCAGTTGACTACCTTGAGTTAGAGTTTGTTCTTTGGTTGTGTTTCAGGTTTTTAGAAGCTCAACAATGATGTTGGTTATAATGGGTGACCGATGTAGGTTTGGGTGAGGTGGATGGATGACCACTGAGCCTTCTTAGGGACAAGAAGTATTATGGTGGGAAGGTTGTAAGATCTTGACCCTTTGATGATGTACATTTTTGTTTAAGTGTATAGTTAAAATCATTTTAAGTGGTTAATGAAACTATTCCTAGGTGTTGGGAAGGTATTAAGAGTATCCCAAGGGTTCAAGAGATGAAAAAGAAAAAAATGGGCCTTACAGTGCATAGCGCATGGTTGGCGCACAGTTAGTACTAACTGTGCCCAATGATTGTGTGTCATGTAGGAGAAGGGGGCACATTTTACAAAATCGTGTGAGGTGGTCCAGGATCCCATACGGTTAGAGGTCACTTTGGATATAGGGGAACACATGGTGTCCATATGGTTTTCCAAACCATGCATATGTCTAGGGAAACAGTACAACTCAGTTTCCTCTTGGATAGAGGAGACCACATGGTTGACGCATGGTTTGGAAAACCGTGTGGCCAAAACGCATGCCTTATTAAAAGTTATCATTTTACCATTTTCCTTCTCAGGATTAAATCTCTTTTCCCAATTTTTCATCCAATTTATTCTCCAGTAGCCTAAGGTGCGAGAATCCTCCTCCAACTCATCCATGGATGGTTCTACTTCAATTCTAGGGTGTTTGGGGTTCTGTTAGTTGCAAATTGAAGCTCTCGGTAAGTCTATGACTTTTTTTCCTTCCATTTTTTGAAATAAGATTTTCTTGGTTGTTTCTCTTCTTCCAAATCTTATGAACCCTATTTCCATGGAGTTCTTCACCTTAGTGATTGAGATTGTTTTAGCTCGAATCAAGGGGTGTGGTTGGATGAGTGGTTGTCTATAAGCATGAGGTAGTTGGTCTACAAGTCTTTTCCCATAAGTTTTGACTTACTTGGTTTTTGTGTCCTTGGATGAGAAAAATAACTGGGCCTTAAATTAACGTGTGAGATCCTTTGCAGACCCCGTTGGGTCCGTTGATGGTTTGAGACAGAGCCTAAGGCTACCCATGAGGTATGATATCCCTTTGAAAATGGTAAGATGAGTTATAAATGATAAAATAGAGGGTTTATGAGATTAAAATGATTGTATTTGTTCTTGTAAAGTTATCACATCATAAGGGGCTATTTAGATTAACTTGAGAAGTTAAATGTTGTATGATGTGATAAAGAATGGGAAGGGAAAATGGTTTGAAAAAGGGCATGTTTATGTGTTAATTGGTTTTGAAGAACATTTAATTTTACCATTTTGTGAATAAATGGTTAAGTGGTTTAAAGGTGTTTCTAATGATGGTGGTCATGACCAAATAGTGAAATGGACTAGTAATGGAATTAAGGGTATAATTTTGAGGGTAAGTGTTTATGACTTGTTAATAGGATTATTTGAAATTATATATGTGCCAAGATTTTATTAACTACCTATAAGTCTTTTTGAAATGATGTTAATGGTGTGTTTTGAATGTTGAATCAGTTTTTTATTTTCAATGAGTGAAAATAATGTTTTTAAGAAAGGTAATGATTTAAAAATGAGGTGTTTACCTTAATGTGATTTAAAGGGGCATGGTTAAGTGGATAAATGGTTTTAAAAGAAGATATGGAAAATGGTTAAAGGTTAATGTTTATGTTTTTAAATGGTTTTAGATAAAACATAACTGATGGGTTGTATGAATAAAGGATGCAACTGTTGAATTGTATAATTTGATTAAAAAGAGTCCGAATATAGTATACCATGAGAAATATTGATTGATGGAAAATGTTCACCCATTTTCTTATTGTGTGTCGAAAGGAAAATGATAACTAGACTTGGGAAATTGTGAAAAATATGGTATGGGTTAGTATATTGGACCAATGCTTCCCATATTTAGGTTGGTCCAGACTGATGATCTATGCCCCACCAATGTATTGTGTGGTTGGGATGTTGGACAAATTCTCCTCATTTTTGGGTCGGGCTAGATTGATGCTCTAGGTCACATTGGTGTATTGTGTGGTTGGGATATTGGACTGATGATCATCATCATTGACTTAGTCTAGATTGATGCTCTAGGCCCCACTGATGTATTGTGTGGTTGAGATGTTGGATTGATACTCCTCAAATTTGGGTCAGGCTAGACTGATTCTCTAGGCCCCATCAATGTATTGTGGGTACCTTGAGTGATGTTTCAAGGTACATTGGGTTAAAGTGAATTGATTAAAGAATTATATTATGAATTAAAGAGTTAAACCCTTATGGTATATGGTTTGAATGATCGACATGGGATGAAATAGGTTTGATTTTCTTGGGTGACACTTGAAACCCAAGGCCTAATAAGGTTAACTGAATAATGTTTAATTATGAGAACCTCGTCTTTATTAATGGATTTGGTTATTATTCATTATACACCTACATGCACTATTTTTTAGATTGGTTATTTATTTAAACACCATTAGTGGTGACATAATGATTTGTACGCATACCCTACTCGCACCACTATGACACTTGGGTACCCGAGTAGATACTTATTATTTTTAAGTATAGATTCAGAATAGGGACCTAGATTTTGGTTTATGTTTTGGATGATATGTTAGATAATGGGATTTCAAGACTGATTTTGAAATTGAGACCATGTTGTGAATTTTCCTAGTTTTGATATTTGGGTTTTTTGTGTATGACTGCCTGATATGTAGTATATACATATCATTATTATAGAATGTTTCACTTGGCTTATTGTTGGCACTTTCCATATGTTTTTCTATTTATTACTTATTCTGGTTGTGGTGTCTTTTGGTATTATTTATCATGTGGTTCTACTCTAATAAAGAGGGTATAGTCTCCCAACATTTCTCTTTAGACCCTCGCTACTAGTTAGAAGCCTCTGAAATACATGAATGTGTGCTCGAGGTCACGTAACGAACCAGACCGAGGCACAAGTTTAGTAGCTTTAGGGTTGGTATGTTACACTTTCAATCTCCTATTTTTTGTGGACACATTTTCGTTGAGATATTGATACATGTGACCTTGGAAACAACCCTCTATTGGATTGTTCTATATTGTACCTTTTGAGTACATTGTCAATATATGTACTTTTACTTAGCCCAAGAAACCTCTGAGATCTATTGTAACATCCCAGGTAAATAAATAATATTACATTCTAAGGTTTATCAATATTTGTGAATAAAATGTTAATATTACTTTAAATGGAATGCTATGCTCGATGACGTACCCAATACGCAACAACGAGTTTCTTTGAAATCTTACGTTGCACACTAATAATATAATAATATTATAATAGTCAACACCTAGCAGTTGTAATGGCGGGAATGAACAGAAATAACTAAAAAATGATTACATATGTTTGTTAAATATTTTTACATTTATCCAATAAATTTTAGAGGCTTAAAATCCAAATGAATCCAATTTTAAGAATAAATACTCTAATATTTTTAAAAGATTGTTTTACCGCCTTTTGATGGAGAACCTTTTTTAAATCTAACTTTTGAAAAATTTATAAGCTCTATTTTTCAAAATAAACTTATTCTTTATGATTGGAAAATTGAAATTTACTTTGGTTAAATTTTTGGTATGTTTCTGACATTGTTCATTTTTTTAATGAATAGTGAAAAAATTCTGCATTTTACATCAAAACTGCTTTTTCATATAATTTAAATATATGGTTAGATTATATTTTTAATTGGATTTAAAGTTTAATTAGAATATATTTTTACCATTTAATTTAATGGTGGTCATTAGAATTAATTTCACTTTGAAAATGGACATAAACAAGTACCAAACTTTTCATAGATATTGCTTCAAAAAAACCTGCTATTTATTTTGACAATGGGAAATATTTTTAAATTAATTATTTCAATTTCTGTGTTTGGAATTTGGTAAAATGGATTCCATATTTGGAATCATAAGGTCCAAATTATGTAATTAAGACTCTTTTGTTTTTGGACATTATGAATAGTAACGATGGTAATTATCTTTAATTATCGTGATTAATTAGTAATCGGGTAGTTAAAGATAATAAAATAATATCATAATAATAAAAAATGACCCCAAAATGTGTCCTAATGCTAATGGTTGTGTCATGGAAGACCATGGTATTCCTTTTTCCAAACTTTGGGACCCCATGGAATTACTTTTGTGTGATAGTCACAATTTATCATTTTATTTTTTTTAAAGGAAAATATAACAAAAGTATGTATCATCCAAGTAAAACAATTTTAGTTTTGTCTGTGTAAATGATCTCTTAGACTATAAATATTAATTGGAAAGATAAAAATATTTCCTACATCATAGTATTTTTTTTATAATTTTTAGACATTAAATAAATTAATTTATTTATGACACCATGATGATGTAGTGATTACCTCATAAATGAATGATTTAAATAAAATGAGAAGATAGGATAAAATATAAGTCTTAAACTTGTCACAAACCTATTGGATGGGTAAATTTAGAAACCTTATTACCTTATCCTCTAAATATATCCTTTTGGGACCTTTAAAATCCAAAAAGCATTTTATAATAAAGTAATATTTTATAACTTTCCAAGAGTGCCCCTCCTCTTCTCTTATAAAAGGCCCCTACCTCTACCACCTTACACACACCTCTCAAGCCTTTCGCTCAGCCAAACCCTACCCATTTAATCTCTCCACATCCCTATATTCATCATTTAAGCCTCACCTTTGGCAGAATGATCTTCAAGAAACCCTTTTGGTTCAAACCAAGAAGAGTTACCCGATTTAAAGGTAATGTCTTCACTTGTGTTCTTTTGTTTTATTTTTCTTCTCCAAACCCCTAAACTCTTTTTATTCCTTTATTTTGTAACAACAAAAGTATCTTAAATATACTAGGATGATTTTATGTGAAGTATTCTAGCTACACTTACACACACCTCCGTCTAATGGTTAAAGAACATACTGTTTCTGTGGATGGCGAATTACTGCCACACGAAACGATGATTGTTCAATCTTCTCTTAACACCTTTCATGGTGGCCATTATTATGTCACTATATTTTATATATGATATATATGGTATTTATTTTTCCATATGATTCTGTATTTTATATTTAAAACATACCTTTATGCTTTGCATGTTGTGCAAATACGATAATTTCATACGAGGAAGTGTGGACTACCGCCCCCTCAAGTGATGTGACTCATTCATGAAATACATGGAATGTATAAAGAATGAAATTAATGAACTTATGTGACCTATAAAACATATATATTATACTGGAATTATAATATATATATCTCTCAATTATTTTTAATTCCATTAATATGACAAAGAAATGAAAGTAGCGTTCATGCGTACGTACGTCCTACCATCTCCATGAACGGTGCATTTCATTTCTTTTTATCTCCAAATGTTATGGAATAGTATAAAATGAATATGTACTGTATATATATATGATATTTAAATCATTAATACTATTATGGAGATGATTTACATATAACTACATGGACAATCATTTCCAAACAAGTTCATTTTTGACTCATGTACCAAACATCGACAAAAACGTCTGATATGAACTCACATTATTAACAAATTATTATAACATTATAATATGTGATATGAACTGAATAATAATATTTAAATTACGACCTTAAGAAATTATAAATTTACCAAAGTTTATTATTCAGGAATATAAATAAATGAACAAGACAAGTCAGACTTGAGGTAAGGGATCCAACCTCTCTCTTTCTTTTAAAGTACTCTCTTTTATGTAACTTATTTTAAGCTCCTATTTATTATGTTGGGGGATGTTCTTATATATTCCTATTACTGTAATTTTTTTTTAATATGATGAGATACCCTATTTGATCTCATCAATCCATTTTTAGAAGTTTTATGTGGCGCCGTTAGGCTGCCGAATTTTCATAATGGGATTTTCATCTCACTTTTTATTCCCGTGAGATTCATGATAAATTGGCCACTATTTCCTTTTGTGTGGTGTATTTACTGCAAATTATTTTACTATTTGTATATTATAATATCATTTATGGGTATTTACATCTTCATTTTACGACCCTTCTTCCATGGGGTGTACGTTTCGAAAGTTGCCCAAATTGGTAAGGGAACCTTTCACACTCCTCTTTTTAAAAGGCTTATTTTGTTATGTCTTTTAATTTACATATTTTTATGTTATTATATGTTATTATATATCCTTATTTATTTAAATTTTATTTCCAAGTGATTAGATACCATTTTCTCTCTTAAAAACTAATTTTATGAATTTTAATGTGACACCGTTAGGCTGTCGAATTTTATCAAAGGAACTTCTTAACCCAATTTTGATTTCTTTGGGTTCAACTTGTAGTTATTGAATATGTAATCCTATGAATATGTGTGAATGAACTCTGGTTGTTTTACACTTAATATCCACTTATATTGGGTGTATTTATATTTTTCACACATAATTATGAGATTGATTTATCCTTAATTTAAGGATACCTTCTTTATAAGGGATTTCATCTCATTTTACATTTCTATTGAGACTTCATTGTTGTTATGCACCAATTCACTCTTATATGGTGTATATACTGTCCTTTGGAATATTATATCATGAATCCCTTTATTCTCATGATATTATAAAGTTCTGATTAAATTTTATTTTTCAATTATTGTATTCAAGTGTCTCTCATTTTGTTAAAAACCATTTAACTAAAATATCATTTTAAATGTTTTAATGATTTATTCTTATAAATATTTCTCATTAATATCCATGTTTTAAAAATGGTTTTAAGGATTTATTTATATGTTTATTAATGGTTTAAAATGTTAAATGCTTCAAAGTGGTATGAGACACTTTGATTCAAAAATCTCTTTATTAAATGTTTTAACATGTTTTGAAAATGGTTTTTAGAATGGATTCATTATTTCAATATCTTAAAATGTTATATTGTTATTGTAGTGTGGGAATTTTATCTTTACTTTATGCTTAAGTTATGTGCTATGATTATGTTATTGTTCTTGGGCATTGTTTATGAAGACGGGTGGTTCTGTGATAAACTAAGGGTGGGTGAGCTCGATATAAATCTCCAATGCATTGGGTAACGCGAATGAGTTAAACTTTAAGGTTTATCCAAAGAGATTTAGGGAATATACTTTGATGGGTATTCCAAACATAACCATGAGGGTTACTCCCTACATAAGAATGTTATGAATGCCTCAAGTTACCTTTATGTGTTATGATTTCTATGAGTTATTCGTAAATATTATGATTTCATGAGGTATGTTAAATTGCTTATGTTTTATTAGTAAAGTATGATTTCATTGATTCTTATGTATACATGGACTAATGTTTTCTTTCCATATTTTTATAACCCTTACTGAGCTTTTTATGCTCATACCAAGTTTTTTTGAAATGTTTTTCATAGGACATAAAGATGAATAGGGTCAAGGATGAGATCAAGGAAATGTCAGGCTGTCTAAAACAAGGAACTAGACATGACTCTTATGTTCAAGAGTTTTTATTTTGTGAAAAAATGGAAACTGAGAAGATGTGTCGACTTTGTAATCTTTGAGATGTAAAAGTTATGTCCTAATTCTCTAAAACTCTAAACCTGAAAAGATCCTCAATGTGAATTATTCATTTAATTCAATAATAAGTAATGTTTAAGGCCGAGTCCTTATAGTTGGTATCAAAGGTCAGTTTAGATAACTTTATAGGTTAGGGTATTCTTTAAGCATAAGTGACATTACCATAATGGTTAGAATTTCAGAAAGATTCATAGTTTTTAGATAAAGTTAATGAGTAAGTATATCTTAGTGATTATCTTCCTCATTAGTACATGATGATTTTGTTGATATACTCACACTGACATTTTTGGTTTTAGTAAATGGATGGATCTAGCAGGCACCAAAGTGACAACGGGTTTGAAGGAAACTGTGGTGGTTCTCTGATTAAGAGACTGGATGAAATGGGGGATTCAATGAGAAATATCATGGTTATTCTAAACCAACTATCACGAGTCATGTTCAACCACTTGAACCTTGGAGAGTTCTCTAATGCATCATGTACGAGAGAACCAACTCGACGTGGAAGTTCAGGTAATAATTATAATGGTAACCATTAGGGTTTATATGATCCTTACTTTTGAGGTAATTATGGGTTACTATATGTTATGATGGAATATGAACGACATGAGATAAACTTGAGGTTAAATTATGTTATGGTTATTTTTTAAGATTTTATCGCTTTTTGGGGAATGTTATAAGAATTATGTAGTTTTGGAAGAAGGACAACACATAGACCGTGTGACAACCTATCATGTCTAATGAAGCTATGAGAATCGAACCCACAACCAAAGTGCGACTGGTATTTATCGCCTACCACTGGTCTACGTGAAGTCCCTGGTTAGTTTAACTAATTATTTTTAGTTATATGATCTTAAGAATCTAGGATAAGTTGATTTTGGGTTATCTATGGAAATTATTAACCTATCATAGATGATATGTGATTAGGTTAATTACTTTTCAGTATGAGACTTTAAGAGTAACTGATGTTATTTGGAGATAAATGTTAAGGTTTATCTTGGAAGACTTTGTGATTAAATCCTTCAGAGATTTGGGTTTCAGTCTTAGTTTTGATTAATTTGAAGAATTTTATGGATAGATTTTTATTGAATGGTCTTTGTTGAACTTTGGGTATTGTTTGACAAATTTTGGAGATTAAGAATAGATTTTTTTTATAAAGGATTATCCTTTTTGGGTATTATCTGATCTCATACTAACCTTTTTTGTTTTAGTTTTGGATAAGGTATAAAGACATGATAAGTATATAGTTCTCTTTTTTGGATTAGGTGATTCTCTAGAAGTTGATTATAGCTCTCTTAATGTGAAGAAGTCATCCTAAATACTCATCTTTTGGAGAAAATATGAGTTCGTGTAAGAAATCTAGTAAAATTTGAAATTAAACATGACAAGTATGTTTCCTTATGTTTTAGTTAAGATCATAAATAAATTCCTCAATGAAAAGTAACTTAAAACAAAAATGTTTTCTGCTAATTTTTCCTACTGGGGAATCAAATACCGTTTAACCCATCACAAGTTTGTGATTTTCTTGTGGTTAACTTTCTCCTAGACATGTTTACTATCACTCTCCATAAGAACATGACCCTTTTTTTTCTCCTCCATATCCATATTTTCATACTTTTAATCCTAATATGGGTTAACTCGGGTGACCTTTGTACTTCTCTCCCTTCCTTTTAAAGTGATAGTTTTACTGACTCTTGTTCGGATGTGGGACTTTCAATGAAGTTTCCAAGCCCAATTTTGAAATTGCGAGGACGCAATTTCCAAAAGGGGGGAAGGATGTAACATCCCAGGTAAATAAATAATATTACATTCTAAGGTTTATCAATATTTTTGAATAAAATGTTAATATTACTTTAAAAGGAATGCTATGCTCGATGGCGTACCCAATACGCAACAACGAGTTTCTTTGAAATCTTACGTTGCACACTAATAATATAATAATATTATAATAGTTAATGCCTAGCAGTTGTAATGGCAGTAATGAACATAAATAACTAAAAAATTATTACATATTTTTGTTAAATATTTTTACATTTATCTAATAAATGTTAGAGGCTTAAAATCCAAATGAATCCAATTTTAAGAATAAATATTCTAATATTTTTAAAAGATTGTTTTACCGCCTTTTGATGGTGAACCTTTTTTAAATCTAACTTTTGACAATTTTATAAGCTCTATTTGTCAAAATAAACTTATTCTTTATGATTGGAAAATTGAAATTTACTTTGGTTAAATTTTTGGTATGTTTCTGACATTGTTCATTTTTTTAATGAATAGTGAAAAAATACTGCATTTTACAACGAAACTGCTTTTTCATCTAATTTTAAATATATGGTTAGATTATATTTTTAATTGGTTTTAAAGTGTAATTAGAATATATTTTTACCATTTAATTCAATGGTGGTCATTATAATTAATTTTACTTTGAAAATGGACATAAACAAGTGCCAACCTTTTCATAGATATTGCTTCAAAAAAACCCACTATTTGTTTTGACAACGAGAAATAATTTTAAATTAATTATTGAAATTTCTGTATTTGAAATTTGGTAAAATGGATTCCATATTTGGAATCAGAAGTTCCAAATTATGTAATTAAGACCCTTTTTTTTGGACATTATGAATAGTAATGATGGTAATTATCTTGAATTATCGTGATTAATTAGTAATCTAGTAGTTAAGGATAATAAAATAATATCATAATAATAACAAATGACCCCAACATGTGTCCTAATTCTACTGGTTGTGTCATGGACGACCATGGTATGCCTTGTAGAAAACTTTGGGACCCCATGGAATCACTTTTGTTTGATAGTGACACTTTATCATTTTATTTTTTTAAAAGGAAAATATAACAAAAGTATGTATCACCCAAGTAAAACAATTTTAGTTTTGTCTGTGTAAATGATATCTTAGACTATAAATATTCATTGGAAAGATAAAAATATTTCCTACATCATAGTATTTTTTTATAATTTTTATACATTAAATAAATTAATTTATTTAAGACACCGTGATGATGCAGTGATTACCTCATAAATGAACGATTTAAATAAAAGGAGAAGATAGGGTAACATCTAAGTCTTACACTTGTCAAAATCCTATTGGATGGGTGGATTTCGAAACCTTATCACCTTATCCTTGAAATATATCCTTTTGGGACCTTTAAAATCCGAAAATAATTTTATAATAAAGTAATATTTTATAACTTTCCAAGAGTGCCCCTCCTCTTCTCTTATAAAAGGCCCCCACCTCTACCACCTTACACACACCTCTCAAGCCTTTGGCTCGGACAAAACCTTCCCATTTCATCTCTCCACATCCCTATCTTCATCATTGAAGCATCACCTTAGGAATAATTCTCTTCAAGAAACCCTTTTGGTTCAAACCAAGAAGAGTTATCCGATTTAAGGGTAATGTCTTCACTTGTGTTCTTTTGTTTTATTTTGCTTCTCCAAACCCCTAAAATCTTTTTATTACATTATTTTGTAAAAAAAAGTATAATAAATATACTAGGATGTTTTTATGTAAAGTATTATAGCTACACTTACACACACCTCCGTCTAATGGTTAGAGAACATACTATTTCTGTGGATGGTGAATTACTGCCTCACGAAATGATGATTGTTCAATATTCTCTTAAAACCTTTCATGGTGGAAATTATGATGTCACTGTATTTTATATATGATATATACGGTATTTATTTTTTCCATATTCTTCTGTATTTTATATTTAAAACATACCTTTATGCTTTTCATGTTGTGAAAATACGATAATTTCATACGAGGAAGTGTGGACTACCGCCCCTCAAGTGACGTGACTCGTTCATGCAATACATGGAATGTATAAAGAATTAAAGTAATGAACTTATGGAACCTATAAAACATATATATTATACAGGAATTATAATATATATATCTCTCAATTATTTTTAATTCCATTAATATGACAAATAAATGAAAGTAGCGTTCATGCGTACGTACGACCTACCGTCTCCATGAACGGTGCATTTCATTTCTTTTTATCTCCAAATGTTATGGAATAGTATAAAATGAATATGTACTGGATATATATGATATTTAAATCATTAATACTATTCTGTATATGATTTACTTATAACTACATGGACAATCATTTTCAAACAAGTTCATTTTTGACTCATGTACCAAACATCAACAAAAACGTCTGATGTGAACTCACATCATTAACCAATTATTATAACATTATAATATGTGATATGAACTGAATAATAATATTTAAATGAGTACCTTAAGAAATTATAAATTTAACAAAGTTTATTATTCAGGAATATAAATAAACGAACAAGACAAGTCAGACTTGAGGTAAGGGATCTAACCTCTCTCTTTCTTTTAAAGTACTCTCTTTTATGTAACTTATTTTAAGCTCCTATTTATTATGTTGGGGGATGTTCTTATATATTACTCTTGCTGTAAATTTTATTTTAATATGATGAGATACCCTATTTTATCTCATCAATCCATTTTTGGAAGTTTTATGTGGTGCCGTTAGGCTGCAAAATTTTCATAAGGGGATTTTCATCTCACTTTTTATTCCCGTGAGATTCATGCTACATTGGACACTATTTCCTTTTGTGTGGTGTATGTACTGACCATTATTTTACTATTTGTATAGTATACTCTCATTTATGGGTATTTACATCTTCGTTTTATGACCCTTCTTCCATGGGGTGTACGTTTCCAAAGTTTCCCAAATCGGTAAGGGAACCTTTCACACTCCTCTTTTTAAAAGACTTATTTTGTTATGTATTTTAATTTACATATTTTTATGTTGGGATATGTTATTATATATAATTATTGATATAAATTTTATTTTCAAGTGATTAGATACCATTTTCTCTCTCAAAAACTAATTTTATGAATTTTAAGCTGACGCCGTTAGGCTGTCGAATTTTACCAAAAGAACTTCTTAACCCAATTTCGATTTCTTTGTGTTCAACTTATAGTTATTGAATATGTCATCCTATGAATATGTGTGAATGAAATATGGTTGTTTTACACTTAATATACACTTATATTGGGTGTATTTATATTTGTCACACATAATTATGAGATTTATTTATCCTTAATTTAAGGATACCTTCTTTATAAGGGATTTCATCTCATTTTACATTTTTATTGAGACTTCATTGTTGTTATGAACCAATTCACTCTTATATGGTGTATATACTATCCTTTGGAATATTATATCATGAATCCCTTTATTCTCATGATATTATAAAGTTTTGATTAAATGTTATTCCTCAATTATTGTATTCAAGTGTCTCTCATTTTGTTAAAAACCCTTTAACTAAAATATCATTTTAAATGTTTTAATTATTTATTCTTATAAATATTTCTCATTAATATCCATGTTTTCAAAATGGTTTTAAGGATTTATTTATATGGATATTAATGGTTTAAAATGTTAAACGCTTCAAAGTGGTATGGGACACTTTGATTCAAAAATCTCTTTATTAAATGTTTTAACTGGTTTTGAAAATGGTTTTTAGAATGGATTCATTATTTAAATATCTTAAAATGTTATATGGTTATTGCAGTGTGGGAATGTTATCTTTCCTTTATGCTTAAGTTACGTGCTATGATTATGTTATGGTTCTTGGGCATTGTTTATGAAGACGGGTAGTTCCGTGATAAACTAAGGGCATGTGAGCCTGATATAGCTCTCCAATGCATTGGGTAACGTGAAGGAGTTAAACATTAAGGTTTCTTCGAAGAGATTTAGGGAATATAATTTGATGGGTATTCCAAACGTAACCATGAAGGTTACTCCCTACGTAAGAATGTTATGAATGCCTCAATTTACCTTTATGTCTTATGATTTCTATAAGTTATTCGTAAATATTATGATTTCATGAGGTATGTTAAATTGGTTATGTTTTATGAGTAAAGTATGGTTTCATTGATTCTTATGTATACATGGACTAATGTTTTCTTTTCGTATTGTTATAACCCTTACTGAGCTTTTTATGCTCATCCCAAGTTTTTTTGAAATGTTTTTCACAGGATATAAAGATGAATAGGGTCAAGGATGGGATCAAGGAAATGTCAGGATGTCTAAAACAAGGAACTAGACACGACTCTTGTGTTCAAGATTTTTATTTTGTGAAAAAAATGGAAGCTGAGTAGATGTGTCTACTTTATAATCTTTGAGATGTAATAGTTATGTCCTAATTCTCTAAAACTCTAAACCTGAAAAGATCCTCAATGTGAATTATTAATTTAATTCAATAATAAGTAATGTTTAAGGTCGGGTCCTTATAGTTGGTATCAAAGGTCGGTTTAGATAACTTTTGAGGTTAGAGTATTTTTTAAGCATAAGTGACATTACCACAATGGTTAGGATTTCAGAAAGAGTCATTGTTTTTAGATAAAGTTAATGAGTAAGTATATCTTAGTGATTATCTTCCTCATTATTACATGATGATTTTGTTGATATACTCACACTGACATTTTTGGTTTTAGTAAATGGATGGATCTAGAAGGTACCAAAGTGACAATGGGTTTGAAGGAAACTGTGGTGGTTCTCTGATTAAGAGACTGGATGAAATGGGGAATTCAATGAGAAATCTCGTGGTTATTCTAAACCAACTATCAGAAGTCATGATCAACCACTTGAACCTTGGTGAGTTCTCTAATGCATCATGTACGAGAGAACCAAATCGACATGGAAGTTCAGGTAATAATTATAAAGGTAACCATTAGGGTTTATATGATCCTTACTTTTGAGGTAATTATGGGTTACTATATGTTATGATGGAATATGAACGACATGAGATAAACTTGAGGTTAAATTATGTTATGGTTATTTTTGAATATTTTATCACTTTTTGGGGAATGTTATAAGAATTATATAGTTTTGGAAAAAGGAAAACACATAGACCATGTGACAACCTGTTGCGTCTGACGAAGCTACGAGAATCGAACCCACAACCAAAGTGCGACTGGTATTTATCGCCTACCACTGGACTACGTGAAGTCCCTGGTTAGTTCAACTAATTATTTTTAGTTATATGATCTTAAGAATCTAGAATAAGTTGATTTTGGGTTATCTATGGAAATTATTAACCTATTAAGGAGGATATGTGATTAGGTTAATTACTTTTCAGTATGAGACTTTAAGAGTAACTGATGTTATTTGGAGATAAATGTTAAGGTTTATCTTGGAAGACTTTGTGATTAAATCCTTCAAAGATTTGGGTTTCAGTCTTAGTTTTGATTACTTTGAAGAATTTTATGGATATATTTTTATTGAATGGTATTTCTTGAACTTTGGGTATTGTTTGACAAATTTTGGAGATTAAGAATAAATTTTTTTATAAAGGATTATCCTTTTTGGGTATTATCTGATCTCATACTAACCTTTTTTGTTTTAGTTTTGGTTAAGGTATAAAGACATGGGAAGTATATAGTTCTCTTTTGTGGATTAGGTGATTCTCTAGAAGTTGATTATAGCTCTCTTAATGTGAACAAGTCATCCTAAATACTCATCTTTTGGAGAAAATATGAGTTCGTGTAAGAAATCTAGTAAAATTTGAAATTCAAAATGACAAGTAAGTATGTTTCCTTATGTTTTAGTTAAGCTCATAAATAAATTACTCAATTAAAAGTATCTTAAAACAAAAATGTTGCCTGTTAATTTTTCCTACTGGGGAATCAAATACCGTTTAACCCATCACAAGTTTGTGATTTTCTTGTGCTTAACTTTCTCCTAGACATGTTTACTATCACTCTCCATAAGAACATGACCCTTTGTTTTCTCCTCCATATCCATATTTTCCTACTTGGAATCCTAATATGGGTTAACTCGTGTGACCTTTGTACTTCTCTCCCTTCCTTTTAAAGTGATAGTTTTACTGACTCTTGTTCCGATGTGGGACTTTCAATGAAGTTTCCAAGCCCAATTTTGAAATTGTGAGGACACAATTCCCAAAAGGGGGGAAGGATATAACATCCCAGGTAAATAAATAATATTATATTCTAAGGTTTATCAATATTTGTGAATAAAATGTTAATATTACTTTAAAGGGAATGCTATGCTCGATGGCGTACCCAATACGCAACAACGAGTTTCTTTGAAATCTTACGTTTCACACTAATAATATAATAATATTATAATAGTTAATGCCTAGCAGTTGTAATGGCGAGAATGAACATAAATAACTACAAAATGATTACATATGTTTGTTAAATATTTTTACATTTATCCAATAAATTTTAGAGGCTTAAAATCCAAATGAATCTAATTTTAAGAATAAATACTCTAATATTTTTAAAAGATTATTTTACCGCCTTTTGATGGAGAACCTTTTTTAAATCTAAATTTTGAAAATTTTATAAGATCTATTTTTCAAAATAAACTTATTCTTTATGATTGAAAAATTGAAATTTACTTTGGTTAAATTTTTGGTATGTTTCTGACATTGTTCATTTTTTTAATGAATAGTGAAAAAATACTGCATTTTACATCGAAACTGCTTTTTCATCTAATTTAAATATATGGTTAGATTATATTTTTAATTGGTTTTAACGTGTAATTAGAATATATTTTTACCATTTAATTCAATTTTGGTCATTATAATTAATTTCACTTTGAAAATGGACATAAACAAGTGACAAACTTTTCATAGATATTGCTTAAAAAAACCCGCTATTTGTTTTGACAACGGGAAATATTTTTAAATTAATTATTGAAATTTCTGTGTTTGGAATTTGGTAAAATGGATTCCATATTTGGAATCATAAGGTCCAAATTATATAATTAAGACACTTTTGTTTTTGGACATTATGAATAGTAACGATGGTAATTATCTTTAATTATCGTGATTAATTAGTAATCGGGTAGTTAAGGATAATAAAATAATATCATAATAATAACAAATGACCCCAACATGTGTTCTAATGCTACTTTTTATGTCATGTCCGACCATGTTATTCCTTGTTCCAAACTTTGGGACCCCATGGAATCACTTTTGTGTGATAGTGACACTTTATCATTTTATTTTTTTAAAAGGAAAATATAAGAAAAGTATGTATCACCCAAGTAAAACAATTTTAGTTTTGTCTGTGTAAATTATATCTTAGAATATAAATATTCATTGTAAATATAAAAATATTTCCTACATAATAGTATTTTTTTTATAATTTTTAGACATTAAATAAATTAATTTATTTATGACACCGTGATGATGCAGTGATTACCTCATAAATGAAGGATTTAAATAAAATGAGAAGATAGGGTAAAATCTAAGCCTTAAACTTTTCAAAAACCTATTGGATGGGTGGATTTAGATACCTTATCACCTTATACTCAAAATATATCCTTTTGGGACCTTTAAAATCCGAAAATCATTTTATAATAAAGTAATATTTTATAACTTTCCAAGAGGGCCCCTCTTCTTTTCTTATAAAAGGCCCCCACCTCTACCACCTTACACACACCTCTAAAGCCTTTTTCTCAGCAAAAACCTATCCATTTAATCTCTCCAAATCCCTCTATTCATCATTGAAGCCTCACCTTTGGAATAATGCTCTTCAAGAAACCCTTTCGGTTCAAACCAAGAAGAGTTACCCGATTTAAAGGTAATGTCTTCACTCGTTTTCTTTTGTTTTATTTTGCTTATCCAAACCCCTAAAATCTTTTTATTACTTTATTTTGTAAAAAAAACAGTATATTAAATATACTAGGATGTTTTTATGTGATGTATTCGAGCTACACTTACACACACTTCCGTCTAATGGTTAAAGAACATACTGTTTCTGTGGATGACGAATTACTGCTTCACGAAACAATGATTGTTCAATATTCTCTTAACACCTTTCATGGTGGCCATTATGATGTCACTGTATTTTATATATGATATATATGGTATTTATTTTTTCCATATGCTTCTGTATTTTATATTTAAAACATACCTTTATGCTTTGCATGTTGTGAAAATACGATAATTTCATACGAGGAAGTGTGGACTACCGCCCCCTCAAGTGATGTGACTCGTTCATGCAATACATGGAATGTATAAAGAATGAAATTAATGAACTTATGTGACATATAAAACATATATATTATACTGGAATTATAATATATATATCTCTCAATTATTTTTAATTCCATTAATATGACAAAGAAATGAAAGTAGCGTTCATGCGTACGTTCGGCCTACCGTCTCCATGAACGGTGCATTTCATTTATTTTAATCTCCAAATGTTATGGAATAGTATAAAATGAATATGTAATGGATATATATGATATTTAAATCATTAATAATATTCTGGAGATGATTTACTTATAACTACATGGAAAATCATTTTCAAACAAGTTCATTTTTGACTCATGTACCAAACATCGACAAAAACGTCTGATATGAACTCACATTATTAACCAATTATTATAACATTATAATATGTGATATGAACTGAATAATAATATTTAAATGAGTACCTTAAGAAATTATAAATTGACCAAAGTTTATTATTCAGGAATATAAAGAAACGAACAAGACAACTCAGACTTGAGGTAAGGGATCCAACCTCTCTCTTTCTTTTAAAGTACTCTCTTTTATGTAACTTATTTTAAGATCCTATTTATTATGTTGGGGGATGTTATTATATATTCCTATTGCTTTAAATATTATTTTAGTATGATTATAGACCCTATTTTATCTCATAAATCCATTTTTGGAAGTTTTATGTGGCGCCGTTAGGCTGCCGAATTTTCATAAGGGGGTTTTCATCTCACTTTTTATTCCCGTGAGATTCATGCTACATTGGCCACTATTTCCTTTTGTGTGGTGTATTTACTGAAAATTATTTTAATATTTGTATATTATAATCTCATTTATGGGTATTTACATCTTCATTTTATGACCCTTCTTCCATGGGGTGTACGTTTCGAAAGTTGCCCAAATCGGTAAGGGAACCTTTCACACTCCTCTTTTTAAAAGACTTATTTTGTTATGTCTTTTAATTTACATATTTTTATGTTGGGATATGTTATTATATATCATTATTGATGTAAATTTTATTTCCAAGTGATGAGATACCATTTTCTCTCTCAACAACTAATTTTATGAATTTTAAGCTGATGCCGTTAGGCTGTCGAATTTTACCAAATGAACTTCTTAACCCAATTTCGATTTCTTTGGTTTCAACTTGTAGTTATTGAATATGTCATCCTATGAATATGTGTGAATGACCTATGGTTGTTTTATAATTAATATCCACTTATATTGGGTGTATTTATATTTTTCACACATAATTATGAGATTGATTTATCCTTAATTTAAGGATACCTTCTTTATAAGGGATTTCATCTCATTTTACATTTCTATTGAGACTTCATTGTTGTTATGAACCAATTCACTCTTATATGGTGTATATAGTATCATTTGGAATATTATATAATGAATCCCTTTATTCTCATGATATTATAAAGTTCTGATTAAATTTTATTCCTCAATTATTGTATTCAAGTGTCTCTCATTTTGTTAAAAACCCTTTAACTAAAATATCGTTTTAAATGTTTTAATGATTTATTCTTATAAATATTTCTCATTAATATCCATGTTTTCAAAATGGTTTTAAGGATTTATTTATATGGATATTAATGGTTTAAAATGTTAAATGCTTCAAAGTGGTATGGGGAACTTTGATTCAAAAATATCTTTATTAAATGTTTTAACTGGTTTTGAAAATGGTTTTTAGAATGGATTCATTATTTCAATATCTTAAAATGTTATATTATTATTGTAGTGTGGGAATGTTATCTTTCCTTTATGTTTAAGTTATGTGCTATGATTATGTTACGGTTCTTGGGAATTGTTTATGAAGATGGGTGGTTCCGTGATAAACTAAGGGTGGGTGAGCCCGATATAGCTCTCCAATGCATTAGGTAATGCGAAGGAGTTAAACGTTAAGGTTTCTCAGAAGAGATTTAGGGAATATACTTTGATGGGTATTCCAAACTTAACCATGAGGGTTAGTCCCTACGTAATAATGTTATCAATGCCTCAAGTTACCTTTATGTCTTATGATTTCTATGAGTTATTCATAAATCTTATGATTTCAGGAGGTATGTTAAATTGCTTATGTTTTATGAGTAAAGTATGATTTCATTTATTCTTATGTATACATGGAATAATGTTTTCTTTTCATATTTTTATAACCCTTACTGAGCTTTTTATGCTCATCCCAAGTTTTTTTGAAATTTTTTTCACAGGACATAAAGATGAATAGGGTCAAGGATGGGATCAAGGAAATGTCTGGCTATCTAAAACAAGGAACTAGACATGACTCTTGTGTTCAAGAGTTTTTATTTTGTGAAAAAAATGGAAGCTGAGTAGATGTGTCTACTTTGTAATCTTTGAGATGTAATAGTTATGTCCTAATTCTCTAAAACTCTATACCTGAAAATATCCTCAATGTGAATTATTCATTTAATTCAATAATAAGTAATGTTTAAGGCCGGGTCCTTATATCTATCTTGATAGATCTTGAACCCTAGAATATAGGATGCTTTATCTAAGTATTTCATGTCGAAGAATTCATTTAACCTAGTCTTAAATGACTATAATACATTCAATTCATTTCCCATAATTAACATGTCATCAATATATAGTACAAGGAAAACGATGGCATTACCACTAACCTTCTTATAGAAACATCACTCACTTTTATTTTTGAAGAAACCAAATTCTATTATGGCCTCATCAAAACAAACATTCTATGATCGTGATTCCTAATTCAACCCATAAATGGATCTCTATATATTTCATACTTTTTTGACACTATTTGACTTAATGAAACCTTTAGGTTGAGTCATATATACATATTTAACTAGCTTCCCATTTGGAAAAATAGTTATGACATATATTTTACAAATCTAATAATCATGGAAGGATCCCATTTTAAGTAATATTATAATTGATTTAAACATTTCTACTTGTGATAAGGTTTCATCATAGTCTATTACTTGACATTTCCTGAAACCCTTCTCTACTAGTCGTACCTTATAGCTATTGACTTTACTATCCATGTCCAGTTTTTTCCTGAATACCCATTTTCACCCAATGAGTTTTAAATCAGCTTGTGGATCAACCAAAATAAAAAATTAATTTTGGTACATGGAATCCATATCATAATTCATTATATTTTTCCATTAATCGGCATACTTTACTTTTACTACTTCCTTTCAGGTTAGAGGTTCATCATTCCCTAAGAATAATGTGTCACTTGACTCAGTGACATGACAATCATATCTATATGGTTCTCTAACTTCTCGAGTAGAACTAAAAAGTTCTTATGTATTGGGAACATATTTATATCCCAATATCTCTTGTGGATATGGTTTTTAGCACCCCCAAGATTTTAAAATAACACTATGTTCAATAGCGTATACAACACACAACACTGAGATTAAAGAAACCATAACATATTATTAAAATATTATTATTTAAATATGAATATTATAACCTAGAAATTAAATTAGAGGTTATGAATTGGATTAAATACTTATTAAATATATATATAAAGATTCTATTAAATATTAATGTATTTATAAATTCTTAGGAAATAAACACTCAATTTTTATTAAAAAACATTTTTTTCCAAAATGATTTTATTGCTTTTTATGAGAAAACATTTTAATTATTTTTTGGATATTTTAGAAATTATATTTTATAAAATGATAATTTTTTTTGAAATTAAAATATCAATATTAACTTATAGTAAAATTTTGGTATTTTTCAGAAAATATTAATTTTATAGTGAATAGTGAAAACACCATTTTTTGCAAAACTATCAATTAGTTTAATAAATTAAATAATTTATAAGTACCATTATTATTTTAATTTGATTTCAAAGTATAATAAGTATTATTTAGTTATATATAATTCAATTTAATTACATTTAAATTATTTTATACTATATTTTTGTATAAGTTTATTTTTAGGTATAAAAATGCATTTGTCTAAATACTGTTTTAAAGTGCATAATATTCCTCCATTTTAATTAATTTAAATAACACTTAACGAGGAATTATTTAAATTAAATTTATAGATTATATATGTATATAAATATTAATTTAAATCCATATAATTATTATTTCTAGTATTAGAGTTAATATAAGATCACCCATCACTGAAAAATGCATTTCTTGAAAAAATGTTTTCGACGCGTTTTAAAGGTTTAATTTTAAATTAAATTCTGAAACTTTTGTGATTTTAATTTGATAAAATAGATTCCATATTTTGAATAATCATAATTAATATTAGTTAATAAGGTCAACTAATTTTTTTTCATAATGAATAATAAAAGTAGTAAAAAACTAGTTACCATGGTGAAAAATTAAAATGGTAAAAAGTGAGTAACCTTAGAGGTAAATGGAATTACATGTTTAAAACATGTTTATGTTTGAATATTAGAGTAATTTATTGACCATATCAACCCTTAAATCCATTATTTATCAATTTTTTAGGTAATTGGATTGGGAGTGACTTCTCATTATTGAATAGTTTTCGGTATTTACAAAAATGCTACTCCCCCTCAATTATAAAAGGGCACCCCATCGCCTCACTTATTCACACCGATCAAGCCATTAAAATTGATTAAAACCTATAAAAATTTCTCCCCTAAACACATAGACACATTCTAGATCTTATTTTCTTCCAAAAATACCAACCTTAGGGTCCTTAATAAGAGATCCAAAGGAGATTTTTCTAAGTGAAAGCAAGTTGTCTTCACCGAGCACCTTCTTTTTTACTTATTCTCTTACAGATTAAATTATTTATTAAATTTATAATATATCAACACCAATATATTCTATATTATGATGCTATTATTTTATTTACATAATATTTATCCATATCCTCTTTCATCAAATGGGAAACAAAACTGTTGTTCATGTGTACAACAGACTACCACATCATGAACCGATGCAATTCATTTTCCATCATCATCTCTCACAGTTGCTCATGATGATGGATTTACTATTTATATATTATATTCATGATATATTAATAATTATTTAAGAGTAATATTTCATATACTTTCTTACATTACCATCCATGAAAAAATGATAACGTCGTTCATTTGTACAGCCAACTACCGCTTTGTGAAACGATGTGATTTGTTTTTTTATTATTTCATCACATAGATGGTATATTTAAGTGTATTTAAAGAAATAATATGACATTTATGATATTATTATAATTTTTTAAAGATTAAATAACACTTAAATTCATTACATAATGATTTTATAAAAATGGAAACATTACATATGCATACGTATGACCTATCATCTCCATGATTGGAACACAATTCATTTTTCATAACCATGATCCATTGTTATTTTTAAAAGTATAATTTATGTAAAAAAATTATAATTATTTCATTATTATTATTTTAGATATGATGGTACAATGAGCCCCTTGACCATGATCAACCCACTGATGTCATTTTGAAATTATGAATCGAGTGTCCTCAAAACACATGATGTAGACATAACAATTTTGTAATTAAACATTTCATTAAAATAAATGATTTAAATGGTTTAAGAGTATGGTATTAAACCCAAAAAAATATTTTTAAGAAAAAAATAATTGATATAATTTTATTATATAGGAGATAAAATACATACATGACAAATCCTGGACTCGAGGTAAGGATTTTGCCTAAAAAATTCTATCTTTGAGTCACATGTCCTTTTATGCACCTAATTTATTTTAAATGGTGTATATAATTCCAATTTAAATATTATATCATGAATAATTTATAATTCATGACATTTTAATTAAAAATTAATTTATTTCATTAATGGGAGTTATGATTCAAAAGTTACCAAATCGGTAAGTGTTTATGTTTCAATATCATTTTAATATACATTGTTTATGCTTGAGTTTCCATTATAGGAAATTATTTAATCATTGTCTAAAAAAACATTTCATTTTATTCTCTTATGGTTATTCATGAAAATTTAAATTAATAGTACCATTTTCCTCTCTTTGGTACTTAAAATTAATGATAATCTTTTTGAAGAAAATTTGACTTCATTTCTCTCTATGGTTGAAAATATTTTTTTTTCCATATCCATGTTTTCTATAAATATTTTTAAGAATATTTTTATCATTTCCCAAAATATTTATTAATTACATTTTTCATCATGTTTAATTTTTTTTAAAATTATTTGAAATGAATCTTCTTGTCTTTTTCTGAATGAGAAACTTTTAAACCTTTTTAAAATAGTGTGAAATGAATGTTTCTTTCAACTTATACTACATGTAAAAAATAATATACCATTATGACCACTCAAATATTTCAATATTTATTTATAATTTTACATGGTTATTTTTTTTTAAAAAATATTTCTATAATATTTTGATTTTTTTAGATTTTTAATAAGTGATTTCAAACTAAAAAGGGTATTTTTCTCGAGAAATATTCCATGTAATCTTTTAAAGTCATATTAATCAACAAAGAAAACCTTTGATGGTATTTATTTCTTCTAAATTATGTATATATTTATCTCACATATATAAATAATTTATTATCCCTTACTTTTATGGGGTAATACATGCCTTATATTCATCTCTCAAATGCCTTCATAATGAAATTTATTCGGATTATGCAGTGAGACATGATTATGAAACACATTTCTTTCCATGGGGAATTCTTATGTTTATGCCTTATAATTGATTTCCTTTTTATAGAATACATAATCATGAAAATTTTATTATGTTTGCATATAAATAGTAATCCAATGCGTTGGGTAATGTTTTAAGTTTCATGAGACGTCATGTATGGGATTAGTGAGTAAAGCTACTCCATTATGGGATTTTTCCACCATCTGATAGTGTCTAGGTAGTTAGCCTCAACTCATGTTTATGTTATGTTACATGTTACTTCCACTTTTACTATGATTCCATGATCTTATGGTACCATGTTATTTATCATATGATCCCATGTGATTACCATTTATCATTCTCTTTTATGATATCATGTTATACCTTTGTTTCACATGTTATGTTTCTTTGTCATGTTTATTACCTTACCGATATTTTTATCTCACCCCTTTCACCTATGTATTCCTCCAGTTATCTTATGTAGTTTTAGGATCTCGAAAGGATTTAAGATCACATTATGGAGAAAAAAATAAATAATTTTTATTTTAGCCTCACTTTTATGTATTATGAACCCAGTCTTATAATGACACTAGGCCTCACGATTATTGGGTTGTAATTAATAAATTTTTATGTTAAAAATCATGTAATAATATGTGTAAAAGGCTTGGCTCACTATAGTTGGTATCAGAGAAAATTATAGTTATTTTTGGGTATTATGACTAGAATAATTTAGCGAGAACCCAAGGGATAAGTATAAGGGTAAGGATTAGTATAAACAAAAATATCCTAGAGTTTTGGTGAAGTATAGAGTCAGTGGGTTCCAAACAATTACACCCTTGTCTAGATTCTAAAAGTGGATGTGGCTCAAGAACAAGTGTACCTAGGGGAAATAACATCAAAAAGGGTGAATTTATCTAGACTTGATCATTACCTAGTGCACAAAAATGGGCCTTACTGTATACCTCATTTGAAACTCCTAAGTGATATTATTTGGAAATTCACAAAAACTCTTTACGAACCATTATGAAGGAATTGAAAAAATTATTAGGTTAAAAAACCTAATAGGAAATTTTACCATGGATAACCTATATTGAAACCTAGAGACTCATAATTTAGGATATACTTATCATTTACAAGTTATTCCTTCTAGGTTTATAACACTGCTATAAAACACATTTTTAACAACACTAGAATTGACATTTATCAGTGATAGAGAAGTGATGTTAACCTTAGTGTGGAAAAAAGTCCATGAATTTTATTAGCACTGATAAAGTAGAGATTTATCAGTGCACAAAAAAGCATTGATAAAAGAAACTATTTATCAGTGCTTTCATTTAGCACTTAAAAGAGAACCTTTATCAGCACTTGAAAAAGCACTGATAGAAGTGCTATTTATCAGCACTTTTAAAAGCACTATTAAAAGTGTGATTTATCAGCGCTTTCTAATGCATTGATATAGATGGAATTTATCAGTGCCTTTATAAAAACTGATAAAAAATATATTTTTTAGTGAAGTTAGTAGCGTCGATAAAGGTGAAAATAGCAATGCGATGCAGTAACACACTACATCACTAGAACAGGTGTAGCGTGCTACAAAAATAAACTGCATCAGTAGAAACATCAAAAAAAATTACCAAAATAATATACAAATACTGAATTTAAATGAAATAAAATTTCTAATGAAAATATAAGAAAAATCCAACACTATTAGAGAGTATTTCGATTGTTTTTTTGATTAAAATGAATGTCACTTTTGAATAAAAAAGACACACTTGGAGTCATAACGGTCACACCGTGCATCGTATTGAGATGTGGTTAATACCTACACATCAAAAATGATTTATGGATCATTTTAATAAAGTACAAAAACAATATTAATGCATTTTCTTGGTTTTGAGTATGTTAGTTTTTTTATTAACATTAATGTCAGTTTTGAATAAAAAAGACGCACTTGGAGTTATACCGGTCACACCATGTATCAGATTAATGTGTGATTGAATGATACAAGTACCAAATGACTCATGGATAATTTTTATAAAATATAAAAACAATTGGAATTTATTTTCTTGGTTTTGAGTATGTCAATTGTTTTTTATTAAAATTAATGTTAGTTTCGAATAAAAATACCCACTTAAAGTCATACTAGTCACACCGTGCGTCGGATTGAGGTGAGACTGAATGATATATGTCCCAAATGACATATGGATCATTTTACTAAAGTAAAAAACAATAAAAATGTTTTTTCTTGGTTTTGAGTATGTCAGTTGTTTTTTTTGATTAAAATGAATGTCAATTTTGAATAAAAAAGGCACACTTGGAGTCATACAGGTCACACTGTGCATCAAATTGAGGTGCGTATAAATGTTACACATCCCAAATGACTAATGTATAATTTTACTAAAATATAAAAACAATCATAATGAGTCTTCTCATATTTGAGTATGTTAGTTGTTTTTTTTATTAAAAATAATGCCAGTTTTGAATAAAAAGATGCACTTGGAGTCGAACAAGTCACACAGTGTGTCAGATTTAGGTGAGGATGAATGCTACATGTACCAAATAACTCATGGATCGTTGTTATAAAGTATCAAAACAATCATAATGAATTTTCTCAGTTTTGAGTATGTCATTTGTTTTTTATTAAAATTAATGTTAGTTTTGAATAAAAAGACACACTTAGAGTCATTCTGGTCACACCGTGCATCAAATTGAGGTAAGGCTGAATGATACACATCCCAAATGACATATGGATCATTTTACTAATGTACCAAAACAATATGAATGCGTTTTCTCAGTTTTGAGTATGTCGGTTGTGTTTTTTGATTAAAATGAATGTCAATTTTGAATAAAAAAGGCACACTTGGATTCATACCGGTCACATCATGCGTCAGATTGAGGTGAGAATAAATGTTACATGTCACAAATGACTCATGAATTGTTTTCCTAAAGTATAAAAACAATCATAATTATTTTTCTCATTTTTGAGTATGTCAGTTATTTTTTTGATTAAAATTAATGTCAGTTTTGAATAAAAAGAGGCACTTGAAGTCATATCAGTCACACCGTGCATCGAATTGAGGTGAGGCTAAATGATACACGTCTCAAATATCTGATGGATAATTTTCCTAAATTATCAAAATAATTGTAATTCATTTTATCAGTTTTGAGTATGTTAGTTGTTTTTTTATTAAAATTAATGTTAGTTTTGAATAAAAAGACACACTTGGAGTCATACCGATAACACCGTGCATTAGATTAAGGTGAGTCTGAATGATACATGTCCCAAATGACGTATGGATCATTTTACTAAATTAAAAAAATAATATGAATGCATTTTCTCAATTTTGAGTATGTCAACTGATTTTTTTGATTAAAATAAATGGCAATTTTGAATAAAAAGGCACACTTGGAGTCATACCGGTCACATCGTGCATTGGATTGAGGTGCATATGAATGATACACATCCCAAATGACTCGTGAATATTTTTACTAAAGTATTAAAACAATCATAATGTGTTTTCTCAATTTTGAATATGTCAGTTGTTTTTTTAATTAAAATACATTTCAGTTTTGAATAAAAAGACACACTTGGTGTCATACTGGTCACACCGTGCATTGGATTGAGGTGTAGATGAATGATACACTTACCAAATGACTCATTCATTGTTTTTATAAAGTATCAAAACAATTAGAATTCATTTTCTTGGTTTTGAGTATGTCAGTTGTTTTTTATTAAAATAAATGTTAGTTTTGAATAAAAAGACGCACTTGGATTCATACCGGTCACACCATGTGTTAGATTGAGGTGTGGATGAATGATACAAATCTCAAATGACGTATGGATCATTGTAATAAATTACCAAAACATTATGAATTATTTTTCTCAATTTGGAGTATGCCACGTGTGTTTTTTTACTAAAATGTCATTTTAAACTAGAAAGACGCACAATGGCTCTTATCTTAAGTGAAAAGTGTTGTGTGAAATTTTAAAAAATCGTTCTAAAAAAATCATGGTATGATCTTTATTCTACTTCATTGACCAACAATTTTATTATTTGAAAGCCAATACTTCTTATTATCTTCCGTCTCGGTCTTCACATCGGTCTTCGCTTCTACCTCATCCTCCACATTGGTCTCCGACTCTGACTTTTCTTCCACCTTTGCCTCTGCATGCACCTCTGCCTTCTCTTCTACCTCCGACTCCACGTTTTTCCAATAATTTTATTGTTTCTAGGTCATGGATTCCAAACAAATTGATTTCCTCCATTAATATTATCCTTGAGAAAGAGATGAAGAATAATATATAAGCAATCTAACACTAATTCTTTACACCCCAAATATTTTTTGATGGTTATAACTCATACTATATTACAAACATAGAATGAAATCACCCAAGTTTTTTTTCAGCATACATTCTAACAAAAATTATGCTACCCACTCATCTATAAAAAATTTATTTCTTATTTTGAATAAATGTTTTGTTGGCAATCTTGATATTATTGAGAAAATATAAACAAACAAATTATTATGAAATATATTTAATGAAATTGTAATTACCTTCAGAAATTACCTGTAGGGGGATGATGGTTTTTTCACGATATATGGTTTCTCTCATAAATTTTCAAACATAATATCCACAATCAAGGTCATCATCTTGTTTTATACACTACATAAACATTGAACAAAATAAGTAAATTGTTTTGAAATTTTTTGATAGTTAAATCTTTCTATATATACCTTACATTTTTCCATTTTTAGTAAACCATAGGATTTATCTTTTCAGACACTGACCTCATGCCATGATTTAGCCTGTATTTAGAGACTTCCCTATCATAACACAGACTGAACAAATAATTTTAATTTTATCTATAAAATGTTGATTGTAGTGTATTACATATTCACAATACACATCATGTGTGGTCGGTTGGTTGGAATTCTATGCATTGAATACAAAAAATAAATAGTTGGGGTGTCTATGTTGACTGATATTAACATCAAGTGCTTCCTAGAAAAACAAAAACAATTAAGTAATGAAAAAATTAAAAATATATTTAATGTGATTAGATCATCGATTTTTACCATTGCATTGTAGGCATCAAAAAGAGTCTGACATATGATACTTTTTTATTAAAATATTTAAGTAACATGTCTCTTTTCTTATCTATTTTATCCTCATACAAAGTAATTTCAATTGTAGAAATGATATTGGGATAATTAATCCAAATCATGCTTTGCGGTATCTTCCCTTTTATATAGTTGTAATATAAATTACTGTACAAAATATGAATAGTTATTAACTTTAATAATCATATTTATCTCACTATTTGGATAGACATATTATGAAAATGTACCTTATGTGTGTATTCACAACTGAGACTCACAACCATTCATTCTTGAGAATCTCATTAGTGACTCAAGACCAATTACATCCATAATGGAAACTCCAAATATTTCTTATTCATAGTGAATGTAAGACATAGTTTTATATTTAAATGTGTTCTCTTCATGAAGTTGTAATGTTAATAAATGTTTCTCAAGAACAAGTGGAGAAAAGGTACTCTCAGAAGTTAATTTTGTTTTCTTGGCCAATTCAGTAGATTTTCTTGATTCGACCTTTCATTTCTCCTCTGCTTTATCCATATGTAATATCATACCTCAATTCAGACAATTTATCATCAACTATTACATGTTTTTCATTTGAAAAAATTTGTTAAAGACATGAATCATGTATCTTTATAAGATTACATTGTCATGCTATGAAAGCTCCAATAGCAGCTTAGACCATTGTAATATTTGGATCATCAAGCGGAACATAAAAATCAGCAGTCACCTAATAAGCTACCTCAATCCCCACTCTCATGTGATCTTTTGGGAGGGATTGATTGTGTAGCTAGTCTCCTGGGATAATATACATTGTACCCCTCTCAACACAGTGGTACACTGGTTTTGACATATAAAAAACACATACAACTACAACCTATAGAATTTTAGTAATATAAAGTTAATATAAGTTTTTTGATTCACATTTAGGAGAAATAGTAATGAAAAAATTGATTACCTCAGGTAAGGTTTGGGGGGAATTACTAGCCTCAAAGCTAGTGGGACCATTTCGATCATGTATAGATATTTTCTCCATTGCTGGTTCACTTTTATATTTTCTTATACATTTTTTTTCCAAACCAGACCGTAAAATAATATCTGCAGTGAGTCTATTTGTGTCTGAATTCATATCATTATATTATATGTATCTTAATGTGGTTTTATCTTCTTGAAATATGTTTAAGAGAGACTCCAAAACCCAATCCTCTAACACAACCATATTGTTCAGTCCGCTTCAAATCTACTAAAATTCTCTTTTCTTCTGGTATGGCCATTGCTGATTCTTATGTCAAAACCATATAAAAAATGAGCATATTTATTTTATGTAATATTTTTATAAATCATGACGAATTACAATTATGTCATAATTACATATTCTTCCCATACTTCTTTTGTGTTTTCATCAACTAATATACCATCCTTATTTACACGAGCCTCCTTCCATAGCACATGGCGTGGGATAGAAGTGGATTTAGATTTTGATTCATCAATCTGTATATAAAAAAAGGAACATATGTTGTTTTATATCACATAATTAAAATTTTATTGTTGATTTAAAATACATACCAATTTTTTCTCTAATAAAGCATACCCCATTCTTCCTTTGCGAAAGGGGTATGCTGGTTTTGATGCACACTCTTTATTTTCTGCACTCTTTTTCTATTTCATAAATTAATCTTTTTGAATCAATTTGGATAAAATAAATAATTTCAAATAATACATTATCAACTATAATGCACCTGAAATGATTTCTCATTACAACGATTACTGAAAGTAGTCCATGTTTCCTGCTTTATAATGTGTGCATAACAAAGTGGTGGGTGGTGGTTTATTTTCTCCTCAACATCCCTAATATGTAACTTTGTTAGAAGAGTATAGAATCCTCTATGGGATTTTATAGCGGCCATTAAGAAAAATTTATTATAAAAATATTCTAAAATAAACAAAGTCTGCAAGGAATAATGAAAACTAAATCAACGTTTCATTATATAATTTTTTAGTAAAATAGAGAAATTATATTGGAACATTACCATTATATCTTTCCAAAGGATTTTCTTCACTACAGGTTGGATGTGAGGCCATGAGTCAATATTAATTGGAACATTCATCCTCATTGTTACCCCAAGATAACTAATGAATGTTGAATTTTTGGGGTTAATAGGTTGGCCGTATTGATTCCAACCAACCTCAAATTTTATACCCAAACTTCTTTCCTTGATAAATTTATTTAAAATTGTGATGTTGTGTCATTGTTGTTTTTTTATTTTTTTCATCAACATGTTGTTGATACCCTAATAATTCTACAGTTTCATCATCAAAATTTTGTTCTTGCTCGAGATCGGAAACATCATCATGTTCAGAATACATTGTCTGCATGAGTATTCAAACATTTAATTTCCCTTGAATAACAACAATGCAATACACTCCATGCATAAAAGTCCACAATTGCATCCATCTTGCATGAAAATTGTTACTGTCTTGAATAGAGATATAATACTTTAATACTACAGTACAAATAACCTTCACTACCTTTATTTAATCCATCCTCAGACGCTTGATTTCCTTCTATCTCTTCATGATGTATTCTAGGATACTCATTCTCTCTTTCAAACTAGCCTTCATGCCATCACTATTCGGGAGGTATGTCATCAATGAACTTTGGAACCACAATGATGGGAGGAAAGATAGTTTGAAAGAGGGATTCCAATCCATCATCAAGAGATGCAAGACAATCAAGCATCTAAGTATGGCCATTTCCTTTGTACAATATGAGCATGTCATATGTAACAACATGCATGAAAACCGAGGCATATTGTATGCCTTGTTCATGGGATGTCATAAGTCTAGCCATTTACTTTGCATGGGAAACATAATGTTAAATGTTACTATTTGATAAATCCTCCACACACGCTATCATTATGCATTTCATGTGATGAAACAAGTATGAATCAATTAGGATGTAGGTTATAAAGTTATCATAATTGAGGGATTTAATTTAATGTAACATAGAATTCAAGTAAAATCCATGAAAGGCTCGAACATGGATTGGGGCCTATATATACTGGACACAACCATTGACATGGGGTGTTCAAGATCATTCATGGATGATACTACCATGATCCTGAAGCTCTCTTCATTTTTAACCTCTACTTTGAGATTAACTAAAATTTCATGGGTTTTAGGAGAGGATCACCCAAGAATTAGGAGATTTAGAATCAACTCATGGATACACCACTGAGGTGGAATGTCTTTAAGAAACCTCTATGTGATTTTCATCAATCATTGATTGAAGATGAATCAGTGGCTTGGTGGTGCAAGGTACACACACACATAGTACAATTTCTTCATTTTATTTATAGAATTATTTTGAGTTTCTTGCATGACAATTCTAATTTATTGGTTTTGAAATTCCTAATAGAATTAGTGAAGTTTCCCAAGAAGGGGTTGAATCAGGTAGCCTATTTTTACCAATTACCAATTATTCTTGGAATCTTTAACCGCTGATTGTAATTTATCCTTTTTTATTAGTGAAAATTGATATTTTTATGTTTGAATTGGATATTAATTCCTATATGCCACAAATTATACACTATAATATTTTCATGAATACAAGTGGAATGTGGGAAATTATTAGCCTAACATACCAGTACACCTCACACTAACATGACATCCCACTATGTTTATTGCTTCTTTCTTCCCCTGGGAATTCTCTGTATTTTCACACTATTGTCACAACTTCCCACCGTGATCTACCTACATACCCTGAATCCCTAAGAATATATAGAATCCCACTATGTATATGACAGTGTTTCTTTCAACTCCTCCTTGGAAATTGATCACCAGACCTACATAGGATACTTTCACATCAATAAGATAAATCTCCTTATTTTCACACAGGATCTTTGAATGGCCTTAGTTATTCAAGTCAGAAAATGAAACGCAGTTCCTGTTAACAACTTAGCTTCATATGCTTCTACTAATGTCAAGAGTAGAGTAAAATGAGGGGGGATGAGAGGTTTAATTGTTAATGTTGAGAGTAGAGTAAACCATCTATGTGTGTCTTTAGGGACAAATGGGTTGGACACTCAAATACATATGAAAGGAGAAGAAGAAACAGAACCACACTCACTGTATTTTAGTAATGATGAGAAGAGATGTAGGGTTTATCATGTTTAAGAACAGTGAAAAAACAAAAAAAAACAAAAGCCAAAACATCAAACAATGATTGAGGAAGAGTAGGAAATAACATACAATGGATTCTAGCCTTGATTAATTCAAGGGAATGTAGAGGAGTCGTACCAACAACATATGAGTTCTTTGAGAGATTGAGAATCACGAGCGACTGAGTCATGGTCAGGGTTTTTTTAAATAGATCGAGGACACTTTTAACAGTGATTTCAGAAAAGTGCTGATAAATATCCCTTTAATTAGCGCTAAATTTATAAGGACTGATAAAAGGAGTATTTATCAGCACTCTTTTAGCACTATTAAAAGTTTTGTAATTATAATTATTTAAATAACTTTATTATAATTTTATACTTGTTTAAATATATATAATTAATTATTTTTAATTATATAAATATTTATTTTAAAAAATAATTATTTATTTATAAAAATTAATTATTTATAATAATTTTTTATTTATAATAATTTTTTATTTATAATAACTATTTTTTATAATAATTATTAATATAGTAAATATACATTTATAGATATATTTATTTCTAAATATTTATTTACAAATATATTTTTAACATTATTAATGGATATATAATCTTAAATACATGCATTTTAAAAATGAGTGAAATTGAATAATTCAAAATGAGTACACTTTAAAAATATTGAAAAAATGGATAAATTTTATTAATTAAATATAAGTTATTAAAAAAATGGATATATATATATATATTGAAGTGGATGAATATACATTGAAAATACTAAAACATATTAAATAAATATATATAAATAAGTAATAAAAAATGATCAAACTCAAAAATAAAATAAATAATAAAAAAATAAAAAATGAATACCCTAACTGTAGTAAATCAAAAATAAATAAATAAAATTGATCGATTAAAAACATAATATATATTAAATGTATCATGTTATAATTACATTCTAAAATATACTAAAATCTGAATAAATTATATAAATATTAGGTGTATGCGTTTCTATATATTGCGTAATATATTTGTGTGTGTGTTTGTGTATACAAATGCATTAACACATATATATGTGTGTGTGTGTGTGAAATAAATACAACACACAATGTTTAATATAGGTTAAATTGAAAATAAAACAACATTAAAAATGAATAAGACATTAATATGTATTTAATTAACATTTTATATATATTATATTTATTCATTTTATATATATCTATTTAACATATAATATTTCTTAATATTTATAATATATATATATATGTATAAGAAATTCATTTATTTTTATCAATAATTATTTAATTAATAAAATGTTTCATATTTTTCTTAATTTACTCATTTTATTTTTATTTTTTTTATTTTATTCTGGAGCTTTATCAGCGCTAAAGAAGCACTGATACAAGTTTCCTTTATTGATGCTAAAATAAAGCGCTAATAAAGGATTATTTTTATCAGCGCTAAAAAAAGCGCAGATAAATGGTGGATTTTATCATCACTTTTATTTTGTGCTGACAAAGGGATTCCTTTATCATCACTTATTTTAGTGCTGATAAAGATGGAGTTTATCAGTGAATTTTTCAAGCACAGATAAATACCAGTGCTATTATAAGTGGGTTTTGTAGTAGTGTAAGTTTTCCCTTTTGTATATTAATACATTATCATATTGTTTCTTTTATTATTTTTAGGTAAAAATGGGAAACAAGAGAATACATGCCAACAACAAATGTGATGGGAAATATAATGATTTCCCTAATGAGAAGCCTAACCTAATTGGAACAGAAGTTAGATATCTTATGATCATTCCAAACAAGTTGTCTTGAATTATGACTAATAACTAGAACATAGTTGAACTTTCAATACCATCAAAGAAGAGAAGAATGACATCTTATGTAAGTTCAATTGTTAAAGATGATAAAGAAAAGAATATTAAATTTCTTACATGCTAAAAAATTTGGAATAGACACCATGGAAAATGAATTAAAGGAAATTGAAGATTCTTTATGTGTGGGAAAGGAGGCCACAAAATATATAATTACTGAATAAAAATAAATAGTCTGGTTAATAAGATGCAGTGAAATAAAGATAAACCTAAGGAACCAATAAAAGTTCAATGTCATAGATGTGGGGAACTTGGTCATTATCCAAGTAAATTCCCTAATATAAGGATTAATTCCTAAGGTCCTATGTTATGAAAATCATTGATGTATAATTATTGAAGTGCTTAGGTGTTGAAACTCGAGAATCATGTTATTAAAGTATTTTTATCAATGACATGCTGGTTATAAGAATCATTAATCTTCTAAGGATCATTCTATAGTAGTTTTCCATAAGTATTTTCAAGAATATGATGAATGGTACTAATGACCTAGAAAAGTTATTTAATGGTAAGGTGATATTTTATGAAAAAACACATGATTAGGGAAGTATAATCTTTGACATGTGCTTGATGTTGAGGTAATTATAGTCAATTAAGATAATCTAATTTTGTGGAAAAAATAATTTGTATAAAAGAATTTAGTTATAAAAAACTGATTTGATGATTAATGTAATTTTGAGAATGTTCATAATATTTTTTGGGAATATTAGACATTATGTTAATATAGTTTTAAAAAAAGGATGACCCAAATTCCAGGTGACAAATCATCATATCCAGCAAGGTCGTGAGGTTTGAACCCACAACTGAAGGGAAATATGGGTGCAACACCTTCCACTGGCCTACGTAATATACTGGTTAGTATGATTTTTTTACTTAAATGATTTGTTGAATAAATTTTATGTTGATTTTGGGAAACATATTAGAGGATAAAATATTTTTGAATTTTTAGGATTTTGAGGTGATTAATGATATTTTAGGAAACATTTTCCTGAGTTAATATATATATATACAACCTTTAGGTTTAATATAAATGATTATTTAGTAAGAAATTTATTATATTTTTGGAGATGTAATTTAAAGGGTATGAGATAACATTTGAGGTTAAAACCATCTTTCATGTTGTGGTTATTGAGGTTGTTTGAGATATATGGTTATTTATTTAAGGAATGATCTATGTTAAACCTTTGGTTTTATTGATGAATTTTGGAGATTAATATATTCATATTCATTTGGGGTATTATCTTACTTTGTGCTAACCATTTTGGATTAAATAATTATTAGAGGAATAACTTGTTACTCTTTATAAATATTATGATATGTTAAAAGTTAATTTTATCACTTCAGGCATAAAAAAAATTTATATTGAATATCCAGTCCCTAGAGTAAAAGGTGAAGTGGAAATTTATCAAAGCACAATGAAAGGATAAAATTGTGTTTATGAAATAAAAATATATCAAGTAATAATATTTTCCATTGTTCTTTATCTTTATAGTAAAAGAATCCCTCAACTCTAGGAAAAGGATCTTAAATCCAAAATGTTATCCTATTACCTTCATATCTGATGAATCAATGGTCTTTTAATTCATCATTGATTTATGGTTTTGTGGTTGTCTAATTTCTCTTGATAACTTACTTTCTTGTGATCAATGATCTTTATCAATCTTCATAATTATTTACTATTTTCTTCACTTTTCATATTTTCACTTCCCACTAATGTTTTTATACTTGGAAACCTAGTCACATGTTATTCCAGATGACCTTTGTATTTCCCATTCCCTCTATTAAGAGGATGTTTTAATAACCCTTTTTATGAAGTGAGTTTTCCACAAAGGGAATTCTAAAATGTAAAACCCTTGATTACTAAGAACAAGTTCAAATTATGAGGACACAATTTATTTAAGGGGATATAATATAACTCCTCTATATTTTAAAAGAACACTATGTTTGATAGCATATACAACATGGAACACTAAGATTAAACAACCCACACCATATTATTAAAATATTATTATTTAAATGTGATCATAATAAACTAGCCGTTAAATTATTGGGTATAAATAATATTAGCTACTTTATGAAATATATATAAAGGTTCTAATTAATATAAATTTATCTATAAATTCATAGGGAATAAACATTAAATTGTTTATAAAAAAATTATTTTAAAAATGTTTTTTATTGATTTTTATGAGAAAATATTATAATTAATTTCACTACGGGAAAAAGGGCCTTTTGCGACAGGTCTTTTGCGATGGGAATAAATCCCGTCGCAAAAGGTCCGTCCAAGAGGTTATTTGCGACGGGTCGTTATGGCAGTCGCAAATAACCAACTATTTGCGACGAGGTTTCGTCTCCCGTCGCAAATAGTTTGGTGCGGATAGCGCGCCAAACCGCGCGAAGGTTATTTGCGACGGTGGGATCCCACCGTCCCAAATAGTTAAGTATTTGTGATGGGGCCCATCACAAATAACCGGCGGTGGTTTATAGGTTTTTGCGACGAGATACCTTTTGCGACGGGCCCCGTCACAAATAACCAGCGGCGGTTTATAGCCTTTTGTGACGGGTTGTTGTCCCGTCGCAAAAGGTGTGTCGACAGAGACTATTTGCGACGAGTCCCGTCACAAATAACTTTTTAACCGCCGACAGAAATTAACGCGGGCGTATGTATTTGCGACGGGACCCGTCGCAACTAATCCAACCTATATATACCCCCATCCGTTTTCCTCTCATTCCTCTCAAATTTCAGATCCTGTTTCTCTCTAAACTCGGATTTTAGAGAGAGATTTTTTTTAAGTTTATATTTTTGTTCACGAAGAAGTTGTGAAGCCGTCTGCATCAATAGAAAATCAGTCTTAAAGGTATTTATGTTTTTTTAATTTATTATTTATTTCATTTTTTATGTTAATTTTTTTTTATTTTTGATTAGTTGTAATTAAATTAAATTTAAATTGTTTTGTCATTAGTATTTATTTATGCTAATAAAATAAATTTTTTAGTTTTAATTTTTAATAATTAGTTGTAATTATTAATTATTAACTATAATTAGTAATGTATATAATTAATTTTTAGTAATTAATAATAATTGGTAATAAATATAAATAAATAGTAATAAATAGGAATACTTAATAGTAATTTGGAATAATTAGTAATAATTAGGAATAATTAGGAATAAATATTAATAATTAGTAATAATTAGTAATAATTAGGAATAATTAGAAATAATTAAGAATAATTAGCAATAATTAGCAATAATTAGAAATAATTAGCAATAATTAGCAATAAATTGTAATAATTAGTAATAAATTGTAATAATTAGTATTAAATTGTAATAATTAGTAATAAATTGTAATAATTAGTAATAAATTGTAATAATTAGTAATAAATACGAATAATTACTAATAATTACCAATAAATACTAATAATTAGAAATAAATAATAATAATTAGTAATAATTAGCAATAATTAGCAATAATTAGCAATAATTAGGAATAATTAGCAATAATTAGGAATAATTAGCAAAAATTAGGAACAATTAGCAATATTTAGGAATAATTAGCAATAATTAGCAATAATTAGAAATAATTAGGAATAATTAGAAATTATTAGGAACAATTAGCAATAATTAGGAATAATTAAAAATAATTAGGAATAATTAGCAATAATTGGGAATAATTAGCAATAATTAGGAATAATTAGCAATAATTAGCAATAAATAGCAATAAATATCAATAATTAGTAATAAATAGCAATAAATAGTAAAAAATATGAATAATTAGTAATAAATAGGAATAATTAGTAATAATTAGGAATAATTAGTAATAATTAGGAATAATTAGTAATAATTAGGAATAATTAGTAATAATTAAGAATAATTACTAATAATTAGGAATAATTAATAATAATTAGTAATAAATTGTAATAGTTAGTAATAAATTGTAATAGTTAGTAATAAATTGTAATAATTAGTAATAAATTGTAATAATTAGTAATAATTAGGAATAAATACTTATAATTAGGAATAAATACTTATAGTTAGTAATAATTAGCAATAATTAGTAATAATTAGCAATAATTAAGAATAATTAGCAATAATTACGAATAATTAGAAATAATCAAGAATAATTAGCAATAATTAGCAATAATTAGCAATAATTAGCAATAATTAATAATAATTAGAAATAATTAATAATAATTAGTAATAAATTGTAATAATTAGTAATAAATTGTAATAATTAGAAATAAATTGTAATAATTAGTAATAAATACTAATAATTAGTAATAAATACTAATAATTAGTAATAACTACTAATAAATACTAATAATTAGCAAAAATACTAATAATTAGCAATAAATAGCAATAATTAGGAATAAATAGCAATAATTAGGAATAATTAGCAATAGTTAGAAATAATTAGCAATAGTTAGAAATAATTAGAAATAATTAGCAATAATTAGCAATAATTAGCAATAATTAGAAATAATTAGCAATAATTAGGAATAATTAGGAATAATTAGGAATAATTATCAATAATTAGAAATAATTAGCAATAATTAGCAATAATTAGCAATAAATAGCAATAAATAGCAATAATTAGCAATAATTAGGAATAATTAGTAATAATTAGGAATAATTAGTAATAATTAGGAATAATTAGTAATAATTAGGAATAGCTAGTAATAATTAGGAATAAATACTAATAATTAGTAATATTTACTAATAATTAGGAATAAATACTAATAATTAGTAATATTTAGCAATAATTAGTAATATTTTGGAATAATTAGTAATAATTAGCAATAATTAGGAAAAATTAGTAATAATTAGGAATAATTAGCAATAATTAGTAATAATTAGCTATAATTAGTAATAATTACTAATAAATACTAATAATTAGTAATAATTACTAATAAATACTAATAATTAGGAATAATTAGTAATAATTAGCTATAATTAGAATAATTAGCAATGATTAGGAATAATTAGAAATAATTAGGAATAATTAGCACTAATTAGTAATAATTAGCTATAATTAGTAATAATTACTAATAAATACTAATAATTAGTAATAATTACTAATAAATACTAATAATTAGGAATAATTAGAAATAATTAGCAATAATTAGGAATAATTAGCAATAATTAGAAATAATTAACAATAATTAGCAATAATTAGTAGTAATTAGCAATAAATAAGAATAAATTGTAATAGTTAGCAATAATTATGAATAATTAGAACTAATTAGCAATAATTAGAAATAAATATCAATAATTATGAATAATTAGCAATAATTAAGAATAATTAGCAATAATTAGGAATAATTAGTAATAAATAGGAATAAATTGTAATAATTAGTAATAAATTGTTATAATTAGTAATAATTAGTAATAAATAGTAATAAATAGTAATTATAATTATATCTAATTATTACTAATAAAAAAATTATATTATCAATATTTATGAAAAACCAATATTAATATTATTAAAATAATAAAAAATTTATAAAATATTAAAATTATCAATATTCACAACAGGATTTGCTCTATTCTTAACATGTTCAAATCTCAAAGGGTCGTCAATTGTCAGGTCATGCATAATAAAAAGTTTGTGTCAGCCATGTCCAATGTGAACTCTATAATTATCCTTGCTTGGTTGATCACCTTGCAAGTAGCGTTGCAATAGGACAACCCAAGTCATGCCCTTCTCATCTATAAGAATTATCTCACATGACCCTTTACATAGACTATTCTTCTTTGAAAATTTAAGGGAAAGATACGGATGCCCCATCAAATTTTTAAGGAAGAATGATCTATATAAAGGGAGCAAGATGATTCTTAGAGATGAGAATGAAATTACTTTGGTCGTCCTATTGCAACACTACTTGCGAGGTGATCAACCATGCAAGTACAATTATAGAGTTTACATTGGACATGTCTGACACAAATTTTTTATTGCGCATGACCTGAAAATTGGTGACCCTTTGAGATTTCAACATGTTAAGAATAGAGCAAATCCTGTTGCAAACATTGATAATTTTAATATTTTATAAATTTTTTATTATTTTAATAATATTAATACTTTTTTTCATAAATATTGATAATATAATTTTTTTATTAGTAATAATTAGATATAATTATAATTAGTAAATGAAAACTACTTGGATAATAAAGGGAAAATTTGTAATTATCTCCACAACGATGATTACCAAATTTCCTTTCATTATTCAAGCAGTTTTCATTTTTTTAAGTATTTTTAAGTATTGCTAAATTAGTAATAATTAGCAATAAATAATAATAAATAGTAATAATTAGTTAGGAATAGTTAGAAAGAAATTTTAATAAATTTTAATAAATTCCAAGAACCTGGCACAATTTTCAGTGGATTGACAACACTCATTTTTCTCGATGATTTTTCTCCTTTCAACTCTCACCAACTCAAAACAATATGAAAAATGTGCTGCTACATAGGCATATTCATTCTCATATACACGAGATTGGATATGCATTCATGGGATCATATTTTTTATAATGGTTTCAGGCGGTGACAGTTGGAAGAAGAAGATTCATCGACGAAAAGGGGGCTCTTTTGTCCGACGACTAATTTACTTGCATATTTCTCACACTCAAATCACAATGAAGAATGTGGTCAGAGATACACATATTCATTCTAATGCATATGAGAATGAATATGGGTACCTCTGACCAGATTCTTCATTGTGATTTCAGTGTGAGAAAGATGCAAGTAAATGAGCCGTCGAACAAAAGAGGATCCGTCAATCCACTGGAAATTGTGTCGCCTTTAATTAATGATAATTATTAAGAAGTAGTAGTAATTATTTATCTTCTTTTTTTATATAGTATTTTTATAATTTTAATGTATTCAAAAATAGTGATGATTTTATATTTTGTAGAAAAATATGGAACAAGGAAGTTGACATCAATCATTATTAGATGATCGCACTTGGATAAATCAACACAGAAATCCAAATGGTTCTGGTTTAAATCCTATATATATTGAGGGTGTTGAAGCTTTATTAGAATTTTCATCATCAAAACCATAATATGTTTCAGAAGGCACAATTATAGCATCCCGCCATTTTATAACATAAACTTTCATTACATTACACAAAACTGAGGATCTTTAAGGTCTAGTGTCTTGGAAACCAGGAACATAATACATGAAAACAACATAAAACATTCTTCTTAAACACTTGAAAAGGCGTCTCCTTAAGTTCATTACTGCATCTCATAACCTGGGGACATACATCAAAAGAAAGGGTGAGCAGAAGGCCCAGTAAGGGAAACAAGAGGAACATTTTACATGTGAACTTGAGATACTTCAATAAGGACATGAAAAGAACTTTAAGGCATGAGAAAGAAATCATGAGGCATTTCATAATAAAAATAAAATTTTTCATAACTTGAAGATGTGGCTACATCATTTAACATAGAAAGTCATGAACATATCATCAAGGTCCATCCCTAAGGTGTCATTTGAAAATTACCAAGGTTATTCACCAAGGTATCGTGAAAATTGTAATCTCTAGTGGTTACATCATTACCCAATGCATTGGAGCGCTATCAGGGCGCACCCTTAAATTTGCCTTTATTATCATGTGAGCCACATATATCATCATTAAACATTTCATAAATAACCCACATAGCATAAAATAAATGGGTTTCATTTCATAATCATAACGTTTTAAAAACTGCTTTAAAGACATGATCTTTATGTCACTTTAAACCCACAGAAAGGGAAAGCGGGTCTCATGTATGTAAATCCCAGAATTTAAAATGGAACATTTTGATATATATGTGAATACCCTTGTAGAAATAAGAGCTTTGAGTATTCACTTTATAACATAAATAATTTTTGAGAAAAGAGAGAGGCATTTTGAGGGGAAAATTCTGCAGCATAACGGCTAAGTTTCGGGGTTTTAGAAAACATTGAAATGAGAGGGGACATGGGTCACCCACTCATAAATGATCCATAAAACAGTAGGGTGAAAGAATAAGAAGGAAATATGGACATGGTAATGAAATTTTTGGGACATACCATTTGAAATGAAAAACATGGAAGGAAAAAAGATTAGATTTCTCTTATGAAAATTCGGCAGCCTTACGGCGTCACTTAACTTCAAAAGAAAATGATTTGACAAGATCAAATAGGGTACCTCATCATATGATCATAAGAGATCAGTATGATAGATATAGAGATCATACCCCAACATAATAAAAAGGAACTTGAAAGACTTGACATGAAAATCGAACTTGAAAAATGAGAAGGGTGAAAGAATCCCTTAAAATTCGGCAGCCTAACGGCGTCACTTAAACTTTCATAAAACGAAATGATGAGAGTAAGAGGGGATCTCTCATCATATAAAAATGAAAGGGAAGTAAGAGGAATATAAAATAACATCCTCTCACATAAAAACATGGAGCATAATAGGAATGACATAAAAGAGATTACATGAAAAGAAAGAGAGGGGTCGGATCCCTTACCTTAAAACGTGACTCTTGAAACTCAAAGGATTGGACCTTGAGGGCTTGGGGGAACCTTGGGAGGACTCTTTGGAAGGTAAGAAGACCAGAACTTCGTTGGGGGAGAGTTGTGAGTGAAAACTAAAGGAGTAAAGGGTGGGTATTTATAGGGAAAGTGAGGGGACAAAGCATTAATGGCCAAGGGACACCTCACATGTGCTTTTCTCAAACCCATGTGCTCTCCCTTGGCATTTATCATGGAGTTAGGCCACATGGGGCCCCCAAAACAATAATTCATCACCCTTGGCCGGCCAACCCTCAAAAGATTTCATGACATCATCATGACACCGTTATGATGTCATTAAACATACCGAAACCCTAAAACTGTAATTTTACTATTCACTGAAAATTCAACTTTCTCAGATAAATCCCAAAATTTCACATTAACCAAATATCAATGCTATGATTTCAAAAATGAACTCCATTTTATAAAAATAATTTTCTAAATATTTTTAATTATATTTTTAAATAAATACACTATTCACCGAAAATTCATTTTTTTCAGAAAAAACCCCAAAAATTACCATAACATAATATCGATGCTCTGAGTTCAAAAATGAAGTCATTTTTATAAAAATAATTTTTTAATTATTTTTAATTAAATTTTTAATTAAAAAACACTATTCATCCGAAAAAACTAATACTTGAATAATAATTTATGAAACCATTATTTAACCATTTTATTGAATCACATTACTTAAATCAAGGTGTCTAAATTATATTAAAACTTTCTTTGAGTGAAAATTACTAATCCATTTGGTCACATTACTAATCCTAAGCGTAAAATCACTATTCATAATTTACTATTCATCAAAAATTAAGTTGATCTTATTAGACTCCAAATTCCTTAATGAACACTTTTGTAGAAGACCATTTTTTGAAAATCATTACACATCATTAGTTATTTAGGGTTTACATATATATTTCAAAATATCCCTTTTTCAAAATTCATCAATAAAATACATTCTAAAATTATCTAGACATTTGAAATTTCACAAACATCACTAAAGGAATAAATCTCAATTTATTCACCCGAAAGGATTACACAAGGAAACTAGGGTCTCATCACATAGCCCCTTATAACACTGGCATAAGACCTAAGTGTAAGGTGTGCTATGGTGAGAGAATCTGAGGGAGGCTCAGATAACATTGCCCTAGTAGTAATCTCTACTAACTTGAACTTCTCCCGTAGGCGTTTCCGTTCAAGCTTGACACGCTGGAGTTCGGCTTGGGCTTGGTCCAAAGCGAAGCCCACAGATGCTACCTCCTTCCCAAGCTCTGATAAGTGGGCTTCGTAAGGGTTGAGTCTACTGGATGAAGCCATCAACTCCCCTTTCTGCATTAACCATTAACATCTTATTAAATCATTAAGAGTAAGTTAATATAATACTCAAAAAGATTGGGTCGTTACATTCTTCCCCCCTTAAGAAATTTCGTCCCCGAAATTTATACTTGAGGCCTAGCCGAAAAGGTGAGGGTACTTTTGCTTCATCGTTTCCTCGGGCTCCCAAGTCGCTTCTTCGTACTTATGATTCCTCCACAACACTTTCACAAGGTGGGTAGTCTTGTTTCGTAGAACCTTGTCTCTACGGTCTAAGATCTCCACTGGCTGCTCTTCATAAGAGAGGTCATGTTCAAGTTGTACAACCTCTGGGTTCAGTACATGCGAAGGGTCGGGTATGTACTTCCTCAAGAGAGATACATGGAAGACATCATGAACTTGAGCTAGGTTCGGTGGAAGTGCTAGACGATAGGCCACTGCTCCTATGCGATCAAGGATTTCATAGGGGCCAATGTACCTAGGGCTGAGCTTCCCTTTCTTCCCAAACCGCATGACTCTCTTCCATGGAGAGATTCGAAGGAAGACTTTGTCACCAACACCAAACTCCAAGTCTCTTCGTCGATTGTCAGCATAGCTCTTCTGCCGACTCTGAGCAGCTTTTATGTGTTGCTGGATGGCATGAACCTGTTCCGTCATCTCTTGCACGAGATCAGGCCCAAGAAGCTTCCTCTCACCAGTTTCATCCCAACAAGTAGGAGTTCTACACCGCTTTCCATACAGAGCTTCATAGGGTGCCATCTGAATACTCTCATGGAAGCTGTTGTTATAGGAGAACTCAACTAATGGGAGGTGTTGATCCCATCCACCTTTAAATTCCATTGAGCATAATCTCAACATGTCTTCGAGTGTCTGAATAGTCCTTTCAGATTGGCCATCAGTTTGAGGATGATAGGCCGTACTAAAATTCAATTCATTGTTCAGAGCATGCTGAAGACTTCTCCAGAATTTTGATGTGAATCTTGGGTCACGATCAGATACGATGGATAGTGGTACCCCATGCAGCCTTACCACTTCCTTCACGTATATCTTGGAAAGCTGATCCAGAGAGAAATCTTCCCGAATAGAGATAAAATGGGCTGTCTTGGTGAGACGGTCCACAATAACCCATATCGCATTGTTTCCTTTGGATGTTTTTGGGAGACCAGTTACAAATTCCATGGTGATATTATCCCACTTCCATACTGGTATGGGTAGCGGTTGTAATACCCCCTTAGGAAGTTGTCTTTCTGCCTTTACTTGCTGACACACCAGGCACCTTGTAGTGTAATCGGCAATCTCCCTCTTCATGTTATCCCACCAATAATGATCACGAAGGTCTCTATACATCTTAGTGCTTCCCGAGTGTATAGAGAATGTAGAGCTATGAGCTTCATCCATCAATTCTTTCTTTATCTCTGGAATAGATGGAACACATAGTCTTGTACGAAATTTCAATACACCTTCTTGATCAATATTGAAATCAGGGAACTTCCCATCCTTTACAGCCTCGAACTTCTCCTGCAGCAAAGGATCTTCTTTTTGAGCCTTCTTGATCTTCTCTAGTAATAAAGGTTGAGAAATCATTTGGAATAGGGTTGATGATGTCCCTTTCCTTGTAATTCCCATGTCCAGTTTTACTAGATCTTTAATCAAGGGATCTCCCAGTATCCTCATTGTTGCCAGAACAACAGGATCTTTCCTGCTTAACGCATCCGCGACTTTGTTTGCTCTTCCAGGGTGATAATGAATTGAACAATCATAGTCTTTAATAAGCTCCAACCATCTCCTTTGTCTCATGTTCAATTCTTTCTGAGTGAAAATATACTTTAGACTTTGGTGGTCAGTGTATATATCACATTTCTCCCCATAAAGATAGTGCCTCCATATCTTTAGAGCAAAAACAACTACCGCCAGCTCTAGATCATGCGTAGGATAATTCTGCTCATGAATCTTCAACTGTCGAGATGCATAAGCAATTACTTTGTCATTTTGCATGAGGACGCACCCAAGCCCTTTCAGAGATGCATCGCTAAAAATAACGAATCCTTCTCCGATAGAGGGTAGTGTTAACACAGGTGCAGTAACCAATCTCTTCTTCAGCTCTTGGAAACTTTCCTCGCATTCCTTTGTCCAGATGAACTTAACCCCTTTTCGAGTCAACTTGGTTAGTGGATTAGAAAGCCGTGAAAAGTTTTTCACAAACCTCCTATAATATCCCACTAAACCAAGGAAACTACGAATCTCAGTTACTGTTGTGGGTTGAGGCCACTCCTCCACAACCATTGTCTTTGCAGGGTCAATCGAGATTCCTTCATTGGTTACGATGTGCCCCAAGAAAGCCACTTGTTGTAACCAAAACTCACACTTGCTGAACTTCCCAAAGAGCCTCTCCTTCCGTAGAGTTTTCAAAACAACCCTCAGATGATCTTCATGCTCCTCACGACTTTTTGAATATATCAAAATATCATCAATAAAAACTACCATAAAGTTATCAAGGTAGTCCTTAAAGACTCTATTCATCAAATCCATGAAAATAGCAGGAGCATTAGTCAAGCCGAAGGGCATAACAGTAAAATCATAATGCCCATATCTTGATCGGAAGGCAGTCTTTGGAATATCTTCCTTCTTCACCCTCAGTTGATGATAACCAGATCGAAGGTCAATCTTAGAGAAGAATTGAGCCCCACGAAGTTGGTCAAATAAATCATCAATTCTTGGAAGAGGGTATCTGTTCTTCACTGTAATCCCGTTCAGTTCTCTATAATCAATGCATAGCCGCATTGATCCATCCTTCTTCTTCACAAAGAGAACTGGTGCTCCCCAAGGAGACACACTCGGTCGGATAAACCCCTTCTCCAACAAGTCTTGGAGTTGTTTCTTTAACTCTTCTAGCTCCACATTTGCCATTCTATACGGAGTCTTTGATATCGGTTGAGACCCAGGTACGAGTTCAATAGAGAACTCTACCTCTCTTTCTGGGGGAGGTCCAGGTAACTCCTCAGGAAATACTTCCATGTATTCCTAAACAATCGGAACATCTTCAATTTGTATGCTCCCTTTCCCTTCTTCATCATCACCGATTAACTCCATAAAGAAAGCTATGGGAGGTGCTTCTAGATAGGGATCAGTTTGGGATATCTCTCCTCGGAAGATAACTGTAGGTCGTTCATTCAACACTACTGAGATTTCCTTACTTTTTCATTTGATCTTAGCATTATACTTTGAGAGCCAGTCCATCCCTAGTATAATGTCAAATTCCATCATGGGAATGACTACTAGATTTGCGATAAGATTGTGCTCACCAAAGTAAACACTAGAGTCTCTAAACACTGTTGATGCATGGATAATCCCACTTGGAGTCTTGACTGACAACTCTACCTCAAGCAATTCAGGGATTGATTCTATATTCTTTGCAAACTTGGAAGAAATAAAGGAATGCGTAGAACCAGAATCAAATAAAGCACTTGCTAGTTTTGAGAGGACAACAAGAGTACCTGCTACCACATCGTTCGAAACTTCAACTTCAGTTGTTGTCATAGCGAAAGAACGACCTTTCTCCCTTGGCCTCTGCTGAGGTTGATGGTGATTCCCCTCCACCGCCCTCGTATTTGGACATTGATTAGCAAAGTGACCAAGCTGTCCACACTTGAAGCATGTGACTTCGGGTAGGGCCAGAACCATCTTTCCTCTGTCGTTAGTGTTGGGAAGTTGAGGCTTCACATCACCACGACAATTCCGAGAAATATGGCCTTTTTTCCACACCTATAGCACTTGCCACTTCCGATCAAGCAGTTCCCCGGATGCTTCTTCCCACATTTATTGCATGTGGCATGTTGCATATACTTTCCACCTCTTTCCTGATCAAAACTTCTTCCCAGGCTTGGTTATAGAGTTATCTTCTTCTCATTAGATTTGTGAGACCATTGTGTCTCCCCAAACTCCAGTTCAACTTTCATAGCACTTCGAACTATTTCTTCATAGCTATCGTAGTCCCTGTTGGCTAGATTCTTCCGCAGATGTGGTCGTAGTCCGCCAAAGAATCTATCAACCTTCCCATTAGGGTCCATGACAAAGCTTGAGGTATAACGGGAAAGCCTTGTGAAGTTCATCTCATAGCTTCCGACAGATTCGTTGTCCTTCTGCTTCAGCTCGAGAAACTCTTTCTCCATTTTCGTTCTCATGGAACTAGGGAAATACTTGTTAAAGAAAATCCCCCAAAATTCTTCCCACTCCATAGCTTCCGTCTCTCCTCGTGGCTTCGTGTTTTTGATCAGTGACCACCACTGATCAGCTTCTCCCTCTAGGCGGTAAACAGCAAGGGTGACTTTTTCTTGTTCCGAACAATGAAGTACAGAAAAGATATTTTCAATGGAGCTTATCCATTGTTCCGCAACCAATGGGTCAGTAGATCCACTGAATGTTGGCGGTCGTTGACGCATGAAGGACTCAACAGAAAGTTGTTCCCTTCATGGTGAGGTCGACCTCTCAGCTTGATTCAAGTTATTAATCATAACTTGAGTCAGTTGGTTCATCATTCGCATGAACGTTTCCATTCCGGCTTCCATCGGAGGGCCGTCAGCACATGGTGCATTGCGGTCACCATCGGAACGATTTCTCCTATTGCCCGCCATTTTCTAAAAGAATAAAACCTTAGTGAGAAACTTATTTCATTTATGAATCTTTTAACTAAGACTTCGTGCTTAGACAATTATAGTTCTCTATAATTCCTTCATAATGATTAATAAAAAGCATGTGATTAACCAAACATATCCCCTGGGAGTGTCGTAACCAAGAGTGCAGCAAGGCCCATTATTGTGCACCAGTTCCCGTTCGAGTCTAGCTCAAAGCGGTGTTTTCGGGTTTCACCCCTATGTACATCTGTGCCAGAGCCGCCTCTACCTTCTCGTATCCAGACAGGGATGTATTTGTTTGATAAACCACTTACTCAATACTTACCAAAATACCAGGAAGTTTTCCTATATTTAAACTTTTCTATAGGGTTCTTCCTAAAGTTTTTATATCCTAATTTCCACAAATAACTAAACCATCCTTTGATACCAACTATAGCATCCCGCCATTTTATAACATAAACTTTCATTACATTACACAAAACTGAGGATCTTTAAGGTCTAGTGTCTTGGAAACCAGGAACATAATACATGAAAACAACATAAAACATTCTTCTTAAACACTTGAAAAGGCATCTCCTTAAGTTCATTCTAGGTTCATTACTGCATCTCATAACCTGGGGACATACATCAAAAGAAAGGGTGAGCAGAAGGCCCAGTAAGGGAAACAAGAGGAACATTTTACATGTGAACTTGAGATACTTCAATAAGGACATGAAAAGAACTTTAAGGCATGAGAAAGAAATCATGAGGCATTTCATAATAAAAATAAAATTTTTCATAACTTGAAGATGTGGCTACATCATTTAACATAGACAATCATGAACATATCACCAAGGTCCATCCCCAAGGTGTCATTTGAAAATTACCAAGGTTATTCACCAAAGTATCGTGAAAATTGTAATCTCTAGTGGTTACATCATTACCCAATGCATTGGAGCGCTATCAGGGCGCACCCTTAAATTTGCCTTTATTATCATGTGAGCCACATATATCATCAACAAAAATTTCATAAATAACCCACATAGCAGAAAATAAATGGGTTTCATTTCATAATCACAACGTTTTAAAAACTGCTTTAAAGACATGATCTTTACGTCACTTTAAACCCACGGAAAGGGAAAGCGGGTATCATGTATGTAAATCCCAGAATTTAAAATGGAACATTTTGATATATATGTGAATACCCTTGTAGAAATAAGAGATTTGAGTATTCACTTTATAACATAAATAATTTTTGGGAAAAGAGAGAGGCATTTTGAGGGGAAAATTCTGCAGCATAACGGCTAAGTTTCGGGGTTTTAAAAAACATTGAAATGAGAGGGGACATGGGTCACCCACTCATAAATGATCCATAAAACAGTAGGGTGAAAGAATAAGAAGGAAATATGGACATGGTAATGAAATTTTAGGGACATACCATTTGAAATGAAAAACATGGAAGGAAAAAAGATTAGATTTCTCTTATGAAAATTCGGCAGCCTTACGGCGTCACTTAACTTCAAAAGAAAATGATTTGACAAGATCAAATAGGGTACCTCATCATATGATCATAAGAGATCAGTATGATAGATATAGAGATCATACCCCAACATAATAAAAAGTAACTTGAAAGACTTGACATGAAAATCGAACTTGAAAAATGAGAAGGGTGAAAGAATCCCTTAAAATTCGGCAGCCTAACGGCGTCACTTAAACTTTCATAAAACGAAATGATGAGAGTAAGAGGGGATCTCTCATCATATAAACATGAAAGGGAAGTAAGAGGAATATAAAATAACATCCTATCACATAAAAACATGGAGAATAATAGGAATGACATAAAAGAGATTACATGAAAAGAAAGAGAGGGGTCGGATCCCTTACCTTAAAACGTGACTCTTGAAACTCAAAGGATTGGACCTTGAGGGCTTGGGGGAACCTTGGGAGGACTCTTTGGAAGGTAAGAAGACCAGAACTTCGTTGGGGGAGAGTTGGGAGTGAAAACTAAAGGAGGAAAGGGTGGGTATTTATAGGGAAAGTGAGGGGACAAAGCATTAATGGCCAAGGGACACCTCACATGTGCTTTTCTCAAACCCATGTGCTCTCCCTTGGCATTTATCATGGAGTTAGGCCACATGGGGCCCCAAAAACAATAATTCATCACCCTTGGCCGGCCAACCCTCAAAATATTTCATGACATCATCATGACACCGTTATGATGTCATTAAACATACCGAAACCCTAAAACTGTAATTTTACTATTCACTGAAAATTCAACTTTCTCAGATAAATCCCAAAATTTCACATTAACCAAATATCAATGCTATGATTTCAAAAATGAACTCCATTTTATAAAAATAATTTTCTAAATATTTTTAATTATATTTTTAAATAAATACACTATTCACCGAAAATTCATTTTTTTCAGAAAAAACCCCAAAAATTACCATAACATAATATCGATGCTCTGAGTTCAAAAATGAAGTCATTTTTATAAAAATAATTTTTTAATTATTTTTAATTAAATTTTTAATTAAAAAACACTATTCATCCGAAAAAACTAATACTTGAATAATAATTTATGAAACCGTTATTTAACCATTTTATTGAATCACATTACTTAAATCAAGGTGTCTAAATTATATTAAAACTTTCTTTGAGTGAAAATTACTAATCCATTTGGTCACATTACTAATCCTAAGCGTAAAATCACTATTCATAATTTACTATTCATCAAAAATTAAGTTGATCTTATTAGACTCCAAATTCCTTAATGAACACTTTTGTAGAAGACCATTTTTTGAAAATCATTACACATCATTAGTTATTTAGGGTTTACATAAATATTTCAAAATATCCCTTTTTCAAAATTCATCAATAAAATACATTCTAAAATTATCTAGACATTTGAAATTTCACAAACATCACTAAAGGAATAAATCTCAATTTATTCACCCGAAAGGATTACACAAGGAAACTAGGGTCTCATCACATAGCCCCTTATAACACTGGCATAAGACCTAAGTGTAAGGTGTGCTATGGTGAGAGAATCTGAGGGAGGCTCAGATAACATTGCCCTAGTAGTAATCTCTACTAACTTGAACTTCTCCCGTAGGCGTTTCCGTTCAAGCTTGACACGCTGGAGTTTGGCTTGGGCTTGGTCCAAAGCGAAGCCCACAGATGCTACCTCCTTCCCAAGCTCTGATAAGTGGGCTTCGTAAGGGTTGAGTCTACTGTATGAAGCCATCAACTCCCCTTTCTTCATTAACCATTAACATCTTATTAAATCATTAAGAGTAAGTTAATATAATACTCAAAAAGATTGGGTCATTACAACAATTAAGTGCTTGTAAAAAATGTGCTCTGAGAACGTTTGACACATTTGACAAGGTTGGGGGACATCTCTTGCGGTTTGGTTTTCAACCAGATTATGTTTTTTGGTATCAACATGGTGAACACAGTTCTAGAGAAGATACTAATAACTTGATTCCGGATCCATCACAGTTCTAAAATTGAGTACATGATGTTGCAGGTCCATCTGTTCAACAAAATTAAACTCACGATGATATTGATTTAACTCCTGAGTTGGAACCATCTAAATTTTATGAGTTGTTGAGGTCTGATGAGGATGCATTATATCCTGGTTTCAAGATAAGCAAATTAGAAGTAGTTGCAAAATTTATGGCTATTAAATCAGATAATTCAATGTCAAACAACAGCTTTGATCAGATATTTTCTTTGGTTAAAACACTATTACCTGAAGGAAATGTGTTGCCTGTAAATTACTATGAGAGAAAGAGGTTGGTTCGTAATCTAGGCCTTAGTTATCGGAATATTCATGCATGTGCAAATTATTTCATCTTATATTCTGGTGAAAATGAGTTGTTGGATAGTTGTCCAACATGTGGACAATCGAGGTATAAAGAAGATCAACCAGGGATGTCTCGATCAATTTCTGTAAAACAGTTGAGATATTTCCCCCTTACACCCAGACTGCAATGTTTATTTATGTCTCATAACACAACATCAATGATGTCATGGCACAAAACCAATATTTCAACCGGTAAAAGCTTGAATCATCCATCTGATGGTGATTCATGGAAACATTTTGATCGTCTGCATCCGAATTTTTCTTTAGAAGCCCAAAATGTGCGATTGGGTCTTTCTACTGATGGTTTCTGTCTGTTTGGTTCTTATGGTAGTCAGTATTCATGTTTCCCTGTCTTTATAACTTCGTACAATCTACCTCTATGGATGTTGATGAAGGAGCCCTATATCTTTTTGACCTTATTAATCCTAGGACATCCGAAAAAGAATATTGATGTTTATTTGAAACCATTGATTGATGAGTTAAATGCATTGTGGAGTAATGGTGTTAGTACATATGATGTTGCCACGAAGCAAAATTTCACATTAAAAGTTGCAATGATGTGGATGATTAGTGACTTTACAGCATATGACATGTTATCTGGCTAGAGTACACATGGTCCAAAATCATGTCCTTACTGTATGAAAGAAAACAAAGCTTTTATGCTCGTCAATGGAAAAAAAAACCTTGATATTTTGATTGTCATCGCAGATTTCTTCCAACCAATCATCATTTTATAAGGAAAAAAACTCATTTCAGAAAAGGCACAATTGAAAGGGATGAACCTCCAAAAATGAGATCAGGTACAGAGTTAAAATTAGTTGTATTTTCATTACCTCCCATCACATTTGGGACAACAGTAAACCAACAGAAAATTCATGGCTTTGGGAAAGAACATAATTGGATAAAACGAAGCATTTTTTGGGATCTCCCATATTGGTCTGATTTGTTGGTCTGCCACATATTGGATGTCATGCACATTGAGAAGAACTGTTTTGATAATTTATTTCATATAGTTTTGGATACACCGGGTAAGACCAAAGATACTGTAAAAGCATGATTAGATCTTACCCAAATTTGCAGGTGACCAGAACTTGAACTATTTGAAAAGTTCAGATCACATAGGTTAATGAAGCCAAAAGTAGCTTAAACACTATCCAAAGAGAGTTTCTTATTATTTTGTTAGTGTATTGAAGATTTAAGACTTCCAGATGGCTATGCTTCCAATTTGGGAAGATGTGTTAATAATGGTCATATTAATGGATTAAAAAGTCATGATTGTCATGTTATAATGGAAAGACTTATGCCGATTGGATTCATAGGTTTGTTGAATTCTATTATTTGGGATTCGATAACAGAAATATCATATTTTTTTCGAGACATTTGTGAAGCGACAACTGACTACGATGCCCTAAGAAAACTGGAAGAAGATGTTGCTGTAATTATATGTAAATTGGAAAAAATATTTCCACCTGCTTTGTTTAACTAAATGGAACATCTGATATTACATTTTCCACATGAAGCTAAATGTGGAGGTCCAGTATAGTTTTGATGGATGTACCCATTCGAGAGATGCATGAAGAAATTGAAGAAAAAAGTACGTAACAAAGAATCAGTTGAAGGATCAATTTCTGAAGCTTATTTTCAAGAGGAAATTTCTTTTTTCTGCTCTCACTATTTTGAATCTGAATATCCCTAAAAAAACTACATGGGATGGAATGAGGGAAATGTTAATGATGAAATGGATAATCATTTATCAATTTTTAATCAGCCAAATCTTGGATTTGGTGGAGTTCAATAATGATGGATTTCAGACAATGAACATCACATAGCTCATACATAAGTTCTGCTCAACTATGAAGAAATGACAACATTTATACTATGAGTGATTCTATCACTTATTCTATAATTTTTGTTACAATATGTAAACTTATTTTATTTATAGGTTATATGATAATCATATCAAGAAACAAGTTCCATAAATCACAGCAGCTGCTCTTGAAGAACGTAGAATTTTTTTTTCTCAATGGTTTCAAAAGCTGGCAACATAAATTATTGATAGTTTAATATCAATTCAGTTTACTATTTATTATAATGATAATTGTTTTACAAATTTTCAGGTGTCTCAACATGCTGATAAAATTGATAAGCGACTGTGTATATTGAGTAACCCACCATCCAAAATGGTTAAATCTTATAATGCATATGTGGTGAATGGTTTTCGATTTCATACATGTGCATATGGGGAATCAAAAAAAACAATGAACAATGGAGTTTTTTTTGAGAGGAGCGCATAATATTGAAACTGAATTTGACTTTTATGACATTCTGGATGAAATTATTGAGCTATGTTATCTTGGAAAAAATTACATAATGATGTTTAAATGTCAGTGGTTGGATACTGAGAGAGGCTTGCGTGTTCATCCAACTCATGGAATCTTCGATATTAAATATAAAAGTCTTCTTGCAGTAAATGAACCATTTTTACTGTCTCAATAGGCACATCAAGTTTATTATGCAAAGTACTGTGCTACTTCAAGAGACCTGGGTGATTGGTGGAGCATAATAAAAATGAAATCTTGGGAAAATCAATTTTCTCAAACTGAATGTGGTTCTGCTGAAGTGAAAGAAATTGAAAATTTTCAAGAGACTGCTCAAAATCCATCTTTTTCACAAAGAAATGTGAATATCAATGAGGACACCCCACAATTAAGGGTCCATGGTGATGAAGATGTTAATGATGTTACAAATGAAATTGAAATGACAAGGGATGATGAAAGTGAAACTCATATGGATATTGATGATGACGAAGAGGAATATGAAGACATTGACGTCGTCAGATATGAAGGAGATGATGAAGGTGAACATTGGCATAGTTAAATACTGGTTATGATCATAACTAATATATATATAAATATATAATAGTTATTTTCAACTATCTGATAACAACAATCATTTTGTGTATCAGATGGACTCTGATCTATTGCACGAGTTAGAGGAGGCTGAGCTACCTTTGGATGATGGGGATGTGGGATCATATAAACCTTAGCCTACTGGTGGTTCAGGAGGTATGCGGAGGGGGTGCGGTCTTGCACGACTGATGATTTCTGACCCTATACCCGACCGACGTCCACATCTTGGCTTCGATCCACACACACAGAGGTATGGTAACCTATATATTTTAGTTAGATTTCATTAATTTATTTATATATATACTAATTTTTTATTTTTGATTATTTTTTCATAGTTTTGTGCATGTAGCTATTGGATAGGGGAGCGCAATCTTGTGCAATTATTTTTCTCAGCCATGGACCACATGGAAACAGATTCCCATTGATGTGTAGCTCGACATGTACAATCATTGGATGGTACGTAAATAAATAATATTTATTTTTAAATTTATTTTATTAATAACTTGATATTATAAATTATTTGTAGGATTTATGGTATCCCATCGAGGATAGAATGCGTGATGCTATCCATGCAACATGGGAAGGTGGATATGCATGAGCGTTTGTGTAAATTTTTACACAATTTGAGAAAGACGATTATTAAGAAAGCAGGAGCGAAAATATTTGATGATTCGTGTAGAGACCACCGACCAGAGTACATTTCATCTCAGGTTTGGGATGGATTATGTGCACACTGGTTGGGTGGTGGATTTCCGAGGATATCTTCATTGGGTCGACAGAACTGGGGGAGACAGGAGGTGACGCATCGAGCTGGTAGCCATACATTCAGTATGCATAGAGAGCATCTGGTAAGTATTTTTTTTAAATATTTTATATAAATTCAAATATAAACAGTTTATTTTATATTCATATAGGTAGTCAAGCATCCCAATATTACAAAGTATGATGTTTATCAGAGGATGTACAATGATCCAACAACCAGAGAGATTAGAGGTGATCGTCAGCGTCAGATTGTGGTTAGTCTTATTATTTTCAGTTTGAAAATTAACTGCATATAATATTTTCACAATTGTAATTTCAAATTGGAATTGAAGGAGTCATATGAGGATATGACTTATCAGACACAGGATGAGGGTCAGGAAGAGATGACTGGTTAGACCAGTGCCCACCATTTCGACGAGGCGACATGGATGTAGGCGACTCAGTATGGATTTGAGAAGGGTCGAGTAGTTGGTATCAGCTCTCATGTGACTCCTGGTACTTATTATGGTACTACTACGATGTCAGCATCCAGCTTGATAGGAGATCGTGGAGAGGCATCATCTTTTGGCTCACAGTATCAGGAGCAGTTCCGAGCTCAGAATGACCTTATAGAGAGTTTGCAGAAGCAGTAAGAAGAGATGCGTCAGTAGAAGCAGCAGTAGAAGGAGGAGATATGTCGATGGTAGCAGTAGCCTCACGAGCAGATGGAGTACATGTGTCATATGACTCGTAGTTTAGGGATGAAGTTTCCTCCACCAGCTCCTTCAGCTCCTCCACCTCCTCTAGAAGATGACCCCCGGTGATTTTTTTATGTAAAAAACATTTGAATTTAAATTTGTTGTAATATGAATTATTTACAGTTTCGGTCTTTTATATCGGTGCGATTATTACATAATTTAATTTTTAATATTTTATGATTTGTTTTTTTTGAATATTGTGAATTTTAATATTTTTAATATTTTTTTATTATTTTAATAATATTAATATTATTGTTTCATTAATAACAATTTTATTAAATATATTTTTTCACTATTATATTTTTTAATATTTTTTTACTTTACTAATAATAATAATAATATTTTATGATTTTTTTTTAAATTTTTTTGTGAATATTGAGAATTTTAATATTTTTTATTTTTTTATTATTTTAATAATATTAAAATCAAATTTTCAATAATCATAATAATATTTTATAATATTTTTTTATTTTTGTGTGAATATTTATAATTTTAATAATTTTTATTTTTTTTATTATTTTAATAATATTAAAATTAATTTTTCAATAATCATAATTTTATTAAATTTATTTTTTAAAAAATTTATTTATTATTTGCGATGGGATCTGTTGCGACGGGATCCCCTCGCAAATAGTCTAAATAATTTTTTCCTAAAAAAGGTATTTACGATGGGATTAGGGGCCCATCGCAAATACTATTTGCGACGGGCCCATCGCAAATAATCTGAATAAATATTTTCAAAAAGCATTTGCGACGGGATTACAGGCCCGTCGTAAAAGATTATTTACGACGGGCCAGTCGCAAAAGAACTTATATATAAATAAGTATATAATTAGAGTCTTATTTGCGACGGTGAATTTTCCTGTTGCAAAAAATACTTTTTGCGACGGGCCTATCGCAAATAATATTTTTTTCGATGACGTTTTCTACAACGGGCTATTTACAACGGGGCTCCGTCGCAAATACCTTGAATTCTAGCAGTGTTTTTAGATCTTTTGAAAATGTTATTTTATGAAAAAAATAATCATATTGATATTAACTTAGGGTAAAATTTTGAGATTTTTTAAAAAATGTCGATTTTTTTAGTGAATAGTGAAAATACCTTTTTTTTGTAAAATTGCCATTTAATTTAATAAATTAAGAAATTTATGTAAGACCCTTTGTATTTTTGAGTTGTAAATTTCAAAATTATTTTTAATTTTTAATTACTGGATGGGAAAAATCTTTATTGGAGATTTAGAATGGGAGTTTAAATGTTGGAATGCCTCTAAATAATGTTTTAAAATGAGAAATGGCATTTGGGTTGTAGTTCGGAAGTTTTGAGAGCATACCAAGGGTTTGGGGTCCGAACCCAAAGTTTTGGAAAGGTGAAGCTTATGAAGCATGATTGACAGATATTTAGTGTTAACCATGTGACCTAAATATGAAGGACATTTTTTATAGGTGCACAGTTTGAGAAACCATGTGGCAGGCCAGAGGAACCCATGCAGGGGGTCTGCAATTTACTACAAACATAACACATGGTTGAGGCACAATTTGAATAACCATGCACTAAAAAATTGCAAGGTTGAGTGTGCATTGTTTAGTATAGGCACGTATTTGGTTCATGGTTTGTTAAACTATGGGATGCAACCATGCAAGATGAGGGGCTAAGACAATGCCAACCGCACAGTTGGCTCACAGTTTGGAAATCCATGCGACCTAACTGTTCCTCTCATTAAAGTGGAAAAAATTATTGTTTTCCCCCTCCGAACCTTAAATGGTTTAACCCTATTTTATTCCCCCTTTCTCCCCTGTGTGTCAAAACCTCCTTCTCCCTTCCTCCCTGGGAGTTTCCCCTCATTCTTGGATGAAATCAGACACCGTCAGGTGCGTTAGAAACCTTGAGTTATTCCTTCGACTCCATTCACAATCATGGAATTTTTCTTCAGATTCCTTTAACTCTTAGTTTCTATAGTTAGGGTTTTTATTTCCAATTCCACTGGATCTTAGTGGAATCAGATATCAGTGAAAGGGATTTTTCTCTTTCTAAGAAGAGGGTAACTTGAGAGGTCATCCGTACTTTACTACATGTCATTTCATCGAGGAACATCACCACAACAAATTTCTAAATATTTTAAGCTTAAATTAAAATTATTTAATGGTTGTTTTGACACCATTGCTTAGGTGTTATTATTGGATTGATGTTTTTCTTATGTTGAGGTGTGTTATCAAGTACTAGGTCATCATTTTGGTATGATGGGATCATCCGGTAAGATTTTGGCCATTGTGCCAATTTTAAATAAAATGGTTCTTTAAATTATTTTTTTGAGTTTTAATTAATTAATTATAATGTTATAATTAATTTTTCATGGTGATTTTATTGTGATATAGTACCCAACATGACTCGGTTGAGCTTGAAAAAGCCTTAGAAACAGCTTTTATCCTTTAGAAATTAAATAGTTAAATCATTCTAAAGGTAGGTGGTTTGGTGTACCTGTTCTAGAGTATTTATGCATGTTCATGCAATATGAGTTTGCTTGGGATTTCCCTTGAGGCCAAAATCCATTTTTTAGATTTATCCCAATGGACTATAAAATTAAATTATTTAATTTTTTAATTAAATAGATGAATTCCAATGGTCACTAAAAACCCTTGTGCTTTAGCTTCATGCTTAGACTTATCATTGAGGTTGAGGGTCCCCTATGGGATGCTTCAACGTATGATCTGACCTAGAGGATCCCTTATAGGATTCCTCCCTTTTCTTACTCCTTATATGATCCAAATAGGGATTCGATTACTTTTGTTTTGACTTAGAGGATCCCAAGAGGTATACCTCCATTTACATGTGAACCTCAAGGATCCTGGGTAGGATGCCTATCCTGAGCACCAACCCTAAGCTTGTACGACATGGGTTTGGGTGGAGATAGTAGTAGATGACACCTAAAACTTGTACCAAGCATGTAAGTTATCAGTCAGTGGCAGTGGTGGTGGGTCTAGGTGTTTGACCAACCTCACTCTTTCTTTTATTCTTCACATAGTTATTACTGATGCAGCTATGATCTCCAAATATGTTTCCTAGATTTTTCCCGATGAACTAGATGTGATGTGGTACATTTCAGGGACGTCCAAAGGTACTTCCTAGGATCCTTCTTCTGATCCCTATTTATGGATATGGATATCACGACATCTCACTAATGAGGGAATTGTGGTATAGCACCAACAATTTCTAATAGTATGAAACCATTTACTGAGTTTTCCATGGATTCTCTCTATCGACTCAAGGAGGATTCCATGGTTAATGGCCTTGTGTCCTAGACCATGTAGGTCTATATTATACCTAGTTTGCTATGGATTTGCTTCATGGACTCGAGGAGTAATCCTTGTTCAATGGACTTGGGTTCCGAACCTAGTAGATCTATATTATAATGAGTTTTCTATGGATGTTCTCTATGTACATGAAGTGAATACCTTGGTCTATGGATTTGGGTCTTGTCCCTCATAGGTATGATACTTGACAATCTGACATAGGCCGCAGTTGATGAAGTACCATCTTTATAGGATTTTATGCAGTACACAACATCCTTCTTTATAGTGATTGGAGGTGAGTATGGGTAATCCATGGGCTAGGACATGTATCCCCCTTGGTAACATATCTTTCTTAGAGACTTTTCAAGCACTGGGCCAAGCAGACATTTGTCGATCAATATTAAGAAATCTAGGATCAATTGCAAGTTGTTTTAACTTATGTTATTTGTTGTATTAATCATATATATATATATGGGGATATATATACACATACATGTATATATATATGATGACACCTTGTTCAGATACATTCGGGCTTAGGCTGAAGTAGGTATGGTTGATCGGGATCACAAACCCAAGGATCAACTATGGTTTATTTTATTAAATATTTATTTTTATCTTTTGTTTTAGTTTTGTTTATTACTATTATACTTATGAGTATCTCACATTTTTATATAATAAATATTACTATCTATGTGAAAGACTGTGTTGGTGGTGCACTATTGAGTTTTGTAATCACACCCTACTCAAACTTCCATTGCACTAGGGTACCTAAACAGATATTCACTTGGTTATAGGAACAGGTATGGACTGAGGTTTAGGACTGATCAAGTAGGATAAATCATATATGTATGTGGAGATCAGGTATGCAGTATGGATTGGTGTATGTAGTAGAGCTTTGTACTTTTATTTATGTTTATTTTATCTACTCCTGTATATGTATGGTCATCCTAATGAGTGATCATTGTTGTATATATGACATGGCTATTTAGTACTTTACTACATTTAATTTATTTTTATATAAAGCATCCATTTTAGTTTATTTATTAATTATACACTCTATTTATTTACTACTTTGGATGATATCTAGTTATTTTAGTTGTTGTTTACTCTGATATGAGGGAATAGTCTCCCCAGAGATATACCCTAGGCCCTCACTACTAGTCAGTAGCCTCTAGCATATGGGGAGAAACACTTGAGGACTTATGGTGAATCAGATCAAGGAACTGGATTAATGGCATCTGGGATGGGATATTACATATTGTTATCATATTATTTCTTTTCCTATTGTTTTTAATATTTGGGATATGGTATATAGGAGTATCAGGAATGTGTCATAGTCTGTGATGGATATCAGACTGGTGCATGAAGAATACTTGTTCTAATAAGAATTCTTGATTTCTAGGTACATGGGATTGCTATTCTGATCTGTGACATTATAGTTGTATATTATTTTGGATTTTAGGGACACACATGTCATTTGTAGTTTATTATTTATTATAAATTTACTGATATTTTCCCATTGGCAAGAGGCCAATGACTAATTTTGACTCTTGGTCGGCAAAGGAAAGTGGCGTCTCATGCATCATATTTAACACATAGTGTCTAAATGTTATAGGCTTTCCAGTGTTTGATTTTACTGATGATAAATGAAATTTGTTTAAAATGTCAATAATAACCTAAATGGTGTTTTCCCATATAGGTTCTTGGTGGAATTATAATCAATTGGGATGACATTTATATATATTTCCTTCTGATGGCAGGTCATGTGGATCTATGTTGAGGCATTTGGAAGTGAGGATGATGACTCAGTCCTCATTCAAAGAAGGTGTACTGTCCCTAGTAGGCTAATAGGGCACATGATTCCTATGTGTTGGACCCATTGTAGGGGTTTTTTACTTAAGTATGGATATTTAAAGTGTTAGTAACAACCTATATGGTGTTTTCTCCCATATCTTAGAATTACATTTTACTTAACCAAACCATATGTATGGTATGAAATGGATCATTGAGATGATGTTGTGTGTGTATTGTTGACCCTTGTAGGTTTACATCGGTAGATGATGATTTTCTAGTAGACCCTTTATGGGTGTATCTTCTTGTTTATGGTGATCTAGTTTGGTCACAAAGTACAATGCCGATAGATAGCTAGATGTTTATAGTATACCGAACCTCTAGGGGGTATTACCATATAAGAATGCCTGATGAGTGTCAGTTCATTGTTCTTTTCTACGTTATAGCATGATACACCAAGGGGAAGTCCCTTGTGAGGATTCTCTATAAGGATCACAACACTAGTAGGTTGATGCTTGAAATTTTTTAACCCTTATAAGTTGATGTTTTCTTTACCTATTTTAGAGAGAGAGTTGATAGGCATGTTAAAATTCCCTATACCATGATAGGTGAACATATGAATCCTCATGAGATGTGACCTTGTTGGGAGGTTTGACCCTTTTGCTAAGTGGTTGGACCTAGTTACCCCATCTCGAGACTTGATTAGTAGGGATAGGTGGGAGACCTAGATACCCTTAATTTTGACTAAAAACCTTGTTGTTCAATTTTATTTTTTGATTGAGGGAAACCTATGAGGGAGGTTAGCCCATGTTTATAGATTCCTTCGAAGAATTTATCTTGGTTTTATTCCTATTCTGAGACTAATGCAAAATAGGTGATTGAGTTTTGCGTTATAGGTAGGTCGATGCCTTTATTTTATGAGGAAACACCTAGGGTGCTAGGATATCAGGTGCCTGGCCCTATTGACCAGTGCTTCTATGGTTGGTAACATGTTAGAGCATGGGTAGATGATCATGAATACAATGAAATCATGTGATGGGTGGTTGTTGAATAGACTTTGGCACAAGATATGTTCTTGATTTTGAAGAGGAGTTTCAAGGTAGCTTCTGACTTAATGATTCTGATGTACCATGTAGCATGGTTGTCTTGACCTTATTGATGGATGAATCATGGGATCATGAGTTAGGTGATAATGTTACGCATCGGTTATTCCTAGTACCATTTAAATCATAAAGTGATGAGTAACCATGAGCAAGTCAAGGACCGATGGTTTAAAATAATTGATATGGGATTGGTTTCCCAAAATGTGTGTCTTAATTGAGGAATGAATCTCCATGGTAGAGAAGACATTGTGAAAAAAATCAAATGCTAGGAGGTAGTTGACCCATGGTTGGACCTGGGGACACTTTTTCAGGTGATGTGGTGTTAGGAGTTGGATAATACAAGTGGAACCTATCTAGATGTGAGCATGGATCGAAGGATAAATAAACGCCTACTGATGGAATCTTAGTGTAATCCTAAATAAAGGATATAATTTCCAATATCTTAACATTATCCTGAGTATGATAAGAGAGCATTATCTACATGCTAGTCTACCTATGTATCTTTTGTGGTTGGATGAAAGACTTATTAGGAGTTCTATTGAGGAGTGGATTAAAAGTAATCTAGATGGTGTATAGTACACCATTGGCCATTTGAGGGTGGTGACCCTCATTTTGTATTGATTTTCGATAAGCATCATGGAAACTATTCCCAAGAAGAAAAATGAGTTGGGGTGATGTTTATGTTAATGCTCAAGATAAGAAAGTTTTAATCCTTTCCAATTATGTTCGAGAGGGAAAGGGGATAGGGAACATGATGTGGTGACTAGGTTCCCTTTATGTTAGAGTAACGACAATGATTCTCCTAATGTGGGGAGAAGGATGTTAGTTGCTGGTGGGAGAACCTCATGTGAGAAGGGTCATGGGATATTGAGACCAGTCATTGGAAAATCATTTGGATTTTTTATTACTATATTATCTAGTGAATGCTAGTTATGTGTTCATGTTGTAGCACGAAAATATAATGTGCAGGTTATGGTTTTTCTTATAAGTGTCACTTGGAATTGGTTACAGACTTCGGTGAGTGTTCTTAGTGATGATCTCAGTGTGACTTGGAATAAAGGAATCATGATCTAGGTTGGATGGAGTGTCAACTGTTGGATTTGTGTAGAACCCTCAATTTCAATCAAGTAACCCTTTAATTATTCTTTTTAAGTATATAATGTGGTTGTGTGAAGTTTGGGAGTGTTTGGTGGAATTTTAAAGTTTTTTGGGACTTTTCTATAGGTGCACAGGTGGTGAAGAGTTTTTGGGAATCATAAAACCCTAGTAGAAAACTGTGCATAGCGAGTCAGGGGAAAAAGAGAAGGAGCATGAGCGATACACGGTTTGGAAAAACTGTGTGGCTGTCTTGTAGAAACTACATGATTTAATGTGTGTCTTTGGTTTTTGAGTCAGTGGCTTCAGTATGGTTAGTGCACGATTTGTAGACCATACAAGGAGACCATGAGAGGTCTCCCTTACGATAGAAGCAGAAGAACAATGAGTACATAGTTTGCCTAACTTTGCAACTAAACCATGTGATGATCAAAGTTATATCCTTAAATTGTGGATCTAACTTGTTTTGACTCTAAGTGCCTCATTTTTTCCCCAAATAGCCTTAACTCTAGATTTCTCTCTCTCAAAGGTTAAGGGAGGTTCTTCCGTCAATCTAAAGGCAATATAAAGGCTTCCCATGGTGATTAGAAGCCTATTCCTCATAGTATGTGATCATTATTGAAGTTTTCTTATGTTCTGTACAGGTATATCTAAGGTTTGGATGCAAAATATGATTATATTTGGCTTTTTTTATGTTAGGGGGAGAGATCTAAGTTGGGTTTATAGAGATTCAACATGGTTTTGCGAGTTTTTTCATTCCGTTTATCGTTGTCACACAAAATCTTGAGGTAGGGGGCTTCACTCTTGACTTCTCTTTCTATAACTGATTGGATTAGTTTCAAATTGATTTACTTGATTGAAATTGATTGAGAAATTTTGGTGAAAATCATTATATAAGTCCTCTTTAGTGATGATTTATGGTTTTTGGTGAAATTTTGGAATTATGGTGTTTTGTAATGAAAAGTGATTTGGTTTTCTTGATTTTAAAATGTTGATTTTAAAATATAGCCTTGTTAAAATTTTGATATAGCTTGTTGGAAAAAAATTTTCAATAAAAAGGTTGTTTTATTAAAATAGTTTAATGGAAAAATGTTTTCAATAAAAAGGGTGGTTTTATTGAAATGGGTTTGGCATGATTCTGGGAATACTTGGTGTGTGTGTTCATATTGCATTTACAAGGCTTGGTTGAAATATGACCTTGTTTTTGGTGCCAAAGGTGTAATGGAACATGGGATATAATTACCATGTGGTGACTTGGTAGATCGAAGAGAAAATACTCGTGAGTATGGAAATGTCATAACAATACATGCATGGTTAGTTGTATGGATATGTAGAATGGAATGGTTATGCTAAAGGGAACTTGTGAAGTGGTTTAAATATTTACTGGTTTCTTTCTTTAAAAAATGGATTTTGTTGGAAAACTGGTTGTTATGGAACTTGTTTATTTTATTTATAAACTATTTTAGAAATTGTTTTATGTAAACTATTTTATAGAAATGTGGCTAAATTTTCTATCCTAGTGGCGTGAGTAGGGAAGTCATTGGGGTAAAATCTACTGAGTTTTAGTACTCACCCCTACTTTGGCACTTTTGTGCTTTTGTAGATGTCATCTACCTAGATATGGGAAAAGGTAAAGTATCACACTTATTTAGAACTACTTCATGATACTTAGGATGATTTGGTGAAGTTTTACCATGGATCTTGTGGAGCTTGAGGTCTTGTGGTTGTCTTGGAGTTTTATTTGTTTTTATTATACTATTTAATTTGATATTATAGTCTTATGTTGGGGTACTTGATTTGAGTATGGTTTTGATAAATGAAATGTGAGTTTTCTTTCATTGTTATCATGCATCATATAGTGGGGTTTTGGTTATGGATTTTTTGGTTAATTGTTTTCTTCTTTAATGGAAAATATTACCCCATGTATATTGAATCCCTTAGACGTTTTTCACCAGCCTTTGGCATCTTGGGGATGTTTCATAAGGCCCAGTAGCATCTCACAGCCTTCTCAAGCCAATGAGAAGTAGGGGGATGTTACAATTGGTATCAAAGGAGGAAGTATGTTGATACCCATGGGAACTGGTGGGAACTTTAATGGGATATCTTAGGAGCTATAAGAGGATGAAGTATATTGATACCCATGGGAACTGGTGGGAACTCTAATGTTGGAGGAAAGCGGAAGAAGGACTCCTACTTCCAAGGTGGGAGTGTGAATCATAACCAAACAGTATGATCGATGAATCTTCATCTGAGAACCATGATAAAATAGGGATGATTTCAATGTGGTTCCTTCAACCACATGAAGTGAGAGTGTATGGATCCACCAAGAGCATGCCATAATTGCAATAATATGGGGAACCTTCAGTTCTATTGTTGTAGTTCTTAGAGGTCAGGTGCTCGGGTAACTTATCAGGTATTGCAAGCATCATATGATTTGATGAGGTGAGGATAAAATAATCAATATCATCAGTAGAACAAATCAATCCATGGTGATTGCAATAATACCATGAATCCACAATAAGGGAAACATCATTAAGGAAACAAAGAACAAGGTGCAATAATGAAGAAATTATATAGAGATAAGCAGGTGGTTTTGGATGATTAGGTTGGACCATCTACAGTGAGAGGTATGATTCTTTTGAATTATACCCTTATTCAAGTGTTGTTAGATACTAGTGCATCACATTCCTTTATTAATGCTCATGTTGCTAATTTTCTATGTTTAAAACTTGAGATGATGCCCTCTGTGATAAAACTTCAAACTCCTCTTAGGAAAAGAGAATGTAGAGCCTTTATATATAGAGCATGTTCTATAAATATCGATGGGGCCGAGAAGAAGTGGGATTTCTATATACTGGAGATTAATGTCTATTATATAATCTTAGGTATGGATTGGTTGAAAAAATTAATGGCTCACATCAAATATTATAGAAAATTTGTTAGTTTTGAGATTGAGGATGTTGTCAAGAATCTCTTTAGAGGAGAGAGGAATGTAAAGACAGGTGCAATGGGCTTGTTGGAACCATCAGTTGAAAAGATCTTGTACTAGATGAAGCATTTGACTTTGGCATCGATGAAAGAGATCAAGAATAACAGTTTTTCAGCAGAGGTGGATCAGTTTCGAGATGTGTTTCCCAAAAAATTATTTGTGTTTCCACCGGTAAGGGAAATGGAGTTTACGATTGATCTCCTTCTGGAAACAAGTCCTATATCACTTTATTATTATTGAATGTCACAAAAATAATTAAGGGAGTTGAAATTTCAGTTGGAGGATCTGGAAATAAAGGGTTTCATTCATCCAAGCATGTCTCTATGGGCATATCCGATCTTGTTCGTAAATAAAGCAGATGAAACTCTAAGGCTATGTGTGGATTATCATAAGCTTAACCAAGTTATGATAAATAATAGGTATCTACTTCCATGAATTTATGATATATTTTATCAATTTAGGGGATCTCAGTGGTTCTCCAAAATTGACCTGTGATTAGGATATCACCAATTTCTAGTTTGAAAGGAGGATATTCCAAAGACACCTTTTAGAAACAGATATAACAATTATGAATATGTGGTAATGCATTTTGGTATTATGAATTCACCAATGGTATTTATGGAATTGATGAATCAATTATTTCAATAATATCTGGATTCTTTCATTTTTGTTTTTTTGGACAACATCTTGGTGTATTCAAGGATAAGGGTTGAGTATGAGAAAAACTTGGAAAAAATGTTGGAAATATTGAGAGACCATCGTTTGTGTGCCAAATTATCAAAGTGAGATTTTTGGATAAAAGAGGTATACTTTCTTGGCCATTTTATTTCTAAAAGAGGTGGTCTAATGGATCCAGAGAAGATATAAGTTGTTATCTCTTAGCAACTACCGCAGAATGTCTTTGAGATATGAAGTTTTCTTGGTCTCGCTGGTTATTAATGAAACTTTTTTCATGACTTCTCATGACTAGATTCCCCTATGAAAACTTTTAAAAAGAATAATTTTCTATAACAATGGACTAAGGAATGTTAGAAGTCTTTTTAAGAGATAAATTTTTTCCTTACATTTGCACCAATCTTGATTTTTATAGAATGAGTATAAGGGTATGTGGTGTATTGTGATGCTTCAGGATTTTGGTTGGGGTATATTCTCATGAAAGTGGATCATGTTGTGTCTTAGGGATCAAGATAGTTAAGGTTTCATGAGAATAACTACCCAACACACTTTTTTGAGTTAGCTATAGTTGTCCATGCTTTAAATACTTGGCATCATTACCACTTTGGTGAGAAATTTACTGTGTTCATAGATCATAAGATCTTGAAACATATTTTCCCAAAGAGGTATTTAAATATTAAGTAAAGGAGATGGATGGAGCATCTCCAAATTTTTGACTTTGACTTAATGTATACACCGGGGAAAGGCAATACAGTGTCATATGAATTAAGCATGAATTCATATGCTCATTTGGAAAAATATTCTTCAGATGAGTGGAAGATGATGTTAGTCCTAGGTGTTATGCATGTGGGATGTGAAGGACAAGGTGATGTCGTAGTTTTCTTCTTAGTTGTGGTGGTTCCTCATTTGGTAAAAATTGTAAAGAAGGCATAGAAATTTGATGCAAAATGTGTTGAAATGAGTTCAAAACTCAATGGTGGGGAGACCATTGAGCGCTGGATGCTGGATGGAAGTTCAGATTTTTAGTTTTGAGATTGGATGGTCATACTTATAACCTGTCAAGAATAGCTTCTACATGCTTACCACCATTTTATATGGGTTGTCCATCCAGGAATATAGAATATGTATAATGTGTTAAAGGTTTAGTTTTTGTGGGTCAGCATGAAAAGAACGGTGGATGAGTTTGTCTCAAGATACTTAACTTGTTAGCAAGTTAAGGCAGAACATCAGAGACTAGTAGGTATGTTCCAGTTTTTGCCTATTCTAGTTTGGAAATGGGAGGATATAGCTATGTATTTTGTTATAGGTCTCCCAATAATGGTTCAGAAACACGATTCTATATCAGTGATAGTGGATCAACTCACGAGGTTAGCCCATTTGATCCCTATTTGTAAAATTCATACGATGGAGAACCTATCCAAAATATACATATTAGAAGTGGTAAAGAGACATGGTATACCAGTTTCAATTGTATCAGATAGAAATCCAAGATTCATGTCTCATTTCTGGAAATCCTTATAGAAATCCTTTGGGACTCAGTTGACTATGAGCACGGTGTATCTTACTCAGATGGATGGTAAATCTAAAAGGATGATACAAATGTTGGAATACATTTTTTGGGCTTGTGTAATGAATTTTGGTGGCTCATGAGAAGATCATGTGCCATTGGTGGAGTTCTCATATAACAACATTTATCAAGAATCAATACATATGGCTTCATTTGAAGCTTTGTATGGGCATCCTTGTTTTTCTCCACTTTTTTGGGTGGAAACAGGTGAGACTTCACTAGTTGGGCCAATACTTGTTCAAGAAATAATGGAGAAGATTCATTTGATCAGGAAATATATGGAGATGGATCAGAGTCATCAGAAATCATATGTGGATCATCATCGATGGTCGTTTTCGTTCATAGTGAGTGATAATGTCTTCTTTAGGATCTCTCCAAGGCTTGGAAATCAACATGTTGGGAAGCGGGTAAAGTTATCTCCTTGATAAATAGGCCCGTTTGAGATACTGTAATGGGTTAGTGAATAAGAATATTAGTTGGTATTTCCACCATGGTTCTGTGTGGTGCATAATGTGTTCCACATATCTTAGTTGAAAAAGTATCAGCCTAACCCTAACCATGTGATTAGATAGGATCACGTTGACCTGAAGTCAGATGCTTCTTTAGTACATATTCTGATACAAATTGTGGATAGGATGGAGAAAGTATTACATGGAAAAAGAATTGGTCTAGTGCTAGTTTTGTAGAAACATGGTCAGATTTAGGAAGATAATTGGGAATGTGAGAAGGAATTGAAAGTGCAATGGCCAGAAATCTTTCACAAAAATGGTGGTTTTTTACTTTCTGGGGATGGAAAGGTTAATGGTAGGGAGAATTTATCACCCTCGGTTTCAAGTAAGTAACCCTTTAATTATAATTTTTTAAGTATATAAAGTGGTTGGGTGAAGTTTGGGAGAGTTTGGGGGACTTTTAAAGTGTTTTGGGGGATTTTCTATAGTTTTATGGGTGGTGCACAATTTTTGAGAACTATGAAACACTTGTAAGAAACTTTTCCTAGTGATTTAGGGGAAAAAGAGAAGGATCATAGGTGATGCATGGTTAGGAAAAATAATGTGGGTTCCTAGTAGAAACTATTCACTTTGATGTGCGTCTTTGGTCTTTTTAAGGCAATGGATTTGGCACGGTTGGTGCATGGTTTGTACACTGTGAAAGGTGACCATGAGAGGTCTCTCTTAAGGTAGAAGAAGGAGCACAATTAGCACATAGTTTTCCTAACTGTGTGACTAAACTTTGCATGTGTAAAAGTTAGATGCTTAAATTGTAGATCTAACTAATTTTTTCATCTAAGTGCCTCGTTTTTGCCTCTAAGTGCCTCTTTTTTCCCCAAAACTTCCCTAACTTAGTATTTTTTACTCTCAAAGGTCAAGGAATGTTCTGACATCAATTTGGAGGTGATATAAGGGCTTTCCTTTGTTATTAGAATCTAATTCCTCAAAGTAAGTGATCGTTCTTGATCGTTCTTGAAGTTTTTCTTAGATCTACTTCACCCTCACTCTCTCAGTTTCATAGATCTATGACCGTTGTGGGTATATATAAGGTTTTTAATGATGAATATGATTATATTTTTATTGTGTTATGTTAGGGTAAGAAATATAAGGTGGGTTCATGGAGATTCAACCTGGTTTTGTGAAATTTTTTGTGTTATTTATCGTTTTTTCAAAAACTCTTGAGGTAAGTAGATTCAATCTCGACTCCTCTTGCTATAACTAGTTGTCTTAGTTTTAAATTTATTTACTTGACTGAAATTCATTGATAAATTTTTCTGAAAATCATGATATAAGTCATCTTTAGTGCATATTTATGGGTTTTGGTGAAATTGTGAAATTGTGGTGTTTTGTTATGGAAAGAAATTTGGTTTTCTTGATTTTAAAATGTTCATTTTAAAATATGTCCTTGCTCAAATTTTTATATGGATTTTTGGAAAAAAGTTTTTTAATAAAATGGTGTATTTATTGAAATAGTTTAATGGATAAAGGTTTTAAATAAAAAGGGTGGTTTTATTGAAATGGGTTTGGCATGGTTTTGGGAATACTTAGTGTGTGTGTTCATATTGAATTTATGAGGCTTGGTTGAAAGATGACCTTTGTAATGGAACATGGGATATAATTACCTTGTGATGACTTGGTAGATCTATGAGAATCTGATCATGAGTATTTAACTGTCCTAACGATGCATGTATGGTTAGTGGTGTGGATATGTTGAATGGAATGGTTATTCCAAAGAGAACTTGTGAAGTGGTTTTAAAGATTTTTTGGATCCTTTCTTTGAAAATGGTATTTTTTTGTAAAATTGGTTTTCATGGAACTTGTTTATATTTATTAATAAACTATTTTAGAATTTGTTTTATGTAAACTATTTTATATAAATTTGGCTAACTTTTCTATCCTAGTGGCGCGAGTAGGGAAGTCATTGGGGAAAGTCTACTGAGTTTTAGTACTCACCCCAAATTTGGAACTTTAGTGATTTTATATATGTCATCTACCGGGATATGGGAAAAGGTAAAGTATCACACATCTTTAGCACTACTTCTTGATACTTGGGATGATTCAGTGAAGTTGGAGCATAGAGCTTGTGGAGATTGGATTCTTGTGGTGGTCTTAGAGTTTTATTAGTTTTTCTTCCACTGTTTAGTTTGATATTGTAGTCTTCCTATATGGTACTTGATTTTAGTATGGTTTTGATAAATGAAATGTTATTTGTCTTTCATTGTCATCATACATCATATAGTGGGTTTTTGGTTATGTATTGTTTTGTTAATTGTTTTATTATTTAAAGGAAAATTTTCCCCCATATACATTGAAGCCCTTCATCATTTATTTCCAGCCTTTGACATCTTAGGGATGCCGCTTAAGGCCTTGTGGCATCTCACCACCTTCTCAATCCAATGAGAAGTATGGGGTGTTACAAGTTGAGAATTTTTGAGAATAGTCATTAAGAGGTGGTTCAACCTGAATTATTTCATATAGTTGAATGAAGTCAGTGATGAACCACATTAGGCACACTTTTGGGTTGATACAAGTACAATGCAAGGGTCTTCTATGGATTTTTATGGAAAATCTGGAACAAGAAGGTTGATCTTGGTCGATTGGTGTTCAACTATTATATATAATAGTGGAATTAGGGTATTATCCTCATGTGAGATTAGATTCTTTGATTTGAGAAATGCATCAAAATCATCATTATGATACTAGGGGAATTTTTGATATGAAATTACAATGGTGGAGATACCATAACTCGGAACTGGATATTGAAAAGAAAGAACCTATGGTGGGGGTGCACCATAAGCTATTTAATTAGTCAGGTGATGAATTGATCATAATTAAACTTTGAAAGGATTATGTAAGTTCAATATTAATGTTCTGATAATGGATGTGAGCATTAACTTAGTTTTGATTACTAAGCACCGCATGCTTAAAGTAGTGATTAGAGGCACTTCAGGCTTTTAGAAATGAAATGTGGCCTTTCAAACTTAATTCTAGACCCAAGTAGGCTAGGTTGTTCATTTTGATGCCCACTAAGGATTCTTGTGAATGATAAGTTTTAAGGTGGGGAGGTTGTAAGATCTCATGTTTTTTCAAGTTGTAAATTTATGAAGGATTTGGAATTTTCAATTATTGGATGGGTCAAATCTTTATTGGATATTTAGAATGGAAATTTAAGGTTGGAATGCCTCAAAATAATTTTCTAGATAATAAATGAGGCTTGGGTTGTATTTCATAGGTTTCAGGAGCATGTTGGGGGTTTGGGGCCTAAACCGCATTTTTTGGAAATGTGTAGCTTATGGTGCACAGTTGGTGCATAGTTAGTGATAATCACGAAACCTAACTGTATGATCCATTTTTTACAAGTGCACAATTTGAGAAACCATGTAGCAGAACATAGGAAACTATAAAGGGGTCTATAATTCACTATAGACATGAAACATAGTTTGACTAACTGTGTGTTGAAACCATGAAAGGTAGAGTGTGCCTCAGATAATAGAGTCTCATGGTTGACATATAGTCTGTTAAAATATGCACTTTAACCATGTGAAATGAGGGTACAAGACAGATCCAACCACACAGTTGGATCAGGGTTTTTGAAACTATGCAGCCTAACCATGTGGCTCATTGAAGGGAGGGGGGAATTAACTTTTCCCCCTCTTACCCTTAGGTTTTACCCTGTTTTCCTCTACTTCTCTCCCTCGCACATGCATCCCTCCTTCTACCATCCTCCATGGGATTTTCCCTCTTTTTTGACCAGAATCGGATCTCATTAGGTGTGTTGGAAACCTTGAGGAAAATATTCAACTATGTTATCCATCGTGGTGTTTTTCATCGTCTTCCTTTAACTCTTGGTTTCTCTAGTTAGGGTTTTTAGTTATGATTCCACCAAATCATGGGGGAATAAGATACCAATGATAAGGATTTTTTCTACCTAGGAAGAGGATAGCCTGAGAGGTTGTCTACACTTTACTTGATTTCATTTCATCTAGGTACATCACTGTGGTGAATTTCGAAAGATTTTAATATTAAATTAAAATTATTGAATGGTGGTTTTTAGGATGTTTCTAAGGGATTATGCTTTTATTTAGTTTGGGATTATGTTGTGGTGTGTTATAAAGCACTAGGTCTTTATTCTGGTGCAATGATATCGATCAATATGATTTTTGGGAATTATGGAAATTTTAAATAAAATGGTTCTTTAAATTAATTTTTTGAGTTTTAATTAATTATTTATAATGTTGTTATAATTAATTATTTATAATGGTTTTGTTGAGAGACATGACCCAACATGATTCGGTCGAGCATGGACATTCCTTTGCTGCTACGAAAAGACTTTAGAAATTAAATGGTTAAAGATTCTTAAAGGTAGACAGTCTATTGTAATTTCCCTAGAGTATTTATTCATGTTTATGTAGTATGCAAGTGCTTTGTCTTTCCCCTAATGGTGATGTACCTTGTTTAGATTTTCCCCAATGAACTGTTAAATTGAATTATTTAATTTGGTAATTAAATGGATGAATTCCATGAGTCACTAACAACCCCTGTGTTTTAGCTCCATGCTTTGACTTATCACTGAGGCTGAGGGTCCCCTGTGTGATGCCTCCATGTATGATCTGACCTAGAGGATCCCATGTAGGATGCCTCCATTTTCTTAATCGTAGGATCCCAATAGGGATACTTATGTTTACATGAAAACCTTGATGATCTTGGGTATGATGTCTCTCATGATCACCGACCTAGGGGACCTAGTGGGTGCCCCAATCTTTGATCGACTATGAGCTTGTACATCATGGTTATGGGAAGATATGGTAGCGGGTATCACTGAGAACCCGTATCGAGCATGTATGTAATGATTCTATGGAAATAGTGGTGGGTCTTGCCATTCGACTACCCTCAATATTTATTTTATGATTAATATAGTTATTATTTATGAAACAATGATTTCTAGAGGTGATTCCTGGATTTTGGATGGTGAGCCTGATTTGATGCAATACATTTTAGGGATTCCCAGAGGTACATTCTGGGATCCAGCTTCTGAGCCCAATTGATGGATATGGATATCATGGTATGATGCTAATGAAGAAATTGCGGTATGGAATCAAACATTTCTTATGATATAGAATTATTTAATGATTTTTCTATGGATGTGCACCATGAAAACAAGGAGGATTCCTTGGTCAATGGCCTTGGATCATAGCCCATGTAGGTCTATATTATACTAAGTTTTCTATGGATGCACTCTATGGACTTGAGGAGGATTCCTTGTTCAATGTCCTTGTGTCCTATCCTTGGTAGGTATATATTATGCTGATTTTTCTATGTATGTTTTCCATAGACTTGAATAGGATTCCCTAGTCAATGGCCCTAGGTCCTAGCCCTCGTAGGTCTGATACTTGATACATCTTCCATATGCTATAGTTGATATAGTTCCATATTTATAGGATTGTGTGTCAGTGCACAACATCATTAATTATAGTTATTGGAGGTGAGTATGGGTGATCCCTAGTCTAGGATAGTATTTCCCTTAGTGATGTATCTTGATCAAATATTTTTTTGATGCTGGCTGAAGTAGGCATTTTTTGATCAGGATTACAAACCCAAGGATCGACTGTGGGTTATTTTTATTTATGTTATTTTTTATATTACACACACACATACACACACAAATATATATATATATATATATACATAATACACCATGTTAGGAGACATTCTAGATTTTCACAAAGCTAGCATGGTAGATCAGGATCAAAAACCCAAGGATCAGTTGTGGTTTATTTTATTACATCTTTATTTGTATTTATTATTTCAGTTCTATTTATTAATGTTATCCCAGTGAGTAGATCAAATTTACATACACTTAAAATTATTGGATATGTATGAGACCACATTTGTAGTTACCTACTAATTTTTATAATCACAGCCTACTCGATCCACCATTGCACTAGGGTACCTGAGAAGACGTTCACTTGGTTGCAGGAACAAGACCGATCAAGAAGGATATCTTAGATATGCATGTGGAGATCAAGTATATGATATGGATCAGTGTACGTAGTAGAGCCCTGTACTTTTATTTCTATTTTTTTATAACTTCTATATATGTATGGTATTATCAATGGATGATCAGTGTTGTATGTATGACATGGATGTTCTGGCCTTTACTACATTTCATTTATTATTACAACATGTTTCTATTTTAGTTTATTTATTACTTTTGAACTCTGTTTATTTTATAAATTGGATTATATATGGATATTTATACTATTTTTTACTTTGATATGAGGGTATTTTCTCCCCACATACACACAAAAGGCTCTCACTAGTAATCGGAAACCTCTAGTGTATGGAGAGGCGTGCTTGAGGCCTTGTGGCGAACCGGTCTAGGGCACTAGATTAGTGGCATCTGGACCGGGACATCCCAATTTAAAAGTCCCATTATTTTTTAATTAATTTTAAAATTAACATAAGTATTATTTAGTTAAATATTATTCAATTAATTATATTTAAATCACCTTTATACTGAATTTTACAATAAGTTTATTTTTAGGCTTAAAAACACTTTTTTCTAAAAATTGTTTCAAAGTGCATAATGTTCCTCCATTTTAATTAATTTAAATAACACCTAATTAAGAATGATTTAAATGAAATTAATAGATTATATATCTATAAATATTAATTGAAATTTATATAATTATGATTTCTATTAATATATTGAATATAAGATCATTTATTTCTTGAAAAATGCATTTCTTGAAAAACCATTTTTCGACACATTTTACTGGTTTAGTTTTGAATTTAATTATAAAAATTCTATGATTTTAATTTAATTACATATTTATAATCAGAATAATTAATATTAGGTAATATGGTCATCTTCATTCTAGTCATAATGAATAGTAAAAAATAGAAAAAAACTACTTACCATGGCGATAAATTGAAATGGTAAAAAGTGAGTAACTTTAGAGGTAAATGGAATAAAATATTTAAAATATTTTTCTCTTTGATTGGTGGAGGATTTAATTGATCATATCACACCTAAAATATATTATTTATCAATTTTGGGATCACTTGACTTGAGAGTGACTTACCATTATTGATAGTTTTGGGTATTTATAAAAAATACACTCCTCCTTAGTTATAAAAGGGCACCCCTCACCTCACTTATTCACACCTCTCAAGTCATTAGGATCGACCAATCAATAGAAAAATCTCTCCACAACATCTATATACACATTATATATCTTATTTTATTCCCAAAATACCAAACTTATGGTCCTTAATAAGAGATCTAAATGAGGTTCTTCAAAGCGAAGGTAATCGTCTTCACCAAGATCATTCTTTTTTACTTATTCTCTTACACCTTAAAATATGTCTTAAAAATTACAATATAATTACACCATTATCTCCAATATAATGAGATTTTTTTTATGTTTATGACATAATATTTATCCAACTCTTCTTCCATGAAATGGGAAACTAAACTATTATTCATGTGTACGACAGACTGTCGTCTCACGAACTAATGTTATTCATTTTCTATCATTGAATCTAAAAGATATTAATGAATATAGATTTAATATTTATATATTATATTCATTAAATATTAATCATTCTGAATTATTATTATATAATATACTTTCTTACCTTACCATCCATGGAAAAATGATAACATCGTTCGTGTGTACGATGAACTATTACCTCACGAAACGATGTGATTTTTTTATCACCACATTACATGGATGGTATATGTAAGTATATTTAAAGGAATAGTATTATATTAATGATATTTTTATCATTATGTAAAGATATAATAACACTTACCTTCTTTCCATAATGATTGTTGAAAAATGGAAATGCTATACTTGCGTACGTATGACCTACCATCTTCATGATTGCAACACAGTTCATTTTTCATCACCATAATTCATGTTATTTTTAAAAGTATAATTTATATATAAAAATTATAATTATTTCATGGTTATAATTCTAGATATTATAGAATAATTGCCCCTTTGACCATGATCAATACATCGGTACCATTTTCGAATTATGAACCGAGCGCCCTCAAAACACCCAATGGGGACAAAACTGATTATGTAATTAAACATGACATTAAAATAAATGAAGTAAATGTTTTAAGTATAATGGATTAAACCCATAATTTTTTAATAAAAAAATAATTGATAAAATTTTATTATACAAGATATAAAATACATACCCAACAAAGCCTGGACTCAAGGTAAGAGTTTCGTCTCAAAACTTCTTTCTTTGAGACACATGTCATTTTATGCACCTAATTTATTTTAAATGGTGTATATAATATAATTTACCAATAAATAATGTTGTATTACTGAGAGGGGTAGGGGTTAAAACAATGATATCTTTTTCTTTAATGTTTCCTTGCTTAAGAAACAACCTCCACATCCTCTCAAAGATCTTGTTCCCTACTGAAAAAACAAACACACATCCATTGGAACACAAGAATTTATAAGGTTAAATACTCAATAAGAGTAGATACTTCCTTGGTATGGTTTTAAAATGATCCAATACCCCATAATACATTATAAAAAATCCTTTTATGTGGAATACAACAAGTATGATATAAACTTACACTGGTGTAACACTATGATCAGTACAACAATGCATGTGCTTCAAATAACACAAAGATGTAATAATTTTTTTTTGTAACAAACATGTTATGGTTCTTCTTGATCAAATTTTATAAATATGATATTTTCAAAAAAATCACTTTCTTATCCAGAAGATGGATAGAAATTTTCTGGAATTTGTAATAAAACTCAGTCTGATTTCCCAATCTGATTGCTCAATATCGAAAATATATTTCTATCAGAATACGGTTGAGACAATTATGGAAAAACTTCTTCTTTAGTATAGATATCCCAATATTATTTTCCCAGTCTAATGATTCAACTCAATATGATGACCATCTGAATACGATCTTGTCTCTTCTCTTTCATTCTTCTTTCAGGAGAACTTCTTTAACAAAAACACAATTCAGAAACTTCTTCTCCCTATAAATTCAGAGATTCACTCTTTCGCTCTGAGTATTACATCTATTAGAAAGTAAAAATTACCGTTTCATTTTATAGTTACACCAAAATTAGTTTGGGTTTGATTCTCAAAAAATTTCCTACTTAACCAAATTTTCATTAAACATGAATTCTCCTTGAATTTTGGATGCATCTTGACTTTTTCAACACTTCTCAACCCTTCTTGAACCTTCTCAAATATTATAACTACTTCATATTTTTTCTGAATTATTTAAAAAACTTCATCCTGATTGCGATTCTGATTGTCATGATGATCTATCTCATTACGGTGAAGATAAATATAAAAAATAGATTCTTCTTCTTCTTTTTCTATTGACCCACTTGGAATACAATTCAAATTTCTTTTTCACTTAACTCAATCAACAAATCATATTGATGATAAATAGATGACTTAATTATTTATTGAATCCATCAAATTAAACTTAATTTCTTTATCATCAATCCCAACATCTCCTAATGAAAACAAATTTTCCTCTAATGATTATGATGGTATATTAAATCTGATGGATCAATATCAGTAGCTTCAACTTCAGTTACTTCTTTATTTTCTGAATATGATACCAATGAACTTTTAACACTTAACTTATTTATATTTTCTTATTATGAAACTCATAAAATTCTTTCTATGAAGATTTAAATCTTTTGGATTTTGGTCTGATTGAAAACCAGCACCTTCATTACAATCAACCTCCTTAGAATTTAAACAAATATATGTTTGGTAAACTCATTATAATGATCTTGAGACAAAAAATATTCTGATTCACTAATTTTATTCTTCTTCAAACTTTCATCATGTATCATGAATTCCTTCATAACTTTGAATACATCTATGATCAACTTTATCATCATATGGATTATCAAGGAAAGTATTGTAACTTCCCTATCTTCGAGTAACATATTTCTTTCTAATTAAACCAAATTATGATTGTCATGAATATGATTGGAAACAACTTTTATCCCATTTATTTCATCAATAATTCATCAAAAGTTTTATAACTTACTTGTGATTTTTGATAAATAAAAAATAGCAAAGCATCGTCATATTTCTATCAGATCCATACTGAATCTGATTATGTTCAGAACCTCATTCTAGATGCAAGGTGAGTTCGATGAACCTTTTAATCCAAATAACTTATTCCCCTTATGATGGATTTTTTTAAAATTTGTGATTCTTATTTTTAATTTTAAAAATTTAGGTGATTTTAATTCCTTGATCAACAAAAGAAAATACCCTTGAAAAAAAACTTTTTCTAGCTTCTAAAAACCTTATTCAGCTAACTTGGCCCTAAAAATCTCCCCATTTAGATTCTATTATAAACCAGGATTCATAAATCACTAAACTTTGTAACCTGAAGCTATGGATTACTTATCAACAATTCTAAGCCTATGTGAGCTAACTCATTGTAGGAAATAAGAATCATTAATAGAAAAAACCATTTTATCCAAAAGTAATGACTATGAAAACCTCTTCAGCTTTTCTTCCTCATCTTTATTCCTCGTATTTTCTTCACAAATTATTAAATTTTGTGGTAACAAAACTTTAATTTTCCAATTCTTTAAAATTTCCATTATCAAAAGTTTTCTTTTTTCTTTTCCTACAACAACTCCAACAAATAGTTAGAATGGTTAAGACACTTACATGTTGGATTCACAGCTTACCCACAACTCCCCCTTTATGCATGCTTCTATAAGGATAGATTTATGAAATAGTTATCCCCCTTGACAACACTATCCATATGTAAGATGATATAGGGTAAAAAATATATACCTCAACCTTGATGATAAAGAGACTGGACACCCATGTTCAACCTTAATTTAAAAAAAATATTCCTTCAGTAAAGGTTTTTTGAAAATGTTAGAAACTTGTTCTGATATAGCTTGAACTCATTTTTCTCCACATGCTCTTTGATGAAATGATATTTGATATCAATATGTTTTGAATAAGTATGTTGTATCAAATTCCTGGTAAGTTTGATGGAACTTTGATTATCACAACCCAAGAGAAAGGGTAACTTCACTTCAACAAGTAAATATTCTAACTGAGTATTCATCCACATAAGTTGGGTAGAAGGTTTAGTGGAAGAAACATACTCAGATTCAACCATTCTAATAGTTAATGAACTATATTTATTTTTATGAAATCTAACACAAATTTTCCCTAGAAATAATACTCCACAAGATGTGGATCTTCTATCATCAACATTTCCTGCCTAATTAGCATCTGAATACCCAAACAAGTCAATACTTTCCGAGCTATCATACCTGATTCTGAAATTTGTTGTACCTTTTATGTATCTAATAATTCTTTTTCTAGCAAGTAAATTTGATTATTTAAGATCACTCTAGAATCCTAAACATAATGTGAAAATATAAACAATGTTTGGTATTGAGGAAGTCAAATAAAAAAACTTCAAATTAGATTTTGAAACTCTTTATAATCAACTTCATTACCTTCTCCATCTTTACTCAACTTGGTTCCAACTGATATAGGTGTGGAAACTGGTTTTTAATTTTCCATGCAGAACATTTTAATAAGTTCCTTAGCATACTTTTCTTGAGAAAGAAAAACATGTTTCTTATATTGTAAAATTTTTAACCCAAGAAAGTTTTTCATTTCTTCCAGCATGGAAAACTCAAACAACTTTTTCATCTCTTCAGTAAATCATTCATAGGATCTTTCATCATTTCCAATAAAGATAATTTCATCAGTATAGACAATTACTATAAGAGAAAAATCCTAACTTTATTTCATGTAAATATTGTTATAAATGCTTCCTTTATTAAAAATAATCTTCCATAAGAAAGTATCTAATTTGGAATACCATTCCCTTAGATATTGTTTTATCCCATACAAGGATTTCTTCAATCTACAAGCATAACTTTTATCTTTAACAATAATAAATCCACATGGTTGTTCAATGTAGACTTCCTCATTAAGATCCCCATTCAAAAATTTTGACTTTACATCCATTTGAAAAAAAAATCAACTTCATTGTGCAGTAATAGCAAGAAAAATTCTGATTATTTATAACCTTTCCATAGGAGAAAAAGTTTCATCAAAATCAGAACCTTCAATTTGTGAGTAACCTTTGGACACTAATATTTACCTATTACTTATCACTTCACATTATTTATTTAGCTTGTTCTAGAAACCCCAATTTGTACCAATAAAATTTTTGTTATCTAGATTTGGTACATGTTCCCATGTATCATTCTTTTCTATCTAATCCATCTCTTCATTCATGGACTAGACCCATTACAGATACTAAAAATCTTCATTTACATATTTTTGTTCAACTTTTGTATACAAGGAAGTATGTGTAATAGAATTTTTTATTCTAATTATTTGAAACTTTTGATGTTGATCACCAATATTTTTTTGAGATTACACTTAATTTATCACCCTAAGATGAGATTTTCAAGATTCTTCCTCATCCCTATAAATATCTAAGTCTGATTCTTATTCTTGGGTAGGATTACAATTTTCTGTATCCTTATCATAAATGTTAACAAAACATTCCTTATCCTGCTCAACATTCTTATCTGAATGAGTATGTTTATCCTCCTTGGGGTTTTTAATAACTTTTACATCAGAAAAGTAAAAAATTCTTCTTATCTCTTTGTTAAAACACTCTTATCTTCTTCCTTATGGAGCATAGAAAAGAAAATTTACATATTCACCTCTCTTCTCAAAATTTACAAGTTTTCCACCTTTCTTCTTTGTAATGTATGGACTTTAGAAAACACTTAAGTTTTTCAAACTTGGAGTTTTTTCATAAAAAATTTCATATGGATTCATATATGAACTTGGTCTATAAAAACATCAGTTTTGAATTTACACAACAGTGCTCATGGATTCCTTCCAATAGTAATAAGAAAGACCATGTTCAATTAATATAGTTCTCCCCATTTCCACCAGACTTCTGTTCTTCCTTTAGGAAACCCCATTTTATTCAGGAGTGTATATGGAACTGTAATCATCATGAATTCCATGATTATGAAGATAAATTTCAAATTATTCATTCTTATACTCACCACCATTATCATTTCTTAACTTCTTCATTGAATACTCACATTCCTTCTTAGGTTTCCTCTTGAAACTTTTAAACATTTTTAGAGCATCTAACTTAAGTTTCATATACATAACAGAAGCAATGTGAGTGAAGTCATCAATGAAAGTGATGAAGTACTTATCTTAATTTTTTGATTGTTTTCTCATTGGCGCACATATATCAGAATGAATAAGTTCTAGGGGTTTTTTTTGAACCAATATCAACTTTCTTATGAACTAAGTTTGTAATTTTTCCCTTCTGAAAAATAGTGCAATGCCAATATATTCTTCTTGGAAAATCAATAATTCCACTAACACTATCTCACTTTAATAACTTACTCTTATTTCTCTGACACATGTGTCCCAAATTTTTATACCACAACTAATTCTCTTCCACCATGCCTAAGTAAAAAGATTTTTTATTTCACCAACTTGAAATAAATTTCCTTTTGTATATTGTCCTCTTGTAACTATCTTTCCATGTTCCTAACATTTCACAAAAAATCCATATTTTCTGAAAATTACTTTGTTACCTTCATCAAAATGTTTTGAGATACTTAGAAATTTGTGTTTCAGCCCATCAATATACAAATATTTCTTGTATTATAACTTTTCTTTTCCAATGATGGATGATCCAACACCTTTTATTCTCAAGGATTCATCATTTCCAAATTAATTGTTCCTAATTTAAATTATTTCACATTATTTAACAACTTCAAATCTATTTTCATATGAGGATAACACCCACTATCAATAATCCGAGGTCATTATCCTTTTGTAGCTTTTAGGTGACAATATATTTTTCTTTCTTAATCTCCATCTTCTGAGAATTATTAACAATATTTTGTTATACTTATAACAAAACAAGACAACCCTTTGCAAGATTTATGGTTTATTCAAACCTTTCAAAAATAGTTTCTAGGGGTTGAAACCTATTTTAAATTTTTACACCATCCTTCTCTGGTTTCTTCCGAACTTCCTTCTCAGACTTCTTCTTTTGAGAGGATTGAATCCCCCTAAAACCATACCTTTCATTACTTAAGGAATAGTAGTAATGTTTTTGGTTGAACCAACACATATTTTTTTATTTATAAATCCACCAAAATACCAACAATAGCCATAGAAATAATATTTTCCTTTGAAACTTCCACACTGAATGGAGTTGTGAACATGTTTCTCAACAACCTTCTTAACAAAACTTTTTTGACCACCAACCTTTTTATTTTCAACTGGAATATTCTTTTTAAGCTTAGTATTATTTTCATCATTATCATAACCATAAGTTGTAAGAACTTTTCTATATTTATAATGTTTAGAAACATTTTAGGTCTCAAATTATTTAGAAACTTTTGAATTCTCCACTTTGTTAATCTTGGCCAGATACATAACATTCCTATCTTTAATCTTTTTAGAAACATATTCATCTTTACTATAAACCTTATAAGGTAATTTTTTAATCCTTCTTAGGTTCCTCCTTTTGATAATTTTCACCAAATTCAATGATAGAGTTTTTAAAACTTATACCTCTCTATTTATCTTTATAAAGTTTTTGTTGGACAACTTCCAACTCTTCTTCTTTTTTCATTCATAGTTACTTATAGATGTTCATTATGATACTTTTCATCCTTAATAGATTTATTTAAATCATCAATTTATTTTAAAAACTTAAATTTATCATCAATAAAACATTTTTATTTGTTTTTTTAGGAAATTTCATTTGTCAACTTCCTGATTTCTTTCTCTTTTCTTCCAATATTTCTCAGGAATTATTTCAATTCTTCTTTTAGATGATATTATAATTTATTTTCTTCTTCTTTAGAACTACTACTTCCAAATTCATCATTGTTAACTATTTCAATAAAATTATTTTCAACCATCTCAATAGAATTTTCAGATTCATCTTCACTATATTCTTCTTTATCTTCTTTAGATAAGAAAAATTTTCTTTTGGATTTGAAGAACGTTTAGATTTCCCTTTTGAAAAGGGTTTACCCTTATCACCCTATTTATTCCATAATCTTATCTTCCTTATATTATCTTTTTCATCATCCTCTTATTTATCTCTTTGAGGAAAATTATCCGCAAAGTACCCAATGAATCCACATTCAAATAATTTCAAGGGAAGTTTCCCTCAAAAACTTCTTCTTCAATAAGAATCTTCTTTTACTTATCTTTCTTAGTATCCTTGAAATACATTTCTCTATCAACTTTTTTTTACTTTTCATAGCTTTCTCCCTTATCACTTAATAAGTAATGAGAGTGCTATTAAAATCATAAAAATATAATGTTTTAGGATCTCTATCTTCTAATGAAGAAACTTTAACATCAAACTTATCAAGAAGGATTATTAAGATTTTTTTCAATAACTATAGAATCTTATAAATATTCACCAAGACATCTGATAGTGTTGACACTATCATTAAACTTGGTAAAGAAGTCCCCAACAAATTCATACTCACCCATTTTCAAATCTTCGTACTTCAGCCTCCAAATTTGTAATTTTTACTTCTTCAATTTTTTATTTCCTTCGTATATATTTTTCAACTTTTCCTATATACCTTTGGTTGTGGAAACACCATTCAACCTTAGAAATTCACTTTCAAAAAGTGATGATAGTAATGCATTCTTGTCTCTTCCATCATTCTCAAGATTATTCTTATCAATAGATCTAAGAATAAATTTTTCATCAATAAAAAGAAATTAATCTATTGAAACTTCAAGAATATCATAACCAATAGATATAATATAAGGAAACACTATATATTTATAAACATGGTAGTTCTTACCATTGAAAACTAGAATTCTTTTATTGTTCACACAATTCAGATTCTCTATCACAACTTCTCTTTCAAAACATCGGCAAATAATAAATAAAGGGAACCTTAGGATCTGATAACAATTATAATTTCCCAATTAAGAATATTGTATATTTGATAGGTGGAGGGGTTGAATCAGTGATATCTTTTTCTTTTATGTTTCCTTTATTAAGAAAAAAAATTTTCCTCCAGTTAAAGATTTATTTCCCAGCTGAAAAAAAACAAACACACATCCATAGTAACATAAAAATTTACAATGTTGACTACTCAATAAGAGTAGCTATGTCCTTGGTATGGTTTGGAAATAATATAATACCATACAATACATTAGAAAAAAATCCTTTTGTGTGAAATAAAATGAGTAGGATATACCCTTACACTCATGTAGCACTATGATCAATACAATAGTGCATGTGCTTCATGTATCACAAAGATTTAATACAATTTTATTGTTATAATCATGTTATGGTTCTTTTTGTTCAACTTTTACAAATATGATATTTTAAAAACAATTCTTCAATTTCTTACTAAGAATATGGTAAGAAATTTTATGAACATTTTAATAAAACTCAGCCTAATTTCCCAGTTCGATTGCTCAATATAGAAAAAATATTTTTGTTATAATATGATTAAGATAATTCTCGAAATTTTTTTTATTCAGCCTGAAAATCCCAATATGATTTTCCCAGTTTGATTATTCAACTCAATATGATGACCAAGTGAATAAGATCTTATCTCTTCTTCTTTCTTCTTCAGTCTGGTTAACTTTTAAAATAAAAACTCAGTCCAAAAACTTATTCTCCTTATAAATTCAGATATTCTCTCTCTTTACTATGAGTACTATCTCTTTCAGAAAGTACAAAATACTTTTGACATTAATAGCCACTAGAAAAGTGGTTTGGGTGGGATTCTCAAAAAGTTTCCCACTTAACCAAATTTTCCTTAAACATGAATTCTCATTGATTTTTGGGAGCATATTAACTTTTTCAATGCTTCTAAACTCTTCTATAACCTTCTCAAAGACAAATGTAAAACAATACTTTATTCTTATTCTTTTCTCTTGACCCACTTGGAATAAAATTTTACTTTATTTTTCACTTAACTCAATAAAAAAATCATCTTGATGAGAAATAACAGACTTTATTTTTTATCGGCACCAATAACTTTGACTTTCATTCTTTATCATCGGTCCCAATATCCCCCGATGAAAACAATTCTGCCTTTGCTGATTATGATGGTATGATAAATCTGATGGATCGGTATCAGCTGCTTTGAATTCAAAAACTTCTTTCTTTTCTAAATACAATAAAAATGAAATTTTATCATTTAACTTATTTCTTATTTCTAATTATGAAACTCATCAAATTCTTTCTCTGAAGATTTAAATCTTTTGGATTTTTGTCTGACTGAAAACTAACACCTTCATTATGATCAACCTCCTAAGTATTTAAAGAAATATGTGTATGGTAAACTCATTACGATGATCTTGAGACAAGAAATATTCGAATTCACCAACATTATTCTTATTCAAAATTTCAGCGAGTATCATAACTTTCTTCATTACTTTGAATATGTTGAAGATCAGCTTTAGTATCATCTGGCTTAACAAGGAAAGTATTGTAAATTCTCTATCTTCCAACATAACCTTTCTTTCCAATCAAACATGAATACGATTGTAAATACCCTTTCTCCCCTTTATTTCATAAGGATTTCATCACAATTTTTACAACTTACTTATGATTTTTAAGAAATACAAAATAAAAAAGTATCATCATATTTTTATCGGATCCATACTGAATATGATTATGATCAGAACCTCATTTTGAACCTAAGGTGAGTTTGATGAACCTTTTTATCTAGATAACATATTCCCATTATGATGGACTTCCTTAAACTTTGTGATTCCTATTTTTAGTTTTAAAAAGTGATGTGATTTTAATTCCTTGACCAACAAAGGATAATACACTTGAAAAATTAACTTCTTCTAACTTTAAAAAACCTTATTCATCCAACTTTCTCCCAACATATACTACCAATTTACATATTATATAATAAATTATTTATACTTCATGATATTTTAATTTATAATTCATCTACTCTATTCCTGGTAATTATGATTCAAAATTTACCAAAGCAGTAAGGGTTTATATTTCAATATCATTTTATTCAGGATTTTTTATGCTTGAATTTACATTGTAGGAAATTATTTGATCATTATCTAATAAAAACCTTTCATTTTATTCTTATCAGGTTATTCATGAAATTTTCAAGACTAATTGAAATTTGAAATTTTATTGAAAAAGAAATAAAAGAGAGTTTAATGAACAGAGTATATGAAATAAATTAAGAAGACCTAAAAAAGTGTAAATCGAGAGTATAATTAATGATAATGTTCATAACCTCCATAGGAATGGATCCAGTTCTAGAGAAACATATATCATAGGTATGCTAAGAAACTCTAGATGCAAAGAAATAAACTACTTTATTCCCCTATTGATAGTTGTGAGAGATATAATATTGTTCTGAGTCATTTTTATGCACTTGCGATCATGAAATTTTCATTTAATAGTACCATTTTTCACTCTCTAGTACTTAAAATGATTAATAAAATGTTTTTAAGAAAATATAACTTCATTTCACTATATGGTCAAAAATCTATTTTCTTCCACATCCATGTTTTCTAAAAATATTTTCAAGAATATTTTTAGTATTTCACAAAATATTTATTAAATACATTTTTACCCATGTTTTAATTTTTAAAAAATCATTTGAAAGGAATCTTTTTTTTGAATGAGATACTTTTTAACATTTTTACAATATTGTGAAAGGAATGTTTCTTTTAACTTATACCACATGTACAAAATTAATTTCTATCATGACCACTCAATTATTTGAAGCTTCATTTATATATTTCCATGGTTATTTTTAAATAAAATGTTTTCTATAATATTATGGAAATTTTTAGATTTTGAAGACATGATTTCAAAGTGAAAAGGGTATTTTTCTCAATAAATATTCCATATAATCTCTTAAAGACATATTCATCAACAATGATAACCTTTGATTTTATTGATTTATTCTAAATTATGTATATATGCTTATTACATATAAACCTAACTTATTTTACCTTACTTTGATAGGGTAATACATGCCTTATGTTCATCTCTCAAATTCCTTTATTATGAAATTTCTTTTGATTATGATATGAGATAAGATTATGCAACCAATTTCTCTCCATGGGAAATTATTATGTTTATGCCTTATGATTGATTTTATTTTTTGGAACACATAATCATAAACATGTTATGATGGGTGCGCCCAGATATCACTCCAATGCATTTGGTAAACCATGACCTATTTGGGCGAGGTATATCTCCATGCCACAAATGGTGTGAGACTAGTAGCATCGGTAGTGGGACCTTGTCATATGAACTTGATTATTTTATTTTGGTTGATCTATTTATACTCAATGGATCAACCATGACCTAAAGGTTATAATACATGAGTCGGGTCTTGACTCGTATTGCAACTCACACCCCGGTCTAGTGTTTTCACATATTGTCTGAGATAAAAACTCATCATGGCATGGTCCATGTCTTACATCTTCATTATCAAAAAATATATATACTCACACATAGTAGAGAGGGTTCCGAGAAGCACAAAATATATACATAATAAAATTGATGGACAAGTAGAAACTTATACATATTAAGCAAAAAATGATGATACATGGACCATCAAAATAAATTAACTATTATAATCATCGTACACAATTGTAATAATTAATTAAATTAAATAAAACCAAACAAACAAAGGTCTGTCAATGCTCAAGACCAGTCGATAGGTAAATTAAATGTGCAGTAAAAGTTAAAATGTGATAAATTCAAGTCTAGGGAATTAAATGAATTAAATAAATTATTATTATTCAAATAATTTTATCTCATTTGATCAAGAAATTAATTTAATTTTAATCCAAAATTAAATTATTATTATTTTGAATATTAAAATTATTATTATTATTTAATTAAAAAATAAAACTATTTTTTTTTAATATTTTAAAAATTTACATTTGACCAAAAACATTCCCTGGCCTGTTGTAAGTCGGGCCGACCCCACCCGACCCTGTTTTGGGTCGGGAAGAACTCATGTAGGGTGGTTCTAGGTCGAGAAAACCCATACAAGATAGTTTTGGGTTGTGCAGACCCTTGGGAGGCTGGTAGAGATCCCGATCGGGGCATGGTGTTGCACGAGATGTGGGGGGTCGTGCATGCCCCCTCCTCGTCTAGTGGGAAAGAGGTTGAGGCTTTGAGTGTGGGCAAGGCTGAAGCCAATGTTTGGCGCTAAGAGGCCAACTGAGGTCTTTACAGGATAGGATCTTAGACGTGGGTTCGTTTTGTCAAGCAGGAGTCGACAATGCTGATGAGGTGTGTCTAGCATTGGTACGACACGATGCCAGTGGGTTGGCAAAGGGAGGCGGTGCCTACAGGTTGGACGACCATATGGAGGATATTTTTAGCAGATACAGTGGTCGGGATGGGGAGGTGGATTGGCGGGCTGCGACATCGCTAGCGGGTCGCAGCTGCGGTGGGTAGGGTGCCTGCGGGATGAGTCAATGGAGGCAATGGGAGTAGATGACACCTTTTTTTAATTATAATAAAAGTTTTTTTTAAATTCTTGCTTCGGCTGATTTAGCAGGAAGGGTTTTTTTAGTTTAAGGGGGTAGGGTGTTTATTAATTAGGAAAAGGGGGTGGTGCAACGCCACTTGAAGTGGCGCTTTGCACCAGCTTTACACGCCCCCACTTAACCTACCTTTAATATAAATATATTATAATAAATATAATATAAATATAATAAATTTATTATAAATATAAAATACAATATAAATAAAATTAAAAATATAAGAAATTTAATAAATCTATGTGTACATATAATAATAAATATAATAAAAATATAATTGTAAATATAATAATAATTATGTAATTGTAAGAATTTATTATATTTACATATAATTAAATAAATATATAATAAATATATTATAACAATAATAAATATATTATAAATATAATAAATACATTATAAATATAGTAAATATATAATAAATATAATAAATATATTAAAAATATAATAAATTTATAATAAATATAAAATATTATATATTTAAAAATATTATAAATTTATTATATCTTCAAATTATATACACCTATTTAGAATTATTAACATATAATTATATATTTATATATATTTTTATTATATAATTATAAATATTTCTTTATAGTGATATTTGTAATTATATTTATTAATTATATATATACATATATTTATATAAATAAATTTATATAAATAATTTCATATTTATAAATTCATATTTACAAATATATATTTATAATTATATATATATTATATTTATTTATAATTCTTATCAGGTAATATATATATATATTATAAATCTATCTTAATAAATCAATACTTATAATTACATATAAATATAATAAATATAATAAATATAATAAATATATAATTGTAAATATATAAATATTTATTTTATATTTATAATATATTAATTAAATTTAATAAGGATTATATATATACATATAAATCAATATTTATGTAATTAAAAAAATATTTAAAGAAATTTAATTATATATTTAGTAAATATTTATTATATTGATAAAAATTTATTATAATAATTATATATTAATTATAAATATATTTTTAAATATAATGATAGTTATATTTTTACTATAAATATTTATAATTGTATATTTATAACAAATATTAATATATATTTATTTATGATAGTAATGAGATATTTATTAAATATATATACTTATATATTTAAAAATAAATCTTAATTAAATTAGAAATATAAAAAAATATAATTTGAAGTGGCGCTTTGACCCCTTCGCCACCACGCCACCCCAACCCACATATATTATATATATATAATAAATTTATTTATTATAATAATATAATTACTAAAATAAATATGTAATTATAATAAATATATGATTATAGTAATAAATATGTAATTAGTAATAAATATGATTATAATAAATATATGATTATAATAAATATATTTATTTATAAATATATTTAGAAATATATTTCTAAATATAATTATAAATATTATAAATATATTTAGACAGATTTGATTACAATAAATATATGATTATAATAAATATATAATCATGAAGAATATGAAATTATAATTATAAATAAATAAATATATAATTTCATGTATTAATGTTAAATATAAATATAAATATATATACATATATATTTATTTAAAATTATATATATATATATATAATTATATTTATTTATAATTGTAAATATATATTTATATATAATTGAAAATATATTTAAAATGTATATATAAATATATTTTAATAAATATATTTGTCTAAATATCCTTATAATATTTATAATTATATTTAGAAATATATTTATATAGTTATAAATATATATTTATTTAGAAATAAATTTATAATATTTTTAAACATATAATAAATTATAAATAAATATTTATAAATATGAATTTATTTTTATACATTTAAATATATATATATATATATAATACAATTACAAATCTATCTCTATAAACAAATATTTCGAGTTATATAATATAAATATTTCTTATGAATATAATAAATAAATTTTAAATATAAGATATAATAAATGTATAATTATAAATATAATAGATTTATAATTATAAATATAACAAATATATGATAAATATAAAATAAATATTTATATATTTACAATTATATATTAATTATATTAATAATTATTAATATAATAAATATAAAAATAATAAATTTATAATGATAAATATAATAAATATATAATCATAAATATAATAAATATATAATTATATATTTATATATGTAGTTAAATATATATATTTATAAATATATTTTTTTAGAATTTTAAATTTATATATATATAAATAAATTTATATTTATAAACATATATTTAATTAATAAATATATAATCATAAACATAATAAATATATCATCACACACATATATATACTCATAAATACATATAAATATGTATTTATAATTACATTTAAAAATAATAATTAATATTTTAAAAATATATTTAAAAATATGTATTTAAAAATGTGAAATTATTTATAATTATATTTATAATTATATATAAATATTTAAATATAAATAAACCTTATATCTAAAATTTATAAATTTATATATAATTATTTAAACACATAAATAAACCATATTAAATTTATTTATAAATTTATATATATATATATATATATATAAACACTATTAAAATTATTTATATTTATATAAATAAACCTTATGCAATATTAAATAATTATTATAATTACATATTTATTATAATTATATAATTATTATAATCATATATTTATTATATTTGTAATTATATATTTATTATATTTATAATTATATAATTATTATAATCATATATTTATTATAATCTTATATTTATTATAATTACATATTTATTATAATTATATATTAAATATATAATTAATATATATAGATAATTATAATTACATTAAATATATATTTATAATAAATATATTATAATTATTTATTTATTATATTTATAATTATGTATTTATTATAATTATATATTTATTATAATTATATATTTATTATAATTATATATTTATTATAATTATATATTTATTGTGATTATATAAATATTATATTTATAATTATATATTTATTATATTTATATATTTATTATAATTAGATATTTATTATAATTAGATATTTATTATTATTATATATTAATTATAATTTTGGATTTTTTATATTTATAATTATATAATTATTATATTTATATATTTATTTTATTATACTATTATTATAAATAAATACATATTTATTATTGTGATAAATAAATTTATTAAACATATTGATATATTTATATATAACTATCTAAATATAGATTTATAATTGTATAATTATAATTATATTTATAAATATAATTATAAATAATCTCACATTTTTAAATTTATATTTATAAATATATTTTTAAAATTGTAAGTATAAATATATATATTATTAATAATAGTTGTTTGAGGATAGAGCACCACTTCAAGTGGCGCTCCGGCAGAACAAATCAATAGCGCCACTTCAAGTGGTGCTATTGAGACCCATTTTTCAAAATAAAAAAAAGTAGACCCATTAAAATTTAAAAAAAAAATCAAATTCCCCTAATAACCAAATTGCCCTCTAGCTTCCATGGGAAGCAACATTCAACCCCTTTTTGTTTATTTTATGGAATACACCACACACTCGCGTCCCCTTCTTTCCACATTTTTTTGTTCAATTTCAAAAAGCCTACTAATAGGCCATTTTAATATTTTTTTTATAAATTCCACCATTGGTGGAATTATTAATTACTGGCCAAAACTATTCCTATGACTAGATTTTAGTTGGAATGTGTCTAAAAAATAGAATATTCTCCTAAAAAACAACCGCCTGAAAAATTGTAATGCACACAAGTACCCACCTTTTGATCTGAATTAAATTTTTGAATGGTTGCAACTTGACCATTCAAAATTAGATCGATATACGGTCCTTTACGTTGAAACTAAAACAAATCCCTCTACTAAAATTTAAGGGAAATTAATTTTTCTTGTCTCAAAAAATTCATGTGATCACTCTGATACCAATTGTTGGTACCGAAGTGCGCAACAAAACTGATAAGATGAGTAATTTAAAATTTTCATCACCAGAGTGACATAAATTCATCATCTTCAATGATCTAAGACCCACTAAAAGTTTCAGGATGTCATATGAATTTATTTAAGAACAAAATACAATGAACGATTACCTCATTCAGATCAAAGGAGTGTTTAACTGTCGCTTCTCTCTGGTGACCATTGCATGAATTATCTGAGGTCGAACCCCTCTAGATCATCCACATGCATTTCAAGAGTCTGCATGAATTCTTATCGTTGAATTCTGAGTGCTAACAAGGAAGTCCGACGAATCCTTATACATCTTGATGATCAATACGAGCTTGTTTCTTCGATCCACAACGAAGATTGAAGATAGAATGCTTGGAACATCCCTTTCTCTCTGTAGGATGAGGTAGGGAGGAGAGATGAGCTCTCAAATTCTAGTGGATGAACAATCCCTTGGAAATGAGTTCCCATTTTCTTATATAGTGGGGATTAAACACCCCGAAAGAGTTCCCAAGCCCCCATATATATAAAGCTCACCAAATAAGCAATAAACAACACATTATGAATAATTAACTATGTCATAAGGTTATTTATATTTTTATCACTTCTAATATATAATAAATATTATATGTTATAAAAGCGAGACATTAAATCGACTCATAATTCCCACAAATATTAAATGATCCATGAATATTAAAATGATATTCGTTTGTATAATATTTTTTCATGTATCCATTTGAATCCTTGTGAATACTTTTAATAAATAAAATCAACTCCAATTATTTTATAATCAAGTAATAATGAATTTATTTATTCATTGGCGATCATTAATACCTGGACATCTTTCAAACCCCATGGTGGGGCCCACTATGTCCTATACTCCTATTCTTCAGAATAAGGAATAATTTTGAATGTGTTATGTGTGTGAACCTCTAAGACCTTATCTCAATAGTAGTGAATACTATTCACAAACTAGGAGTAGAGACTAGAAACCCATCAATAATCTTAAAGAGATAAGGACAAGTCATAGCAACAAAAACCATTCCTACAAACACATGTCATGTAATATAATCTCTTTGTCATATCATATCTCATAAAGAGGGATACACACCTTGTGTCATAATCCATACTTGATTTATAATTCATTGACCAAACTGGATATACTTAACTTCTTCTACCATGGACATAAATTTAATGAAGGTACTACCACCCCCATCAACTAGGCCCGAGATATCAGCGCCTTTTTTAGGTGAAAAATTCTCTCTTGTTTATTCAATCAATGAGATACCACTAATGATGCACCCAACTCAATATAACTCTCTATGATATCAATTCCATCATTTTTGTCTTGTATCAAAGTACATAATCAAATAGAATGCACTAATAATAATCTCAACCTAGGAGACCATTACATGTTTTGATAGATAGAAACAACTGATTACACCTAAAACATGTGGTATTCCTATTGTTGGTTCAGTCCTCACGATCTCATCTACTCAAGATCACCAAGTGATAAATTCATGAGTATAAGTCTCAATGATTCTGATCCCCCAATACTAGATAGTCAAACATAATATGTTCCCTATCAGCATGATGTATCTAGACCATAGGACATAACTTTAAGATTACTATCATGGCATCTCTAGGCTCTCATTATAGCCTGAGAACCGTGATAAAATTTTGAAATGAAATGTAATCTAAGAACATTACCATAAATACAGTGGATGAAAAATTATCAAAACTATTTTGGTAATATAAACATATGTATATATCAAACTATATAATTGAAATGGTAATCAAAGTACATACATGAGTTAGGGCTAGGGAACCACTTACAACAACCATGATGCTGGATTTGTGTGAATTTTTATAGATAAACTTAAATATCCAAATCTAATAAAATTTAGATAGAATTTTAGGGTTCAAGTATAATCCTCAAACTCAAATAATTCTCATTTCTAGGGAGGATATTCTTCCATAATTGGCCATTGTCCAAAAGTTGGCTTTGAGATCATGCTGATTTGCATAGGGTTTGGGGGTTGACAAGATTAGGGGATTACAATTAAATGTTTTTTAATCACATTTAATAATTTTGAATCAATGGTGAAGGCATAGATTAGATCTATTAAGTCTTATCATTTTGGTGTTTATAAAGAATTTTTTTTCTTGAGTGATTCTTTTTTTATTTTTTTTATTGTTTAAAAATCACTCAACCAAAACCCCAACAAATTTTGTCCTTGTTTTCACTTATTTTGTTTGTTATTTTTTAAGACAGTTAGAGGATTTTTAATTCATTTCATCCTTAAGAGAATGACCTCTATCAACTACTTTCTGCACTTATCAAAATCAGAAATATTTTTTGAGAGCATATGTGACGACACTCATCAAATTAGTTCCATTTTCAGAGAGGGAAATATTTTATTCAACCTATTTTAAGTAATTTCTTTATTTTTAATTTTTATTTTATTTGTTTTATTCCCTTACCAATCCTTTTATCTTTTTTACTACCCCAAATATTATTTTTTAGACTAGAAATTGAAACCACATTTGATGATATTGTGATTAACTTATTTTTATTTCATTTTCTCTCTCTAATTGATGAAATGATCTAACCATGAGGTTAATTTTGAACTATATCCTGAGGTTTAATGAATATTTAAGGTTTGAATCATAAAATATTGAAATTTAGGAAGTTTAAAAATTCTACCACTTCATTATTTCCATCATTATGATAGTAGTGATCCTAGTAACTCATCTCAAATAAAATCTAATTTTTAAAAAATGGATGCAAACAAAAATGATTTTGAAAGAATCATTCAAGAGTTGATTGCACCTGATGTTAATTATCAACCAAAATGGATTACATATCCAAATCTTGAATCATAATTTGAGCTAAAATATGAGTTAATTCATATTCTCCCTAAATTTCATGGCCCCTCTATTGAGAAACTAAACAAACTTTTAAAAGAATTCAATACAGTTATATTAACCTATAAACCAAGGAATATATCTAAAGACCAAATCCAATTAAGGTAATTTCCACATCTATTTCTATGAACACACCTCTCTCGAATTTGATGGTGATGTGGTTTCATATTCTAATTTTGAGCTCATTATTTCTAATTATGACATGGATATTGAGTATTTTTATAGATTTAAATCATTTTTCTCTAATTTTGAAGATGTATATTTTGATAATAATGTTCTTTGTGCACATATTTCAATTCCTTGGATATCTCCATCCATACATCACCCCTCCCACTAAATCCAAAATACTTGTACATATTGAGTGGTGAGATATTACCTGTTATAATTTCTAATAATATCCCTTTTGAACATTTAGAGAAAATTTTGTATCTTTTGAGGGAGAAAATTAGACAAATCAGGTGGACCTTGGCTGACATATTAGGTATTTTACCCTATATTTTCATTCATAGGATTCTTTTGGAGGATGGATCTAAACCGATAAGGTAGTCAAAAAGGTAACTTCATCCAAATCTTTTAAAAGTTGTTAAAAAAGAAGTTAAAAAGTTTCTCATGACATGTATCATTTATCCCATTTCATATTCATAGTGGGTTAGTTCTGTTTAGGTTATACCTAGGAATAGTGGTGTTACTATTGTTAGAAATGAGGGAGAGGAGTTAGTTCTAATGAGGGTGAAAAATAGTTGGCGAACATGTATTGATTATAGGAAATTAAATCAATCCACTCACATATACCATTTCCCCTCCCATTCATTGATAAAATGTTTGAGAGACTTGCTATAAGGACACAATATTGTTTCTTGTATATATTCTTTGGTTATTTTTATGTTTTTATTTCCACAGAGGATCAAGAGAGGATGAAATTAACTTTCTTATTTGGTACATTTTTCTATCGAAGGATGCCATTTGGACTTTGAAACACCCCAGGTACCTTCTAGTGATGCATGGTGAGTATTTTTTCTAATTTTATTGAGACTTATATGGTGGTATTTATGGATGATTTTACTATGTATGGTTCTTTATTTGATGAATTTATTTTTAGTTTAGGGAAGGTGTTCCATCATTGTATTGAGAATAATCTGGTTGTGAACTTTGAGAAAATTCATTTCATGGTAGATCATGACATTGTATTAGGGTATGTAGTGCCAAAACATTGAATAGAGTTTGATAGATATAAGGAATATATTATTTCATTCTTTCCATATCCTTCATGTGTGTGTGATTTTATATATTTTCTAGGGAACACATGATTTTATCAATGCTTCATCATATATTTCAGTAAGGATTCTCTTTATTTTTCATGGTTACTTAAATTTTTTTTTGATTTTGTGTTCGATGATTCTTTTTTAGCATCTTTTTATGACCTGAATAAAATTCTCACCACACCATGAACCATACAACCCCCATGATGGAAGCTCCCATATGAGCTTATGTGTGATGATTAAAACTTTTTAGTTGGAGAATACTTATCTCAGGGGGTGTAATGGTGATCCCATGTGATTTCTTATGTGTCAAAGAATTTAGATTCAACCCAATAAAATTAAACCAAAATGAAAAAAGTGTTTCTTTATATCATATTTACTTTAGATAAATTCCAATATTATTTATTGGGATCTAATGTAGTTGTTTTTTCAGATCATGAAGCTGTAAAGTACCTCCTAAAGAAGTTGTATGTGAAGCCAAAAATTATTCATTAGATGCTCCTTCTTAAAGAGTTTGATATCAAGATAAGGGATAAGAAGGGTCCATAGAACTTGGTGGATGACCACATGAGTAAGATTAATCACATGTTAGAGCATGATACCACATACCAGTTACATCTTCAGGACACTTTCTATGATGAGAATCTTTATTCCATCTTAGGTACACATCCTTGGTATGATGATTAAGTGAATTACTTGGTTTCATTTGAAATACCTAAAAACCTAAAGAAAACCATGTTGAAAAACTGAAGAGTGAATCTAGGTTTAATGTGTGGTATGATCCTTACCCTTGGTGCATCTTTAGTGACCAAGTCATTAGGATATGTGTGTTGATCATGCGTTTGAGTTCGTTTTTTTTTCATACACTTGATTATGGTGGAAACTTTGGACCCAAATAATTATTAGGAAAGTATTAGAATATTTATTATAATGGTCTACCCTTTTCCATTATGCTCGTGTTTTTTTAAGTCATGATCACGTTTCCAACACATTGGATACATTTCTAGGAGACACGAGATACCCCAACAAATCATATTATTCGGTGGGAATTTTGATGTAGGTAGAATTGATTTTATGGGTCCATTTCCAATATCATTTAGTTTCTTAAAAATTCTTGTCACTGTTGATTATGTTAGAAAATGGGTGAAGGATAAGGTCACTGAGACTGATGATTCTCATATTGTAGTGAATTTTTTAAAGAATCAAAATTTTTAGGTTTTGAGTACCAAAGTCTATCATTAGTGACCAAGGGTCACACTTTTGCAACTAAAATTTGGATTGAATCCTTCATATTTCTAGGATTAAACACAAAATATCAACACCTTACCAGTCCTAAATAAATTATCAGGTTAAAGTTTCTAATCGTGATTTAAAGCAAATATTGTAGAAAATAGTGCAGTAGAATAGGAAGGATTGGAGAAAGCACTTGTATGATATACTATGGGATAATAATATTAAATTTAAACATACCATTGGTATTTCCCCCCACCGTATCATTTTTGGGAAATCATGCCATCTTCTTGTGGAGGTCAATCATCGAGTATATTAGGTTATAAAGAAATGCGACATGGATTTAGCCTAAAATAGAGATCAACAAAATCTGAAAATTAAAGAGCATGAGGAGATTCTATTGTCATAATATGAGAACTAAAGGCTCTATAAAGAAATATTAAAAGAGTCTCATGATAGAATGATCCAAAAAGGGAGTTTCATATAGGAGACAAAGTCCTCAAAAATTCATGAATGAATTTGATGCTTGGTAAATTGTATTCTATATGGTTGGGACCTTATGTTTTATCTCTTTATTTTACTTATGTTGTAGTGGAGGTCACACAAGAGGCTACAAGAAGGATATTTATAGTCAATGAGAAGTAGTTGAAGGAGTAATTTGTGTGATTCACCACACATACAATTAATATCATCACACTACATCTGCTCATCATCACTTGAAAATATCAGACCATCCCTTAACCTCTCACTTTTATGTTATTTTTCCTAATTTTAATACTTTATTTTATGTGAATATTATAATTTTATAGATTCACATTTAAGACAATGTAAAATTTTAAGTGTTGGGTATGAGATGAGCTTTTGGTTATATTCTTTAAGATTTTCTTTTTCTGTGTTTATTTTTTCAATTGTTGTTGTTTTAAAAAAAATGTCGTATGCTCATTAATTCCATGGAACCTATTGAGAATTCATGTTTTATTTTTCAACCTTAGGGGAAACATGTTAATAATGGGAAAACTTTCATCATTAGTGGTCAATTATAGTGAAAATGGAAGTTTCTCAATGATATGTTTGATGGTGTATTTATTAACCTACCTAATATTTGACTGTTCTAAGCACTCAAAAAATAAAAAATAAAATAAAATAAAATAAAAAAAATAAATAGGGGATTGATTAAATGTAAAACATATGAGGATTTATAGGTTAGGATATTAATATTTGACTTTTGGGAATGCTTAAATAAGCGTGTTTTGGAATTTGATTACAAAGGATATCGAATATGTTTGGTGGAATAGAATTAGGCATCAATACAAATTTTACTTGACATGAATATACTAGATAAATGGTGGAGATACAAGCATGAAATGGTTGACACACACACACATGGGGAATTTGTGGCATGATTGACTCATAAGATTTTTCCACCTGATTAATGACATTAATATCACTGGATTTTTTTGATAAAATTCATGAGACATTTACTTCATGATTTTTTGATATTATATTTTTTTATTCTTTATATTATCATATTTCTATAAATGATTGATATATTTCAACATGAATTATTTTTTGGATTACATGACATGGGGTTTTACCCGAGAGTGCAAAAGGGTAAGTGGGGGGGGGGGGGTAGTTGATAAGACATGTTTTTGTTGAATATTTTTTTGATAAAAATTGATATAATTTCTACACATTGAACTTTATTTGATTATTTAATGAAAATATGTATTTTGAGGTTGAAATTGAAATTCCATGAAAATTCTATTTTCTGCTTTTAAGTTTACCATTGTAAAATTTTATAACATTTTATGTGTTCCAAATTTTGATTTTAAATTTTATTTTCATATTATTAAATAATTTTTATACATTTTTCATTTAGAACATGAAAGATCGATCACACATTTAAAGGGCTGAAAATGGACATTAATGCAGAGCTGGGTTGGATTCGACAGATTGGACCTTGCTTCACTATTTGGGTGCTAAAGTTTTTATTCTTACATGGAACAAGTTGATTTTTTTATCAATTAGAGGATTCAATTACACAAATTGTATTAAACTAGAGTGAAGGATAGTTCTATTGGGAACTATATTGAAAAGGTGGCTCAATACAAAGTAAATTTTGGAGGCAGAACTACACATGCTCCCTTGTGGACATTTCAAAATATTACCCTCCCACACCCTATTTAAATTTTATTTTAACTCCCTATGGTGGGAGGGGGATTGGTTGAATATTTTGGAATGTGTGGATGAAATGTTTTTTTAAAGAAACATCTATATATACTTGGAAGAAGTAAGATTTTGTGCAAAGATCTCTTCTAGGAAGACACTCTTCTTCTACTTCTACTTTGTGTTTATTTGATTTTTTACTTTAAAATTAAATTTTTATTCAATAAAACTTCTATGTTATTATCTTTTACACTTTTTATTTTACTTCTTGGTTCTATAATACAATATTAGATATGATATTGAGTGTTTCTTTTTCAATCCTTTTCTTATGAAAATTGTCTCTATGATGACAACTCTATCTATGGAAGATTAGATTTTTTTATAGTTGATCTAATCAATACCCCCTTAATTTATTTGTTTTTAATACATGAAAAAAAAATATAATTCATAAATTTTGGTCAATTATTTGGGTTTTAATTTCTCTATAACTCAATCGATTTTCACTTTGACTGTGAGACCTGACTTGCATGAATTGTGATAGAGAAACTTTAATCGCCAAATATTATCAACTTGGGATATAATTGTAGGGTTCATGTATAATATCTAAACTCAAATAATTATAATTTATATGGAGAATATTCTTCCCTAATTTTATATTGAATATATTTTGGATTTGGGATCACAATTAAAGTAGGGTACTATGATTGGAAGTCTTGAAGTTAACCTAGGGTTAATTTCTATTAATCTCTATGGTCGTATTAATTCCATAGGATGTGACAGTTGAAAATATTATAGGATCTCAAATAAATTAATTTTAATTATATGAGATAATTATGAATAAAGGGTGAAGGGGTATATTAGATTGATTTGGTCTTCTTATAATAGTGTTTTTAAATAATTTTTTCCATTGATTACTATTTTTTTGTTATTAAAAAATTATTCAACCAAACCCCCCCAAACTTTTTCCCTTTTTTTCACTTATTTTTCTTTTCAATTTTCAAACCTATTAGGGGTTTTTTAATTTGCTTCCTCCTTAATAGAATGACCTGGTTCATCCATTGTGTTTAACTTAGTAAAATCACAATGTTTTTTAGAGCATGTGGGACAATGATCATCAAACATATCATTAATTTATATTAAATAAAATCTCTATTTTACATTCATTCATGTGTGCTACAAATTTAATTTACATGAACAATCAAATGATAAATATCCCATCAAATTATAAACTTTGAATTGGCCCTAATTGATGATCATCATAGAGTATAATGTGTTTTGATGATATGTAAATGTTATCTTGAATAGATTATTATACTCATTACAAAGGGTTGTATATGAGATAAAAAGAATAGATTATTGAGGTAATAAATAGAGACTTAGTATTTTTACTAACTTTCCAAAGTAAATATCATGGAATGTAACAAAGTCATATATATACTTATGGGTGTATGCTTATTATCTATCATTCTTACCTGAGGTTGGGGAGATATCTATCATGATAACCTTCATAATTTTATACCATACTTAAAAAAGTCAACATATGAAATTAGATAATACAAGGGTGGTTGGGAATGTTGCATATCCTGTCATCTATTTAAGTGCAACCAAGATGAGATTTTTCCTCTTGTATGAAAATAAAGGACTTCCAGACCTTGATTGAATTAGACTGAGGAAATTCCTAACCATGCCTAGTTGTTTCATGTATGAAGTGTTCAACTACTTAGATAAGTGATGTGATTTAATTATCGGATAAATGAATAACATGAGATGTATTCATTAACTTGGTCAGTATTTTTTGGAGAATCAAGAAATGATGAGATACTAATACTAGATTAACAAGTTCCCTGTATAGCGATCACTTGATGTTAGGGAAAAAGGTATTATATAGGTATAATTATGATATATATGATACATATTATGGTAAACATGTTCATAGAGAGATATGAATATTTTTTATATTGATCACACCAAATCCCTTAGTTTCTTGAGTAGAACTGATGCTTTTCTAGAGGATACTCTTTTCTTATATCTATGAAATTGAGATTTCATAGTCACTTTCAATGCTTCTAAGGCCCATAAGTTCACAAGTTAGGCCCTTGGATAAGGATAAAGTTTTAGACAAAGTTTTTTTTTTCAAAATAAAGCGAGTTTAATGAAAAAATGTAACCAAAATATTTTTGATGAATTCACAAAGACTTGTGGAGTTTTTTCCTAAATTCCTTGTTGGATTTTAGTACAAGTGGGATATTGTTTGATGCAAACTAAAATTTACATGTATTAGATGCATGAAGTATATATATATATATATATGATATGTGATATTATATATATAGTTTAATTTTTAATAATGCATATGATGAATGATTTTTTCATGGATGTGATTCATGAATATAATATATATATATATATAAAATTCATTTCTCCCAATGGTTTATTCGTCAGTTATATTCCATTATGAATGGATTAATTTCATTGAATTTAATTCATTGAATATGTTTAATGAATTATACCCAATTGATAGAAATGCATATTATCTATTATGAAGTGGGAGACTCAGGATTTAACTATATAAGAGGAAGAGATCCTCTCTTATGGGGTGTGCGATGTGATGTGATATCCTTAAGACTATGTTGAATATATCTTATTCCCAAGAATTTTTTATCTCACCTAAGAAGTTTCAAGAACCCCTTTATTTTCTTGAGTATCCTCATGAATAATTCATGGATCCATTGGCTGGTGTACTTTCCTAGAGGTATGGTGTAACATACCAGATTCGGGTGTCATCTAAAAGTGCCCCGAACCCAGTTGGTCACATGAACTAAAGCACATTTCCCCAAACACCAAAGGTTGCCGACTAGCAGTGAGGGACAAGGTGGGATATTGGGGAAAATATTCACTCATTGGCAGAGTATACATAGAGGAAAACAAATAGTAAACAATATAAGAAGCAGTAATACCATACAACAGAAGTAAACAACAGAAGACTGATAGTAATAAAACAACTGGAATATATATATATATATAAATGATTCATGGAATATGTATATAATAAAATATCCAAACAAGTCATAATGATGGAAAGAAATATAGAAACCAAAGTGAAAAAGAAACAAGTAAACTCTGGCAGCATCGCAAGCCTCAACTTGGTCCCATGCTCTCGAGCTCCAATAGTAATCAAGTACCTGATGAAGAAGGGTGATTTACCTTATCTATACCTGTAACCATATAATCTGTTTGGGTCTAAAACATGACCCAAACAGGGTGTGAGATGAATCCCAGCAGGCAACCACCAAAAGTTTTATTCCTAACTATCAGTGAATATATATATACCAGGCAATTTGTAAAATAAAACAATAAACTAGGAAGTACTCAAAAGTAAAAAATCCTATAGTTTTCAATTACATTCATTTAAATTTATTATTTATCTTTTGAATAATATAAACCTTGGGATTAATCCTAAGATATGTATCCCCTATGAAAGTAACAAAACAGATTTCTTAGAATATCATCTAAAAAAAATAAGTAAGATTGAGCCCAATCTTGTGCTTTGGCTTGACAGACTCATCACAAAACATTTAATTATTCAATAACGAACCTCTGGGAAAGTTCTCATAGTCTAATCCTCCTGGTCTAACGTAACAAAAATTAATTTAATAAACACCCTTAGGTAATATCTCACAATATAACCCTTTTGGTCTAACTTATCACTAATCATTTACAAATGACCACCTGGGAAACTATCACGATCAATAACCCTTGGTCAACATAGCATAAATAAATTATAAATGACCACCTAGGAAGATGTCACAGTCTAAACCCCTAGGTTTATGACCACCTGGAAGCTCTCATGGTCAATATCCCTGGGTCAACATAACAATAGAACATATATAAATGAACCTACCTCGAGAAGATCTCATAGTCAAATTCACCTTGGTCAAACTTCCATAATGCATATTAGAGGCATCTCATATAATCAGTAACTCCATCCTAACAAAAAAAGGCATGAAAAAACAATTCAATCCTAATAGGCATTCTAGACCAAACACCCATAAAGAATCAAACAAAGGAAACACACCCACATGATGTTCCATAAACAAGGTATCCAACCTTATGAATAAGTAACAACCCTTTATTAATCAATCGAACCATAGAAGGTAATAAGCAGGGTTAAATTCCAAATCAAGAAATACCTCAAATGTGGGTATGCAAAACTTATAGCATATATAATCCAAATACAAACAAAAAAAGGCACAAACCACCTACCTCGATATCACATGATCAAAATACTTTAATGTCGACCTAAATTGGCGTAGATCTAAAATAAGGTGAAAAAGTTCATCCTTGAATAATTCATAATAGATGAAGAATCATGAAGAAAGACTCTACAGGAATTGAGAACTCACTGGTGGGGTTCCAACACACCTGACAGCGTCTCAATCAGAGGTCAGATGAAGAATCGGGGGTTCGATCTTGGTTTGCCATTCCCGAGTGCTCATGTACGAAACACAGGAAGAAGAAGTCGGTTCTGAACCTGAGATACGACCCCACTCCAATTTATCAAATAAAAAATAAAACTACACAGCGTGTTCATTAAATGTACATTACATGTAGTAGCCTTAACCGGCCCCCGACTTAAGCAGTCTTCCAAGTCACCACACGACCATGTAATCGACCGTTACACGGCCAGTACGCGGCTGTACGCGGCAACCAGGTATACGATGTGTACAAATAAGTACATGATGTGCACTTAGAAAATTCTCTTTTCTTCCTTTTCCCTTAAAATCAAATCAAAATCAAGATCCATACCTAAAATGAAGATCTGGGTTCTTACAAACTTCCCCCATAAAGTAATTCATCCTCGAATTGCCCTTCTAAGGGTGGTGGAAAAGAATCTACGAACAGCTCTGGCCACTGCGATTATACATCCTGCTCCCTCTCCTAAGTCTCATCCTACACTCGTACATGCTTCCATAACACTCATACTAGAGGAACATACTGGCAACATATAACTTTTGTGCTATGATCCACAATATGAATAGGGTTCCCTTTGAAGGATGTATCCACCTCCAACTCAACCTCCACTGGTTGAAAAAACGTGAGAGGTGTATGAAAAGTAACGACGTAGCTGAGAAACATGAAAGACGTCGTTCATATCCCGATACCTCTGAGGTATCTACAACCTATAGGAAACTGGACCGAATCTCTCAAAAACTTCAAACGGTCCAATGTATCTCAGTGAAAGCTTCCCCTATCTTTTAAGCCTATGTTCCCCAACCTCGGTGTGATATGTAAGAAAACCTGTTCTCTAACCTTGAACTCTAGAGGTCTTCACCTTCGATCAGCATAAGATTTTTGGAAATATTGGGAAGTATCCATCCTATTTCGAATCAACTCCACCTGATCAGTGGTCTCTTGGACAAGACGAGGTCCCATCATAGCTGCCTCTCCTGTCTCCTACCAACATAGGGGTGATTGGTATGGCATACCATAAAAATCCATATAAGGTTCCATATGAATCGTTTCATGAAAACTATTATTGTAGGAAAACTTCACTAGGGGTATGTTTTTCTCCTAAGATCCCCTGAAATCTAGGATGTATGCTCGAATCATGTCTTCCAAAACCTAAATAGTATGCTCAGACTGGATATCTGTTTGGGGATGGTAAGTTGTACTCAGAAGTACTTGTATACCGAAAAACCTTGTAGTCCCTTCCAGACATGAGAAGTAAACCGAGAATCCCTATCTGAAACAATAGAGTGTGGAACCCCATGCAAACTTACAATATCTTGGATGTAAAAATTTACAAGCTCATCAACACTGAAGGTTTACTTGATCAGAATGAAATGTGAAAACTTTGTGAGTATGTCAACAACAACCCATACAACATCATTTCCTCAAGGTGGCCTCAGTAAACCCATCACGAAATATATCACGACATCATTCCTCTTCCACTCAGGAATGGGTAACTTCTATAAAATCATTTTCGGTCTCTGATGCTCTTCCTTCACCTATTGATAGGTGGAACACCTCATAAAAAACCTATAAAATCCCTCTTCATGTCTAGACACCAATACTCATGATGTAAATATCAATACATATTGGTGACACTGGGATGAACTTCCCAAACAAAGGCATGAAAATATCACAAAAGATCCTTGTGTGTGTCTTCTGACACCCATACACATCCATGAAAACAAAAAACCTCATCCTCACCTATGGTCTATCCAAGATAAGGGTCCTCGACTGATACACTATCCCATAGTACTAGGCTTTTGGAATCTGATAGATATCTCATTCACACTTGATCTAGAAGAGTATAGGTAACAACTATAGAAGAAAGAAATGTCTTCCCCTATTTTTCATGCACCTCAAAATGCATCTCAGAGAAAATATCCATAAGCTTCCACTCATTGTTGACCTCATGAATTTCCAATATTTAATTCCTCCTGCTTAACGCATCATCCACTATGTTTCATTTCCCAGGCATGTAGGCAAGCTGAAAGTTAAAAGACTGAAGGTACTCAACCCACCTTCGTTGTCTCAGATTCAGATCACGCTGATTAAAGATATACTGGAGGCTTTTTTGGTTAGTGTATACCAAAAAATTCTCTTCCAAAAGATAATGTATCCAATAGCACAAAGCATGCACAACTACAGCTAACTCAAGATCGTTCATTGGGTAATTCCTCTCATGTGGACTCAACTACCGAGACCCGTACACAATGACTCCTTCCCCCCGACATAAGCTCTACTCCCAGCCTAATACTTGATGCATCATAGTAAATGGTGTAACTCTTTACCAGCTCTGGAAAAACCAGTATCAGTGTTAAAGTCAATCTCCCTTTCATCTCCTAAAAGGATGAATCATAGGAATTTATCCACAAGTACTTCACACCCTTCTTAGTTAGTCCTGTCAGTGGCACTGATAAGCATAAAAATTCCTGAATAAATCATTTGTAGTATCCATCCAGCCCCATAAAACTCTGTACCTCAAAGATATTATTTGACTCCTCCTAGGAAACTACTGCTCTCACTTTTTATGGTTCTACTGATACTCCTGTCTCTAAGATGAAATGAACCAAGAAGTGAATATGGTCCATCCAAAAGTGTCATTTTGAGATCTTGGAATATAACTGATGCCCTCTCAGTGTACTCAATACGATCTCAAGATGGATGGAATGGTTATATCGAACGTGAGAGTACACCATGATATCATCCAAAAAGAATACCAAAAAAGACTCAAAGTAAGGATGGAACACTCGGTTCATCAGTGTAATGAAAACTTCTTATGTGTTTGTGAGACTGAACGACATAACAAAATACTCATATAGACTATACCTACTCCGAAAGGCTGTAAGAGGTATATCTGATGGTCTAACACACAAATGATGATAACCGGATCTCAATTCAATCTTTGAGAACACCTAGAATCCTCAAATATGATCAAAGAGATCATCAATACTTGGCAAGGGATATCAGTTCTTGACCATAAACTGATTCAAATTTTGATAATCCACACAAAGTCTGAGGGTACCATCTACCTTATTCACAAAAATGACTGGCGAACCCCAAGGAGAAGTACTGGGTTAGATGAAACCATTCACTTACAATTCCTTTAACTACTTCTTGAACAACTACAGTTCTGGTGTAGACATCATATAAGGAGGAATGGACACCAGTTCTACTCCTGGAATAAGATCAATAGAGAAACATACCTCTCTCTATAGAGGTAAACCTGAAAAGTCATCTAGAAAAACATCTTTGAAACAATCCACCACTGGAGGAAAGTCCATCTATGAAGTCCTCTAGTCATCCATATATAAACTAGAAATATGGACTATAATTCCACCCAACCCATGATGCTCAGGTCCTGCTCTATTCTCCTAGACATCCCATTCACCCTTGTGTAGAAAATACCTTCCCTCTAGTGATGTGAAACTCATCTTGTGGTGATAGTAGTCAACAAAGTCCTGAAAGGAGACCAACCAGTCCATTCCGATAATGAAATTGAAACTAGCCATATCTTATACAAAGAGGTCCCACAAGAAGTGACACCCAATAACCTCAAGATGAAAATCCTTGCACTGATGTACACTAGTCATCCTAATCCCCAACGGAGTGTCTAGCATCATAACATCATCAAACGTAAAGATACAGAGCCCAATTCTCTCTACAATAGAAACAAATATAAAACTATAGTAATCCAAAATATAAAAAAGATTATAATCTAAAATTGAGGAAACTAGAATCATACCTATAACCATAGAGGATCCGGGATCTTGCTCCTACTGGGTCTATTCCACTGTAAAAGTTTGACCCGTACTACGACCCTATGACCCTGCCTTGCTACCTTGAGCTGATCCACCCTACTATCGCTAAAAACCTATCGTCTGGATACCATGGCCCCAACCACCTCCTCGGCCTGAATGTCATGACGAACTCTAGTTTCCTGGCTGATGAGAAACTGGTGGTCCTTCTCCTGAACATGGAGTCATAACCGATCCCCTATCACTAGATGCTAGTGAGAACATCCTGAAAAAACACTAAGGATGACCCATATTTCTACAAGATAGGCACTCAATTGGGTCTCTTGAGAACTACGATCTTGTGTTTCCACTCCTACACCGGTAGCACACCACTCAGCTAACTGAAGAAATATACCATGAAAGATTCTTGTGATGCTTCCTTCTATCAGTCAAAGGAGTACCAACCCTGGATGCCGAACCGCTCTAGCTCACAGCTCCTAACTCCCTCAGATTGTGCTAAGTAATTATCTCCTAATTTACTATAAAAGTCACCAAGGTCAGCCTGAAAACATTCACATGTGATCAGATTTCATACCTGAGACCATCCTCGAATCACCTAGCCAGTGATAACTCATCACCTCCCAAAATAGCTGCAAAGCACTAAAGATATGTAAAATGAGAAGAGTAATCCATTACAGCAAGAGAGATCTGCTCCAAATGCATGAAATCCCAAGCTCGGTCGGCCCTCAACATCTTTGGGTAGAATTAATCATAGAAGGTCCTCTGAAACTCTTCCCAATCCATATCCCGATGATGTCCCACCTGTGAGATAACATCCCACCATATCTTGGCTAAATCACGTAGCATGTACATCGTGAGATTAACCCTCCTCTCATGAGGTGTCTCCATATGATTGAAGATAGAAAGCATGGCCTCCAACCATGACTCTGCAGCCTGTGGTCCTCCATCCCCTGAAAAAGTGGGAGGATGCTGCTGTTGGAACACCCTTATCAACTCTACCATAGTCAGGGTCAGATATGGTGCTCCTTTAAAGACTTTAATTATCCACATAAAGCCTTCACGAAACTATGTATCAACACCTACGTCCGGTATAACAACTAGTTCCAAGATGGGAATGATGATAGGATCTACTAGTAGTCCCTGATCTTCCATTTCCAGTGTAATAACATCGCCCTACACCTGGCGTACAACTGGATGAAGTCTTAGTGGCATCACTCTACAAGGTTAATCGCACACCTCAGTACAAGATTATCAAGGACTATAACTTAAAAGTATGAGAACATGACATGAGAAGGAAAGCATTCAATTTTTACAAAAGAGGGTTACACAACATGTAGAACTACTACATAGTGTGTTACCTTTAAGCCTTAACATGGGCATGTACCTCTGTCAACCAAGTCATGTTACACTCCATACACATGGCATTTTACCCATGACACACGACATGTAATTGAATAATCCCTCCTACCCAAGTACTCCTACATGGATAGAACTACATGGTTCTGACAGTGTAACACTACACGACATGCACACTCTAGACACGACATGTACTACATAAGTTCCATCCACCCGTGTCATTAGTCACATGGCCAGATACATGGTCGATTACTACATAGCGTGTATAAGATAGACATAGTGTGTACAACCTAATTTTCATAGACCCCTGTCATTAGTCACACGACTAGATACATGGTCTTTTACAACACAACATGTACTCCCAGCACACGACGTGTTCTACCAAACATTTATCAACCCCGTGTCTATGCTCACACAGTCAGTCACACAGTGAACAACTACACGACATATTCATATGATATATGGAATGTACTTAAGAAAAGTCAGTTCTTCCGGAATAGAAGAACACATGGCGTGTGTTCCTAACATCACACGTTGTGTTGTGTGAGTTTTCAGATAGTAAGCCTCTGAAACTTCTTTAGAACCCTTAAAAACTTTAAAAAAATTATCCATGGAATGCCAAATTTTGATCCATGAGATCCCATACTCCCAATAATCAAATTTTGGAATCCTTATGCATGTCATATCTAAAAATAGTTCAATTAAAGTTCAAACATGATCCACAAAATTTCGATCCAAGAGGGGCCATAACACCTCATGAACCAAAGCTTGGCATCCATCAAAATGAAAATTTACATATACCAATACCCTATCAAAATATCAAGTAATTATGTTATGGAATCTTTCACAATAGCATGCATATCTAGAAAAATATCTATTACAATAGCATGAAATCAGTAATCACCCTAAATGGCATGAAAATAATGCATGACATGTGATATCTATCAAGTGCCTATATGACGCATGAGAAATCATACCATCATCTCATTTGTTTGGAATAGAAATAGAACCACAATTATATAAATAATAACATCCTAAAACAAGTTAATCACCCAATGCTAAAATCAAATCAACTGTAACAATTAATAGGCCAGGAAAATTGTAATATTTGAGGTAACTTGGATTTTACCTACACATGGGTTAGCTAATCCTGATTAAAGCCTATTACCAACTACCTATTCCATCCCATGAAATTCTATAGGATCCAAATAGTAAGGAAAAGAAGAAGAAAAAACTCCTCTGATACCACTTTATAACATCCTGGATTGAGTGCCACCCAAAAGTGCCCCGAACCTGGTTGGTCATATGACCTCAAGCACATTTCTCCAAATTCCTGAGGTTACCAACTAGAAGCGAGGGACAATGTGTGATATTGGGCAAAATATTCCCTCTTTGAAAGAGTATAAACGGTGTAAAAAAAATAGTAAATAATAGAGGAAACAATAATACCATACAGTAGAAGTAAATAGTGAGATATTGATAGTAATAAAACAAATGGAACATATATATATATATATATATATATATAAATGATGCATGGTATATGTATCTAAGAAAACATCTAAACAATTCACAATGATAGAAAGAAATATATAAACCAAAGTGAAAAAGTAACAAGTAAACTCCAGCAGCATCGCAAGCCTAAGCTTGGTCCCATGCTCTCCAGATCTAATAGAAATCAAGTACCTGATGAAGAAGGGTGATTGCCCTTATCTATACCTAGAACCATATAATCTATTTGGGTCCAAAACATGACCCAAATAGGGTGTGAGATGAATCCTAGTAGGCAACCACCAAAATATCTGTGCCTAACTGTCAGTGAATATATATATATTTATATAGTAGGCAATATGAAAAATGAACCAATAAACTAGGAAGTATTCAAAAGAAAACAATCCTATAGTTTTCAATTACATTCATTTACATTCATTATTCATTCTTGGAATCATGTAAATCTTGGGATCTAGACTAAGCTTTGTATCCCCTATGAAAGTAATAAAACAGATGTCTCAAAAGACCATCTAAACAAAACAAGTAAGATCGATTCCAAGGTTTTTCTTTGGCTTGACAGACTCATCACAAACATTAAATTATTCAATAATGACCCTCTGGGAAAGTTCTCACAATATAATCCCCTTGTTCTAACATAACAATAAATAATTTAATAACAACCCTCAGGAAAGATCTCATAGTCTAACCCCTTTGGTCTAACTTATCACTAATCATTTACAAATGAACACCTGGGTAGTTCTCACATTCAATATCTTTTGGTCAACATAGTATCAATAAATTATAAATGACCACCTAGGAAGCTCTCACAGTCTAAACCCCTGAGTCAATGAGCATCTGGTAGCTCTCATAGTCAATACCCCTGGGCCAACATAACAATAAGACATACATAAATGACCCTACCTCGAGAAGCTCTCACAATCAAGTTACCCTTGGTCAAACTTCCACAATGCATATTACAAGCATATCATATAATCAGTAACTCAATCCTAACAAAATAAGGCATGGAAAAAAACACAAGCCTAACATGCATTCTAGACCAAATGACCATAAACAACCAAACAAAGGAAATGCACCCATGGGGTGTCCCATAAACAAGGTATCCAATCTTACACATAAGAAACAACCCTTTATTAATCAATCAAACCATAGAAGGTAATAATATGGGTTAAATTACAAATCAAGAAATACCCCAAATGTGGGTATGCATCACATATATAATATATAATCCAAAAACGAACAACAAAAGTCACAGACCACCTACCTCGATATCACATGATCGATATACTTGAATGTCACCCCTTGAATCAGCCTAAATCGGAATAGATATACAAAAAGGTGAAAAAAAATTCAACCTTGAATAATTTAAAAGAGAAGAATAATTAAGAAAAAAGGATCTAGATGAATTGAGAACTCACTGGTGGGGTTCCAACGCACCTGACGACATCTCAATCTGATTTTGGGTGGAGAATCAGGGGTTTGATCTTTGTTTGTTTTTCTTGAGCACTCATGTATGAAACACATGAAGAAGAAGTTGGTTCTGGACATGAGACGCAACTTCGCTCTGATATATCAAATAAAAATAGAACTACATGAAATATTCATTAAATGTGCATGTCGTGTAGTATCCTTAACCATCTCCCGACTTAAGCGGTATTTCAGGTCACCACATGACTATGTACTCAACTGTTACACAGCCAGTACACGGCTGTATGCGACAACCGAGTACAAAATGTGTACTCAGAAGTACATGGTGTGTACTTAGAAAATTCTCTCTTCTTCCTTTTTCTTCAAAATCAACCCAAAATAAAGATCCATACCTAAAATGAAGATCTGGGTTCTTACACATGGTAATTTTGTTTACTGCTCCCTTGTGATCTTTACCAGGAACATTCAAAGATGTATGAAGGTGAAGGAGTTAATGTAGTGGAACTTTGGTGTAAGTTACACTAGTTTACAGTAGTTCTTCATTTCTATTTATTTCATTTTTTATTATCTTGCATGGAGATACTTATATTTAGTTTCTTATTTTTTATTCTATGTATTTTCATGACCTAGTCTGATGGGGCCCATTTTGTGGCTACCCCAATCCTGCCTTTAATAGGCTAGAGGCTAGAAACCAGCGTCGAGTAGACATATCACACATGTGGGAGGAATTATCATAAAATACCTACACACACATATATATCTCCAATCCCATACAATGATGAAATGTAAAACAATTGAAACTAATTTATGCATACATATATAATCCCATAACCAGTGTATGACAATATGTACTAAAATCGATAAAGGGGGAAAATAAAATCCCAACAAAAAATTGCAGAAAGTCCAGCCTGATCAGAAGGAGGGTACTATTATCAAATGCAACAAATAAAAAACACCTAAGTTTTTCTAGCCTAAACTAAACTCCACCTACTCCCTATCCTCCCAAGACATCATCAAAAGGTACATCACTTTCATAAGACATAACACATGTGGGGAGATCCCATGTAGGGGTGATTATAACAATACCTAGTAAGACACCCAAAAAACACTAAAAATAAGCTTCAAGAGTAGTCATCCCATAACAAGAATATAAAAATCAATAAAAGAACTAGATATACTCAGGAAGGACATCGCGCCTCCTAGCGGTCTCAACCAAACTTCCAGTCATAGGATTCTACTCAAATCTTCTAGGAAATGCTTGTTCTGGGAGAACCAACTATGTGGGCCAAGCTATCACCAAGGACACTCCAACAAGAGGTCGTGATCATTGTTACATACCCTATAATACTCACTAGTCTCTGAAGACCATAATTCAAAGATAGGGTATCACACCTAGGACCATTGGAGGACACCACGAAACAAATATGGATCAACCTGCTATGTACGAGATCTTATGCCGATGATACCACATACCCTACTGGAAAAACCTTCTAGATGGTTGATCAACACCCCTCTCTTGGTGGTCATGTACATTCCATGAAACCCACCTTGGGTATAAGAAGGAATGACAAATGATCACACTCTGATCTCATGGAGGGACACCACAAAATCTATCTAAGTCTCGTCCTCTAGATGGGACACAATCTAGATCTGTGGATGCAAAAACGCATTGTACCCTTAATGAGATAGACCAAGGGAACACAATCAACCGATACTGGTCCACAACGAAGATAATAAGGGCCCCAAATATCCTTAAAGGGGGTGCACAACGTGTACTAGAGAGTACACGATGTGTCCATCCAACCCCTGATCTACTCATTTATTACTGCCTTAGATAACATGTAAAACTCAAAATACATGGTTTGACATATTAAGTACATTACATGTAGAGGTTGAGTTGGAACTCTACCTATGCTTTGACATCCAAAACCCGAATTCCAATAAGAGGTTCCTTGAAATCAGTTGTCCATATGGCCTCAAACGCACCTCCCAATTTTTCAGAGGCTTCTGACTAATAGCGAGGGACTGAGGTGTGTCCATGGGGAGACTATTACCTCTGGTTAGAGTATAATATAGGAGTAAAAAATAGATAAATATTTGAAACATATGTAAAAAAATGGAAAAACATAAAAATACACTATAAAAATTGGTCCAGTAACCTTCCTTTTTGGAAGAATAAATAATCATCAAAGCACTAAATAATAATCAAAGAAGTAACTGAATCATATAAAATAGATGATGATTTCATGTCTCTAAAAAATAGGGAAACCATGTATACATAGAAGTAGGCAGTAAATACACCACATGATACAAAAGGTATAAAAATGAAAAAATTCTATCCAAGCATCCCGAGCTCCAACCCAATCATCTGTTATCAAGCTCCCATCCTATGTCATGCATGTAGTCATGCATCCGTAAGAGGATTATTACCCTTATCTACACCTGCAAGCATATGGTTTACCCAAGTACCATCAGCAACCCAGATAGGGTGTGATAAAAACTCAGTAGTCTACCACCAACAACATCTATAAATATCCAGTCCATGTATATAACATGGAATTGTACAGATATAATAAGCAGTAGTGAAATCTATAAATGGGTCAGCTCTGGTCCCTGAAGGAAACTAGGCTGGCACTACTTTCTTCGGACCGTTCCGAAATATCTATGAACACTTTTTAGTAGACCCAATTCCAAATATCACATTATAGGGTATCCATGCCCAGTATCACAAGAGTCGGTGATTCCATGCCCAGTATCATAATATAGGGATTCCATGACCAGTATCATAAGATTAGAAGATGCCATGCCCATTATCATAGTAAGGGTCATCATGCCCAATATCATGTAATATGGGATGCCATGACCAATATCATGGTATAGGGACACCATGACCAATATTATAAGATTGGGGATTCCATGCCAAATATCACTACAAGGGTCATTATGCCCAATATCACATAATAGGGGACGCCATTCCCAGTATCACATAATAGTTATACCATGCCCGTATCATATTTATAAAGGGAATCCATGCCCATATCATGATTATAAAGGGTCTTTATGCCCATACATAAGCATATAACATGCATAAGGGCCATTATTCCTATTTACCATAATTATAAGGATTTCTCTTTCCCATACGTCAATAGTATTTAGAATTTATTAGCTTTGATATGATTCAATGCATGATTCATAACTCATTAATGTTTAATTATAAAAAGGGTGTAACCATTGTTACATTTAATTCATGTGATTTATTTATACCACTCACATTCAATTGAATTCGTTATTATTGATAAGGCCATTGTCCATGCCACACCACTACATTAATATTCTATCTATATGATATCATCCTTTAAAAGTAAATCCAAACACATCGATAGGTGTTTTGGTTTTATAACCATGAAATAAAATTAGGAATGTAAGAGGGTGCACCCAAAGGAATGGATCAGTTAGAGGTGGATGATCTTGATATGAATTTGGTTCTAATAAGTCATTAGGTTCCAAGAAGGACAAGAAATTTAGGACAAATTCAAATCATGGTCAATGCATGGTGAAACTGGTGTGCCAAACATATTGTATATTATAAAACATCAATAATTGAAGGGATAAATACTAGGACACATACCTTGATCTCATAACACTCTCCTCATATAGTATCATCCCTTCGTTTGGCCTGTATCGAGATAAAACAAAAGAATAGATGAACACCTTGAAAATGAGGCATATAAGCCTACATCAAGATAGAATCATTAAGGTAAATATAAATGATGAATCAAGCATAAGGATAAAAGAGCTCACCATGAGGAATATAATGATATGAACAGAAGCTTGATTATATTTTAAATGGAAGAGATATAAAAAAATCTAGGTTATGGTAAAGGGGGAGCTCTAACATGAAGAAGAATACCCTCATTTTTTAGAAATGAGAAATAAATGAGGAGGGGTGTGTTTAATATAATTTAAGGTAAATCAGGTAATCCCACCCCCCAAATATGGGTCACATGGTTTGGACACACTGTTGGCCAAACCGTGCACCAACCATGTGCCTCCCATGGCTTAAGGAGGGACCCCATATGATTTTATGTTCATGGTTTGACTAACTGTGAGAAATCTGTGTTGTACGCTCTTCTATATTTTTCTAAGATACTCGCACATGCGTGAATCCTAACATGCATGACTTCCTCAAACTGTATAGCTCCATGTGGATCACTGTCAAGACCCACACAATTAGGATAAATTGTGTGGATTGGATCACATGGTTTCTACTAACCATGTGGCCCAATGGTTTTTTCCACCGGTCGGGGCTCTGAGATCCTAACAAGCCCCAGACACCCCAAAACATTCATAAACTCCTTAAGAATTTATAATAGGTACCAAAATTTTAAGGATCCATACATGAGACAAAAACCAAGTTCTTATAGTATTCCCCCCTTTAAGGAACTCATTCCTGAGTTCACCTTCCAAGGGAGACGAAAACACTATCTGAGAACAAATTTGTCCACTGATCATGTATGTTATCCTACCACTACCATGTTTTTTCCTATACTCTATTGTGCTATCATAACAACCATACTAAAGGGACATGATAGCCTCAAGGAGTCTTCATGGTCCAATCAATGATGCATATAGGATACTCCTCAAAATAAACATCAACATTATCTCAACATCATCATGATCAAAATTATGAGATGATTCAGCTTGATAACGACAAAGCAGTAAAATGTAGAAGACTTAATACATGGAAAAATAGCTATGAGGTAATAGAAACCAATAGGCTACCAACCTAACCCTATCTAAGATCTAAAAATTCCTAAAAAGGAGAGGATAAAACTTCCCTTTACTTTGTTTCTGTCGATTCCCATATATGGGTGATACCCATAAGAAAACATGACCCCTGACCTCGAACTCTATAGGTCATCGATGATGATCGATAAAAGATTTATTTCTAAACTGAGTAGTATATATCCAATTCCTAATAATCTGAACCTAATCCAAAGTCTCCTGAATGATATGAGGACCCAATATTGCTGCCTCTCCTGCCTCTAACTAGTATAGGGGTGAACAAAATGACCTACTATATAGGGATTCACAAGGATCCAACTGAATCATCTCCTGATAACTTTTATTGTACACGAACTTGAAGAGAGGGATATGCTTCTACTAAGAACCTATAAAATCAAGGACACATTATTGGAGCATGTCCTATAACACATGTATAGTCATTTATGATCATCCATCAGTCTGAGTGTGAAAAGATGTTCTCAGAAGTGCCTGTGTACTCGTATCTCTCTATAACCCATTCCATACCCTATAGTATGAGTGACCCCATGTAGATATACGATATCACAGACATAAAATATTCCCATATCATAAAATGATAAAGTCTCCCAGATAGAAATGAAGTGGGTTACTTATTTTAGTTGATCTATGACTACCCAAACTGCGTCGCTACCTCGGGACGACCTCAGTAATCTGACCGAAAAATCCATAACAACATCCTCCCATTTCCATTCTAAGATCGGTATTAGTTGTAACAATCCATTAGGCCACTAGTGATCCACCTTTACTTGCTGATAGGTGGAACAACTAGTAATAAAATATACTATCTGAAATTTCATCCATGGACACCAATATTGTCGACGCATATCATGATACATCTTGGAGATACTTGGGCGAACTACCCATAGAGAGGTATCTGACTCCCACATCAGCTCCTCCCTCAAATCTGTGGGAACCTAGATATTTCCATGTATACACAATATGTCATCATCACTGATAGACCAATTCAGAGGTGGTTTATCTCCAAAAATACTCTCTTATAGGATCAATACTTTAGAATATTAAAACTAAATCATCTTCACTCTCTCAAGAAATGAAGAGGTCAATGATAGTAATAAAAGTACAGATTTTCATGATATTCCTAAACCACTATGTGAATCTCAGAAAACAGATCCATAAGCTTCCACTCACTAATGGATTCCTGAACTACCTGTGTCTGAGTCTTCCTGCTCAGGGTTTCAGAAACAACATTTCCTTTCCTAGGTGTATAGGAAAGATTAATGTCAAATGACTATAGATATTATACCCATATTAACTTAATACTATTTAATTCAAACCATATGAAAATATGGATAAGTATTTTTTGATGTGTAAACACCACAAAATGCTCTCCTATCAGGTAATTCCTCCAACACCACAAGACGTGAACAATCGCTGCTAACTCAAGATCGTGCATTGGGTAATTCTTCTCATGAGTCCTCAGCCGCCATGACCCATACACAATAGCTTGATCTTCTTGCATTAGAACTTATCCTATCCTAATAACTGATGTATCACAATATACTACACAGCTTTGGCTTAGATTTTTCAGAATCAGGATCAACACTGAATTCAGTCTCCCTTTAAGATCCTAAAAGGCTTTCTCGCAGGATTCAAACCATACAAACTTCACACCCTTATTAGTCAAGCCTATAAGAGGTGATTCTAATCATGATAAGTCCTATATAAAGTTCCTATTATAACTAGATATCCCCAAGAAACTCCATATGTTAAATACATTCTTAGGATGCTCCTGGGTAACCACAACTATCACCTTCTCTAGGTCAACTGAAACTCCTACATCTAAGATAATATGTCCTAGGAAGTGAACTTGGTCGATCCTTAAGTGACATTTACTAAGATTAGAATACATATGGTTATCTCATAGTGTATTCAAAATTATCTCAAGATGCATGTAATGGTCACTCCGAGTATGAGAATACACTAAGATGTCATTTAAGAAGACCACCATGAAGGGATCCAGTTAGGGATAGAGGACCCTATTCATCAAATACATGAAAAATTCATGCACATTAGTAAGAATGAATTACATAAAAAGATAATGATATAGTTCGTACTGACTACGGAAATCCATACATGGAATATCTAAAGTCCTGACTCGGACTTGATGTTAACCCGATTGTGGATCGATATTTGAGAATACCCTCGCTATTATGAGTTGGTTGAATAAATCATCAATATTAGGTAAGGGATGTTGTTTTTTCACTATAAGATGATTTAATTTTTGGAAATCCATGAAAATAATGAGGTTTTTATCTACCTTCTTGGTTAAAAAGACCAGGGAACCCTAGGGAGAAGTACTGGTCCGTATAAAACCTTTGGCCACTAAATATTCTAGATTCCTCTTGAGCTCCTAAAACTCAGTAGTATCCATCCTGTAATAAGGAATGAATAATGATTTTATAGTGGCCCTATCATTTTACACATATTATTACATGATTTTAAGCATAATTAACCATAAAATACAAGCCAAGGATCATGAATTCTAGTGTGTTTGGAAGATTAGGTACACAATTAAACAACATAAAACCAAAATAAAAACATATTTTATTTAATCTTCATAATGAGATCCTAAATTACTTTGAGCCATTAAATATACATAGGATAACCTAGGGAATACATAAACAAAGGTATTATCTAAAAATCCTAGTAAGGGAATAAGCATAAGAATAAATCATAGCACATGGGTTAGATGGTATAACATGATGACATAAAATGGCATGGAACATGAATAAAAATATGGAAGCATAATATATAGAACATGGAATAATGTAATCATGGAATCATAAGAATTTAGAAACAATATACAACATGAAATAAGCATGAATAAAGGTTAACCTCCAATACCATTGCACATGGAGGATCATTATTCAAGGTTAACCACTAAGACCATTGCGCATGGAGGAGCATGAGTCAAGTCTGACCACCAAGACCATTGCACATGATGTATAATGAGAATAAACATTACCCGATGAATTGGAGTGATATTTGGGTGCACCCATAATAACATTTTCATAAATATGTGTTCCATATGAAGAATCATACATAAGTAATCAAACACAAACATAAGGGTTACCCATGGAAATAAATGGGAATTATAATCATGTCATTAGGATTAACAAATGGGTGTATCATAAAGGTGTCCATGAAAGAATGGATTTAAATCATTAATGGACATTCATAAGGTAAAAAAGGCATAAAACATGATAATTTATGTCAAACTAATGTGAAAACATGTAAAAATAATCTTTAAGAAACTTTATAATTGAACCACTTTAGTGCGGTTTAAGGGAAAATTTTAAAGATTCTTTAAAATGAAAAAGGAATAATTAATAATATAAAACCATAAATGAAATAAGATATTTTTTCATGATAAAAATAATGTTTTTAGAAAAATATTGGTGTATTAAAGTAAATTATGGAGTGTACTTGAAAATAGGTAAGAAACTGGGAAGTTCCCTCTAATCGGGTTTGCTTTACAGGAAGAATCGAGAAGGGAACCTTTTTAAAACATGTATTTCCCCATAAAATAAGGAAGAACTGATCTAGATTAATGAGTTTGGAAGATATAAATAGAATTTATAAGAAGTATATAAAATTAAATAATAACTACATTGGGGTAAAGAGAGAGAAATCGTAACCCGAAGGAAAAATGGAGGTTCAGATAGAATCCCTTACCTTATGTTCAAAATTGTTCTGCATTTGATCTTAATATCCTGGATAATAAAAGTAAATACATTAATTAATTAATTAATAAAATTTTATACATTTATTTTATTTATTATAATTTTATTAAGTTCATTCATGGCCTTTTTGATTAGTTATAAGATACAATTTCATCGTTCGGGTGTGTTCGTTTCCTTGGTTTTCATGATCAGTTCACTTGTATATGTGTATGGAAGATCATGTGAAATGAGAATAGTTTTCTAGAATTGAAATTATATGTTATTAACGAAATTATAAAATATTAAATAGTCTTATATATCATTTTTTTGGATGTGAGGATGATTAATTAGATAAAACGTTAATGATAACCGTTTAGATTATCTTGTCGTCTTTTTGATCATCTTGAACTAGTTTAGTTTTATTAATTAATATTATATGTATACTAGTTCCAAAACATTAAAATAGCCATAATACATATATAATAATATGTTTTGACCATAAAAATTGGTTTATGACCATCCTTGAAGGTGTTAATGGAAATTGAAAACTTCTCATCCTTGAATGCGATAAATCAACACATCACAGACGTTGTTTTCATTTTTAGAAAAAAGGGGGGAAGAAATGATGATGGGTTGTTCCATTAACAAAATAAAATTCAAGAATATAAAATATTCTGGAATTATCAAGTAAATTGGATAAGGAGATGTGAGGAGAGGAAAATAAAAGAAAATAAATTGAAAAGAAATTAAAATAAAAAGAAAGAGGGGTTTACCTCTTGAATTATTCTCCTAGAGAACCTCCTTGAGGCACTAGAGTTTTTTGTTTTATTGAGACCAAAGGATCCTAGATGTGGGGGAGAGACTTTTAAAGAGTATTGAGTAGAATTTTGACATGATTCAAGGATTTTTAGGTGCGAGGAGAAGAGGTGGTAAGGGGTAGTATTTATAGTGGATGAGAAGGGTGTTTTTTGATTATTTTATTCATTTGTTTATTATTTTGGATCAAGAATATGAATAGTGTGGATTATGGTGACTAAGTAAAGTAAATAGTTCATGTGAGTTTGAAAAAAGGTTCTTACATCATCCATACATCATCCACAACTCAATAATTCATGTATTTAGCTTATACCGTAAATTACCATATTTTACTATAAACAAAAGTTCAATTTTTTTAGAAAAATCCCAAAAATTCATCCCAACCATTTTTTGACATGTATAATTAAAAAATGAAATCCATTTTTTAGAAATAAAATTCTAAATATGAGAAATTTATTTTTTAATTAAAATCATCATTTATTCAAAAAATACCAATTTTAAAATTATAACTGATTTTATAATACTTTTGAAAAATTAATTGATGTCTCATAAAATTTTCTTATAATCAGAAGAAAAAAATATTAATTTATGAATCTATTTTATGAAAATAAATTTTCTTTTAAATCATTATATTAATTATAAAATTGTAAATAAACATTTAGGTTTTTTAAAAATACCAACACTAATTTATCATTTTTAAAAAATTTAATTAATTATAATATGATATAATTATATCATATTTTCATTTATAAAATGGATAAATTTTATTTATACTCTCATGGATGAGGTTAATATTCTATCAGAAAATTTACTATTCATAAGGGTCATATTACTATTCCAAAGGTAAAGTTACTATTCCATTGGTTTAGTTTTCTTTAATTTCTATAAATACTTATTATTTCATTCATTATTCAATTATAAAATTTTTATTGTGTTATCTTTTTGATTTTATGTAATTTATACTTTATGACATAATTATAAGAAGGGAATTTCCATTGATTGAGTTCAGGGTCATTGCATTTCCCCCCCCCCCTTATGAAATTTTAACCTCAAAATTTTGTTTTACAAACTAAGAGGTAAATAGGTGAGGGTACTTCTCCTTCATTGCTTCATCTAATTCCTATGTTGACTCTTTGTACTTATGGTTCTGCTATAGTACTTTGAATAGGTGAGTAGTCTTGTTGCGTAGAACTTTATCTATATGGTCCAAGATCTTCACCGACTATTCCTCATAAGAGAGATCATTTTACAATTGTAACACCTCTAAATTCCGTACATGTGAGGGATATGGTAAGTAATTCCTTAATAGGGATACATGGAATACATTGTGTACTTAAGACATGGTTAGTGTAAGTGCTAGTCAATAGGCCACAAATCCAACATGATCAAGAATCTTGAAGAAAACTATGTACCTGGGACATAGATTTCCCTTCTCGCCAAATCTCACAATCCTCTTCCATGAAGATATGCTTAGGAATACCATCTCTCCAACCTTAAACTCTAGGTGTCATCGACTATAGTCTACATAAATCTTTAATTGACTTTAGGATGCCTTGATGTGCTGCTGAATGGTTTTCACCTTTTCCCCCATTTATTAAACCATTTTAGGTTCTAGTAGCTTATGTTCACTAAATTCATCCCAGCATGCTAATGTTCTTTATCTTTTCCCATGAAGGTCTTCATATGGATCCATTTAGATAATTGAGTGAAAAATGTTGTTTTAAGAGAACTCAACCAAAGGTAGATGTCGTTCCCATCCTCCCTTGAAGTCCACATAACACGTTCTCAACATGTCTTCCAGTGTCTGAATAGTCCATTCATATTGGTCATCAGTTTTAGGTTGATAGGATGTACTAAATATCAGCTCAGAATTTAGAGTATGTTGGATAATTTTCAAGAACTTATATGTGAATCTTATATCCCAATAATATACAATCGATAGTGGTACTCCATACAGACTCATCACTTCTTTGATGTATATTCATGCAAGTTGATCTAGTGAGAAGTCTTCTCAATTTGAAATAAAGTGAGATGTCTTTGTAAGATGATCTACAACAACCCATATATCATTGTTTCCTATGGATATCTTTGGAAGTTTTGTGACAAAGTCCATGGTGATGTTTTCCCATTTCCATGTTGGTATGTGTAATGGTTACATCATCCCCTTAGAATTTTTTCCTTTCAGCCTTCACTTGCTGATATACCAGGCACTTTGATGTATAATCAGCGATATCTTTCTTTATATTTTCCAACCAATAGTTCTCTTAGAGATCTTGATACATATTTGTGCTCTCTAGGTGAATAGAGAAGGTTGATCTATGTGTATAATTCAAAAGATCTTTATTTATCTCCATATTGGATGGTACACATAGTCATGACCCAAATCTTAGGACTCATTCCTCATTAATTTTGAACTCTGAGGATTTTCTATTTCTAATAACTTCTAACTTTTTCTAAATTTCCACATCATTATTTTGAGAATCATTTATTTTCTTCATGAGGGATTCTTGATAAATAATTTGAGAAAGGATTGGTGATATTCATTCCTTAATGATTTCCATGTCCATCCTTTGAAAATCTAAGAATATTGGATCCCTCTAAATTATATCATTGATTAAGATGCATGATCTTTTCTACTTAGAGCATCTTTAGCCTTATTTTCTTTACCAGGATGGTAGTGGATTAAGAAATCATAATCCTTGATGAGATCTAACCATCTTCACTGGTGAATATTTAGATCCTTTTGTGTGAATATATATTTTAGGCTCTAATGATCAATATATATTTCACACTTCTTCCCATAGAGATAATGCCACTAGATTATCAATGTAAAGATCACAACCTCTAACTCCAGATCATTCATGGGATATTTTTTATCATGAATTTTCAATTGCCTTGAGTTTAGGATATCACTTTATCATTTTTCATTAGTACACAGCCTAAGACCATCTTTTAAGCACCGCTATACACCACAAATATTTCCCCATTTATTGGAAGTGTGAGCACTGGTGCAGTGATAATCCTCTTTTTCAACTCTTTGAAGTAGTATTCAAATTCACTGGTCTAGAAAAAATTCACTCCCTTATAAGTTATCTTGGTTATTAGGTTTAAAAATCATGATAAGTTCTTAAAAAATCATTGGTAATACCCAGCTAAACCAATGAAACTATGGATCTCTATTGCTAATGCTGGTCTGGTCCACTCTTCAATTGTATTTATCTTGAAAGGGTCCACAAATATTCCTTTATTGGTGATAAAATTCCCCAAGAATGATACTTCCTATATCCAGAACTCACATTTACTATACTTTTCATATAGTTTCTTCGTTCGCATGATTTTTAGAACAATATTTAAATTCTCCTCATATTCCTCCTTGCTCTTGGATTATATCAGAATATCATCAATAAAGACTACCAAAAAAATTTCAATATAATCTCTAAAGACTCTATTCATTAAATTCATGAAAATTTATAGAACATTAGTGAGTCTAAAGGGCATCACTATGAACTCATAGTGTCCATACCTTGTTTGAAAGGCAGTCTTGGGAATATCTTCCTTCCTCACCATTAATTAGTGATTTTCCAACTAAATATCCACCTTAGATAAATACTTGTCCCCATGTAGTTGATCGAATAAGTCATCTATCCATGGAAAATGATACTTTTTCTTTATCATGATTTTCTTAAGGTTATGATAATCAATCTAGATGTGAATTGATCCATCTTTCTTCTTGATGAAGAGGATTGGAACACCCCATGTTGAAGCACTCAGACATATAAAAGCCTTGTCTAGATTCTCTTATAACTGCTTCTTTAGTCCTTAAAACACATCAATAGCCATTCTATAAGGTGTCTTTGATATAGGAAGATATCCAGGAATAAGTTCAATTGAAAACTCAACTTCTCAGTGAGGAGGAAGATTTTGAAACTCTTTGGGGAACACATTAGTATATTAACTCACAATGGGAATGTATTTGAGAATGATACTATCCTTTTTCTCAATAATTTTAGAAATATATACTTTCTCATAAGGAAACAATACCCACAATTGAGACAATGATTCTAATAGATATTCATCATTTTCCTTACACTTGTACAGAATTGGAGTATACCTCGGGATGTAAAGAGAAATATCCCTTTTCCAAAATTCATTGTTGGATTTGTATAAAGATAGACAATCCATGCCTTATATAGCATCAAACTACACAAAATGAAGTAAGAGAATATTTTCTAGGAGTTTTAGTTCACAAACATTAATGGGGTGGAGTTATATACTTTGGATGCAATAATTTCCCATTTTTTGTTCTCACAGATAACTCAACCTCCATATTTTGAGGTGGTGTTTGAATAGTTATAATAAATTTGAAAGATATGAAAGAATTCATAGAACCATAATCAAATAGTACATTATCTATTCTTGAATGAATAACCAGCGTACCTATCACCATATCATTTATGAGCTCCACCTCATTAATATTGATAACATATGCCCTTACTTACTTCCTTAAATGTTATTATTGTTAATTCCCCCCCAATATTATCTTACGATAATGGTTCACATAATGCCCATGTTCTTTACAGTTGAAACACTGCACTATATGATGAGTGTTGATCTAAACCTTCCTTTCTTCATCCACATTAGTGGGATTCTTTATATCACTTCAGTAGTTATTAGTCAGATGCCCTATTCTTCCACATTTGAATCATTTACTATTTCCCATTAGATAGTTCCTAGTATTCTTCTTACCATAATATTGACATGTGATATGTTGTGTTTTCTTTCCATTATGGGATTTATCTGTTGATCATCCCATATTAAACTCCATTTTCCACTTTTATCTCCAGGCCCATGAGACCATTGAGAGTCTCAGATTTCCATTTCAACCTTAAGGGAACAACATGAAATCTACTCATAGTTTTAAAGTCTTTAATCACCAATACTTTTCATAGACTTATCTTATTATACTAAATAATAGATCCACCTTGATTTCAGTGTTCATGAAAAATCTAAAGGCGTATCATGCAAGACCTAGGAATTTTGATTCATAAACCTCGATAAAATCATTTTCCTTTTTCTTTATTTTGACTAACTCTCTTTCTATCTTAAGATTGAGGGTTTGGGGAAAATATTTATGGAAAAATATTTTCTTGAATTCCTCCCAATCCATAGAATCAATTTCATCCTTGGACATTGTGTTATTGATAAGTGTCCACCATTGATCAGCTTCCCCATCAAAATGATAGACTTCCAGCACAAATTTCTCTTATTTTGAGAACTATAGGATAGAGAATATATTATCTATGTATTTAATCCATTCTTTCATGAGTAGAAGATCATAAGATCCACTAAACATATAAGGTCTTTGTCACATTAAGTATTTGACCACAACTTTCTATTCCTTTGGAGAAGGAGGGTGTTATATGCAATTCAAGTTATTATTCATAACTTGAACCAGTTGAGAAAGTACTATCATGAGGTTTTGATCACCCATTCCCATCATATTTTTCATTTCATTAGGGAAATAATCACATTTCCTATCTCATTGATTTTTGTCATGAGTGATCCTATTTATAGCCATTAAATAAGAAAAAAAATGTCCAACTAGGGGGCTTGAATAATTAACTAGTAATCATGTAAAAAATAAAATTTAAACATAAAAGAATAAACTTGTAAATGAAAATTACATCCTAACTTGGGATTCCATAAGTTTCAATCTAGGTTATCCATGGTGATAGAATTATCCTTAGGGTTATTACTAAAGTGTTCTAATACTAATATCCAAAAAAACAAGATCATGATATGATACCAACTATAATGACCCTATCCTTTTACACATATTATGAAATGATTTTAAGAATAATTAACCATCAAGTACAAGACAAGGATCATAAAGTATAGCGTATTTGGAATATTTGATACATAATTAGAATACATGAAACCAAAATAAAAACATCTTTTATCTAATATTAATAATGAGATCCTATATTACTTTGATCCCTTAAATATGCATAGGATAACCTGGGGAATACATGAACAAAGATATGAGCTAAAAATAAAAGTAAGGGAATAATAATAAGAATAAATAATAGAACATGGGTTAGAAGGCATAACATGATGATAGAAAAATGCATGGAACATGAATAAACGTATGGAAGAATAACATATAGAACATGGAATCATGTAATCATGGAATCATATAAATGTGAAAAAAATATACAACATGACATAAAAATGAGTTAATGATTACTACCAATACCATTGCACATGGAGGAGCATGAGTCAAGGCTAACCACCAAGACCATTTCACATAGAGGAGCATGAGTCAAGGCTAACCACCAAGACCATTGCACATGGAATCTAATGAGACTATACATTACCCAATTCATTAAAATTATATATAGGTGAACCCATTATAACATGTTCATAAATATTAATTCCACATGAATAATCATACATAATTAATCAAACATAAACATAAGGTTTACCCATGTAAAGAAATGAGTATCATAATCATGCCATAAGTCTTAACAAATGGGAGTATCATAAAGGTGTACATGAAAGAATGTATTTAAATAATACAAAGACATTAATAAGGTACAATAGGCATAAAAAATGATAATATATGTCAAAATTATGTGAAAACATTTAAAAATAATGTTTAATAAACTTTATAAATGAACCACATTAGTGTGGTTTAAGGGAAAATTTTAAAGATGCTTTAAAACAAAAACAAATAATCAATTATATAAAACTAGAAACAAAATAATATATTTATTCAATATAAAATATTGTTTTTATAAAAATATTGGTGGCTTAAAATATATTATTAAGTGTACTTTAAATTGGATAAGAAACCGGGAAGTTCCCTTTAATCGGGTTTACTTTTCGTAAATAATTGAGAAGAGATCCTTTTTAAAACATGTATTTCCTCATTAAATAAAGAATAAATGATCTAGATTCATGATTTTGGAACATATAAATATAATTTTTAATAATTATATAAAAATAAATAATAATTACATTAGGTTAAAGAGAGAGAATGCGTAACTTGAAGGAAAAATGGAGGTTTAAATTGAATCCCTTACCTTATGTCCAAAACTGTTCTGCACTTGATCTTAAATTCAAAAATAATAAGATTAAATACATTAAATAATTAATTAATAACCTTTTATACATTCATTTGATTTATTATAATTTTATTAAGTACATTAATGTACTTTTTTATGAGTTATAAGATATAATTTCATCATTTGGGAGTGTTCATTTTCTTGGTTTTCATGATCAGTTAGCTTGTATATGTGTATAACAGATCATTTGAAATGAGAATAGTTGTTCAGAATTGAAATTATATATTATTAATGAAATTATATAATATTAAATGGTCTTATATATCATTTTTTCCAGATGTGAGTATGATTCATTATATAAAACGTTAATGATAACCGTTTATATTATTTTGGTGTTTTTCGATCATCAAAAACTAGTTTTTTTATTACTTAATATTATGTATATATACTAGTTCCATAAAATTAAATAAGAAATAATACACATATAATAATCTTTTTTAAACATAAAAATGAATTTATTACTAGCCTTGAAGGCGGTAATGAAAATTTAAAAGTTGTCATCCTTGAATGTGATAAATCAGCACATCACGAACGATGTTTTCATTTTTAGAAAAAAAGGGGAGGGGAAAATAAATGATGATGGTTTGTTATATTATCATAATAAAATTATAGTATATAAAATATAATTTAATTACAATGTCACTTGGATAACGTGATATTAGGAGAGGAAGAGAAAACAAAATAAATTGAAAAGAAATTATAAGAAAAAGAAAGAGGTTTTTACCTCTTGAATTATTCTCCTTTAAGAACCTCCTTGAGGCACCTGAGTTTGGTCTTATATTGAGACCAAAGGATCCTGGACATGGGGTATAGAATTCTTAATATTATTGGGTATAATTTGGAAAGTCATAAATGCTTTTGAGGTGTGAGGAGAGGAGGTGGTGATGGGTGGTATTTATGGTGGAGGGGAGGGGTGTTTTTTGATTAGTTTATTCATTTGTTTATTATTTTGGACCAATACCATGAATAGTGTGGATTATTATGACTAATTATAGTAAATAGTGCATGTGATTTCTAACCAATTGTGTATACATAATCTATTACTCAATAATTTAGGTATTTACCTTATACTGTAAATTGACGTATTTCACTATTCACAAAAAATCAACTTTTTTAGAAAAATCCCAAAAATCCTCCACAATTTTTTTGATGTTTATAATTAAAAATGAGATCCATTTTATGAAAATAAGTTTCTATATATGAGAAAATTAATTTTTAATTAAATTCATCATTTATTAAAAAAATACCAATTTTAAAATTTTAACTGCTTTTATAACACTTTGAAAAATTAATTAAGGTCTCATAAAATTATTTTATAATAATAAGACAAAAAAATATTAATTTGTGAATCTATTTTATGGAAAAAAATTTCTTTTAATTAATTATATTAATTATAAAATTGTAAATAAACATTTATGCTTTATAAAAATACCAACACTTAATTTATCATTTTTAAAACATTTAATTACTATACTATGATATAATTATATCATATTTTCATTTATAAGTTGGGTAAAATTTAATTTATACTTTTTTGGGTGAGTTTACTATTCTATTGGATAGTTTTCTATTCATAAGGGTCATATTACTATTCCAAAGGTCAAGTTAATATTCCATTGGTTTAGTTTCCTTAATTTCTATAATTGATTCTTATTTCATTCATTCTTCAATTATAAAGTTTGTATTGTGTTCTCTATGTGATTTTATGTGATTTATACTATATAAAATAATTATAAGAAGGGAATTTCCATTGATAGAATTCAGAGTCATTACAAGTGTAGCTCCAGGAACTAGCTTAATAATAAACCTTACCTCTCTATCAGTAGGTAGTCATGAAAAATCATTGAGGAAGTCATCCTTAAAATAATCAAATATAGGAAGGAACTCAGTGTGATGTAACCCCTGATCCTCTATATAAAGGCTAGCAATATGGGTGGTTACTCCACCTAGACCAAGATGTTTTGGTCCAGATCTACCTGCTTGGACATCCCACTCAACTTTGTGAATATAAGAATCGCCCTCTAGTGATGTAAATGAAACCCTATGGCGATAACAATCCACATATGCATGATAGGGAAATAACCAATCCATTCTGAGAATGACATAAAATCTTTTCATCTCAAGGATGAATAGGTTCTGTAATAAATGAAAATTTCCAACCTCAATAGGAAAGTCCATGCATTGGCATACACTCTCTGATCTAATCCCCAACAGAGTTTCAAGCATCATAACACCAATAGAAACTGAACATCAAGCCCAAGACTCTCCAAAACAGGAACATATATGAAGGAATGTGTTGCACCTATATTAAATAAGGTAGAAATGATAGTAGAGGATACTAGAATAGTACCTCAAATAGTAGATGGTATAGCATCCTGCCCCTTTGTTATATGCTGTATTGAATAAATTTGGCCTGATCCACATCCCTGTACTACAACCAAACTACCCGGATTGGGTCCAATCTACTAGAACTACATATCTAAAGCTTGGATACCACATCCATGACCTCATCCTCTGCCTGTATGACCATTAGTACTCCAACTACCTTCCTGGAGTGGTGTTATAGATCCTTCTCCTAAAGATGGAGCTATCACCAATCCTATCCCACTCAGAAAAGATGGGACGATCCTATAGAAATGTTGTAGATGCCCCAATCATCCACAGTATTGGAACTCTATGGGGTCTCTGGGATATTGGGGCTTCTTATGCTTAGTCTTCTCACATTGTTGACATACCACGTAACTATATGTGGGTGTGAACTGGTTGTCGTTGCTCACATGCGCAGTCTCAATGCATCACTTTCGACCACTAGTCGAACCAAAAGTCTTTATAGGTTTTGAACCGCCCTGGATAACACAATATACTTCCCTCAAGTTCCACTTAGTGATGAGAGCCTATTTTTCTATATCAGATATTACAATCAACCAAAAAACATTTACCTAATAATGAATAGTATGCCTAAGGTTATCCTCGAATTATCTCTCTTTCGATGGCTCATCAGCAGTATAGATGGGTGCAAATCCATAAAGCTTCATAAAATGAACTGAATAGTCTATAACTTTCATGGAACCCTATTTCTAGTTCATGAACTCCCTGTCATGGTCATACCTTAGCATCTCATGAAAGAAATAGTCAAATAAGCTCAACTAGAAATCCCTCTACATCACTTCCCAATACTGACCCTCCTAGTTTAGAATATCACACCATCGTTTGGTGGATCCTCAAAGCATGTATGCAGGGAGTTTCACTATCCTATTAAGAGGTGTATCCAAATTCTCAAATATAGACATAACCATCTTGATCCATACCTATACAACTTGTGCTCCTCCATTCCTTGAATATTTAGGTGGATACTTCTACTGAAACTCCTGAGTCAACTCTCCCATAGAAGGGGCAGAGCATAGAACTCCCTTAAACATCTTCATAAGACACAGAAGATATCCTCAAAACTAGGAATAATCATCCATGTTAGGAATAGGAAGAAGTTACATAGGTGTCACTACTGGAGGTATAATTGGTGGCTTAGGGCCCACTACCTTTGGAGCATGTTCATCACCACCCTCTAGGCGTCTGACCAGATGACGTTGTGGTGGAATTGCTCTATAATTTCTAGACACATACATCAGATAAAGTTTTATAATGGAGAAATTCACTAAAATAGAAATAGAATAGGTAAAAATCCTTTCTATGTAATATTCTCATACCACTATTAGCTTGTAGAGTCAGATCTGAGTGATAAGGACACTATAGGGGACACCAAAGACATTACTTACTGCTAACTACTAAGGCCGATTCGGGGTCAAGCTCTGTGTTTTTCACTTTTAAATTTTAAATTTTAATCTATATTTACATTTAAATTCATTTTAGATGGTTGAACAAAATGGTTCACCACTTATAATCTGTAAGGGACCATACACCTTATAAACCAAAGTGTGGAGTCCACTTAATCCATACCATAACACGATCCAGTCCATGTGACCAATGGACCATGAATAAAAATTCCATAATCGACGATGGGAATAATAACATCAAAATTCAAGTGCATCACCCAACAATGGAATCAAATAAATTGTAATAAGCATGATATAGAAAATAGAAATTTCTATCCATGAAAATTTGGCTTTTCTCTGTACATGGGTTAGCTACTCCCAGGCACAACTTATTACCAAAACCCAATTACACCCTAATATCCTAACTATTATCTCAAAAATAGTTATGTAAGAAAAGAAAGATTCTTTGATACCACTTTGTGATATCCCAAACCTGGTTTCCACTCAGAGGTTCCCCAAGACCGGTTGGCCACATGGCCTTAACTGTGCCTCCCCACACACCAAAGGTTGCTGACTATCAGTGAGGGACTAGGCTATGTCTATGGAGAGACTATTCCATTTAGTTAGAGTCACATAATGGAGTAAATAATAGATAAATAGTAGAAGCATATGTAAATAGATGGAATAGCATAAATAGACACTATAACAGCTGGAATAGTAACCCACCTTAGTGTAAGCATAAATAATCATCCAAGAACTAAATAATATTCAAAGTAGTAACTGAATCATATGAAATAGATGATTATGTCATGTCTCTACAAAATAGGTAAAACATGTATACATATAAGTTAGTAGTCAATACACCACATGATATACAAATGGAACAAATAGGAAAAAAGTCTATCTAAGCATCCTGATCTCTATCCCAATAATATGCTACCAATATTCCATCATAATTCATGAATATAGTCATTAATCCATAAGTGGATGATTCCCCTTATCTACACCTACAAGTATATAGTCTTCTTGGGTAAAATCGATGACCCAGATAGTGTGTGAGATAAACTCAGTAGGCTACCACCAGTGGCGTCTATAAATATCTATTCCATGTATATAACATGGAAGTGTGCGAATATAATAAGCAGTAATGAAATCTGTAAATGGTTAGGCTTTTGTCCTTGAAGGAAACCAGGCTGACACTACCTGCTTCGACCTATGTCGAAATATCTTTGAATATGTATCTAGAGACGCAATGCCCAATATCACAGTATAGGGTCATCATGCACAGGATCACAGGAACAGGAGACTCCATGACTAGTATCACATTATAGGTATTCCATGACCAATATCATAAGATTAGGGGACACCATGCCCAATATAACAGTAAGGTTTGTCATGATCAGTATCACAAAATAGGGGACACCATACCCATTATCACAGTATAGGGATTCCATGCCCCATATCATAAGAGTAGGGGATGTCAAGCCTAGTAGCACAGTAAGGGTCATCATGCCCAGTATCATGGAAAAGGGGAAACAATTACCAGTATCATAGAATAGGGTCACCATGCCCATATCATATTTATAAATGGACTCCATGCTTGTATCATGATTATAAAGGGTCTTCATTCCCATACATAAGAATCTAACATGCATAAGGGGAATCAAGACCATTTACTATAATTATAAAGGTTTATCTTGCCTATACATCAATAGTGATTAGAAGTCTTTGGATTTAATATGATTCAATTCATGATTCATAACTCATTAAAATTTAATTATAACAAGGATGTAATCATTGTTCTATTTAATTAAAATAATGTGGTCGTACCACTCACATTAAATTCAATTAATTATAATTTATAAGGGTGTGGGCCATTCCACGCCACTAAATTCATCTCATGTCAATATGATATCATCATTTAAAATTAAATCCAAACACACAGATATATATTTTGGATTCATAACTATGAAATTCAATTGGGCATGTAAGAGGGAACACCCAAAGGAGTGGATAACTCATAGATGGATGATCTTGATATAAATTTGGTTCTAACAAGTCATTAGGTTCCAATAAGGACACACAATTTAAGATAGATTCAAATTAGGGGAAACACATGATGAAACCAGCATGCAAAACATATTTCATATTATAAAACATCAGGACATGAAGATATAAATACTATACATCCTAACTTGAGCTTATATTACTCTCCTTGACCAGTATCTCCCCTTAGTTTGGAATTGATCGAAAGAAAATAGAAGAATGGACAAACACATTTAAAGCAAGACATATAATCCTTCATCAAGATAGAGGTGTTGAGGGAAAGAAAAACAATGAACTGAGATTAATGATCAAAGAGATTACTATGTGGAATCCAATGATACCAATAGAAGCATGATCATACTTTGGATAGAAGAGATATCCAAAAATCTTGGTTATGCAAAAGGGGGAGATCCAATTGAAGAGGAATCCCTTCAGTCAATTTAAATGAGAAATAAAGGAGGAGTGGTGGGTTTAATTGAATATAAGGGAAATTTGGTAATTCCACCCAAAAAATTCTGGATCACATGGTTTTGAAACACGGTTGGCCAAACGATGCACCAACCATGCGCCTCCCACTACTTAAGGAGGGACCTTGCATGATTTCATGCACACATTTTGACTAACCACGTGCAAATTGTGTTGCATACTCTACTACATTTTGCTGAAATATTTGCATGATAATGTGTCCCAACATACATGGTATCCTTAAACCATGCATCACCCTACTAAAAACTATCAATCCCTGCATGGTTAGGATAAACCATGCGGACTGGCTCTCATGGTTTCTACTAATTGTACATCCCACTGCATTTTTCTAATGGCCAGGGATCTGAGCTCTGAAAAAGCCCCATAAACCCCCAAAAACTTCATGAACTCATTAATAATTTATAATAGTTCTAAAAAAAGATATAAAATGAAATTTGAAGGATCCATACCTAAGAGAAAAACCAGGTTCTTACACGTGACACATTCTCACACCCGTATAGTTTTGCTTGTGCCTATGTACCAACCCGTGTTCACCTGGCTATGTATAAGTACACAACTCTACCCATGTACTCTTACCATGTTTATGTACCCCAACCTACCTATTCCCATGTTTTATATGAGATACATGTCTATCCTCTAGCACAAGTTGCATGAAATGTGATATTTTCTTCTCCGTGGAAACCCTACCACTCTAGCCAGGGCCCCATCGTGCATGTAGTACCAGATTACACTCCGTATAACTCAAAAAAATTCCCAAACCCTCGTATTCTTATCCAATTCACTATACACACCACTTCCACTAAGATTTTAGTTGTAAATCATGAATCTAAGGTCATCTTACCTTCTCATCGCTAAAGATCTGAATCTAGGATTTGAATCTGCTCAGAAAATGCCATTGTTGAGACACACCATCACCACTACACATCAAAACAAGAATAAAGAGAACCATCGGTCCATTCCAATCTTCGTCTGACCAACCTATGTCATCATCACACCTCAATAATACCCATGACCATGAACCACACCCACAATATTGATCCATTTCACTGAAGAATGATGAAACAATGATAAAATATCAGGTATCTATTGAACCATTGGCCAAAGAAAATAACAACAATGATTGTGCAAAGAAACAAGGGAGAAAACCATAATCCATAAGCATGAGGAAAATACCTCATTATCTATTCATTTGGACTAGATCCTTTATTGAAGAATTAGATGAATTAATAGTGAATAATCAATGAACAAATAAATATATCATAAATAAATCAACCCTTGATTTGTGAATCAATTCTTGTTTATATAATTAAACCGAGTTTGACATGGGATAATTAAAGAGATGGAATTACTCAAATAAAAAATCATACTTGGAGTTTGTAACAATTTTTGATGAATAATAGTCTTGTGTTGCTATCATTGGTGAGATTGACAAACTCTGATGGCTCAACGATCCTCGATCTCGATCTGATCCGATGTCGTCCTCCAAGAATGATATCCTCCAAAAGTCCTCTAGATATTCTAGGATATGTGTCCAACCCCAAGATCTCATCATAAATATATATTCATATAGGAAAATAGGTCACTGCATGAACATAATAAATTAAATAAATCTAATTAATTTATTTTATTATTTATCCCCACAATGGATTTTAACTAAATTCCCAACACCGACAAAGATTATGTCGACCCTAGGGTAAAGATCAAACGCTAAACTCAATTTATTCCCCCAATTTCTTATACATACCTCCATTTAAGAGTTATTATAATTTTTCATGAAAATTACATGTGAGTGATATTAATATTTTTAATATTATTCAAATATCAATTCCAGACTCACCGGGCCTTAGAATATTATTCTGTTAAAGCGCCCGACTCCAAAAATAATCCATATAATATTTAGAATTAATAAATGGAAAAATAATAGTCATTATATTCTCCCTACCTTTGATATTTTTTCCCTAAAATAGAAAAAACCACTCAAAAAGATGTTGGTACTGATCTCACATCTGGGTCTTCCTCTTCTAGGTACTCTCATGAAGATTCATGTACTGTCACTAGAAACAAACTAGGGGAATATATCACCCATGAAGGATCCTATCCTTCCAATCCTCAATATTCATTGGGTACTTAGAAAACGTATCCCCATCCTTGATGTCCAGCTCACCCTTGTTGATAACATGTGATGGGTCATGCACGTACCTCCTCAGTTACTACACATGAAAGACATCATGTACCTGGTATGACTAGGTTGGTAGAGCTAATAAGTACACCACATTTAAAACTCTACATGGCATCTGGAAAGGGCTGATGAATCTCAGAGATAGATTTCCACCCTATCCAAATATCCATAATCCACATTGAGGTGGGAACCTTAGGAACACATGGTCTCCCTCCTCGAACTCCATAGGCCTTAGTTGTCAGTCCGCATATTACTTATAACAACTTTATACAGTCCTAATCTACTCTTGGATTATTTGAACCTTCTCTATCATAGATCACACCAAATCTGGTCCCATGAGTGAGGAATCACTTGGATTAGTCTAATAAAGTGATGACATGTAGGGTCACCCATACAAGGCATCGAATGTTGTGATACCAATGGTGGAATGGTTGGTACTATTGTATGAAAAATCCATAAAGGGTAGGTAATCCTCCCAAATATGTACAAATTCCAACATGAAATCCCACAACATGTCCTCCAAGACTTGAATGGTATTCTCAGTATGGCCGTTAGTCTGCAGGGAAAATGTCATGCTCAAATGTAACTGAATCCCAAAGGGATCCTGAAATCCTCTCCATAATCATGATGTGAAGTGAGCATCATGGTATGAAATGATCGTCGAGGTAACTCTATGGAGACGAATTATCTCTTGCATGTAGAAGCATATGAGGATCTCCATTGAACACTTCTCTTGAATGGCTAAAAAGTGGGATGACTTAGTGAGTTGGTCTATGATCACCCAAATGGTATTGTGTACCCTAGACATACATGGTAACCCTTCCACAAATTCCATAGACATCCCATACCACTTACACATTGTCACCTCATGGGGTTGAGCTAAACCTATTGGAACCTAATGCTCATCCTTCACTTGTTAAAAAGTGTGGTGTCGGGAGACAAACTCTGCAATACATCTCTTTATGTTAGGACACCAAAACTAACATCAGAGGTCTTGGTACATCTTTTACACACCTGGATGTACTGAATAATGGGTTTTATAAAACTTAATCATCACATCCTCCTGAAAATTCACTGGTACCATCATCCATCCTCTGAAAAGGATAAAGTTCTCCCCACCTTAGGAAAATACATGATGAGAAAATCCAGTGGATATCTGAGTACATAATATCTCATAGTCAGTATCTCCATACCGGGCTTCCTTAACACCCTGTAAAAGCAATGGGGTAAAAACCATAGAATATAGATATAAAGAACTATACTTTTCCACAAAGGACAACTATAATGAGGAGAACTGCTCTGATTCCCTAGGCAACTACTAAGAAAAAGATATCCTTTGAGAGAATATTCCACCAAATTACCCTTCCCAAGAGTATAGAATCTCTCAAAAGTATAGCCTTAGAAGAAATATAGAAATCAACTCTATATCATGTTAATATCCTTCTAAGAAAATATATAACTGAGACTCTTGTGGTAAGAGTAGATGATAAACCTCTCACCCATAAGGTAACATGGACATATCTCCAGGGAGAAGACTACCACTACTAGATCAAGATCATTGGTCACATAGTTATTCTCATGTGGTCATAACTACCCAGACCCATAGGTAATCACTGACTACCTATACATCATAACACAACAAAATCTAGTCCCTAAGTCATCAAAGAACACTACATACTTGATACCCTCCTTCGATAATCTCAAGATGGGGGTGATCTTCAATCTTTACCTCAACTCCAAAAAACATTGTTATCACTTTTATGTCCATATGAAATGATACCATTTTTAGTTCAAAGCTTCAAAGGTGCTGAAACTCTAGAGGAATTAGGTAAAAACCTCTGATAAAACCCTACCAACCTAAGGAATATTCATACCTTGGTAACACTTTTGGGTGGATTCTAAGATAGAATTGCCTCAATTTTCACTAGGTCCACTTCAACTCCCGCCTCTTAGATGATGTTTCTTAGGAATCAGAAATCTCAAATACAAAAAATGCCACTTTGAGATCTTCTCATAAATCTGGTTCTCTTGGAGTGTGTCTAGGGCCATCCTCAAGTGTCTTTTGTTCTCCTCCTTGGATGCTGAGTACACTAGAATATCATTGATGAATACCGACACAAACTAGTATAAAAAGGGATAAATATTCGATTCATGAGTACCACGAGCACTACTAGTGTGTTTTTTATGAATAATAAAATCACCAAGTACTCATAGTGATAATAGTGACATTTGAATGCCTTCTTTGGTATATCCACATTTCGTACTCTCAACTGGTGATAACCTGATTTGAGGTCAATCTTTTAGAACCATCATGACCCTCTCAACTGATCAAAGAGGATTTTGATCCTTGATAGTGGATACTTACTCTTCATAGTCACCTATTTCAAGTGCTAATATTCCACACATAACCTTATTATCCCATCCGTATTCTTAGAAAAAAACACTAGGGATATCCAAGGGGAAACATTGAGTCTCAAGAAGCCCTTATTCTACAAGTTCTCCAACTATAACCTCATATCACAAAGCATTTCATGATCCATCTGATATATTGGTATATATATTTGGGTTTTCCTGGTGTGTAATTCAATATAGAAGTCTAACTCCTGTCAAGGAGGTAAGCCTGAAACATCCTTAGGAAATACATCCTTATACTCCACCACCTGCACAGGAAACTTATATCCCCTAGAATGCACTATCCCATGAGTTAATCTATCCAATTGGTGAGTAATTTGATGCACTATCCTATGAATGAGTCTGTTCTACTTTTCTAGTGTCTCTTTTTCACCCACAAAGGTAAACCTCATCCCATCACCATATACACACCACATCCTATACCTAACATAGTCATTTTGGGAATGAACTTTGGATAACTATTTCATACCTAAGATGACTTCATAAGTCCTAATCTCTACTGCAAAGAGATCCCATATGAAGCTCTCACCTCCAAGTATTAGATCAAACTATCAAAAGAAGTGTGTAATCACCGAGTCAACTCCTGTCGAAGTCTTCAAGTGGAAGGGTTGATCCAAGGGCTCAACTAGAATCTCTAAGTCTCTAATTAGAGAAGTGGAAATAATGGAATGACTTTCACCTATTGTTATCAGTACTGAAACTAAGGTAGAAAAGATATAGATCAGACCTCATATCATTCATAGAGTCTCAGGGTCATAGGCTTACAAATCCTGCAATTGTCATCATCACTTATCCCCACCTCTCTAAGCTTAGTGTGGACCACCTAAGGGTAGAGGTGTTAATAGGTCAAACCTTTGACCACATCCTACTACTATACTTTCCCGTTTTCCAAATTCATTTCCCTATGAACCTACATGATCCTGCCTCTGTCTCTACCTGGGAATTCCTTTGATTGTCTCTCAATCAGCTGTATGATGGGTCAAAAAATACCATGTAATATGTCCCCAACCATCATAGGAGAAGCACTACCTATCCCCTATATTATTTGATCCATCTTAAGAACCATGTACTACTGATACTTTGTCCTAGGATCATCTCCAAAAGTGTCTAACATGCCCAGATCCTTGCGACTACCATCGACTACCTACTGTCGAGGTCTTAACTCTTGGGTTCCCACTACTAGCACCGACTATCAGCATATACTCTTCCAAGAATCTATCCACTACTAATTCCCTCTCAATCACTCCACCATAGGTGGGAATGAAAATAGATATCACAAAATACTTGATATCTCAATGTAATCCCTACTCAAAGGTCCATAAAATGAAGAATGAATATCACACCATATCCTTGGACAACCACAAGAGATCAGTAAAACTATCTAAATACTTTACCACATTCATACTACACTGCTATAGATACATAATCTCATGAATTAGAATTAATCAAAATGTTCCCAGATAAAACTACTCCATAAAAAGAAACTTGAAGTCTGACCAGGAGAGATATCTCTCATCATGTGACTGAGTCAGCAGAATCCACCATCTCCAAGCAGATCCCTAAATAAGACTCACTGTGAGGATTTCCATCTTCTCTGTAGGCATCCTCACAAGGTAGAAAACTAGAGTGACTACCTCTAGCTAGTCCTTAGCCACATGGGGTTTAGCTCACCCCGGCACCTGGGAGGTCGCTACCTATGGAACTCATGCAGTGAACTCAGACTATGTATATCCTCATATAGTACTACTGGCACAAACTGCTACTTAATGGGTGATGGTATATCTAGTAAACCACCTTGAGGTACTATCTCCTATACATGACCCTTTACTGAAGCCTCTTTACATAGATAATCATCATAGAGATCATTCAATGGAATCCTAGCTGGTCATCTTCATAGAAGCATACCAAAATAAACAAGATGTGCCAGGTTCAAAGAGTATATCTAGGGAGTTGACTTAAGAAAGACATGGAAACCATAACCCATTCCTATATGATTCATGTACCAGTGTTTTCCTATAACCGGTGTCTACATGTTTTAAGTCAACAACCAGGTTGTCAGAGTCTTGGTGAATGGATACATTGGATTCCACACCAACATTGAGGTCCTTGACCTAGAAACTGAACTTGAAACACTTTAACACTCTTTCCAAAAATCCTAAACCAATCTCACAGACTATGGTCCAAAGGTAGAACCAAATCCTTTTAAAACACTATTTCATGACCATACCTAATGGGTCTCATGCCGATACTATCCCAAACTCACCACCAATAGGCTAGGGGTTGGCGACCAGTTCCACACAGGCATATATAATAACTATATTTTGTATACATATTTTGATGTGTTTTTATATATGAATTCATTGCATATAAATTTATTTGATATTATATGCGCTTGATATTAATGTTTTGAAAATTATTATACAGGATTTTAATGGTTTGAAAATTCTTATACAGGATTATCATTTGGAGAAATATAAAGGAAAACATGGAAATTGAGGAAGATAATGACACTTCGCGCCATGATCTTTGCTCGTGGCATGAAATTAGATTTTTGAGAATGAGGAATATGGAAATTCTGGAGCAGAACTAGTACACATTGTGTACTGAGAGTATATGATGTGTAGTTTTAGTTCATGACATGTTGCAAACCATACTAAACAAGTCGTGATGATGGAACACACTGTGAACTGGAAGTACACATCATGTAACTTCAATACACGATGTGACCAAAGTCAAACCAGCGTATGAAGTTTCCACAAATTCAACACGGCGGAGGAAAAATCAGATCTAGAGTACACGATGTGTATGCAAGGTAAACGTCATGACAATGACGATATGCTAAAAATTAAATGCGATAAGGGTCATAGGTTTTGGAAGAAACGCCTATAAATACCAGCCCCATCCACCCTTACAACATAATCTAAACCTGAGGGATCAAGCGTGACCTCAAGGAGGCTTCCATAGATAGGTTTTTATTCTGTTTTTATTTTTCTATATTGGGTGTAATCGATTGAATGATTTATATTTTAATTCCAATCTCTCTTTTATTCTTTTTCCTTCTCATTATATCTTTTCTATTCTCTTCTTGATAGAATATGATTTATTCATTGTTGGTAATCACCCAATAATGATTGGATAAATCCATAGGGGAGAGCATAATCAGTCAAAATGGGTGTGTATCAAAGTGTTTTATTTAATTCTTCACTTGAAAAATAATTATATTCAGTTGGTATCAAGTTATGACTCAGTATTATCATATCTATTATTAAATCATGGACCAAGTGTGTTTAATATCAGACGAAAACCAACATGATTAAGATAATTAATTCATGACTAATGAATGTGATTATTCTTCTACAATTGCAATCTGATCTTAATTCACTGTAGTTATTTTAATTAATTATACCGCCAAGAATTTATATTATAGGGTATATTGATAGGGTTTGACCGTCTCTCTATCAATTAAATATGATTTATTGTGTCTCCATTGAGTATTATCATTTTTTAAGTAGAGTCATGATTTATTTTTAGAAAAAAAGCCTATGGAAACTATTTCCCCTCTCTTAAACTTATCTATTTTAATTTGAATCATTAGTTTAATTAAAGAAAACTAAAATTGGGAGTGACCTAACCTTTAGTAAAGATTTTTCATTGCTGTGTTTCCCTATCTCTATGGGTTCAACCTCACACTTCTTCTATTCTATGCCATTGTAGTTAGTATGGTTTGGGTTAATATAATTTCTAATTTGACTCATGCCCAGAGGAATTAATGATGCCTTTTAGGCGTATCAATATCCCACACATTGGAGGCATTATCCTAATGTATCTGTACACATGCACACATATCCAAGTCCATACAATGCTGAAATGTAAAAAACCTAAAACCAATGCATGCATACATCTATAATCCCACAATCAGAGTATGAAAATAATGCATCGAAAGTTATAAAGGGGCCAAATACAAGCCCGAAAAAACACAAAATGTCCAAACTACTTAGAAGGAAGGGACTAATATCAAATAAAAATAGCCAAAAAACACCTCAGGTTGTCTATCCCAAACTATGCTCCACCTGATCCCTATCCTTCTAGGACACCATTAAATAGGATGGCATCTGCATAAGACATGACATGTGTGGGCAGATCCCATGCAGAGGTGAGTATAAAAATACCCAGTAGAGAATCCCAAAATCACTAAACATATGTATCCAAAGTATTCATATTATTAAAATAATATAGAAATCAAGAAAAACCTAGATATACTTAGGAAGGACATTATGACTCCAAAAGTATCAACCAAACTGAAAACCACATGATTCTGCTCAAATCTTCTAAGCAATGATCATTATGGGATAACCCACTCCATGAGCCAAGATATCACCTATGAAACTCAACCAAGAGATCATGATTATTGGGACTCACCCAAGACAACTCACTATTCTCTGAAGTCCATGATCCATATATAGGGGATCACACCTAGGACCCCTAAGTGACACCATAAATATAATCTAGATAAACCCATAATGTAGGGGATCTTATGATAATTAAACCACATACCTTACTGAAATAGAATAATAGATGGAGGATAAATGCCCCATTATTGGATTCCATGATGATTCTACAAACCCTACCTAGGGTATAAGATGGAATGATAGAGGATCACACTCCAGTCTCACAGAGGGACATCACAAACTGTATCTGAGACTCATCCTCCATAGTGGATGACAATCCAAAGCTGTGGATGCAATGACACACTGTACCCTTGAGAGGATGGACCAAGGGAACACACTCAACTGATACTGGTCCAAACTAAATAAATAAGGGGCTCTAAACACTCTCAAAGGGGGTAAATGACATGTACTTAGAGTACACAATGTGTCTAGAAAACCCCTAGTATTCCCATGTGTCGTTATCTCACATGGAATTTAAACTAAAAATACATGTAATTTCCTATCACATACATGTTGTGTAGAGTTCAAGCTAGCACTCCACCTATTCCACCTTCTCATGAACGTATACTTCTGGTCATGCTTGTGTGCCAACTTGTGTACACATTTATTTGCCTATGTACACCTATCCATGTCTGAGTACACGACACTACCCATATACTTTGACAGTGTTTGTATACCTTGACCTACCCATGGACATGTATCCTCAAAGATACATGTTGATCCTCCATCACTAGTTACATGGCGTGTGACAAGTGTCACACAACATGTGATATTTTCTTCTTTGTGAAAACCCAAACACTACAGTAAGGTCCCTAGATGGCGTGTAGTCCTAGATTACATGCTATGTTACTAAAAAAATTATAAAACCCTCAATTTCATATATGTGTCACCGTCTATGCGACCACTGCCATGATTCTAGTTGGGAATCATGGATTTGAGGTCGTCTGACCTTCCTGTCATCAGAGATCTAAATTTTTTCTTTGAATCTACTTAGAAAATTCCACCGTCTGGCCATGCCATCACCACCAAATGTCTAACTGGGAAGAATGGGAACCATTAGTCCATTATAATATACTTATGATCATCCTCTATAATCATCTCCCCTCAATCACACCCTTGATAATGAACTAAAATCTCTGTATTGATTCATTTCACTGAAGAACAGGGGCACAATGATCAAATACCGAGTATCCATCAAACCATTGGCCAAAGAAAATACCAACGACAATCATGTGAAGAAATAGGGGAGAAAAACATAAACTATAATTATGAGGAATGAACCTCATCATTTTTTTATCCTTGATCCGTTTTTAAAGAATTCAACGAATGAAAAGTGAATAATGAACAGAAAAATAATTCTACCATAAATAAATAAATCATTAATGTGTGAATAAATTCTTTCTTGAGTAATTTATTCAAGTTCGACATGGGATAAATAAAAGGATGGAATCAAACAAATAAAACATCCTACTTAGATGTTGGATCGATTTTTGTTGAATAATGGTCCTGCATTACTGTCATTGGTGAGATCCATGAACTCTGATGGTGAAATGATCTTCAATCTCGATCTGATATGATTTCATCTGCCAAGACTTATGTCCTCTAATGGTCATCTAGATCTCTAGGGTTATTTGGCCAACCTTGAGATCTTATAATAACTATATATTTTTAGATGAAAATAGGTCACCATGTCAACATAATAAAATAAATAAATCTATTTTTTTTATTTTTTTATTTACACCTATGATGATTTTTAACCAAATGATTGATGTCGACAAAGATTACGTCGTTCCTGGGGTAGATCCCATGCTCTAAACTCAACAGAAGCCTTAGATTTATTATTCAAGCCTCTATTTAAGAGTTACTCCATTTTTTCAAGAAAAATGTGTGCACATTATATTAATATTTTTAATATTTTTCAAATATCAGTTTTGGGCACACTGGGCCTTAGAATCTCACGCCGTCTTAGCGCCTGGCTCAAAAAATAATCCATATAATATTCAGAAGCAATACATGAAAAAATTAGATCCATTAAATTCTTAATAAGAATTATTATATTCATATGAAACCCAACAAACCATTCATTGAGGTACTTCCTACAACTCAACATTTATTTTGTTCATGATATTTAATGGAAAATGTAATAAACATTTAAGAAGCTGAATTAAATATGGATCTATCTTTTTTCACTCATCTTTGATATAAATCAATTTTATGTCTATTGGAAAAAATTACATGTTGAATATGGGGACAGTGAATATCTATGGTAATATTATGTATATGTTTTATGAGATAATTGTGATCATCATTTTTTGAAAGATGTTTTCATATTGGGTATGCATAGATTTGAACCAAATGAATCACTTAGGGGAATATTAAACAAAATCACTATCTTATATGGAAATTAATTCCATAACAGTGGATTATGAGATAGATTAATGTTATAAAATTTCTTCCTGTCGAATTAAATTACAGTTTCAATGGAGATCATGGCTTGAATATTCCCATTATTCAAGAGTAATAAAAATATTTATTTTTGAAGTGTGAACCACATTTAAAAATTTACATTTGTAGTTAATGTTAATTTTTTAATTTGTATTTTAAAAGTAGATCATGTAGTTTGGAAATAATGATAATTCAGTTTCTAGTGTGAGAATTTTCTTTCCAATATTTCACATGATAGGACATGTTATTTTTGTAGTAAAATTTTATCATTGAAAATTTGTCTTACAATAAATAAATCAAAATTTTCATCAAGAGAAGGCCAACCCACTAGGCCCAAACCATAGCTTAATATTTAATGTAACTTAGTACAATTAAATTTTAGTTCAAAGGAAAATACTTCCATACTAGAAATCCTTCAATTCTTCTATATCGTACTTTCTTCACTCTATGGAATCTACTCTATTTCTAGCACCAATGTAAATTTCAACCACTTCTTTTGTGGTAGAAACTTTCATAGTATTCTTTTTATTTACAGGAACAATTCCAATTATATCACAATAGTAATACTTTATCTATTTATACTATTGTTAGTTTATAATTTTTTCTATGAATTTAAAAAATACTTCAAAAAATTGTGCACATTTCCATAATATTTTCAAAAAACTAAATGAATCCATGACCTATGTATGGACCTAATGTATGGGGAAGACATTATTTCACATGAATATGGGCTGAATTGAGAAGTACTTATTATCAATAATGTCCACATTATGGTTTTTTACATATGTGACCTTGTCATTAAAATTTCACTATCTATTTTTTCAAATATCCAAAGAAAAATTGCAATCTTTTCTTATATGATCTTAATTTATTCAATCATCCATCATATATCAGTCATGTTAGATAGAAAGTGTGAAACTGATTCAGTTATAGAAGTATGAAACTGTTATATGCCTTCAAATATAAATTACAATTACTAATAAATGAAAAGTGTAATTTCTCACCTCAAAACTATAATTAGTACAAAAAATATGGATGCCCAATTATCATTAACATTCCTGAAAAACAAGAACATTTAACATTTACATCTATTAGAGAAGTCCAAATAGATTTTCCCACTTTCAATGGAAAATTAAACTAGAAAATACAATGGGACATTCCTTTAGTGAATATTAAATGGAAAATACCCCTAAAAATAGTAAAAATATATTCCCTTTTGTTGAAATAAATTCCACATTAAAAGATGCATTAGAAAATATTATATGATACCTTACAATGTAAAATTATAGTAGTGAAATAGTGAAAAAATCTACTATAAATATTATTGATGGAATAATTTTCTATAGGATAAGTTACAATTGAAAATTACACTATAACTTCAATTGAAATATACAATGTCGTGGAATTTAATAGTGAAAATATAAGGTGAAAAAATCCATTTTCTTGTTGTAAAATTTAGCCATTTCATATCCCACTCGATTTTTTATTCAATATTTCAATGAAATAATAATTTGGAATCATAAAGTAAATTTATGTTTCAATTTTTTCCTCTAGATTTGAGTCTATGACCATTTACATAGTAGAGTTTTCAATGAAAAATTATATCACTAGAAATTTTTAGTGGAAAAATTTTACTATAAAACCTGCAATGTAAAATTTCACTAGATAAGATGCAATATAAAATAATAATTGTGAATTTTTTATTGAAAATTTAACCGGAGAACTCATAATAGAAAATTCCATAGGAGAAGTTGTAGTTGAACATTCCATTGAATAATATAAAGTGTAAATTACACTTGAGAACTTTTATTATAAAATACCATCATAAAAAAATCATTGATAACTTATAGGAGAAAATTCTACTAGATAAATTTTAGTGAAAAATTCCATTTGAACTTTTATTAGAAAATTCCAATGAAATTTATAGTGGAATATTTCAATGAAGAACTTAGTGAAATTTTTTGGTCGAACATGCATTGAGAAATTACAATGGAAAATGAAATGGAAAATTGCAATGGAGAATATCCACTATAAAACTCTATTAGAGTGGAATTTGGTATTGGAAGTCATTCCTAGAACTTCCAGTTCAATTTTATACTTGTAATCTTCTGGTGGATTTTTAAAGAAATGATGAATTTTTTTTGGGATTAGGAATGTGTAGTGAAATTATATGGGAGAAGAAATGTTATAAAATTCATCTAGAATGGTTGATATGGAAAATTCCATCAATGAACTTCCTATCATATATCTCAATGTAACTTATAAATATACACTAAAGGGCATGGGTCATGAATTATATGAATAAAGTAAAAAAATAAAGAAAACTGGAGCTGTATATGATAGAAAAATACCAAAAATGTATAAAAAATTATTTGTGAAAAGTTCTAAAAGAAGTATTTAAACTATTACATGTTTTCAATGTACAATGAAAGGTCATTATACAAGTGAATGTTCATTAATATTTTCTTAATATTTTAGACATAAAAAACATTTATTTCTAAGAGTCTATCTTCAAGATTATCCTAGATTTCCAAAATCATTAGGACATACTAAAGCATTGATTAATAAGAATATATCATCATGATTATTCTAGAATACTTGTTTCAAATTTGTTTGGGTATCAAAAAATTATTTTAAAAATTCAATTGGATCAAAATTACCATGAGTACCAAAACTATTTATGAAATTATATTTCAAGAAAAGTTACTTAGAAGCCTCAAGAAGGTCATGTACAATGAGTGATCTAGATACATGACTAGAATCCATTAAAATTCTTATCTTACAATTAATGTAGCGGAGGAACTAATACATTTAAAGAGAAATATAAAGGTAATGTTCAAGGATTTCATGAAATTTTTATTTCTAATTGTCGAAGGATTAAAACATAATCTAATTAGTATTTCTCAATTATGTGATGGTGATATGTTTGTAATATTTAAAAATGATAAGTTCCTTATTTTAAAATATACTTCTATACTGTTTTATACTAAAATAAAAGATAATATCCAATATATTGATTTTAATAAGATAAAAAATCAAAAATTTGAGTGTCTCAATGATGTTTAGACAAATGATGTTTATGGCATATGAGGCTTGGAAATAAAAAATTCGAATTATTACACAAGATATTAAAACATATAAATATACTAAAACTACCTGAACTCAAAGTAGAAATATATCACTTTTTTGATTACTGAATTAAAGGAAATCATTGAAAATAAAGTTTTATATCTTTTTAAGATGAAAAAAATACTAAGACCCTATAACATTCTAGCTCAGGTCAACCTAACACGTCACCCGATCCAACCCTCCACAAGGCCTAAAGCATAACTCCCCATAAGGCATAGTTTGTTGACTAGTAGTGAGGTCCTAATAGATACATTGGGGAGACTATACCCTCTAGTTAGGGTGAAATAATAGCGGAAAATAACCAAAATCATACACAAGGATAAGCATCAGAGTACGCATAATAAATAAACTGAAATAGAATCATGCTATAATAAATGAAATGAAATATATAGTTATATAGACTCATAATAATAAATAATATACAATAGTCAATCACCCACTGGGATGACCACATATACAAAATAAAAAAACTAAAAATAAATACAATAGGATCTACTACCAACACCTATCCTAACCACATACCTGGTCTGCATGATGCTCGAGTTGTACCATCCCAATATTGAGATTCCACACGAATAGCTCCGCTTGATCAAGAAAAACTAGTCCTTGACCCCATCCATCAAATAACCTATTCTCCAACCTGAAAAATATACATTTGGTATGCAGGCACACAGAGGTTCACATATAGGTGGTGAGAGATAAATCTTAGTAGACCACCCTCAACGATGAATCTATAATCTGTTGTCATAATAAGTTCATGAACACATGATATGCCAAGACTAGAAAAAAACTAACAAAAACTGGAATAAATAAAAAATACATAAAATTAAAGGGGGAAAATTAAAAAAAAGAATAAATCCATCAACGGGTTCTAGACTAACACCCTAAGTAAATTTACCCCCATTATTTCTCACACTAGAGAATTTACAACATATGGATCACTTGAACACATGACATTATGTGAATTCACTAGATCTAATAGGATCTCTAAGATGTTTAAATATAAAGGCATGGATACCAAACCTAGGGTGTAACCATAGTCATCCTCATGAAAAAGTACATCTACCATACTCTAGGACTGAAATAACATGATATGAACTAGAGACATGAACATCTAGGCCAACAAAACTAGAGAACCTTTCAGTCTCAATGGTCTTATAGAAAAAATCAAGTATAAACTAGGGAATCAATAATAGGTGGGCTCTATACATAAACCCAAGATCACATAGCATCCACATGGTCAATAGAGATACAACATCCATGATAGAAAAAACCCACTCTATGAGTTCCTTAGTGCCTTAGGATCCTGAATCCACTCTAGCTAGAGTACACACTCAACTAGGGGGGGGGGGGGGGTGTACTCATCTAGATCATCCATTAGCTCCATAAGCCCATAAAAACATAGTCATTCAAAAAAGGAGAGAATCATATCAACACTCAGGGACAACACTTGATCTACGATATTCCAACAATCTCCTCCTCAAACCAAATTTTTGAGCTAAAACTGCCTCAAATTCCATGTCAAAAGGCTAACTGAATGTGGGTTGGTCTAAATCTCAAACCCATCGTCCAAACAGCTAAACTAGCAGTACCAATAAAATATTATCTAAAAAATAACATGGATTCTCTCAGTCCCCTAGATCTTAACATTCGAAAAATTATCCAATATGGGATATCAATGACCCACTTTAGGACCAAACAAAACTCAAGGATTCCATAATCCTAGGTTCATAGAACAAAGTGAAGTCAAAATAGGGACTCCCCCACTGCACCTAATATCTCAATCCATTCTTGTCCCAAAGATCCAAAAATGACCCAAAGGTCACAGTAAGAGTAGGACACCCTATGAGGGGTCCCTCTAGATTATCCAAAGAAAAGGACATACAGAATGAAGAGACATCCCAAAAGGCCCTCAGTGGCCTCCAACTGATCCTCAATCAATGACGCATCCAAAGGGGTATCCAAAGTACATTACACCTACAAGGACATATAAATAGTTCCCATAACCAGCTTAAAATCCAGATACCCACCATAATATCTCCTCAACACAATAAAATCTCAGGGAAAATCCCACATAGAAATACCCCATCCATCCTTCCTAGTAAACAAATCATCCACGAGCACCAACTTTCTCACAATGTCATCCAAAGAACACCATGACACGTGAGAATTCTTAACAACTAACTATGACATCTACTGATCACTTGATCATAAACTAGTCTACAAGGGAACCATCAAGAGTCCCTCTAACTCATCTCAACAACACAACATCACTGGGTCATAACTGCCATCCCATGAAATCAACCTAGCCCAAAGGCTCAAACGACTCTAATCCTCAAACACAAGATCTAAAACTCAATAAATCTAACATCAATTAACTAGTCTCATATGAGAGGGAAAAACTAATATCTCCTAAGATATACTACTCAACCTTTCCTTCTAAGATCTGTCTAAAATAACTTCAAACAATATTGACCTAGAATCCACAAGCCTAAACCAACTAAAAATCTCACAACCCTCACCTAATCCTGATAACTCACAACCCAACCCCTAAAAGGATTATAAATTGAAACCTTGAAGAAATCCCCCTATTGAAATATATCAATCCATAACACTATCTAGAATAAGTCTAAAAATCTAAAGGATTCATCCATCATGATCTACATGAAAAAATGCTCGAAATAGACTACTCACAAGTCCAATTCAAACTCTAGGGTGAAAAATAGGAAAAGAACACTAGGGAAGGAAAACTACATAATTTTTACCTTGGGTACACAATGTGTAACCCCAAAGTTCCTCCCTATCCATGTGGAACTTGCCACTCAGCATGTACTTTCCCAAAGTGCACAATGTGTGCACCCTATACACAGCATATACCCCCCACATGAGTACATGCCTATGTACCTCAGTCCCACTTGGCATGTACAATGCCCAACGACAACATATGTACCACCCAAAACATAGAGTGTCCCCTATGCAGTGTCCCCAAGCATGTACTTAACCATGTACCCCCACACGGGACTTGTCTAAGCATAGTACACAACTGCTAGCTATGTACCTTGCATGGGATCTGGTTGTGTACCCTACACGTCCATGTACCCCTGGGACACCCTGAGTCACCACTACACTATGTTCATATCTAGTACATGGTGTGTATGAAAAAAAGATCATCTTACCTGAATATGAAGAACATACGATGTGTGTTTCCTAAACTTTATGGTGCATACATGAGTAATCCCTAATGGAAAAATACCAAAACGACCCAAAACTAAAGTTTCTCCTCGATTAAGACTAGATCGACCCTCAAGGGTTCCAAAAAAACACATAAAAGGATTTAAAACATAAAAATGACTATGATATGGGGATTTATAACAAAACATTAAAAATGGTTCTACTTCCAAGTGGAAACCACCGAAGCTTTATACTGGATCCGTGCCACTCACTCACTGAGCCTTGATCTACCTATGGATGAGCACCCCAAGTGGCACCTCCTCCTGCCTATCCCTCTTCTATCTATCTCCCTCTCTCAGTCATGTCACACCAAATCCCCAATGGGCATGCATGGTAAGCCAAAGGGTTAAGAGAGAAAAGAAAAATAAAAAAAATAAAAAGAAAAAGAAAATAAAATAAAAGGGGCCTGGGCTCGACCCCTATGCCTGTGAAAAGTTTATACCTCACCTAGGAAAACCCCCCATTTTTTGGAATCAACCATAGATATGGAATATCAATCCAAAACTACTTTAGAAATATATCACCAAATGATCATGAGAAAATAAAATAATATTTAATTAATTAAATATTAAATATTCTATGAAAATTCAAATGGCTTGGATTTACACCAAACATCTATCCTAGGAAAAACACCCAATTTCAGGACCAACATAGTGGTCAAAAAAAATTATTTGAGATCACCTTATAGGAAAATTAACCATTTTTTTCCTAAAACACTTCTTGGAACAAAAAATCAAATTTATCCTAATTTTCACTACCTGTGATGACCCAAGGCATCACAAAATCCCCACAAAAAATTCTTATCACCCCAATTAAGACTTGGAGAATACCAAGTAGACATGATCTTCTCTAAGAACTAGAACAACTGATGCTATTTCAACCATCCAATGACTAGTCTTATAGTGTTCATGACTCTCTCCCAACATTAGAGACATTAAATCATGATCGATATGATGATCCCCACTATAAGAGTATCCATATCATCACCCGACTTCCCAAACAACAAACCACACAACCTATACTATGTCCATCACCAAACATTATGGATAGACATGACTAGACTTCTCACACCTGATCACCAGTATGAAAACTGTAACAAACCACACTCATTCCTAGTCCACCAGGAATAATAATCTTCATGCTTTATAAAACATTTAAAATGAGTCTCATGACCTCCAAAAGTATATGGTTCACTCACCACTATAAGGCTTTCCTTAAACCACTCCCAAACAAGAAACATGACTTTCACTCATGTGGGAGAAGCCAACGATACTAGCTTAACATCCCTAAAATCAATGACCATGCTCCTCACATAGGTCAATTCCAAAAAACTAGAGTACCATTGACACTCCTCTCCAAAATGAGGCATCTCAATCATGCCATGATCCACCACATGAATTTCCTCTAATTGGTTGTGTATCCAAAACCACAAGCACCCAACTAGGCTTCCACTGCGCTACCTAAAGTACAACCAAAATGACCTGGGAAAGGAAAAAAACCAAACCTACCCTCTCAATCCTTCCATGAGATAGAGATCACTCATAGCACTACACTTTTCATACACTAGGAATCCTCATTCTTATCCACACCCTAGTGAAAACATACCTTAATGGCCCCACTAAGGAAGAACAACCACATCCACCCAAGCCATTAGTGATAACAAGTACACATGCCCCACCACAAGACCTGGAAAATGCATGCGGCATGAAAATATCCCTACCAAGGAAAACAACACTAGGAATTTAAGGAAACCACCACCTCATCGAAACTCAATACTAATCTAAACATCTCCAAGCATCATTTCCTTTATCAATCCACCAATAGGGAAGTCAGAGACCATTATCGACCCACAAGGGTCTCCATGCATCCCTCGGTGAAGGGACTACATCTATATCACTGATGAACATCTCACTACAAGATCCTCATGGACTATCATAAAAAAAATGAACATGAGGTTTAGTTGAGTAGAATGCCACCAAATACTTATACAAGAAAAGAATATATGAGCAGTTGCTGAAACTTTAAACAATCAAACCTCTATAATTAAGGAAATCACACACAGACATTTATATTTCATGAGAATCTTACATTCCTATAATAATGAATTAATTATAGCATATTTACCACAAGTCAAGAGGAAAAAACCATAATAAACTATAAATTCACAAATTCAAGTGCATCACACTAGGTGAAATCACACATCTGTAAAAATAGAATATGAGAACATCAATCCCATGACTTGAAATCTTGGACTTCCTATTGGAAAAGGAGTTTGTGACACACTATTCTAAGATACATCAAAATTTATAACACATTACTAGACCACATGTCTACTAACTCCCCAAATCATAAAACTAAACACATATGATACTATTTTGTAACAAACTAGCTGGGGTCTACCTAACACGTCACTCGATCTATCCCACCACAAGGCCTCAAGTGTGCCTCCTAATATGTCAAAGGCTTACAACTTGTAGTGAGGGTCTAACAGATATAGTGGGGATAATATGCCCTCTGGTCAGAGTGCAATGACAATGAAAAATAATCAAACTCATACACAAGGATAAACATAATAGTACACATAATAAATAAACTGAAATAGAAGCATGCTATAATAAATTAAATGCATCATAAATTCATACAGAATCAAAAGCATGAAAAACATACAATATAAAGTCTCCCACTGGGATAAACACATATACAAAAATAAAAATGATGAAAATAAATTCAACATGCTCTATTACCAACACCAAGACTAATCACATACTTTGTCTCCATGATCCCCAAGCTAAACCAGCCCGATCCTGAGACTCTACACGAGCAACTCCACTCAATCAAGAATCACTAGGCCTTAGCCCCATCCATCATGAAAACTATGATCCAACCTGAAAATAGACATCTAGTTTGCACGTAAACTGAGGTTCACACATAGGGGGTGAGAAATAAATCTCAATAGACCACCTCCAATAGTGAAACTATAATTTTCTATCATAAAAATTGATTTCGCACATGATATACCCAACCTATATAAAAAATAACAATATTTTGTATAAAGGAAAAATTACATAAAATAAAAGGGAGAAAAAAAACAAAGAAAACAGCTAATTGTGGGATCTAGTTTGACACACAAGGTAAATATACCAACACTCTGGCCCACACTAGAGGATTTACAACACATGACTCACCCAACCACATTACATCAAGTGAGTCTGTAAGAACCGAGATCTTCATTTCAGGTATGGATCTTGAATTCGTGTTTTTTTAGGAAAAAAGAAGAATTGGGAATTTTATAATTACACATCGTGTATTCCAGAGTACATGCCATGTACCCAGTTTCCACATGTAGCCATGTATTGGCCATGTAACGGATAAGTATAGGGTCGTGTAGGTGACCTGGAAAACCACCTAAAGTGGGGGTCAGTTGAGGCTTGTACACGGAGTCTACATTAAATGAACATTTCGTGTACTTTTCTTTTTAATTTATGAATCAGATAGGGATCACGTATCATCTCCAGAACACACTTCTTCTTCCCTTGGGTCATACAGGAGAGTGACGAACGGCCTAAGAACTTCAATCTCTGCCTGGTTCTTTATCCAAACTTTGATTGAGATGTTGTTGGGTGTGTTGGAATTCTACCAGTGTGTTCTCTATTTCCCTAAAGCCTTTCTTCCTGATTCCTCCTCTCTCGTGAGTATTTGAAGGGTGATCATTCTTACCCTTTTTGTAGATCTACAACTTTCTAGGCCTATTCAAGGTCCAACATTCAAGAGTGATGATCGTATAACATCAAGGTAGGTGGTTTGTGACTTTTTTCATTTGTATTTGGATTATATATTCTTAAAGTGTCGAATACCCATGTTTGGGGTATTGCGTATTTTCGAATTTGACCCTATTTAATACCTTCTATGTATTGTTTGATTGAGAAAGGGTGATTGATTATGAATACGTTTTATACCTTGTTATGGGACACCCCATTTTTGTGTTCCCTTGATTGACCATTTATGGTCATTTGGCCTAGGTTGCCTATGAGGCATGCCTTGTTTCCATGCCTTGATTTTTTTATGATGGAGTTTGATTGATTATATGAATTACATGTGTTATGCTTTTGAATATTATCCATGTAGTAGTTATAGATTACATGTGCGACCTTGTTATGATATGTGCGCTATTTTTTCAATGGACTGTGAGAGCCTTAGACCATAAAAACTATGGGGGTTTCCATGTTTATTTATACAGAACTGTGAGAGCCTTGATGTAGACTTTGAACCAGGAGTATTAATCGTGAGAGCCACCCATGAGGTTGTTTATGATTATTTATACTATGTGGACCCAGGGATTATTGACCGTGAGAGATACCCAGAGGTCGTTTATAATTTGTTAATTCCATGTTGACTTAGGGGAATTGACCATCAGAGATTCCCAGGTGGTCGTTTGTATTTGATTAATGCTATGTTAAACCAAAGGGGTTAGACCATGAGAGCTTTCCCATAGGGTTTTTGTGAATAATTTAATGACTATGAAGAGTATACCAAGCCAAAGTACAAACTTGGACTTGGTCTTAATTGGTTGTTTAGATGGTCTTCTAAGACATCTGTTGTTACTATTATACATGGGGATACAAATCTTAGGCTAGATTTCAAGGTTAAATTATTCAATACTTTGAATAATTAATAAATGTAAATGAATTTAATTGAAAACTGTAGGATTGTCTACTTTTGAGTACTTCCTTGTTTATAACTTCATTTCGGCATATTACCTGCTATATATATATATTCACTGACAGTTAGGCATATATCTTTTGGTTGTTGCCTACTGGGATTCGTCTCACACATTTTTTGGGTCATGCTTTTGGACCCAAACAGATTATATGTTTTCAGTTATAGATAAGGAAAAACACCCTTCTTCATCAGGTACTTGATTGTTGTTGGAGCTGGAGAGCATGGGACCAAGATAAGGCTTGCGATGCTATTGGACTATACTGTTTTTCTGTACTTTGGTTTCAGTATTGTATTTCTAGAATTGTGACTTTTTTGGATACTTTACTAGACACATGTGACATGCATCATTTATATATTCTCTAGTTGTTATATTACAATTAGTCTTCCACTATTTACTTCTATTGTATGGTATTACTACTTCCACTTTTGTTTACTATTTGTGATTCTGTTGTGTATACTCTGCCAATGAGGGAATAGTTTCCCCATTATCAGAATTTGGACCTCACTACTAGTCAGCAACCTCTGGCATTTGGGAAAATGCGCTTCAGGTCATGTGACCAACCGGGTATGGGGCACCTTTGGGAGGAACCCACAGAAGAGTGTGTCAGGTGAGGACCCTACTCCTAGGTGGAATGTAGGTGATGATGAGGTCTTGTGTTTCTATAGATGCGTATGGGTGTCAGCAGACATATGTGAGGAGTTGATGCAGGATTTTCATTCCTCAGTTTGGAAAGTTCATCATGGTGTCACCAAGATGTATCGAGATCTCCATCGTCAATATTGGTGGCCAGGTATGAAGAGGGATGTAGCTGGTTTTGTTATGAGATATTCCACCTGTCAGTAGGTGAAGGTGGAACATCAGTGACCAATAGGGATTTTACAAAGTGGTATCATAGGAGTTTTGTTTTCTATTTTTCCTTACTATTTGGAGCCTATAGACAGAGATAGAAAGGAATAGGTAGTTGGTAATAAGTTATTCCTGGGAATAGCTAACTCGTGTATAGGGAAAATCCAAGTTACCTCAAATATTGTAATTTTTATGGTTTTTCAATTGTTACAGTTGATTTGATTTCACCATTGGGTGATTCGCTTGTATTGTGTTATTATCATTGATATTATTGATGTTCTATTTCTGTTGCAACCTGATGAGATGAGTGTATGTCATCTCATGCATCATATAGTCACTTACTAGAGATCACATGTCATGCATTATTATCATTCCATTTAGGGTGCATTATTGATTGTATGTTGTTGTGATATATGTTTTTTTAGATATGCATGTTGTTTTGATATATGTCGTGATAAAATACCTGCTATTTTGGTAGGGTATTGGAATATGTAAAGTTTCATTTGGATGGACGTCAAACTTTGGTCTCTGAGGTGTCATGGGCCCTCTTGGATCAGAATTTGGTGGATCATGTTTGAACTTTAATTGAATTTTGTCAATTAATGATATGAATAAGAATTCCAAACTTTTATTTGTGGGGGTATGGGCTCTCACAGGTCAGAATTTGTCATGCCTTGGATAAAATTTTAAGTTTTTAAGGGTTAAAAAGAAGTTTCAGATGGAGCCTTATGAGGATTTGTATGGTAGGCCATTCCAATCACCCCTATGTTGGCTAGAGGCAGGAGAGGCAGCTATGTTAGGACCTCTTCTTGTTCAAGAGACCCCTGAGAAGGTAGTGTTGATTCGAAAGAGGATGGTTATTGCACAATCTCAGTAGAAATATTATGCTGATCAATGAATATGACCTCTAGAATTCGAGGTCAGAAATCAGGTTTTCTTACGTGTCACACTGAGGTTGGGACATAGGAGGATTAGGAGATAGAGGAAGATTTCACCAAGATACGTCAGGCCATTTGAGGTTTTGGGGAGAGTCGGGCCGGTTGCCTATCGGTTGTAGTTACCTCAGAGGTACCGGGCTATGTACAAATTCTTTCATGTTTCTTAGCTACGACATTACTTTTCATACTCATATCATGTTTTCCAACCTAAGGAGGTTGAGTTGGAGGTGGATGCATCCTTCGAGGAGCACCCTATTTGGATTTTGGATCGCAGCACAAAGGTTCTCCATGGACGGCATGTTCCTTTGGTACGAGTGATATGGTAGCATAGGTGAATACAATATGAGACTTGGGAGAGGGATGCTGACATACGATCACAGTGGCCAGAGTTGTTTGAAGTTTCTTCTTCTCCACCCTTAGAAGGTCAATTTGGGGATGAATATTTTTAAGGGGGGAAGTTTTAAAGAATCTAGATCTTTAATTCAGGTATGGATCTTGAATTTGGGTTATTTTTTAGGAAAAAAGAAGAATTGAGAATTTTGTAAGTACACTCTGTGTATTCCTAAGTACACACTATGTACCCATTTGTTGTTTATAGCCGTGTACTGGTCGTGTAATGGCTGAGTACATGGTCGTGTAGGTGACCTAATAGACCACATAAAGTGGGTGATGGTTGAGGCTAGTACACAACGTGTATATTAAATGAACACACCATGTACTTTTCTTTTTAATTGATGAATCAGAGTGGGGTTGCGTATCATCTATAAAACACACTTCTTCTTCCCTCAGTTTGTATAGGAGAGCGACGAATGGCTAAAGAACTTCAAGCTCCTCCTGGTTCTTCATCTGACCTCTGATTGAGACATCGTTGGGTGCGTTTGATTCCTACCAGTGATTTCTCTCTTTCCATAGAGTATTTCTTCCTAATTCCTCCTATCTCGTGAGTATTTCAAGGACGATTGTTTTTACCCTTTTTGTATATCTACATTGTTCTAAGCCAATTCAAGGGTCGATGTTCAAGAGTGTTGATCATACAACATCAAGGTAAGTGGTTTGTGCATTTATTCATTTTTCTTTGGATTATATATGCTTAAAGTTCGGAATACCCATGTTTAGGGTATTGCATATTTTGGAATTTGACCCTGTTTAATGCCTTCTATGGTTTGTTTTATTGAGAAAGGGTAATTTCTTATGAATAAGTTTTTATACCTTGTTATGGGGAACCCCATCAGTGGATTCCCTTAATTGACCATTTATGGTCGTTTGGCCTTGGTTTCCTATGAGGTGTGCCTTGTTTCCATGACTTGAGTTGTTTAGGATGAAGTTTGATTGATTATATGAATTTCATGTGTTATGATTTTGAATATTATCCATGTAGTAGTTATAGATTACATGTTCTGCCTTGTTATGATATTCACGCTATTTTTCCAATGGACCATGAGAGCATTGGACCAATAAAACTGTGGGGGTTTCCATGTTTATTTACATAAGACCATGAGAGACTTGGTGTAGACTTTGAACCAGGTGTATTGACCATGAGAGCTACCCAGGAGGTTGTTTATGATTATTTATGCTATGTGGAACCAAGGGGTATTGACCATGAGAGCTACCTGGAGGTTGTTTATAATTTATTGATGCCATGTTGACCCAGGGGTATTGACCGTGAGAGCTTCCCAGGTGGTCATTTGTATTTGATTAGTGCTATGATAAACCAAAGGGGTTAGACTGTGAGAGATTTAATAAAGGGTTGTTGTGAATAATTGAATGATTGTGATGGATCTTCTAAGCCAAAGCACATGCTTGGACTCGGTCTTACTTGGTTGTTTAGACGGTATTCTAAGAAATTTTTTGTTACTATTATATAGGGGGATATAGATATTAGGCTAGATCTTGAGGTTACATTCATCAATGGTTTGAATAATTAATAAATGTGAATGAATGTAATTGAAAATTGCAGGATTGTTTAATTTTGAGTACTTCCTTGTTTATTACTTCATTTCTGCATATTACCTACTATATATATTCACTGAAAGTTAGGAATAGATATTTTGGTGGTTTCCTATTGGGATTCATCTCACACCCTATTTGGGTCATGATTTTAGACCCAAACAGATTATATGGTTTTAGGTATAGATAAGGGAAAGCACCCTTCTTCATCAGGTACATGATTGATATTGGAGCTAGAGAGCATGGTACCAAGCTAAGGCTTGTGATGCTATTGAAGTTTACTATTTTTCTATACTTTGGTTTCATTATTGTATTTCCAACATTGTGACTTTTTTGGATGATTTCTAAGACACATGTGACATGCATCATTAATATACGATCCCTTTGTTATATTTTTATCAATCATCCACTATTTAATTATATTTTATAGTATTACTGCTTCCGCTTTTGTTTACTATTTGTGATTCTGCTATGTATACTCTGCCACAAAGGGTATACTTTTCCCATTATCAGCCTTGTCCCTCGCTGCTAGTCAGTAGCCTCTGGCATTTTCAGAAATGCGCTTGAGTTCATGTGACCAACTAGGTACGAGGCACCTTTGGGCGACACCTAGAACGAGAACATTACATAGTATACCAAATCTACATAGGATCTCAAATATTTCTAAATAAAAAGGCATGAATTCAAAAATCCTAGGAATAACCATAGGAATCCACATGAAAAAGTGCATTGATTAGGCTCTATGAATCCAATAACATGATTTGAACTAGTGAAAAGAACATTTAGATCGAAACAAGTAGAGAACCTATCAGCCCTGAAGGTCCTTTAGAATGAATCAGACACCAACTATGGACCCAACAATACTTAGGCTTCAAACATAAACCTGGGAGCACAAAAAATCCATGTGGCCAGAAGAGACACAACATCCATGATAGAAAAAACCAACTTCATGAGTGCCTCAAAACCTCACGATCCCTAATCCACTCTAGCTAGGGTGCACACTCAACTAGAGGGGGGATGAACTCATCCAGATCATCCATTATCTCCCAAATCCCTTATAACTACAACCAACTAATGGATGAGAGAACTAGATCGATTCTCAGGACCAATGTGTGATCCAAAATATCCCAAGGGTCTCCTCATCAAACCAAATTCTTGAGAAGAAAATTCCCCAAACATCACAACCAAAGGATGACCAAATGTGGGTTAATCCAAATATCAAACCCACCATCCAAATTGATGAACTAGCATTGTCGATCAACTCTTGGCCAACAAATAACTTGGCATATTTTTTCCCCTAGATCCCAACATCTAGAAAAATAGCCATCATGGGCTCTCAATGACCCACCTCAGGGAAAAACAAAATTCAAGGCTCCCATGGTCCCTGGGGTCATAGAACAAACTGATGTCCTACTAGGGACTCCCCTTATTCACCCAATATCTTAGGCCATTCCCATTCAAAATATCCAAAAATTTCCCAACGGACAAAATAATAGCAGGACACCCTACGAGGTGTTTCTCTAGCTTATCCAAATGCTAAGACACCCAATAAAGAAACATCCTAAATATCCCTCAGTGGACTCCAAATGATCCTCAATTAACAATGTTCCCAAAGGGGAATCCAAAGAACAAAAAGCCTACAAGGGTGTATCAACAGTTCTTCTGACCACCTCAAAAGTAGGAGACCCATTACAAGGGCTCCTCAGCATAATGAAACCTCAAGAAAAATCACACAGAAAAAACCTCATTCGGCCTTCCTATCAAACAACCCATCCATGGGTACAAAATATCTCACATGGAATCCAAAGAAAAACAAGACACACAATCATTATAAATAGCTAACCATAAAACCTACTAATCACTTGATCATAAACTGGACACATGGGTATCCTCAAGAGTACCTGAGACTCATATTAACAGAACAACGACACCCGACCATAACTGTTATCCTAATATGTCAACATAGCCAAAAGGCTTTGACAGTTTCGATCCTCAACCACATGATCCAAACCTCAAAAACTTAAACCTAAAGCAATCAGTTCATTCATGTAGGGAAAAACCAAGATCTCCTCAAAGATACTACCCGATCCCACCTTCTAGGATCATTCTAAAAGAACCTTGAACAAAAATGGCCTGAAATTAACAAGCCTAAGATAACTAATTATCTCACAATGCTCACCAGTTCCTCATAGTTCAAAACCCAACCCCCAAGAGGATTCTAAATCCAAACCTTTAAGAAATACTTATAATTAAATCCCTCAATCCAAAAAAGCATCCAAAAGACCACTAAATTCCATAAGGATTCCACCATCACAATCTATGTAAAAAATTCTCAGAATGGAATACCCACAATTCTGATTTTGACTCCAGGTTGAGAAGCAAGTAAAATATATGAGGGAAGGAAAAGTATATGGTGTGTAACCCCAAAGTTCCACCTTTATTATGTTCCATAGGCCACTTGGTGTGTACTTTCCCAAAGTAAATTCCATGTGCACCCTATACACAGTGTGTACCCCCCACTACGTGGGTATCTACTCTTGTACCTTAGCCCAACTCGGCATGTACAATGCCTGAATACATGGTCTTTAACCTATATGGGGTCCCAAACTATATAACTAGCTATGTACCACATAAACAAGGTTTTTCCAAGCATAGTACATGTCCACTATCCATGTGCCTCATAAGGGTTTTGGTAGTGTAACTTACATGAACATGTGCCCCCGACACACCCAGAGTCACCACTACATGGTGCGTACACCTAGTACATGTTTTTTAGTCCCAAAAATCATCTTTTATAAACAATAAGAACATATGTCATGTGTTCCCTAAACTATATGTTGTGTACACAAGTATTCCCAATCAAAAATCCCCCAAAATGGCATGAAACCCCTGTTTCTCCCCGATTAATCCTAGATCGGCCCTCAGGGGGTCCCCAAAAACACATAAAAGGATTTAAAACTTGAAAATAAATATGTTATGGGGATTTATGGGAAAAATTAAAAACATTCCTACCTCTGGGCTGAATCCACCGAAGCTTCACATCAGATTCGCACCATGCACCCGCCAAGCCTCCATTTACCTCCGGATGAGCTCCCTAAGAGGCAAATCCTCCTCCCTCTCCATTTTATCTCCCTCTCCCTTATTAGTATTAGGAAACCAAATCTCAAAGGGGTGTTCATGGGAACCTAAATGGAAAAAGGAGAAAATAAAAAGGGAAAAGAAAAGGGGAAAAATAAGATAAAAGGGGATTGGGCCCGACCTCGACACCCACAATGGGTTTATGAATTTCCTAGAAAAAACCCCATTTTGGACTCAACCATAGAGATAGAATATCAATATGAAACTTCATTTAAATTATGTCATCAAATTAATATGAAAAAATAAAATAATATTTAATTATTTAAATATCAAATATTATGTGAAAATTTGAATGCTTGGATTTCCACCAAACTTCTATCCTAGGGTAAACACCCTATTCTAAGACCGACAGACTATTTAAAAAAGTTATCTGATATCATATTATAGGATAATTTACCATTTTTACCTAGAATCAGTTTTAAGAAAAAAAAATTCAAATTTATTCTCATTTTCACAAACTGTGATGACATGAGGAATCACATGCCCCTTAAATGTGTTCATTTATATTTATTTGGACCTATTCAAACTACTATTATTTCTAGTAAAAATTATTCTTTTGTTATAGTTGATGATTTCAATATATATACATGGATTCATTTTTTTTTCTCATTAAAATGAACCTTTATCAAATTTTTTTAATGATGGACTCAAGTAGTAATTACTGCTTGTTGTGTATTTGATTGGATTCAGATTAGAATTATTTTTAATAAAATAAATTATGAATTATGGAATATAAATAAAACTATAGTTGTATATTTTAGATTTTTTGTTTGTAAAGTTTTTATTCTAAATACTAAAGACTATTTAGATAAATTTGATTCTAAATTATATGGAGGAATATTTTTAGGTTATTTAAATGTCTATAAAGATTATAGAGTTAATAATAAATTCTCTATGGTTGTTGAAAAATCAATCCATGTTAAATTTTATGAGAATGAATTAAATAATAAGAATTCATTTCTAGAATAGATTATTGAAGGATTTATAGATTTTACATTTGGAGAAGATGCAACTCAAATTGATATTGTTAATGTAAAAGATCACCCTCACGATAAAAAATGTAAAACTCATAAAGGCCATCCTATTAAAATAAAAATTATAAATGTTGATTATAGAGTGAAAAACAAAAATTCTTGAAGTATTTTTTGTGCTCACTCAACTTTTATTTTTGATTTTGTCCCAAATGATTATTCATCAAATTTAAAATATTCTAATTCATTTTTAATGACTAGTGAATTTTCATATTTATCAAATAAATTATGGAATATTTGTAAATCTATGGAAGTATGATAAATAATTAGTTAATAGATTTTTTATTGATTATAGAAAAAGTTTAAGAACCCTTATGAATAACGCATGTAAATTGGATAATGATATAACTGATAAATTGGTATATATTAATGTTTTCAAATGTATGATAGAAATTTTTATTTATATAACTGCTAGTAGACTTGATATAATGTTATTTTCTATATGTTTTCTATTTTCCAAAGTCACCTTAAGGAAAGTCACTTAAAGTCTATTAAAAGGATTATTAAATATATTAAAAGAACTGTTAATCGTGGTTTTTTTTATCCAGGAAAACTCTATTTTAATTTAATTGGTTACTATAATTCTAATTTTGGAGGCTATATAATTGATATAAAAATCACTTCTAACACATATCACTTTTTAGGAAAGAGTTTGTTTTCTTGGTGTTCTAAAGAATAATTTTTAGTTTCTTTATCTATAGCTAAAGTTGAATACATTATCATTACTGAATATTATGATCAATATTTATGGAATAAACAAAATTTATCTTATTTTTATTTTTATTAAATTATATTTTTGGTGATAATTATTCTACTATTTATATTTCCAAGAACCCCTACAACATTCTATAATTAATCATATAGAATTAAGAAATCATTTTTTTGAGATCATGTTCAAAAAGAAGATATCAGTCTATAACTTATTTTCAAAGATGATTAATGAGTAGATATCTTTATTAAACCTTTGGATATAGTGAAATTTTATAATATTATATTTTAACTTGAAATAATGGAATCCATTAAGAATTTAACTATTATTTATTATCACTGTTGGAAAAGGACCCCATACCAAAGTTTTAAACCATTAGTACAAACCTAAAGTACATTGGTATGTAGGCTGTAGGGATACCCCTATAACAATTATTATTTGAGAATAATTAGTATAGAGGGTCTTGGTTTTAAGTATACCAACAGTTATAAAATTTTTAGTGTAAGGATTTTGGATAGAATCCACTTTGTCCACCTTAATCACCATTTAACTAATACATTGCATAAAAACACATTTTTGTATTCAACCAGTAATATTGCACATTTAATCACTTGATAATTTAAAAACCAAATAAAAATCCATATATAATCAATTTCCATCACTAAAAAACATTCACATAGTATTTTATTAATATCAAGTTATAAATTTAAGGGATCCATATCTGCCTCAGGAACATCACCAACTTCATGGCCACCAATGTCATCATGAACATCCTCAGTAGCATCATTTCCTCCTACATCATCATCATCATCAACATTAGGAAATTCATTACCCCACACACCACTGGGACCATCATTTCCATCACTGATTGCATCATATTTGGATCTCATCATCAACATGAATGTATTAAAAATTTTAATGGTATCTAGTGGTAGTGATGGACATAAAGTATTCATAGCTTTTATAATATACTTTTTGAATTTTTGAGTTCTTGCATGCTCTTACATGGATAATTTTATATCCCCTGCTGCCTCAGTACATTCCTCTACTACCTCTTCATGATCCTCCCATAACTCGATTCTACAAGAGGTGTTAGAGGTGGTTGAAGTGGGCTAATTTCTAGTTGGGGAGATACTCTTCCCGGGTCAACATCATATTCTTCCATGATTCTCATCACCTAATATCTATTAAAAATGATTTTTTGGACAAAATATATCATCCTATTTCTCGTCAAGGACTTACGAAGAACACTATTGACAATATAAATGATATATTTAGTATAAAATATATTTTAAAATTTGAATAAATAAAAAATACAATCTTTTCTTGCACCTATTCATTTACAACACTCCCATATTTTTTCTTTCTTCTTTAGAAAAATAATTTATCTCAAGTTATATTCCCTTATATTTTCAATACCTCATACTGTAAATGACATTGAATGTAAGAAAACATTATTCAATAATATTATATTGATGATTTAATTTACGTGTGTAAAAATGATTGTAAATGGTTTAATCATTTGGGTATTGGGTGATAAAAAATTATTGAAATATTTATTTATATAATCTTTCGAATATTTTGTTTTCAATTTTAAAGTGTTGAATTTATGAAATTTGGAATTTTAAATTATTTTATGACTTAAAAAATATGATTTCAATTTAAAATAAAGGTATTCACATTATTCATATTTTAAAACACATTTCATTTTATTGGTTATGACTTCTTTGGTTCAATAAATATAGATTATTGAAGATGTTTATGTTTCTATAGTTGGAACCCTAATTTATATGGTACTCTATTAGGGTGTTTTAAATTAATTTATTTCCTGTTTCTATGTTTTATTTTACTTATGATTTTATTTTTTTTATTAATTTTATAGGTGATTGGCTTATTAGGTTGTCTTGGTTTGAAGATGAAATTTTTGAATTTAATATTAAGTGGAATGATATTATTGATTTTGAATATTTTGTGTGGATGGATTTGGGGATGGTTTATTTAGTATGAAAGCATTATGTATGGTTACCTTTGATGGAATTAGGTAGGAATGTTTTTGTTTGGGTGGTTATTTTTTATTTAATCCCTTTTTGGTGGATGTTAGGGTTATAAACATAAAAGGGAAGTAACTTATTTTATGGATGACTAGTTTGATGGTCATATGGATTCAATTTTGTTAATTTAAGATTGAAACATGTGTATTTGATCTTGAATATATGATTGGGATGTTATTTACTAGTATCAATATAATAAATATGGTTTTAGCTATTTAGGATACCGAGTTTGATTGGAATTATAATGGATGTTAATTTTTGGGGTGGTAAATCTTTAAAATATCATTAGTTTTATATTTTTTTGATTTAAACTAATCATTTATTATATATGTTTATCTTGGTAAATGGTGATTTTCACAAGTTTTTTATTGGTAAAACTATAAATAGTTCACAAATTGTAAGTTGTTTACAGTTTACACAAAATATAGTTTATTTTGACTTTATTTTTTTCCATTTAGTTCGAGTAATTTTAGGTATTTTTATATTAATTTAATTTATTTTAGTTAAATTATATTACATTATATTACATATGGATCAGTTTAGGTTTGGTGGGTTTGATTTGGTTTGGTTCATTTGTGTTGGTACCTATTTAAACATAGTTGTACATGAAAAATACCCATTGTCTCTCATGCCCTGGCATAGTAGTTCACTCCAAAGTGTAGAAATAGTTCATAGAATCCTTTTTTATTCATATTTAATGATTCTTGTAAAATAAAATTTAATAATAAGAAATGAAGTATCAATACAATTCATAATTAGTTTCAATAAAAAACATTAAATTTTAATAATATCTTAAACTCATAACTCATTTAATAAAAAATAATTTCTTAGTACTGTTTTAATAGAAATTCATCAAAGGTTGGAATACCCACTAAATCTAAACCAACTCTAATAGCCCAAAAATTATATAGACCATGCATTTATGATCTCTAGATATCACCTAATTCTAGAAGCCATGCAACCCTCTCGGCTTCACAATCGGGAAAATTTTATCGATGCTTCTAACAAAATATTAATTTATATAAATACAATAAAAATATAAAATTTAATATAATGAATTTTCTTACCCATATATGATCTAATGAAACATATTTAATTTACTTATTAAGGTTTCTCTAAGAAACTGGTTTCTTGAGAATGATGTCATAATATTTGGAAATAATTTCCATAAAACTCCAACATTCCCTCCCAGTTTTTCCAATAATTTGATTTTATTAATTATAATCAACTATCAGCAGTGTCTGGAGGTTCCACACTTCATACATGTGAGTATTTCTACACCGCCTAATAGTGGTTGATACAACTTTGAATAAAAGATAAATATTAAATTAATACATGTTATAGAAAAAATTATGGTGATAAAATTTAATAGGGTTGCATACATATACCTGAGCTAGGATAATAAGTGGGCTATAAAGGATCAGTAACTTGTGTATCGATTGGGGGGTCTAATTTATGCTCAGGATTATCTGAAGGTGCGGCAAAAGAAGTCAAAGGAGCACAAACATAAAATCCCAGAGAGAAAGGAGAAGTAAGTAATAGAGTTTTTGACATAAAAGTTTCTGGAAAATAAAAATATAGATGGGTAGTGGGATCTATCATTGGATATGGAAATGATAGATTAGAAGAATGATCAGATGAAAATGGGGGTGATAATATAAGAAGTTTTAAATTCCATGATCATCATGTAAATTTTTATTCAAGGAAATCAAGGTACAAGGAAAGCACGACCAACCACAATAGGCCAAAGGGACATGGAGCTAAGGGGGTCTAGAATAGTGAAGACCAAGGGAATCCCATCAAACCAGATTGACCCCCCACAGGATTCAAGCTATTAAAATTATGAAAACATAATTTCTCTAAGCCAAGGATATCAAATAATGCTAAATGGTCCGTGACTTTATTACCCTCTGACCAAGTATGGATCGCTTTGGTATTATTGCTAAGGATTCCACAACATTTTCTGATGATATAGGATATCGACCAAGGGATAACCCCAAAGCCATTCAGATTTTTGTACAATAGAAATGAATCTATTTCAGATTCTGTGATGTCAAAGATCCTCTGGCTGCATAAACTAAGACTCGTGAGAATAACCATGGCCTGTACCTGAAGCGAAGATCCCTAGACCAGCCAGACAGTAAATACCAAGATAACCGGACCATTACCATCATGGATGACTCACCCCTCCCCAATGCATGTATCCCAAGGCATATTACCTCTCTATATTGAGATTAAATCCCATGGGGTGAGAATTCCAATAGATCCAGTTGCTTTTTAAAATACTACCTCCAAAATGAGGCCTTCAAACCCTTCTTTAAACCACTACAAAGATGGGGCCTCCCTCTAGTTTCTCAAAACTGTGACCATGTCTATTAACATATTTATTGTACTTATCATGATAGAGCTTACTGACAAGACCACCCCCTTATGTATCAACTTGTTCCTTGCTTTCCAAAGGCACCAACAACCAGTATGAAACACCATAGTGTGGGCCATTCTCTCCGATCCCCCATCTCCGGAGCCATGGTACCAATGATCCAGTAAGGGTAGATTATCCATGGTAGGAGTGGAGAAGGCTGTTAACTCACGGAAGAAATTTCAATCCTTGAATGCCCACTCATGAAGGGTATGGGTTTTATCAGGTATGAAGAGCGTTTTGAGCCGCTCTAGTATCGCTCCCCCTCAATTTGGTAGGCTTATCACCATAGTTACTTGTATGGTAGGAAATTAGTTATCTCCTAGATATTGAAACATGATTATAATTTAACAATGATTAATTAAGTGACATTAAGTGTTTTTTAATTGATATATATATATATTTGAAATAGTATACTCACAAGGGAGCTAGAGGAGAAATTCCCATATCTCTCATGTGATGATCATTTTCATACATTATCTTCCTTTATGTCGCTTTAATATTTCAAAATTACTACATTGGATGATAAATATACATTTAATTAGAATTTTAATACTAATGGAATTAAATAATCAATGAAAATTAATTATCATGCTAAACATGGGTATGATATGGTTTTCTTCTTGTATGTTCAATTCAATCCAATTCAGTTTGTGTTATATTATTTGGTTATTTGGTCTTTTGTTCATTTTGGTCATTTGATCATTTTTAGGTTATTTGTTCATCTAGTTGATTGGTTATATCATTTGGTTAATTTTTTGTTAGGTCATTTGATTCATTTTGGATGAGTGAATTTCTATGTCATGAACCAACCCAGTCAACCCTAAACCGGTCACCCAAGTTAGTCCGTGACAAGGACCGGAGGGCGTTCCCAATCCCCACGAGATGGAAACTAGTGTCGAACACAAAAAGAAAACAGTTGCGAAAAATTTTGGCTCATAAAGAAAAGATCAATAAATAAATAAATATAAACTGAATAAGACAGATAAAAACTAGCAGTGGAAATAAGATAAAGTCGCATAGTCAAACGTACCTCCAAGTGACCATATGGGTCACCACTTGACACAGAACCATGCTCACTACAAGATCGATCCAAAACTAGAACCTAAAACTAAAAAAATAAAGTAGGCATGAGTAGAAATATGATCAGTAGGAAATCCAAATTACAACAATGCTCGATGCCCTTTCCTTTAAAAAGAAACCCCAAACATGGCAGTTTTAAAATAAAACATAATAAAATAATGTTTTTCATTCTTTTCAAATTCAAGTAACAAGTTTTCATTAAAATTTAAAATATTTAAGGAAAGAAATTTAAATTAAAACATGATTTTTTAAGAGGGTATGAACATGAAACAAATGAAAAGAAAATCACATCACAAGCATCGGGTCACAAATGAGCACCATGGACAGTCCTTATAGGTAACTAGCACAAATGGGACCCTAGGAACCTCGTACCTTAGTGAAATGTGGTATAGAAACCATGAAAACCAGTATTCATGTACACAATACACTAGTAGGGGACACCCCCATAACCCTAGTGATCTCCCATCATCATCCATAAATATTTAGTTAGTGTTGTAAGTGTCAATCTTGTTAGAAGAAACCAGGATGAACCACTTCCATATCATTCAGTTTACTAGTCCTAGTCCGCCCACCTAGATTTCCAGGTTTCTCATGTGCTCCATTTCAAGTGGTGGTGAGTTTTTATCAAGAAAACATATATGAAATCATCATTCTCATTATTCAAAAACCCATTCAACCTCTCACAAATGAATTCCCCCTCGAGTGAATTCCCCATTTTTTAGGCCACACAACAAAGCATAATCCTCTTCACCATGAACATATCACAAATCACACATTAAAACTTGCATCACATTTTTAGAACTAGGTGGAAGGTCTAAATAGAGGTTTTAAACTTTTTCAAACCATTCTCAAAGTTCCAAATGGGCCTCATTAATTTACAAATAATATTATCATTTTATAAAACATCATCACCCAATTCTTTTGAATCCCAAAACTATTCAAAATCTCAATGAAAAAACCAAGTAATCATGCATTCTAAAACAACTTGAAACCATACTTAAAACAAAGAAAACCTTTAAAGGTAGGTGAATTACTAATTAACTTCAAATCCATACTAAAACCCATTCATTTTACAAGCTAATAAAAATATGAATTTTTCATTTTTTTTAAAAATCACACACTAACCCATATTCATTCAAAGTAAACTTTCACAACTAAAATACACACAAAAAATTTGGGGAAATACATATCACACTATCAAAACCATTTAGGAAGCCCTTTTAAATATTTAACATCTAAAACCTATTGAGAATTATAAAGGTATTACATTTTCCAAACAAGGTCACGAGCATATATCAACAAGAAAAATGCACATTGAAAACTTAAATAAATTATGAAAAACAATGAAGAATCATTACTAAAAATCTAAAACAGACTGTATAGATTATACATATACTACATTAATATAAAATATATTTTTTAAACAATAAAGTAATTGTGGAATTAAAATTAAAGGGCTAGGCATAGGGAACCTACCTCTGGGTGGAACCAAACTAAACATTCGGCCCTTGGAGATTTCTAACTAAAAGATGATTCTCCCCCACTAAGCATATTCACCTTCACATACATGTAAGAACACCTAGACCCTATGAAAACATCTATATGGCCATAAACATGTGCAAGGGGATCCTTAAATATATTCTTATATGCATATACTAGACGCCACTCACCTACGTATGCATTTTCATATATATATATATGGGAACACCTAGCCCCATACATGTATACTCACTACCATGGATTATTTTACATGTATCATGGGAACCCAAATATATATATATACATACCCATGCACAGAAAAGAGAGTTTCCTTAGACCTGGAGACTCAAAACCGAAAAGTAGAGTTCAACACACTACACCAAAAATACTACAATCCTTAAAACAAATAAATATCCTAATTAAGATGGTGTGAAACCAAACAACAAGATTTAAACCTCACCTAAGATGGTGGAAGCGGACCAAAATTAGATGGCACACGCCAATGCTCGACTAATTAATAAAAAGGAAGTCAAAAACATCCATAAACCCTAATACTATAGGTGAGAAACGACAAAACAGAAGGGATACCTTACCCCAAAACATTGGAAGAAAACCGAAACACTCCAAACCACCTCGCCTTCAGTGGTGGTTACTGGAACACACACAAGGGAGTCTCGATAAACCTTCCACACTACCTTACAATGGAATAAAAAAAGGAAATCATAGTTAGCCCATACCTAGGGTTCAGTCAAATTTCATAGGTCAACGAAGAGGCTGAAATTCAGCTGGAAATAGGGAGGAGGAGGAGCAGGGAACCATACCTAGAAGATTTAGACAAGATTTGCAAATAATTAAAGGGAAAAAAGGAAATAGAACCCTAAAAACCCTATTCTAACTCAAAAATAATAATAATGTTATTAATATTAATATTAATATTAACTACAACTTAATAATTATTTTAGAAATAATAATATTAATAATAAGATTCTTAAATAGTAATATTATTATTATTATTATAAAAAAAATTAATTTCATTTTATTACTCATCTTATTAATTAATTTTTTTTTGAACACCGGGTAGGCTGTACGATGACTTGGGAAAAGTTGCATGGTCTTGACTGAGGTCTGCCCATGCGTCAGATGTTGTCAAGCCCAAAACATCCATTTATTAGAAAAAAAACCAAATTCCAACCGAGACACAGCCCGAACCTTGACAAAAGTATTCAAAGACAGATAAAATAATAAAATAAAGTTATTTAAGAATCAGGGTGTTACAATTCTCCCCACCATAAACACTTTCTTCCACCAGAAAGACACTTAGTCAAATGAGGAATCAAACTCAAGTTCAAAACTGAACGCGACCAACAAAATCATGAACTCAGATTGACTTTTCACACCTCTAGCCACACCTGACCAACTCTAAGGAAAACTGCGTTGAGAAAAGGAATCAGGAAACGAGGAGGGTTTCCCCCACTATAAGAACCCAACTAGCACAACCAACATTGATACTCTCAACATGAGATAACTCTAGAACTGCTAACTTGAACCAAAGAAAAAATTTCCAACAAACACTAAAAATCCCACACAGAAAAACTCTTGAAGAAACCAGAACAAGATCCATGGAGGTTCTCCCCACCATTTAAGAATCGACCATCTTATACCAACCAACACAGAATGACATGGGAGCTTCTAACCCATACCAGAAACCCCTAACACACAGGAAAACCCATGGAAAGATCTCAAACCAAATAGAAAACTGAACCATGATTCATCATTTCTGCAAGACATGAGTATCTCCAAGATGAACATGACATAAAATGAGAATGATCCATAAAAATTCTAACCACACAAGAGAGACAACCATTTAAAGACTCACATTTTAGGGGAACAACCACTAGAATCACAAGAAAACAAGATCATTGTGCCTTATTATAACCAAAGTGAATCATTAAGAGAACAAAGACCCCAGAGTGAAAATAAGACCTACACGCCTCTTACAACAAAACAGAATCTTCAAAGACAAGGAAGATACAATAGAGAAACTTAAACTGTACCCATTCCATCACTAGAGATAAAATCTAGAACAAGGTCCTCCACACCCAAAGACTTCCTGACTGCATGAAAAGATTCACTTCGGGACCTATGGTTGGAGATTTGATGTCTTGAAGAATCTATTTCCCTATATTCAAGATCTGACAATCTCAACTAAAACTTCTCTTTTAGTAGCGTGACTCACAAAATCCCTTAAAATAACCCAATAAACCATTACAAACAAAACATCCTATCATAAGACGATACAATAGAGACATTATTCTATTTTTAAGCGAATGAAGGTGGGAAAAAACCAAGAAGACTCAGGTGTGGTCCAAATTCAAGAAATATTTCATCTCCACTACTCAATTCAGAGTCTGGGTAGAGTCATAAATAAGAATACTCAAAGAAACACTAATTCAAAATTTCCTCAAAAAATTTAACCACATCTGTTTTGGAAATTTCAATCCACTAAATGACAACCAACATTTATGGCAAGCCTTCAAAGGATAATGACCAGATGAATTAAAGTACTCAAACCGACTGCACTACAAGAAAACAAGAGAGTGGACTGACTATTAAAATATGAAACTAACAATAAGACTTTTCATAAAAAGGTTCCTCCAGTTTTCTCTCCTCACTAGATAGAAAAATTTTCTGAACAATAAAAAGGAATCAGTCCTTGAACCTTGGACTGAGACCCCACACAAGAGAAAATTTAACTGATTCTGTAATGTTATATTTGGAGAAAAGGAACCAACTCCTTGAGATTCCCAACGTAGGCCTTCAATGTTTATTGGTCTTACTGGACACTCCCAATACCTACCACTTTCCTCTCCTTCACCTCCTAAAGTATAAACCATTATATGAAAGTGGTATTAAACACATTACAAGGCATCCCATCATGCAATGACACTGGGATTATCTCCTTCACCAATCTAAAGTTGAACCTTCAAATGAACTCAAACCAGCATGGGCTCTTATAGATTTGGGAGCATCCAACAACTTGAAAACACCAATGATTTCACCAAGATAGTCCACTACATTCAATAGATCATGATCACCACAGAAGACATACAAAAACCGAAAATAACTCAATTCCACCACTCAGCTAAGAGTATGGGTAGAACCAACGATTAGAAGAGACTTGCTAGAAACCTATGATACTTTTCTGGGTGGCATACTCAAAAACAAGAAGCAAAAATATGAATCCAAATGCATCATACATAAAATTCCACACTTTAATCACAAACTAAAACTAAAACTCAAATCATCATTCCGACCACAATTCAGTATGTCAAAACCAATATCCTAAAAAATGGATACCAAACACAAAAATAGAACACTAAAAAATTGTTCAATCACTTTTTAAAACATTGAAATCACCCCTTTTGAAAACTAATTTTCAGGAAGAAAAAAAACTTAAATACCCACCATTGGTGTTCAATGAAGTCTCACACATATATATATATATATATATATATATATATATATATTTGTGCTAGCTCAATAAATCATCCACACATACCACCAATTATCCACATGCCACATGTGTACATTCATATATGTGGACATTCCTAGAAATACCAAATGTCAATTCAAAACATTTATCATTCCCAACATAGGTCATTCAACCCAAATCCCAAATTCCTAATTAAATTGCATTTCTTGTTCCAAAAATTATTTCCAAAACCCAACGATTTCTAAAACACTTTCCTTCTTTCCCTTTGAAAACACACATTCCATTAAGAAAAAACATTTTCAATTTCAAAAACCATTTTACCACATAAAAACCAACATTCCCTTTTGAAAATTCCTTTCACTAAAATCCATTTTCATTTTTGAAATCCACTCAACCCAACCAAAATGAATGCCAAACATAGATCACATCAAAACTTCCAAAAATGAGGAACTAGTGGCTATGCCAACCCATAAACAAGTCTTAGTAGACCATGCTCCGAGCGATCATCAACCACAAGAAGTATCTTAAACCACGAACTCGGGATACACATGGGTCACTGATCCATGCAATCCCATCACATGACACCATCTCACTCCCATTGTCATCCCTTATCCACACCGAACAAGAAAAAGAAAAATTCAAATCTTGGACAACCCATGGAAACTTGAGGATTGGGAAAGGAAAGAGTTCATGACATCCTTCCCACACCTACCTCTTGAATCTCAAAAAACCTAATATGTAAGATACCTAAAACCCCAAATAACAAGGGCCCCTATAATACCATTTTTCACAAACCAACTCGGTCAACCTTGAACTGATCACCTGAGTCAGCCTGCAATAAGGCCCGAAGGGCATTCTCGATCCCCATAGGTTGGAAACTAGTGCTAGGCACCAAAATAAAATAGTTGGGAATGATTTTGGCCCATAAAGAAAAGATAATTCAATAAATAAATATAAACTTAACATGAAATATAAACACTATTGGAGGAAATAAGATAAATTCACATAGTCAAACATACCTCCAAGTGACCTCATGGGTCACCACCTAATAGAGAACCATATTCACTGTAAGTGTGATCCAAAACTAGAACCTAAAATTGAAAAGATAATTTAGGCATGAGCACCAAGATGCTCAGTGGGAAAGCCAAAGTATAACAACACCCTATTCCCTTCCCTTAAAAAAGAAACCCCAAACAAGCTAGTTTGAAAATAAAACAAAATAAAGTAATGTTTTTCATTATTTTCAAATTCAAGTAAAAGGTTTGTATTAACATTTCAAATATGAAAGAGAAGAAATTTAAATTGAAATATGGTTTTATCAAGAGGGGAAGAACATGAAACAAATGAAAATAAAATCAAATCACAAGCATCATGTCACAAAAGAGAACCATGGGCTATCCCTATAGGTAACTAGAACAAATGGGACCCTAAGAACCTCATACCTTAGTGTAATGTGGTATAGAAACAATGAAAACCAGCATTCTCATGCATGAGCCACTAGCAGGGGACACCCCTATAACCCTAGTGGTATCCCATCATCATACATAATCATTTAGTTTGTGTTGTAAGAATCAATCCTACAAGATGAAACTGGGAAGAACCACTTCTGTATCATCTAGCATACTAGTCCTAGTCCACCCATCTAGATACCCAGGTTTTCCATGTGATCTATTTCAATTGGTGATGCGTTTTTATCAAGAAAACATATATGAACTCTTCATTTTATTTATTTAATAACAAATTCAACCTCTCACAACCAAATTCCCCCTCGAGTGTATTCCCCATTTTTAGGCTACACAACAAAACATAAGCATCCTCACTAGGCACATATCACAAATCCCACATTAACACTTGCATAACGTTTCTAGAACTAGGGGGAAGGTATCAAGAGGGGTTTTACACTTTCGCAAACCATTCTCAAAGTTCCAAACAAGCATCATTAATTTACAAAGAATATTATCATTTTATAAAACATCATCACACAATTCTTTTGAATCCAAAAAATATTCAAATGCTTGATGAAATAACCAAGGAATCATGCATGTTAAAACAAATTTAAACTATATTTAAAACAAATAAAACCTTTAAAGGAAGTATAATTACCAATTAACATCAAATACATACTAAAATCCATGCATTTTCTAAGGTAATCAAAATATGAAAGTTTTTTTAAATCACACACTAACCCATCTTCATTCAAAATCAAATTTTACAACTGAGATACACAATTTTTTTTGGGGAAATACTTATCACAACCTCAAAAACATTTATTAATAACTTTTAAAGATTTAACATCTAAAACCAATTGAGTATTATAAAAGCATTACATTTTACAAACAAGGTCAAGATCATATATCAACAAGAAAAATACACATTGGAAACTTAAATAAATTAGTAAAAGTAGTGCATAACCATTACTAAAAATAAAAAAAAATATTGTCTATTTTATACATATACTAAATAAATATAAAATATATTTTTTAAACAATAAATCAATTGTGGAATTCAAATTAAATAGCTAGGTTTAGGGAACCTACCTCTAGGTGCAACCAAACTGAACATTTGGCCCCTAACACTTTATAACTAAAAGATGTTTCTCCCCCACTAAGAATATGAACCTTCAAATACATGTAAGAACACCTAGCCCCTATGAAAACATATGCATGGCCATGAACAAGTTCAAGGGGATCCTTACATATATTCTTATATGCATACACTAGTCGTCACTCACCTACGTATGCATTTTCATATATATAAATGGGAACACCTAGCCCCATACATGTATATTCACTATAATGGATGATTATAAATGTAACAGGGGAACCCATATATATATATATATATACTTACCTATGAACACATAAGTGAGTCTCCTTAGACTCGACGACTCAAAACCGCAGAGTTCAACACACTACACCACAAATACTATAAACCTTAACAAAAATAAAGACCCTAATTAAGATAGTTAAAAACCAATAAAAAAGATTTAAACCTCACCTCAGATGGTAGTGGTGGCCCAAAATCACACGGAACATCCCAAAGACCTACCAATTAATCAAAAGGAAGTCAAAAACATCCAAAAACCCTGATAATAGAGGTGTGAAAAAACAAAACGGAAGGGACACCTTACCTCAAAACATTGGCAGAAAATCAAAACACTCTAAACTGCCTCTCCTTCAATGGTGGTTGCTGGAAAACAGACAAGGGACTCCTAATGGACCTTATGCACCACCTTATATTGGAAGTAACAAAGGAATTCGGAGTTAGCCCATACCTAGGGTTCAGTTGAATTTTATAGGCCAACGGAGAGGCCGACATTTAGTCGGAAATAGGGAGGAGGAGGAGTAGGTAATTATACCTCAAATCTTCGAACAATATTTGAGAAGAAATGGAGGAATAAATCTAAGGATGAATGAGTCTGAAGGGTGGTTCATTGTGTGGCCAAGGAGGGGATTCGGCTGGGGGTGTGTCGCGCCATAGGGAGGTCGCACAGAGGGGTGAACAAGATGCTAGCCAGGGAGTTTGCTGAAAGGGGAAGGGGCACCAGCCAAGGGATTAGGGCAGTGCACAAACACAAGGGAGAGGAGTCATGATGATAGATGGAGGAGAGGAAGAGGAAAGGAGAGAAAAAAAGAGGGAAAAAAGAGAAAATAAAAAAAATAAAAAAAAGGAAATAGAACCCTAAAATACCCTATGCCAACTCAATAATAATAATAATAATGATATTAATAATAAATAAAACGTAATAATTATTTTGCAATAATAATAATAATAATAATCTTAAATATTATTATTATTATTATTATTATAAGAATTCTTAATTTCATTTTATTACCCATATTATTAATTAATTAATTAATATTTTTTTTGAATGTCGGGTAGACCGCACGGTGACCTGGGTGAAGCCACATAGTCTCGACCGAGCTATCTCATGTGCTGGATGTTGTCAAACCCAAAACATCCATTTATCTAAAAATACACCAAATTCCAACTGGGACTCATCCTGAAGCTCGACAAAAGTATTCAAATCTAGATAAAATAATCAAATGAATTTATTTAAGAATCAAGGTGTGACATTCTGTCTTTAATGATTTATATCATTTTGTTCTTTTTTGGGTTAGGTACTTTGAAAAATTTGGTCATTTACTCATTTAGTTAGATAATTTGGTTTGTTTTGAGTTAGGTAATTTTGGTTTAATCCATTTTCATCATTTTTGGGTATAGTCATTTTTGAGTTACATAATTGGGTTTATTTGGGGTTAGATTATTTGGTTTATTTTGGTTTAGTTCATTTTGGGTTAATTCATTTGGTTCATATTTGGGCCAATACATTTTTTATATAGGTAATTTGGACAATTTTTTGTTAATTCATTTGGTTCATTTATGGGATATATCATTTTTGGTTATGTTATTTGGCCATTTTTTTATTTTTTTGGTTAGTTCAATTGGTTCCCTAGGGGTTAGGTTATTTTGTTTATTTTTTTATGTAATTTTGTTTATTTTGGGTTAGGCCATTTTTTTGGTTAGTTTATTTAGTTCATTTTAGTCATTTGGACATTTTTTCATTTTGGTTTAGGTCATTTGATTAATCATTCAATTTTTGGTTAGGTTAATTGGTTCATTTTGGGTTAGGTTATTTTGTTTGTTTTTTGGTTTTGGTCATTTTTGTTGATTTAGGTTAGGCCATTTACTTCCTTTTTGGGTTAAGTCATTTTTGAGTTACATTATCTGGTTCATTTTGGGTTTGGTTATTTTGTTAATTTTGGTTTAGTTCATTTTGGAATAGGTCATTTTGGTGTAAGTCATTTTGGGTTAGGCCATTTTGTTCATTTTTGGGTTATGTCATTTTTGAGTTGCATTATTTGGTTCATTCTGGGTTAGTTTATTTGGTTTATTTTGGTTGAGGTGATTTTGGGTTTTGTCATTTGGTTCATTTTTAGGTTATTCCATTTTTGAGTTAGGTCATTTTGGATTATTTTGGGTTAAGTAATTTGGTTCATTTTTTGGGTTATGTCTTTTGTTTATTTTGGGTTATGTCATTTTATTAATTTTGGGTTAGTCCATTTGGTTCATTTTTGGGTTATGAATTTTTTTTGGGTTAGGTCATTTGGTTCATTCCATTCACTTGCTCAGTTGTTCATTTTGGGTTATTTCATTTGATCAATTATTCATTTTTTTGTTAGGTAAATTGGTTCATTTTGGGTTAGGTAATTTTGTTCATTTTGGGTTAGGTTATTTGGTTCATTTTGGGTTATGGTATATGGTTAATTTTGGGTTAAGTAATTTGGTTCACTTTTGGGTTAGGTTATTTTGGGTTAAATCAAATGAAACGACCACTTTAGGTTGGTTTGAGTCCATTCAATTTAGGTTGGGTTGATGTGAATAGATTATATGAAATTACTTGTAAGCACATTTTACTATTTACACGTGAACTATTTATTAAAATCAGTTTATAGTATAAAAAATGAAACAAAAATAAAGAAATTTAAATAGAATGAACTTGAAAGGCTCAAGTCAAGATAAACTAAATGAACTGAAAACACATATGGGTGATTCTATATATTACCCTACACTAATTTTAGTTAACAATCAACTCTGACTATTGGACTATTTGAGTCATCATCATTAATATATTGATCAATACCAATAGGGTAAGAAATGGTGTCAACTTCATCCCCGTTATCATAAAAAATATATCTTGGGTTTAGTTCACTAGTGACACAGAATTTAGGTCTCAGATGATCTTTCACATAAAATAATTGTTTCTCCCTTGATGCCAAAATATATGGGTCATTGGTAGTTGGGAAGAGAGTCATGTCAATAACTCTAAATCCACTGTCATCAATAAATGTGTCATGACATGTTGTTAAAATCAAACCACTGTCATTTTATCACAATGACTCAAATATGATAGTGATAATCCAATATTATTTTTTTATCAACAACTCTATAATAAGACACATTTTCATATCGAGTCCTATTATCTGATGTACTAGAAAAATAGTATGCCTTTGTAGTGAACATAAAACCATCATGTTGTGTTCTCATGTTCATTGTTTGATCAGTTACAATAAATTTTCTCCCATTGATGACCGGTATTTTTCATTCAGAAACCAAATAATTGGGAACAAAAGCTAACACTCTTGTTTATTCAGAGACAGAGTCAACATGTAAACTTAACACCTGAAATAAAATTGAATATTAAAATTATGTGAATATTTATTTTTTCAATTTTATTAAATTAATTATCATACCTTCTATTTCAACCAAAGATTAAACTCTTTTCTATGAAAATCCTCTCTCCTTACGAAAGTTGGTAAATGATGATTTCAAAATAAAATTTGATTATGTGTCCCATATAAAAATTTAATATAATTTAAAGATATATGTGAAACTACTTAGTATGATATAACATATACATGATAAAATCACTTACTTGTTGTAGAAGACGAACAAATAATAGTTAAATAAAACTCTACAATGTTCCATCTTATGTGCTTCAAGGATCAATATAGTCAATGCATATGATCTAGTAATTCCCCCAATTTGGGAAAAGTGATGGAAAATAAGGTTCAATTTAATTATACTACTCTTCTTTATTTATCATTGGTCAGTTATGTATCATGCTCATATTGTAACATCTCATTACCATCTTACAGGTACTTATTAACCCTTATTATTGTTTTAATTTAGCTGGGGTTTGTTTCAGGTTGAATTTGGAAAAAATTGAAGCTTTAAAGGGTTTTTCACTATCGGTTCATGGTTAAGGGAAACCATGCAGTTTGGACCAAGAAATCGTGCAGCCATGTTGGATCCACTGGAAGGGGGTACATGGTTTTTCCAAATCATGAGAACCCTCCCTCAAATTAGGTGTCTTAAAATAGTGGGATTTATCATTCTTAGTGCATGGTTAATGTAATTGTGTGGGACAACCATGAACCCTAAGCATAATACCACAGAGGTTTCATGGTTAGGAAGTACATTTACTACAAATCGTGCGACCTCTCTAGAGAACCATGTGCACAGGGTTTTAATCCTTAAAAAATTTATTTTAAAATCCCAAGATCCCTGTTTTAACCCCTAATCGACCCCCAATCAACCTTAATCAATTTCCTTGGTCTTAAATGATCTCAAGAAGTGGTTTTGGATCCTTAAACCCTTTTATTGGTTGATCGAAGCGTGACTAATCTTGTTTGATATCCTTTAGGTAAGTAGATCTTATCTCATATGTAATCTTTATATATTCACTTCTATATTCCTTAGAGTTTTACAAATAATCATTTTATTGATGGATCTGAACTCCATTTTGTTAGATATTTATTCTATGTGGTGTTTCTTTATCTCCTTCACCTTTTTCTTTTTTAGAAATTCCATTAGAGGTATTATCTTTGACCGTGTGATTAAAGGTAGGTGGTTCCATAATAATTTTCTACTCAATTGAAATACTATATTTATTGATTGGATTGAAATGAGTTTTTAAATTATTAAAAAACTATGATTTGAAATTATTGTTTCTTGATTTTGATATTGGCATGGAATTGATGAAAAAACTTAAATTTTAATGAAATTGAAATTATTAGGTGAATTTGAGGAAATTGATGGTTTGATTTAAAAATTGATTAAATAAAATTGAATTGATTTTTATCCTTGATAAAATGGTTTAAATTTAATTTTTTTATAAGTAATTAAATTTATTAAAACCATAATTTAATTTTGAAATAAATAGAGGCATACCAAAAATTGAATTTTAGGCAAATGAATTTTGTAAGATGAATTGTTTTAAAAACATATGATTTCCCTGAATGGGCCTCCTCATGGGGAATTGATTTGATCTAACCATGAAATATTTATTGATTGTTGGAGGATATGTTAGTTTGGGTAGTTAAAAGGTAATGGAGAAGAACATTCTTGGATAGGATCCCTAGAAATGGATTTACGATGACAATACTAACTAAACAAAGTTTATCTATATTTCCCATAGTGGATATCTTAATGGGTTGTAGACTAATTTCCTTGAGTGGATCCCCTTATGGGGTGTTTATTTGAGTGTGGACACATTTATAGAGGCATGTTGATAAATGAGAAGTGTGAGGATCCTATTACCAAAAACTTACATACCACATGGCTTATTAGTATGGTTTTTTTCTTTACTTTACTTTATTGACCATTCCATTGATTATAGAACTTTTTTATTCATGATAAAAAATTTATATAAATTGTTTTATATAAATTTTTCATTTAATCTAGTTTTGATATATTTTTCAGGATTTTAATTTTTAAAGCATGTTTTGTTTAAAATATATAAATTATTTTTCATGCCTTAATATATTTAAATTGAAAGCATAATTGGTTTATTGATATGGTATTATTAATGGAACACTTAGTAAGACCCTACTAGGCTGTTTAGCTCAAACCCTACCTTTTCCTTTTGTAATTTTTAGATTATATTATTTCAATTCCAAGCAAAGGGAAAGTTCCACTTGGAGGTGGTGGTTGTTCTTGATCTTTGGGACCCATAATTATGTAGTTGACCAGTGGAGATGTTATCAAATAATTTCATTGGATGTATGAGATTTTATCGTGATAGTTGTTGATTAATTTGATGTTGTACTATTATGGGGTTTTCTTATCTATTTTATTTTGGTACTTTCTCCTTTTTGGATTGTTGATCATGAAGACTTGTGTCTCTATCTTCCACTATTTGTGGAAAAAATCATTCCATTTTTTATCTTTTGTGATGAAAGGTGGCCATCGCCAAACCATGGGGATCAATAATTCCATTCAAACCATGTCATAGCTAGATTGAGTATCAGGGTACCAGGGTATTTGGTCTAGTTCATGCACATATCACCCAAATAAATTGGAAATAAATCCATATATTCTTGAGCCAAACATCCTTTCACAATGGAACCCTTAGGATTATTCTTATTATAAACATAAGACTTCATTGTGAACATATCTTTTTTGGTTGGAGACATCCAATAAAAAGAAATAGTCCCCTGAGAATAATTTTAGTTTGAAGATGGATAGTTATATGTAACATGGAAGTGAAAAAATATGGAAGAAATTTTTTCTAAAAATCACACAAAATTAAATGTGCATGTTCCTATATTTATTTCAATAAAGAATCAAGAAACCATTTAGCACATTTATCTCTATACAAATTCCACAAATGAATCACTATCACTCATACAATATTGGACAATAAATGAAATATTTCTATTTGAATCAATTTATGTTGAAGGATGTGGTATTCATGAGTTTTCATAGATTTCAATTTCAAATCTCTTATGTTAATCCATTTTGATATATTTCTTGAATAGCCATCAAGAACCTTGAAATAATTTAGTACTTCTATAAATTGATTTTTTATAAAGATTTCATCACATTAGAATCATATGGAACTTTCTATTTATTTTCACCGATAGACGTAGGATGTAGTTCTGGTTTGATACCCCAATCCACCAAGTCATGTCCAGATCATATATCATCTTTGTTATTACCCTTGAAATTTAGAAGAATTGAAAGAAAAATTTCACATATGTTTTTCTTAATGTTCATTATGTATAAACAATGATGTAAAAAATTGGTTGACCAATAAGGAAAATCATAGAGTTTACTTTTCTTATTCCAATTATACTTGGATTTAGTGGAAACATTCATCCTATTTTTATATTTCATATGAACTTTATTAAGTGAAAAATATTCATATATTAATTCTGTAATAATATCAGTTGTAACACCTCATTTCCAGCTTTTAAGTGCTTTTGACCCTCTATTTTGATTCCCCTTTGTTTTGATCTTGTTATGGGTTGTTGTTAGAGGAAGATAGTGACATTTTAAGGTTTCTAGGACTAAGCATAGTTGGCACACAGTTAGTGAAAAGCATGCATCCTTGACTAGGAAACCATAAACCTTTTATTAGAGATCCAGAGGGAGGTGCATGGTTGGCACATTATTTTTCAAACCATTCAGACAAACCATGAAACCTATTCTAATAGTATAGGTGAGAGAATATGGTTTTCACATAGTTTTTAAAATGATACAGTTAAACCATAAAAATATTCTAGTGGATCTGTTTGGGGCACGTGGTTAGGTGCACAATTATCACTAATAGTGTGAACTAACCCATGAAACAATGTGAACGGGTTTTTAATGCCCCAAAATTGTAATTAAAGTCACAAGACCATGCTATTTAACCTTAAACACATCTCATTCAAACATAATTAAACCCTTTAGGTTTTGGGAACCCCCTCTTGGCATTTTGGATTTCCCAATCTCATCTCTTAATGGATTGTAGTGCTCATCGAAGTAGTGATCTTTGAGCATGTTCTTCTTATCTTGGCCTTAGATCTATTCTATTCTCTTGATTTATTATTCTTAGAGGATATGAAATCCTTGTTATTCATTGAATCAAGTATTATTGATATGAAATTTTGGATATAATATATTTGATAACTTTTTTTTAGATTCCTCTTTCTAGATTCGATGACCACCATCAGAGGAGACACATCTCAGATTGGTAATGGTTGGATTCCATATTTTCTATGTAAGTGTTTCTATTATTTTCCTTCATTTTTTAATTAATTATTGATAGAAAATTTATAGATATTTTCCTCTTTCTAACACAAGTTATATAATTATTGATCTTGATTTACCTTTTGAAATCCTCTTTAATCCTCCTTTACATAAATTAAACATTGAGTGGGTTCTTTCTCAGGATTTTATAAATTGATGAATGCTATATTGATTTTAATTCATTTTCAAATAGTTTTTAGTTTTCCTCATGGAAATTTATGGATTAGGCCTATTTTTGATTTATAAATTGAAATGATTTAACTTGGATTAAATGGGTTGAAATATGTGATGCATCCCATAGAGTTTCAATGACTTGAATTTATGAAATGACTAAGAGAACTCTTTGAATGAATTTACCCTTGTATTGAAGTGGGGTTTTTGGGGTTATTTGAAATGAGTGATTAATTCACAAGGAAATAGGGTGTAAACCCATGTTTTGAAATAACCTTAAACCTTTTTAAATTTTGAAACTTCCTTAAATCATTTGATATTTTTTTATAGAAATTATTATTTTAAAGGCCCATTTGGAATTATAATGAGGTTTGTGAAGGGAATAAGGTATGTTAACCATTTTTAAAGGTTAAATTTAAGAAAAGGTTTTTAATTTAATTGTTTATGTGTGATGGAATGGTTAGAACTTTATAATGATCCTATATTGTAATAATCCCTTAATTTAACTTGCTTGATTCTTGTTCTTCCCATTCATGGATGTTAAAAAAATGGATTATTTACTTCAAGGGAGATTAGGGGTGAGAGTGAGATGTGATTTGAGGGCATGTTACCTTGATTGATATATTGAGGACTTGATCCCATGATTGATATTTATAAGGATACCCATTATGATCCTCATAACTTGATTATCTAACTCAACCCTTTTGACTAGTCATGGGAACCTGGTTTGTTAGATGAGATGACCTAAATATATGCTTTACTAAAGGACTCACACTTCATATAGTGGATCTGTAGAGAAAATTAAAGGTTTGTGTAATGGAATGTTCCTTACCAGCATGTTACATTGTTAGTTATGGTTATTATAGGTGTTCGGGGGAGGTTTCGGGAGTTTTTAGTGGAGGTTTGAGGTGTAATAGAGCTACTATAGGGAATTCACATTGTGTAATGTTTAAATGATAGTAAATGGTGTTTCATGGATTGTATAGCCAGTGATTTCATGACTTATAAATTAGTATAGGGGGGAACCAAGAGATGGATTCAAGTCATGTAAGTGGAATACATTATGTGTATTAAATAAAGGTAGAGGTGACTGAATTTTTAGCGAAAGTTGATTTTTTTGGAAACCCAAGGATTACATGACATGTAATGGTTACACAATGAGAAACCATTATATTTACAGATTTTAAGTTATTTTTTGACTGATTCTCTTCATTCATCCATGGCTTATTCCCCTCTTATTATAATTGAACCCTTGGAACCCCGAGGAGACCTTCAAGCCCTCTTCTCCCTTGTTTTATCTGTTGGTTCTAGTGGTTGTTCATTAGTGATTGGTAGTAATACCTTCTCTCACTTTTTGTTGTATTATTTTGTTCCTCCCCCATAGATCTGCTATGGTGAAGCGGTTTTGGTTTGATGTGTGTGTTGGGCTATTTTTTATGATCCTTTGATGTTTTGTAGGTTGATCCATGGATTCCTGTGTGCAGTTGTGGTTTGTGAGAATTTTTTCTTCACCCTGCCATACACAATGAGTTAGAAAATCTTCTTTGAGGTAGGGAACCCCTCATTTCTCTTTATTGTGTATCATGCAGGAGGGGATTGCTTTTTTTACCTATGGTAATGGTTTTAATGACTTAATTAAAGATAAATAACTCATTAAATTTGAATTTAAGGGTGAAAGGGGAATGATTCGCATGCTTTTACACCTTTGATGTGATTGTGATATTGTGTTTGTATGGGCTTGATTCCCTATTGAAAATTGTGATTTTTGATGATTTTTTTGTACTGAATGATATGTTTTGTGACTACTACATTCATTTTGATTGTTTGATATCGCCCTAAAAAATGAAAATTGTCTAACCGCTCAAATTTGTCTAATTAAATGGTTGCCCTGGGATTATGTCTTGTGTGATAACACCCCTAAAAAGTGAAATGTGATAAAAGACCCTTTGTTAAATCTGTAAAATGGTATTAGATATGTTTTGATGAGTGTACATGCTTTTGGGGTGGTGATGTGTGATTGTGATGCGATGTGGGGCTGATGGGTGAGATGTGGTCATGCTTTTGGGGAGGCGAGGTGGTTTATGTTTGGACTTGTTTTTGTGGTAAAAAGTTGGTTGTTGTTTGGTCGTTATTTTGGGCTGATGAGGTGATTTTTTCCATGCTTTTGGGGTGGAAATATTATTGATCTTTGGCTGTGCTTTTGGGGTGGTGAGGTGGTTTTTTGTTTTTCCATGATTTTGGGACGGTGGGATGTTTCATATTTGGATGTGGTTTTGGAGTGGCGAGGTGGTGGTTGTTTGGTCCTGCTTTTGGGGTGGTGAGGCAATGGTACAATGGGGATGATTATATGCTTGTGATGTGTGATTATGTTGTGCAAGATACCCGGGTAGTGATGGAACAACTTGTTTAATAATGACTGAAATGGTTTGGGTTTGATTTGGTTTGGTTAATGGGATGGAAATTATTAATGAAAAAATCAATGATGGGTTTTATAGTTAAATTTGGATGATAATTAATAATTAAATGAATGGGTTTAATAATGGAATTAGATAGAAATGTGAAATGTGGCTTGTGGTTTATGTGGTGTTATGAATTTATAGGTGGAATCAAAATTGAATATGTTGTGAGTTAGTTAGTATTTTATTATAAACCTATAGGTTGGGATTGTGTTTGGATATATGTATATACTTGTATATTCCTTGTGATTTTTATACACACCCCACCCAGGTCGAGCACTATGTTCCAACATCTATATAGTAACACGAGGGGTGTTTTTCCCAACATCTAAGTGATGATGATGGATGGATACCCACTCTTTCCCACTGTCTCTTCCAGGTGAGTTGATATGAATATTCTATGATGGAAGGAGGACTTTTAGTAAAATAGGTGATGACCCAAGTGTCTTTGGGTGATATATGATGGCCCAGGTGTTTTTGGGTGAGATGTGATGACCGTGTCATGGGGTAGTGGCGCATGTGTTTTCAGGTGAGATAAGATGACCATATTGTGGGGAAGTGGAAAAAGTGTTTTTGGGTGAGATGTGATATGTCTATGTTATGGGGTGACTTATAGTAGGGTTCATGTGTGGTATAAGGAGGGAAAAAGGTTTATGTACTTCATGTTCATGATACCCTACTACTCTGGTTATGGTTGTGATGTGATAGCCCAAGTGTCTGCGGGTGAGATGAGATGTGACCATGGTGTGGAATGGTGTCTCAAGTGTCTGTGGGATGATGTGATGTGACTATGTTGTGGGGTAGTGGTATATGTTATTCAAAAGATATGAGAGTTACGGGATGTATAAAATTGGGATTTGAGAGTGGAAAATCAGTGAGAAAGTAGTGTGGGATACCCTTTATTTATATTCTTCTTATTATGTTATTATATTTGGCTTGCATTATTTGGTGAGCATACCTTGGTGAGGTTGAGATGGATAGTTGACCTTTTTAGTTTCTATTGGTTCTTCTATTTTCTCATGGGTGAATTTTTATGCTTCTTTGACATGTTCAGGAGAGACTTTGGTTTTCCTTATGAGTATACTTGTATGCTCACACTGCATATATAAACTAATTTTCAGGTTTCTAGGAGGATTGCATGGACTGTTCTAGACATTACTAGCTCGGAACATTAGATAGCCAATGCGTCACTAATTTAGATTTTCTTTTGGGTATTTACATTGGATAATTATATCTGTATTAGTTTTATTTATACATGAATATGTGGGATGGTTTTGGTTTATTTTATATTATTATATGGAGTTATTTGAGGATGATTCATATTATCTCCCAATCCTATATTATTATAGAGGGTAATTCCTACCATTTTATGATATTTTTACACCCTCGGTGCCAACCCATGGCCTACTGAAGGTGGGACTCAGGGTTCATTATCTCTCTCCCCTCACTGTGGTATCTTTAAAGGTAGGGGTCATGAAATAGTGGTATAAAAGGGTTGTTGATAGATAAGAAAAAGTTTAGAGTTAGGAAAAATGAGGATTTCATGGGTTGGCATGGAAGCAGTGATAGTTTACCTTGGTACGTGATATAGGCTAGATAGACCTACTAGGATATAGGATTTTAGGTTCTCTCATGATATAGTGCATGGAATATGAGCTTATTGAACAACCAAGTGAGGTGGTCATGTTTGTAGGATGGAGACATAGGAGAGGTACATGCATCACAATGACTTATGTTCTTATTTTAATTTTGTTACTTTGGGATGGTTAAAATGGATAAAGTTAATTAGAATAAATCTAAATAAAATTCCCTACTATAATGATTAAGATATTCTTGTTTTCTTTCAATTATGTCTCTTGTTCATTGCCTTTGTGTGGATTAGGTAGTTGAGGTTTAATAGGCTGATCTGGTTGATCAATATAGGGTCGATCTAGCATAGGAGGATGAGGCTCAGTAGATATAATTTCATGATTTTCAGTAGTAGGTTTTTCGGAATTATGAGGGTAGTGTTTAATATGTTAAGTTAGGGTGCTAGATAGAGGATCTATAGGTCGTTTTTAGTTTATCTAGGCCTTGTTGAGATACTGATTCCCTTTGGCAGTTAGATAGATGTGGGAAGCTGCACATTAGTGGTGGATTCTATTTCTGGGAGAGTGTATGGAGGAATATGTTTCATGGGTTGACTTATATAATTAGTTCTAAGATGATTACCATTCGTTGACCATGAAATTAGTGAAGAAACATGAGATTCTTTCTCATCACCAGGGGAGTATATTAGTGTGGGAGTTTGAAATTAAGTTCAAATACCTTCTGTATTTTCCCTAGATATTTTTCTAGATGATGTGTCTCATGTGAAACATCTTAATGAGGAACTCCATACTTATATCTAATATGAAGTTACTCCTTTTATGTTTCCAACATATCTACAGGTTGAGAAGAAGGTGGAGGTGATAAAGTAGATACACCCACAAGGAGTTTTTCTATAAGAGGGGAACTAATAGGGTTTATTGAAGAGTAGAGTTTTCAGTGCTAGACCAAAGGCTTTGGGACCTTCAAGGTTTCGACCAGTAGGGAGTCAACCTTAATAGTTTCCCTTTCAACCTTCTAGAGCTAGTTTTTTCCATGATTTTTCTAGATATATTAGTCCAGTGTGTTTTAGATTTGGGGTTCTTGGACATCACCAGAACTGGTGCCCAGTGGTGCCCCAAGATCAATTTAGTAAAGGTGGATAGGCTTATACTCTACTGAGGGTAGATGGAGTAGGTAGAGGCCGACCTCAAGATGTTCCTCATGTTCAGGGAGCTTGACCCAAGCATGGTCATGGAGGTGGTTTTCAGCAGAGAGGTAGAGGACTAGGGCATGGTCAGTTTCATGTAGTGTAGGTGATAGTTCCATAAGGTCTAGATATTATCAGAGGTATGATCGATTTGTTTAGTTCCCTTTTTTGTTCCTTGTTTGATTTAGGAGATTCACACTTCTTTGTTACAATCACTCTAATTTGTGTTATTGTACTAGACATAAAGAGAATTCCCATGACCTTGGTGTTGACTATGCCACTCAGAGGCTAGACCATCTTGTTTGATGTGTTTCGGGGGTGTAGAATGATTATGGGGCCACATCAGTCCTATAGGGATATTTTCTTTCTACAAATACAAACATATGATTTCATCCTAGGCATCAATTGGTTATAATCTATGCATGCTATTATCGCATGATTCTGGTGGAGAGTCATGTTCTCATATGCAGATTGACAACATGTGGTTTTCATTGAAAATAGAGGTTTTTAGGTGGGTATATGGTGTGTGGATCTACTTATTTCTTTTTTGGATAAATTTTCAATAGAATCAATGGATGTTGAGACAGTGGATGTCCCCAGGGTCATTGGAGAGTTTTTGGATGTTTTCTTTGAGAATGTTGTGATGATACCCCCTTAACATGATGTTGGGTTCCAGATAAACTTATAGTTTGGTATTTCTCCAATTTTGATGGATCCTTATCGGATGTAACCTTCTGAGTTATATTAGTTGAGGATTTAGATAAATGATTTTATGTATAATGGTTTTATCTAGCCTAATGTGTCATGGTGGGTGCTCCAGTGTTGTTTTCTGAGAAGTTGAATGATAGTTTGAGGTTGTGAATAGACTACCAGAGGTTGAATCATGTAATGGTCAAGAACAGTTACCCTCTCCCAAGGACAAAAGATCTTGTCGACTAGACGATTATGGAAATTTGGTTTTCTAATTTTGACTAGTGGTATGGATATCACCAGTTGAGGATGAAGGAGGGTGATATCCTGAAGACTTCCATTAGATGCAGGTATGGGAACTTTGACTTTATAGTCATGCCATTTTGTGGTATGAACACACCAACTATGTTTATTGGACTCATGAACTCTGTGTTACATTAATTTATGGACCATCTTGTATTCATGTTCATCAATGGTATATTGATCTACTCGAAGTCAGAGGAGGAGCATGAACATCATCTCAGAGCTATCTTGTAGGTTCTTTAATGTCGCCAGCTCTATGGGAATTTCTCAAAGTGTAGGTTTTGGACATGAGAAGTGAATATCCTTAGAATTGTGGTGTCTTATAAGGGTGTGGTAGTGGAATCATTGAAAGTTGAGGTAGTTGTATCTTGGTAAACACCAAAGAATGTAGCGTAGGTTCATAGTTTTCTTGGTCTTCCAAGATATTATCAGAGGTTTTTTTTGAAATTTCTATTGATTTTCATCCCCATTGATAGCTTTGAATAGGAAATGCTAGGATTTTATGTAGAATAATTAGTTTCAAGAAGCGTTCAGTTAATTTAAGGGGAAGTTGGTCATTGCTCTAGTGCTGTAATTTTCAAAGGATGGTGTAATATTTGAGGTGTTTTGTAATTCTTACTGCATGGGTTTGGGATACATGTTGATTTAGTAGAGGAAAATGATCTCTTATGAGTCTAGGATGTTAGGTCCCTATGAGCATAACTATTTCAACCATGATCTAGAGTTGGCAGTGGTAGTTTTTTTTTGATTTTTTGGTGAAATTATCTCATTGGGGAGTTTTTTTTCATCTTCATAGATAACAAAATTTTGAGATATATCTTTTCTCAGCATTATCGGAATTTTTGGTAGCATAGGTGTGTGGAGTTTCTTCAAGATTATAATTTTGAGATCTCTTACACATCAATAAAAGGGAATTTTGTGGCTGACACTTTGAGTAAGAATTCATGGAAGGAATTTGTTTAGAAGTTTGGGTATTCTTGGAGAGCAATGGAGGAGTTGGAATCCTTGCACTTAGATGAAAGGGTGGATGATATTAGAGGTTATTGGTTTCATATGATGGTGTAGTATTCTCTGATTTGGTTGGTAGAGAAGTTTTAGTGTGGAGAATAAGAGGAAGAGGTGATGGAAAATCATGTTGTCCATGGTGATGCTCCAAAGGGATGGTTGGAGGATGGTCAAAACTAGATGTTGTTTCATGAGAGGATGAAAGCAGCTCAGGATCAGATGAAGTCTTATGCCAGTCACAGGAGGAGTCCCTTGGAATTCATGGTTAGGGACCACATATTCATGAAGGTTTCCCCTTGACGTGTGAAATAGATGTTTGGAAGAGGGAGTAATATTTATCTTAGGATTGTTGGGCCCTTTGAGGTGTTGGGTCAGGTTGGTGAGGTGGCGTATCAGTTGGTATTTCCATCATGGATTGAGAGGATCCATGATGTCTTCCATGTCTCTCAACTTCATAACTATATTCAAGATGAATCTCATGTCATTTATTGGGGATATTTGGATATTTAGGATGACGTGACATTCATGGAGTGGCCAGTAGAGATATAGGAATGTTAGGAGAAAGTGTTATGAGGATGAGCCATCCCTTTGGTTCATGTGTTCTGGAGGCATGATGGTCTAGAGGAGAGTACTTGGGATTAAGATAAAAAAATGTGTGCCTAGTACCCAGTGTGTTTTTTGAGTTTTTCATCATCATTTTTTTTATTTATGATGTGATATTTGGATCCTTCTGTTTTAGGAGATATGCTAATTTTCTTAATTTATGAAGTGTGATAAATTTTTGACATATGAAAAAAGGAGGATATGATTCCTAATTGAGGAACATTAATTTTTATGTGACTAAACCCATGAAAGAAATTCATTGCCACCCAGATTAGATAGTATATTGACATGGAGGATGGAATTACTTGATTCATATGTTAGGGGAAGTGTGGTTTGTTGGTTGTAATAGTTGTTGGTTTGGACTATGTGGAGGTTGAGATGGTTGTGTGGAGGATTGTTTGTGTAAGAGGAAGAGGTTTTTGGCTATGTGGTGATGAGTTTTTGTGAGTTGTTTTTTGGCCATTTAGTTTGGCATGTTTGGATGGTGTTTGCATTGAGGAGTAAAAATACCTTGAGAGGCATCTCATGGGGTGATTGTTTGGACTTCTTTTCTCTTGGGTTTGGTTTTGGATTCTCGAGGGAGAGAATCATTTGAGAGGTATCTGATGTAATGGATCATGCCTTATTAGCCTATTACTTTTGTAGTTTGGTGGTTGGAGGTGTTCAAGGGAGATTATAGGAGTTTTTGGTGGAGGTTGGAGGTGTAGAAGAGCCGATGTAGGGAATTCATGTCGTGTAATGTCTACACTACATGAACTGGTGTTTCATGACTTGCACAATCAATTAGTTCACATCTTACAAATAGGAAGAGGGGGAAACCATGATACAATTCATGTCATGTAAGTGTAATACATGATGTGTATTAAATAAAGGTCAAAATGACTAAATTTTCAGTGAAAGCTATAAATTTTTGGAAAGATGAGGATTACATGTCATGTAATGGTTAAATGACATGAAAAAAGTGGGTTTACAACTTTTAAGTTATTTTCTCATCTTATTATCCTCATTCATAAATGGATTCTTCCCCTATCATTCTAGGAGAACCCTAGGTGCCTTGGGGAGACCTTTAAGCCCTCTTCTCCCTTGTTTTATATGTTGGTTCTAGTGGTTGTTCATTAGCGATCAATGGTAACCCCTTATCTCCTTTTTGGTTGCTTTCTTTCATTCTTCCTCTGGAGATACACTCCATTGATGTAGTTTCGGTTTGGGGTATGTTTTGGGATGCATTTTGATGATCCTTAGATGTGTTGTAGGTTGATCTGTGGTTTCCCATGTGTGGTTATGGTTTGTAGATATTTTTTCTTCGCATTGTGGTGTGAAATGAGTTGAAAAAGTTTCTTTGTGGTAAGAAATCCCTAATTTCTCTTTATTGTGTATCATGTGAGAGGGGATTTCTTTTTTTTTTACCTATGGGAATGGTTATTTTGGATTAATTAAAGAAAAATAACTAGTTAAATTCAAATTGTAGGGGGAAATGGGAATGATCTACATTCTTTTACATCTTTGATGTGATTTTGATATTCAGTTTGTACAATCTTGATGACGCTCTGAAAATTGTGGTTGTTTGGGGATTGTTTGCATTGAATGATATGTGGTGTGATTGCTGTATTTTTTTGATTATTTCATATCACCCTAAAAAATGGAAATCAGCTAACCACTTATATTTGACTAATGAAATGGTCACCCCAGGATTGGGTCATGTGTGATAAAACCACTAAAATAAAGTGAAATGTGATAAAATATCCTTTTCTAAATCTATAAAATGGTATTGGATGTGTTTTTAGGAGTGGTAATTCTTGTGAGGAAACAATGTGTGATTTCAATGCAATTTGGGGATGATGGGTGAGATGTGGAGGCGCTTTTGGGGAGGCAAGGTGGTTTTTGTTTGGATATTCTTTTGGGGGTGGTGAGGTGGTTGTTATTTGGACATGCTTTTGGGGCAGAGAGGTGGTTGCTATTTGTCCATTATTTGGGGTAGTGAGGTGGTTTTTGTTTGGTCGTGCTTTTGAGGGGGTGAGTTGGTTGATGTTTGGCCTTGATGTTAGTGTGTCGAGGTGGTGGTTTTTTTGCCATAATTTTGGGGTGGAGAGGTGATGGTTTGATGGGGATGATGATATACTTATGATGTCTAGTTGTGTTGTTCTAGATTCCCAAGTAGTGATGGAATAACTTTTAATAATTGTTGAAATGTCCGGGTTTTAGTTTGGTTAATGGTATATAAATGATTAATGAATAAATGAATGATGGACTATGTGGTTAAATGTGGGTGATACTTAATAATAAAACGAATGGGTTTAATAATGAAATTTGTTGGAAATTCAAAATGTGGATCATGGTTTTTGTGGTGTTATGCATTTAGAGATGGTATTGGAAGTGGTGATGTTGTGAGTTGGTTAGTGTTTTTTTGTGGACCCATAGTGTAATGTCCCAACCTAAACAACCACCCGAACAGTGATAAATGGGCCAGGTGTTACCGACCTTAGGATCACATCCCCAAATGCCAAAGTCTGCTGACTAGTAGCGAGGGTGTAAGAAGGTATAGTGGGGAGGATATACCCTCTCAGAGGAAAAATTAGGTATAGGTATAAGTATAAAAATAAAACCTACAGTGGTAGTAAAGACTCAGCAGAATTGAACCAGACCCGCATAGTAGAAGTGCATCCAAAATAGATAAACAGTGGAAGAAATATATAAACAATACCAATGGAAGATAAACAGAACAACATGTTGAACACCACTTATAAAAAATACTGAAACAACAAATTAGGTATCCACAGTAGGTCATACATGTTATTCACAATGGCACCCATGGCTAACCAATAGTAGCTAAAAAATAAGGTAAGCATTCTGATACAGGAAATAAAGCAAAACAAAGTAAAATATAGCTAGGCAAGACCTCAAGGTCAATGCCAAATCTCCATTCAAAAGATAATAAGATCCAACTCCTAAAGCTAATATCTTTTCTACACGTAAATCCATAAAGTTTACATGCATCCTGAAGGAACCATGTAGGGTGTGACATGAATCTTAGTAGGATACCACCAAATGGTGCGTACCTAGTATAGGTGTTTAAGTAGGCATGAATCTAAAAGGAAAGTAAACAGTATGATGCACAATGTAAACACAACCTCCATTGGTTCTCAACATCCACAAGGGAGTGTCACCTACTTCAGCTAATGCCATAATCTTAGTCACATAACATGGCACCATGTGACTCCTAACACCGCGTGTCTCAAGTACCGACGTCCTGAAGGCATGCCCAAGAAATAGTAACCCAGCACCATGTGCCTCTATACACCTCATGTATCAAGTACCGACGTCCCGAAGGCATGCCCAAGCAATAGTAACTCGACACCATGTGCCTTCAGACACCTCGTGTCTCAAGTAAAGACATCCCATAGGCATTCCCAAACAATCTGAAGGCTCCTCACCTACCACGTGGCTTCCATGTCAAGAACCCCCAACCATAATCACCTAACTGAAACTATGGTGGTCTCTACCCACATGAGTGGTCAAACCCACCTCAGCATGGAGTCTACCTATGTTCACATGACCCAAAGTCATGGGTGAGCAGTAATCACCAAAAATAGAACCAAAGCCACATCCTCTCTAGCACCTTTTTCCCCTGCGACCATGTCACTCAGAATA